>JAPDPK010000221.1:0-678610 GCA_031772115.1 Heritiera littoralis | reverse complement strand
GTAAAATAATCATGTAATTTACATATCGTGAGAATTTTCAATGATTTCATTATCACCGATATCGAAAACATGAATATTTTAAAAATAGAATACCATATATTCATGTTTTATGAAAAATAATCAATTTCTTGGTTTTCGTGATTGAAAATTGTTTTTCGTGAAATAAAATCATTTATTATGATTTTATGTAATTTTCTAAAATTTTTCGACAGCATAACGACTGCCGATTGACTAACCTCCTGCACGAAAAATACAGTTTATAATTTCCAACCAGTACTTCATTCCAATTTCCAACCAATCATTCCTCATAATAATTTCATAAAATATTTCGTAATTAAAACATGCAGACTGAATATCCTTACAGTGCTGCACATGCATCCCTTACCTGTCTCGGGTCAGTGACTGCCTCTCGAAGATTACGCCCGTGTTCACCTCGCCCGATTCCATCAACTCGGTTATCGAGGAAATTTTCTGGAAATTAAAATCTAAAATTTAGAATTTTTTCATAATTATTTAAATTAATTACTCGGAAATAATTCTCGAATTTCTTACCGAATTTCTCGGATTTCTGAGTTTTTCGAGATTTCCCGTAATTTTCGAATTCTCAGGAATTTTTCAAATTCCCAAAATTCCTTTTCTCTTTCTCTTTCTTCTTTTTTTTCCTTTCTTTTTCCTTTCTTTTTTTTTCTTTTTCTTTTTCTTCCTTTTTCCTTTGTTGGCCACGGTTGGTTCTCCTCCAGCGACCGGTTTTCCGGCGGTTCGACAGCTCCTCTGCTGGCCGACGTCACGGCGAAGCTGCCGATGGCCTCCGTTCGGCCTGGTTCGGCGGCATGACGGTGGATCTTCTCAGTTTACCTTCGGTTTCTTCTCCTCCTCCGTCGGCCTTCCTCCGCCGTTCCCCGCCTCACTGGTGGCTTCCCACGTTTTCCTCTTCCTCCGACGGTAGTGTGGCTGCAGTGGAGGTGGCCGGTTTGGCTGGTACCGCCAGATCCATTTTCTTTTTTCCTCTTTCGGTTTCGCCAGTTTTCGCCCCTGTTTCCGCTTCTGTTCCTTTCCGCCGCCGGTCAATTTCTTCTCCTCTCCCTTGCTGGCGACGTCTCCACTCTTCTCTCCCTTTTATCTCACCGACGGCAACAGTGGGTGCTGTCGTCGGCCCCTCTGCTCGGGAAGGATCGGGTTTTCCCGATCTTTCCTTCCTCTTTTTTTTATTTTATTTTAATTTTAATTATATTTATAACTATATTATAAATATAATTATATTATTTTATTATATAGTACTTTGTACTATATACTATATAAATATATATTATATATTAATAATATATATTTACACATAAAAAATGTATATTTTCATATACTTTAAATTAAATAACATTTATATATATATAAATGTAATAATAAAATATATATTGTATTTACAATATATATATACACTCAAATTTTAATATAATTTAATATTTACATTTTCCATAATGTATGTATATATATTTATATATACATAAAATATTATACTTGTATACATATATACTATTTAAATTGATAAAATAGTATATATACATAAATATACCATTGTATATTAATATACACTATATACCATATGGTATTTAAATACATATGTATTTACATCAAAATACATTTATATAATATATAATTATATAAATATATTTCACATTTCCTTTCTCATTTTCTTATTTAATTTGGATTTTCATTTATCCAAATTAAATTTCCTCCTTTCCTTATTTTCCGAGTTTCCAATTTAACTTCCTTCACTCGAATTTTTCAATTTATCACTTCCTCAATTCTCGGGATTTTCACCAATATCCCGTTCTCAAAATTTTATTTATTTATTTATTTATTTTCTCCAATTTTCAATAAATGAAAAATTTATGATTATCACATTCTCCCCACATTAAGAAATTCGGTCCTCCGAATTTAACTTAAGTCTAAAGGTGGTATATGTCGTATACTTACGACTTCTGACCTCTAGGTCATCCTCCAAGTAATACTGTCAGTACACTTTCAGCATTCAAGATTACTTTAGACCACTACATGCTGTCTTTCATCATATATTTATACTCCCGTGAGTTTATTTCTTAAATCGAGAGTTATTCATTTCCACTCTTTTCACATAAGAGTCCACGCACAGTATTTTTCATATCGTAGCTGATCTATACTGTTCATCATCCATTTTTCTCACTTAATGCCAAGTCGATATAGTTTAAAACTATCATGTACACATGTCAGTCAGTTATATGTATTTGTCCCAGTAGCTTATACATCTTATGCACACGCTCTCTCAATATCATGGAGTGTTTACATCTCACGCTCATATATATATACACATCAGTATGGAGCGGTGCTATCAGTACACTTGGGATCTCAAGCCTTTTGCTATTCTCATTAAGCATATGGCATCTCTGAGACTCCCATCACATGTAATGCTCATTGGAACTATGCATATACATTAACACCGTTTCACACTCATACGTGGACTATGGAACTAGAGAATCTAGGAGTCTGATAATGGAAAGTGATTCTATTCAGATCATCAGTCTTTAATCACTTCCATATCATCATTTCTCTTTTGGACTCTTTATTGGCCATAATATTCATTTTCTCTTTTATTTCATCAAGGCTGTATCTCATTGCAGACTTTACTATAGATCATCTCTTACAATCATAAATCATAAGACTATCCTATTCTCTTCATAAAGTATGGTCTTTAAATCTCTTTTCATAATTTAGATTCCACAATTGAATCCTCAATTTATATATTTAATCACCACATCATCTATACACTTCCACCATTTCTATCATGTTACGGTGGTTATATGTATAATCATTTTTCACTTACATACTGGCAGTAAACATATCAATTATCTTACTCCTTAGAGTATCATTAATTTCACTTATCAAATCTAGCGTAATTTTACATCTTACCACAGTCATGTGATAACCAACACAAATCACTTTCAGTCTTACTTTTGGGAACTATTTCATGTTCCCTACTCATCATGCAACTTATCTTCTTATTTCATTTCCGTATTTTCACTCTCATCATTTCAGTTGGTTTTCTCAAGTGGTATGGTATTCTACAGTATAATCTCTTTACATTTTGCATACCATCTTCTCTTCTGACTTATCCGTTTACTGACTTTAGTTATATCTCATTAATAGAGTAGCTAGTCCCATAACTCTTTTATAGATTGGCAGTAGTATCAAGCTAGACTCCTTATTAATTTCGTATCTCCTAGGAAGAGACACTGTCTCGCCACGTCACTTAATTGTCAATCTTAGCACAATTCCACAGTCTTTAAGAGTTTAAGGGTTACACCACAATGCTGCTAATTTTTCATTTATACTTTAGACACTATCAGTATTTCATCAATTTACTCATGTATGGATGCCTTATTCTTTAGGCTTATATACCTCACAAGGCAAATCATTAACCTCGTAACCTCACTAGGAACTCGTAAAATTCACTCCGAGTTCTAATCATCATCTTATAGACATCAATCTCCAATCTTTTATCTAAGGACGCTTTATACCGAGGCTAGTCTTATTAATTCTTCATGCATATCGAATCAGATCCATAAAGTGTCTATTTCATCATGTAGATGAATATTTGTTCTTCACAAGAACTGTATTAATGATAGGAAATTAATACATCCTTTTTAATTCATCTACGTCTCAATATCATCAGTGCTTCTCTCATTTACACTTATACAGATAACTTCATTCTCTTCAAATCTATGTTATCTGTATTATCATTAATCACACTTTTACACATGAATTTTATTATTCTCACATTTTCCTAAGTGTATTTCTTAAGCTTTCGGATTCTTTTATGTTCTACGATATAAGCTTAGAATTAGATTTCATATCATCAATCGAGCCAATGTTAGCTCGATTTCTCCAATCTATACAACTCTGAAAAATTTATCGGGAATCTTATCCGATACTTTAATCATTCACCTCTCATCATTTTGGACATTCATCTTTGTGTCTTATCATTTCACCGTATATCCTCAAGGCAAAGACATTTAATATTTAAATCATTTTAACATCTGCTCTGTCCTGATTCACTTATTTACCATATTTCACGGCATATCAATCATCGTAATTAATATGCTGTAACGAGTGTAATTATTTCATTAACACATTTCACAGCTAACCGATTTATTATTGAAATTCATTTTAAAATCATTTTCATCTTATAATTCAGGTTAGCTGTTATCTTCCTCATCTCTTATCATCACTTACTGTTCTTATGCATATACTCCAATTTTATGTCACCCCATATAGTATATCATTCCTTAAAACATAATTCAAAATATTCTGGTTCTATAATTATTTATTTGATACCTCAAAAACAGTAGAAATGTATAGAACCAGAATTAACAGTACTGATATAGATTTCATCATTTATACTAATCACATTCTCATTCATCATCAGAAATCATTTTACTTTTCATCATATTCAACGATCCTGTAATAGTATCCTATTAATACACTTTTTATTTAAACCCTTAAAAATCAATAGCAGGGCAAATCATCCTGCAACTTCCCACTATAACCATCCAGGTCACATCGACACTCTAAATGTAAGTGAAATTTATAATCGGGATCGTTATACTCATTCTACATTCCTTTATGCCATCAATAACTCCATTTCTATCAATGGAATTCAAGATCGACTTGGTTTATCACTATTCAAAACATAATCCCACATAGGGGCATTTTCGTCATTTCAACATTTCTTTCTTTCTCCTCAATATACATTTAAATCAAGGATCCTATTATTTATGTACTGATAGTATCCTTTCTCATACTATTATCAGCAGTTTGAGATCTTGTTCGATTTTGACAAAGAAATCCAATAAAATCCATAATTGGATTATTTACATGACATGTAGCTTTACATCATCAATTTCTTTGCCAAATCAATCAATTCCAACTTTTGTTGGTCTATTTTGATTCCTGGTAAAATTTTGGGGTTAGGGGTATTTTGGTCATTTTTGGCCTAAAATTTTCTGTCTCTTCAAAATACCTTCAATCGGTGATCTTAAGGTCTATTTAATGATGATATTTCATTCCCCTCCTTTATATCATCACTTTAAGGTCTCAGTTCGATCCGGACAGAAAAGTACTGGTGGGGCCCTCACCGAGTCCATTTCTGTTTCTTACCGAACCGACTTTTATTTAGACTATAAAATCACCAGTTCAGGTAACATTCCTGAGCCGTTTTCCCTTTTTGCATTCCTTATTTCATAATTGCTCACTCCCTTCTGAACCCTTAATTCAATTTGTAATCATTTATTTTCACTATGTATTCAGACTAGACAATACTACAGGGGATGTTAACATTTTTCGACTCATTTTCTTTTCAAAAGTATCGATAGACATCAGGCCAACCGTGCTCTGATACCATTTCTATCACATCTCGTGACCCTATTTTTTTCATCTTATTCTATACATCTCATTTGGTTGGGTTGTCTGCGATACTTTATTTTTCTCTTATATATAACCAGTTTCATATAAAATAATAATATAAATTACATCCCCTATCTTACTTCATAAGGAAGCAGTACTGTGACCATGCCTAAATACAGAAAACAAATGATCGTACCTTTTAGAATAAATCAAGCTGTCGCATTGCCCCCGAATGCACAACCGAAATCCTTTAGATGTCAAACTCTCAGTCTTCTAAAATCTGAAATGTTAAATATTAAGGGGTGAGCAAACCACGGCTCAGTAAGGGAATTATATGGATACTTGATATTCAGCTTCCTATATGCTGAAATTCTTTTTCATTTTTCCTATGGGCTCTAGGCACACATATAGGAAGGATACTACAGTCGGCTAGGAATCCGGATGGAGTAAGGCAAGTATTTTGAAATACTTGTCTTGTCTCGGAACCTAGAAGCAACTGTAGAGAGTAATAAATTTCATTTCATTTGAAATTTAAATCCTTTTTCTTTTTTATTCTATATCATTTTCATATTCTTTTCAAAATAATGCTTTTACGAAATAAAGCATTTAAATAAGATAACTAATATTCATATATTCTTTGAAAAGAATATTAGTTAAATCATTATCATTCAAATCATATTGCATGTAAACAGTAGATAGCAGTAATACAATAAAATCTTTTCATTTAAAATCATTACTGTCATTCACTGTAACTCTTTTCTTTCTTTGCACTTCAGTTAAATCGATATTCAAATCATTCGGTATTCAAATCGTTTAGTATTCAAATCGTTCAGAAATCAAATCATTCGGTTTTTAAATCGTTTAGAAATGAATTCATTCCGTATTCAAAGTATTTGGTATTTATTGTGAGGGCTCGAAGTACCTTACGGGTCATTCATCACCTCACTCAATTCGGTATTCAAATCATTTATATACAATTCAGTGGAGACAGTCACATTTAATATAATCATGCATAAAACAATATCGATATCCCCGAAGGGACGATCGGTAACGAATGGCCATCATCGGTCGGTCACAGTTCGCACTGGTCAGGTGCTCGTTGTGTAAATCTGTCGGTTTGACCATAATAATTCCACAGCCGGTAATCAATATGTCGGTAACCTGCGGACTTGATCAATGTCTCGTAGTCGGTAACAGTATGCATGATCACTAAAGAACAACCGTCTCAAAACATTTCCATAAATCATTTATTTAACAATAAAATATCAATTTCAAATAACGATTAGCGGTAAAAAATTTCATTTTCGATGGAATACATTTCATGTAAATCAATGTGGATAAATCACTTCATGTAAATCAAATCAAGTAATTCATCTCTTGTAAATCATTTCATGAATTTCAATTCATGTAAAATAATCATGTAATTTACATATCGTGAGAATTTTCAATGATTTCATTATCACCGATATCGAAAACATGAATATTTTAAAAATAGAATACCATATATTCATGTTTTATGAAAAATAATCAATTTCTTGGTTTTTGTGATTGAAAATTGTTTCTCGTGAAATAAAATCATTTATTATGATTTTATGTAATTTTCTAAAATTTTTCGACAGCATAACGACTGCCGGTTGACTAACCTCCTGCACGAAAAATACAGTTTATAATTTTCAACCAGTACTTCATTCCAATTTCCAACCAATCATTCCTCGTAATAATTTCATAAAATATTTCGTAATTAAAACATGCAGACTGAATATCCTTACAGTGCTGCACATGCATCCCTTACCTGTCTCGGGTCAGTGATTGCCTCTCGAAGATCACGCCCGTGTTCACCTCTCCCGATTCCATCAACTTGGTTATCGAGGAAATTTTCTGTAAATTAAAATCTAAAATTTAGAATTTTTTCATAATTATTTAAATTAATTACTCAGAAATAATTCTCGAATTTCTTACCGAATTTCTCGGATTTTTGAGTTTTTCGGGATTTCCCGTAATTTTCGAATTCTCGGGAATTTTTCGAAATTTTTCAAATTCGAAATTCCTTTTCTCTTTCTCTTTCTTCTTTTTTTTCCTTCTTTCTTTTTTTTTCTTTTCTCTTCTTTTCTTTTTCTTTTTCTTCCTTTTTCCTTTATTGGCCGGACCGATCTCCTCCACGGCCGGTTCTCCTATGGCGGCTGGATCTCCGGCGGTTCGACCACTCCTTTGCTGGCCGACGTCAAGGCGAAGCTGCCGGTGGCCTTCGTTCGGCCTGGTTCGACAGCATGACGGCGGATCTACTTAGTTTACCTTCGGTTTCTTCTCCTCCTCCGTCGGCCTTCCTCCGCCGTTCCCCGCCTCATCGATGGCTTCCCACGTTTTCTTCTTCCTCCGGCGGTGGTGTGGCTGCAGTTGCGGTGGCCGGTTTGGCCGGCACCGTAGATCCATTTTCTTTTTTCCTCTTCCGGTTTCGTCGGTTTCCGCCCTTGTTTTCGCTTTTGTTCCTTTCCGCCGCCGGTCAATTTCTTCTCCTCTCCCTTGCCGGCGACGTCTCCACTCTTCTCTCCCTTTTATCTCGCCGACAGCAGCAGTGAGTGCTGCCGTCGGCCCCTCTGCTCGGGAAGGATCGGGTTTTCCCGATCTTTCCTTCCTCTTTTTTTTTATTTTATTTTAATTATAATTATATTTATAACTATATTATAAATATATTTATATTATTTTATTATATAGTACTTTGTACTATGTACTATATACTATATAAATATATATTATATATTAATAATATATATTTACACATAAAAAATGTATATTTTCATATACTTTAAATTAAATAACATTTATATATATAAATGTAATAATAAAATATATATTGTATTTACAATATATATATACACTCAAATTTTAATATAATTTAATATTTACATTTTCCATAATGTATGTATATATATTTATATATACATAAAATATTATACTTGTATACATATATACTATTTAAATTGATAAAATAGTATATACACATAAATATACCACTGTATATTAATATATACTATATATCATATGGTATTTAAATACATATGTATTTACATCAAAATACATTTATATAATATATAATTATATAAATATATTTGACATTTCCTTTCTCATTTTCTTATTTAATTTGGATTTTCATTTATCCAAATTAAATTTCCTCCTTTCCTTATTTTCCGAATTTCCAATTTAACTTCCTTCACTCGAATTTTCCAATTTATCACTTCCTCAATTCTCGGGATTTTCACCAATATCCCGTTCTCAAAATTTTATTTATTTATTTATTTATTTTCTCCAATTTCCAATAAATGAAAAATTTACGGTTATCACAATATATATATTTTTGAAATTTTATTTTACGAGATATATAGTTAGACGTATTCGATTAATTTGAAATTTGGCATGCATGATCTATGTGAATAGAACATAAAATTCAACGGTCGGATTAAAAAATTATAAATAATATAAAAAGATATGAAAGTGTGTAAAATTAAATTTGTTTTACACATGTGTAATTGGATCCCATATATATATATATATATATATATGAACATTCTGGAAATTTAAACTAAAGAGGCATTTATAGTTTTACCAATCAAAACTAGATACTTCTTCTATGCAAGTAGGTTATATCATCGGTTTCATTCAAGCTTAATAGGCATTTTTTACTGAAAACTTAAGGTTATAACATTTTAATACTTTTAAAACCTTACCATACTCAATTAATGAAGTTAAATTGCAGAACCGACAATGACATTAAAATCAATTGATAGTAAGTAAAATATTGATTATTATTGTATTTACATAATATTAAAAACGCCTCAATTTAATTGTCGTGAAATTTATTTTATCATTATTTTAATAATTACTATAAATATAATAATATCTAGGTAATTCATATATAATCTGTGTTCGTGTCATGCAAAATAAGAGAATTTCGTGTCAAAATTTGTGTAGACACACGAAACACCAAACCTTATTTATAGTTTTTGTCACATTCATATATAATTTTTACCAAATTTTATTTATGTCATCTTCATTCTTTAATTTTTTTCCTCTTGTATTATGTCACCATATTGTGTTTAAGATTTTCAAATCTAACAAATATATATATATATATATATATATATTATAGAGTAGAACATTATTATTTTTTTGATATAATCCCTTGTTATTCTTTATTTCTGTTGTTTCCATTTCATTAATTTTGCAAAATTAACTACGTTGGCCATTTCATGATGTGAAGGGACTTGAATCGGGATACTGGCATACTGTTAAAATTATTAAATCTTGATTTTTTTTCTCAATTATTATTCTATTTTAAACATCCATGGCTGATGGAACAAGTGTCGAAAGCAGCCATAGCCACCTAAACAACAAAGTACTATTATAAATTCTGCAAGAAGGATATAGGCTAAGGAAATATAGCTATAATTGGCATTAAAAACATCTCAAACTTATAAGGTGAGCGCAGTAAATTTGAAGCAACAACCCAACAACTTGTGCGGCCTTTGTCTATTTCTGATCATAGAACTGTAATTCTTTGAGACTTTTTTATGTACATTATTATTATCTCTCATTTTCTTTTGCATTGAATTAATGACCCAAACATAAATATTAGTTTAATTGACCAGACAAGAGCAAAGTCATAGGCAATTGAGTTTTCACCAGACTTCTCTGCAGATATTTATGGGAAATTATTTCGATGGAGACTTAATTTGTAGGCATAGCAACGCGGAATTTAGATGGAATTAGTACAGCAACTACCCTAATATTTATTGACTCTTTTAAAAAAAATAATATCTATATATCTTATGTTCTAAATTTTAATGTCGTGCACATGAACAACTTCCTTCTATTTATTTGGTTGTCAGTAGGAAAAAGATACCATCCTAATTAATCATGTTATTATTATTTTTTTTTACATTTTCCCCCTATGTTTGCAGTTTGTTGATGTCAATTTTTGCAATATAGCCAAGAATCTGACAAGAAATAGATGGTTAGAGAATTGACGAAAAGTTTGTTTCCTGCAAACTTATCGATACCATGATAGTATATCGTATATTCGTACACTTAATAAGATAATAAAATGATCATGTTTTTATTTTTAAGATGTGAAGTTCTAGAAATTTTACAGCAAATCCGTAAATTTTGACTTTATTATAAAATCAACATAAAAAACATATGATTAAATGTAAATTTAAAGTTATTAAACCTTAAATATATTAGAAATATCGTAAATACTTAATAATTAACTTAAAGTTAATGAAAACAATACATGACTAAGCATAAATTAAAAGTTATTAGGTGTAAAATATGTTTGAAGTATGTAAATACATAAAATTAATATAAATATACATTATAGCAAAACTATCATATGTTTAAATCTATTTAGGAGTGTAAACGAACAGAATGTTTGACGAACTGTTCGTGAATCTGTACGGTTTATGTTCGTTTATTAAACTTAACGAACGAACACGAACAATATTTCAGTGTTCGTTTATTAAACGAATCGAACATGAACAGAGGTGCAGTTCGTTCATTTTTGTTCACGAACAAGCTTGTTTATGTTTGTTTACTGTTCGTTTATTTAAAGTGTCATTTGTTGTTCGTTTATTATTTGTTAGTTTTTGTTCGTTTATAACTTGTTCATTTAAAATATTATTTGTTGTTCGTTTGTTATTCGTTTATTCTTCGTTTGTACTTAATTCTTAAATATATTTATACAATATATTTAAGACATTACCTATTCATTAAAATTTTAAAATTACTTATATTATATAAGTTATATAATATATACCCTATTTTTAAGACATTAACTTAAAAAATTTGTACTTAATTCTTAAATATATTTATACAATACAACTTTGTTGGCTTAAAAAAATTAATAAAATATAATAATAAAATAATTATAAAATTGAATTAGTTAATTATGCTTAAAATAATTATTTTTTACAAAATTTTTAAACATAATGTACTGAAATTAAATCAAGAAGAATTTCATAATAAGTTAAGATCTCATTCTTATCCATTGAACATTTATATATACATTACACATATGTGTGTATACACACATATGTATGATACTTTATATATATATATATATATATATATATATATATATATATATATATATATACACACCAATATATGTATATATGTATGATATAAATTGTATTTAAAACTGTAATTATCAATTTTAATAAAACATTGCTGACTTAAGTTGTGTTGTATTTAAGATTTTATATTAGATGATTTCAATTTGCATGTAGGATTTAATTTTTATGAAAGATTTTTTATATTTAATATTTAGTTTGTTCTCATGAATATTTGTTCATAAACATGTGTTCGTGAACGTGTTCGTTTACATGTTCGCGAACTGGTCACAAAAATTAATGAACAACTCCTACCAAACAAACGAACAAACATGAACGCACTCCTTAACGAACACAAACACACTCCTTAACGAACACAAACGCACTCCTTAACGAACAGCACTAAAAAACAAACGAACGAATAGAGACATCAATTTGTTCATTTGTGTTCGATTTGTTTATAGCCCTAAATCTATTGACACTATATTTATATTGATAATCATATTTTTACGATACTTTTAACAAATTTTATGCTTAATGACTTTAAATTAACACTTAATTATGTGTTTTTTACGTTGATTTCACAGTAAGATTAAAATTTGTGACTTTATTGTAGAAACTTCTAATAAAAGTTCTATAAATCTAAAGTCCTAAATAGTGGTATTTTTTTTTCTAAATCTCAAATCACATTTTTTTTATTGTACTAAAAAAATAAAAAATAAAAAAGAGAGGTAATAAAAAAAATTGAAGAATGAGAAAGCGCTTGCAGATAACAACCAATATGTTGACTTAATGCTGATAATAGATTAATTTTTTTCTTTGGATTGAATCATAAATTAGCATATGATAATTAACAATATTGCTATTATGATCATTAATTTCTACATTTTTGTATAGTTTAGAAGATTAAAGGCGAAGGCATTTGAAAGTTGAAAAGTGAAATATTACATTATTTAGCATATGTGATGTGAGATCTCTGGAATTTTGTGTCCTGTGTGTATAATTTCTAGCTAAAAGGCCGAAGGCATTTGCCTGTAGAATTGATCGCAAGTACATAATACTTGCACAGTTGCACGAAGTGGCGATGCTGTTAACAAAGTACTAACATATATATCAAGATCAGAAAACTATTAATTTTCAACTTGAAAATCACTGTGAAACACTGATCATGAAATGCAAAATTCTTAAGTTCAAATCCTAACCACTTTTTTTAGTAATTAAGGAACAATAACAACGATTTTAACTTACTTATTAGGGTTGATTTATACATGCATCATGTCACATGTTTTGAAAGTGAGTAAAAAAGATATATTTAAACTGTTGGGGTTTACCTTGAATCTCACATCGAAAGTATAGGAGAAGTTATAAGGGCTTTTCCCTTATAAATAATGTGTCAGGCTTAGTTTGTAAAATATCCCAAAAAGTTATAAATATCAATAGAATAGTTATGATTTGGGTTATTTTAAAGGGTGTAGTTGGGTTTGGGCTTTGTAAGGAGTTTGCAATTTTTCTCTTTTAAAAATTGTACAGTTATAATTATTTGATTCGTTATTGTTTGATTAGGTCGTTATAGGCCGATTGGGTGGTTATAGGCCGATTGGATGGGCCAAACCGTATTAAAAATTATTGTGTTTATTTTTTGATTTTTTGCTTTTTTCCATTTTTGTGAGTATTTGGTTTGAAGGATATTTTTTTCAACAAGTGGTATCAGAGCTGAAAGTTCGTGATCCTGCAAGAGGAGGAAAACTATGGCTGAAGTTATGTCTAGAGGTATGCCTAAGTTTGAGATTCTTTTATTTGATGGTAAAAGTAATTTTATGTTATGGCAAAGTACGATTCAGGATCTTCTAGTGCAATAAGTCTAGATTTGGTATTAGAAAAAAAATAAATCAGATGGAATGTTTGATAATGATTGGGTTGGAATTCAAAAGAGGGCTATGAGCACAATTAGATTGGTACTTGCTCCAAAGATTAAGTATAATGTATTGACTGAGACGACACCAACCAGATTGTGGAAGAAGCTAGGAGACATCTATGCATCAAAATCGCTAACAAATAGATTATGTTTGAAGATGGATTTATATTCTTTAAAGATGGATGAAGGTATGAGTTTTCATGACCACTTAAATGAATTTAATAGACTAGTTTCACATTTATTAGCTATTGATTCTAAAGAGTTAAAAGAAGAAGAGAAGGCATTGCTGTTATTGTCATCTTTACTTAAGTCTTGTAGACCTTTAGTTCAGACTTTATTGGTAGGTAAAACTACTTTGACGTTGGATGATGTGATTACTGTGTTGCGTGAGAATGAAAGATTTATAAGTAAAGAAGATTCTTCATCTGCGGGAGGTGTACTAGCTGCTGTAGAAGGTTCTACTTGAGGGAGGACTAATGAGAGACATGATGGATCAAGAGAGAGATCAAGAGAGAGATCAAGATCAAGATTCAGGGATTATGGTGAGGCGAAATGTTATTATTGTGGAGAAAATGGTCAAATTCAAACACGCTGTAAGACATTAAGGGAGGATATGGTTGCATTTAATAAGGCTCAGTAAAAGAGTAATGATGGAAAAAAGAATGAGACATGTGTTGCTTTGACTAATACAAATGATGAAGTATTGGCAACTTGTTTATATGGGTCTCATACTTATGAGAAAGGTTGGGTTTTGGATTCAACTGCGTCGATGTATATTTGCAATGATAAATATCGGTTTGATGAATTGAAAGAGGTTGAAAGTTTAGGCAATATTGCGGTTGAGAATGGTAATGAAGTGAAGATTGAAGGTATTGGGAATGTTCAACTCAAGCTTCATCATGGTGGTGTCAGGACTCTTCATAATGTGAGGTATGTGCCTAGTTTTAGCTACAATTTGATTTCTTTGGATGAGTTAGCTTCATGTGGGTACACATATGTTGGTAATGATGATTGTTGCAAAGTATGCAAGAATGATATTTTAGTTTTGCAAGGAAAGATGAATGAGAAACAACTATATTTGCTTGATGATGCAAAGGATAGAGTTGTTTCCAAAAGTAAGAAGATTCAAAGGCATGTTAGTTTTTCAGATGTTGTTGAGCAATTTGGGAAGTTTGAGGATTCAAGTCAAGGGAAGATTTGTTGGGGTTTTGCCTTGAATCCTACATCAAAAGTATAAGAGAAGTTATAAGGGCTATTCCCTTATAAATAATGTGTCAGACTTGATTTGTAAAATATCCCCAAAAGTTATAAATATCAATATAATAGTTAGGATTTGGGTTATTTTAAAAGATATAGTTGGGTTCTTTGTGTAGTTGGGTTTGGGCTCTGTAAGAAGTTTGTAATTTTTCTCTTCTAAAAATTACACAGTTGTAATTATTTGATTGGTTATTTGTTTGATTGGGTGGTTATAGAGCAATTTGGTTAGGCCAAACCACATTAAAATTATTATGTTTGTTTTTTGCTTTTTTGCTTTCTTCCGTTTTGTGGGTATTTGATTTGAGGGATATTTTTCCCAACATAATCTTATGTCAAATAAAAAAGAGACGATGATCAATGGATAAGTGTGAGTGTTGTACATTTTAACAAATCAATTTACAGGAAGAGATGTAATGAAAGTATTTTCAATCTCATGTCAAATAAGAAAGAGACGATTATTGGATATATATATATATATATACACACACACACACAAGCGTGAGTGGTGTGCATTTCAATAAATCGATTTAGCAGGAAGAGAGTAATGATTATGTAATACATGCATTTAATAATAATGTAAATCTCTTGTTGACGGGTAAATATATGACAAGGCCAAAGTTGTCAGCACATATGAGTTTCACCATACATTGGCTTCATAATTTATGTGGAGTTAATTAGGAAAAATTATGCAGATCATGTTGGCATACCCTTGATCATAGGTTGACAAAATCTGGCTATTGCCATATATAACCTGTGATAATCAATGTCAAATAAATGGCCATTATTTCACTGATTCTCTGATCATAAAAACATAGTTTTATGGTGGTTTGAATTGTATTGAGTTGGTCAGAAGAATTTTGAGGCTCCAAGTTCAAAAACGGAAAGCAATAATCCGGTCCCCAAGCATCACCTGCTTTATTATACACCATCTAGTGAGCATTCGAGTGCTTAAAAGGCCTGGTAGTGATCAAAAGAAGATTGTCAGATTCATGAATCGTTTCAACAACAAATTTACAAAGTGCAATGGCTAGAGATTGATGATATTTCATATTGTGTAGAAGCATGTCTAAGCTTGTATGATGATTTACATTGGGTATCAGAGCATTATTTAACATCTATCTTGCGTTAAGATATATACTCTGTAATTGTTAATCTGCCAAAATTGTCTACTTCTGTTTCTGTAAGTTTTGGTTATAATGAGGCCGAAACCAAGGATTTTTGAAAAATTGAAATTATGTTTTAATACATTTTCAGCCAAAACCAATTTCAAAAAACCTGTTTTCATTTCTTCCTGATTGATTTGGGATCAAGAACCACTCAAATCGAAGTAGCGAAGGTTGTTTTTCAAACAGGTGGCAAATCAGGTTGAAAACCAAGCATTTGGGCGAAGAAGATGATGTTTTCCGCGAAGATGGAAGCGGCAAACAATGTCGATCGCCGTTCGCCATAAAGGAAAAGGCGGGTGTGTTCGTCATCAAGTTTGCTTACTTGATCGCCGTTTGCCATAAAAGGGAAAGGCGGCCACTGTTCGCCATAAAGGAAAGGCGGGGGTGCGTTCGCCGTTAAGTTGTTGCTTTCCTTCGATTGTCGTTCACCATAAAGGAAAGACGGGCAATGTTCGCCATAAAGAGAAAGGCTTGTGTCCGTTCACCATTCAGCTAAGAGGCGAGATGGGGGCACTCAGTTCGCCATTCAGTTAAGAGCGAAAATGGGCACGTCGTTCGCCATTCGGCTAAGGGGGAAATGGCGGGCACGCTGTTCGCCATTCGACTAAGTGGTGAGATGGCGGGCACTCAGTTCGCCAATCAACTAAGGGCGAAATGGCGCACGCCGTTCGCCATTCTATCAAGGGCAAAATGGTGGACATGCCGTTTGCCATTCGGTTAAGGCGAAATGGCGGACACGTTCATTTGCCTTAAGACTAGATCGCCGTTCACCATACAAACCCGCCTGAAAATTTAAAAAAAAAAATTTAGAAGGGCATTTTCGCATAGTTTTTTAATATTTAAAATTTTCATGAATTGTGTGAATTATGATTTATGAATTTATATGTAATTTAGAATTTGACAAATAATTCATAAATGAATTGTGGAAATAACCATGAAAATTTATAGAATTTGAATTTGGATACTACGTGTGCTTATTATAATTATGTATAATTTTTGGTTATTTATATACTATGATTGATTTAAACATATGTAATAGAGTTTATTCATATTATTTGGAATTAAATTGCCTTGTGTTAATTGCAGTATTTTAAAATATGAATAAACTTAAAATTTTGCCAATATGTCTAAGTGATTTATAATTTATTTAATTAGGGCTTAGCCACAACAACCTTAATTAAGTAAAATTATATTTGTGAAAATCACATAATGATATTAGACATAAATTGTAATTAGTTATTAAGTTATAATAAATTTTATCCCACAAAAATTTTTATTATAATTTTATGACTAATTAAGATAAAACATCAAATTAGTTTCTTAATTTACCCTCAGGGATTAGAAAACGACATAATTTGATAGTTTTATCATTATGATATGAATCTATTAGAATTAGAACTTTAACCTACATGCAAGTTTTATGTCTGAGATTCATAATTGATTAATAAAATATGTTTACATTGGTAGACATAATTAAGTTTGCCTCAAAAATTCTAGATACATAAGCATGTGTTTTTCTATATGCAGTATTTCCCCAGGCTAGTATTAATTTGGAAGTTCCCGAGCTGGATGGAGAGAACTACAAGGTTTGGAAGGAGAGAGTTCTCCTCCAATTAGGATGCATGGATATAGACTATGCTATAAGGAAAGACGAGCCCGTATTGACTGAGACAAGCACTCCTACTCAAGTAGCTTTACATGAACGTTGGGAGCGATCTAATCGCCTTAATGTCATGTATATTAAGACAAAGATTTCTGCTGGGATACGTGGTTCTGTCGAACAGCATATCAACGTTAGGACCTTACTGAAGACCATAGATTATCAGTTTGTTGCTTCAGACAAAGTGTTGGCCAGCACCCTGATAATGAAGTTCTCATCAATGAGGCTCACCAGTGTGAAAGGAGTGCGCGAGCACATAATGGCAATGAGAGATATAGCGGCCCAACTTAAGAAGCTAGAGGTGGAAATGTTTGAATCTTTTCTTGTGCACTATATATGAACACTCTACCAAAGCAGTATGGACCATTCAAGATATCCTATAGCACACATAAGGATAAGTGGACCATCAATGAATTGATGACCATGTGTGTTCAAGAGGAGGGAAGACTGCTTATGGAATCGAGTGAAAGTGCATTTTTTGCAAGCTAAGGAAAGAGCAAGGATTGAGCCAAGAACAAAGGAAAAGGGAAAATCCTTGCCCAAGTTGACATTAAGAAAGAGTCTATTCTTTGTAAAAAGAAGGGACACATGAAGAAGGACTGCGCCAAGCTTCAGCAGTGGCTCGTTAAGAAAGGTAATCCACTCTCATATGTTTGTTTTGAATCAAATATGGTTGAGGTTAATCATAACACATGGTGGATTAATTCTGGATCTACAATTCACATTTCGACTTCCTTACAAGGTATGACAAATCTAAGGAAACCAGTGGGAATGAAGAGAGCATCTATTCAAGAAACAAGATGCGCTCGCGTGTTGAAGACGTTGGAACATGCACTTTAGTTCTTAGGAGTGGTTTTGTTTTGCAATTGGAAAAGACCTTTTATATTCCTAGTTTCTCGAGAAATTTAATTTGTGTTTCTAGGCTGGTACCTTATCGATATTCCTTTCAATTTTCAAATAAATTAGTATTGATATATTTTAAGTCTAATATTGTTGGGAATGATACCTTATGTGATGGTCCTTTCTTTATTGATTTGTAAAATGACACCGCTCATAACGTCTTGCATGTTCAAACTGGCACTAAAAGATGTGTTATGAATGAGGATTCCTCCACATTATGGCACCGGAGATTAGGTCATATCTCCATAAATAGAATTAAGAGATTGGTAAATGACAAAATACTTAGTACTCTCGATTTTACTGATTTTGACACTTGTGTGGATTGCATTAAGGGTAAGCAAACCAACAAGTCTAAGAAAGGTGCCAATAGGAGTTCAACCATATTAGAAATCATACGTTCTGACATATGCTGTCCAGACATTGATGCATATAGTCAGAATTACTTTATCACCTTTATTGATGATTACTTGATGTTTATGTATCTCTACATTCTTTATAACAAGAACGAAGCATTAGACGCCTTTAAAATTTTTAAGGTTGAAGTAGAGAAACAATGTGAAAAACCCATAAAGATAGTAAGAACTGTTAGAGGTGGGGAGTATTACGGTAGATACACTAAAGATGGACAAGCACTTGGACCATTTGCGAAGTTCCTTCTAGAAAATGGGATTGCTGCCCAATATACCTGGCCTGGTCTACCGAATCAGAATGGTGTTGCAGAAAGAAGGAACCGAACTTTGATGGAAATGGTGCGCAGTATGCTTAACAGCTCAAAGTTGCCTAAGTCTTTATGGATTGAAGCTCTTAAAACGGCAGCATATATATTGAATCGGGTTCCAACCAAGGCTATTTCAAAGACGCCTTTCGAATTATTCAAAGGTTGAAAACCGAGTTTGCGTCATATGCCCGTTTGGGGATGCCCTTTTGAGATAAGAGTTTACAACCCACAGAAAAAGAAATTGAATCCTAGGACCATAAGTGGATATTTCGTCGATATGCCGAACAGTCTAAAGGCTACAGATTCTATTGTCCATCTCATAGCACTAGAATTGTGGAATCAAGGAACTTTAAGTTTCTTGAAAATGACTTTGTTAGTGGGAGCGATCAATCTCAAGACCTAGTTTTTGTGAGAGATTAACCCTCTACCTCGAGTCAAGGATTAGTTATCATGAACAATGTCCCTTCAGTACAGTTAGACATTGAACAAACCAATCATTGATGTTGGCTCTATAGGCTATATTGAGTAGGGGGTGAATCGGTTTTTAACTAACTTTATGTTCGTATTTCGGTTCCTCTAAATTCGCTAGCCTATATTAATGTTTTCTAAGTTCTTTAGGCTATGCTAGCATGCAATCCAAATTCAATACAATAAACATAAATAAAATTGCAAGTAAATAAAGAGAGAAGGGATAGAGAATTGTACGCAAGCGATTTATAGAGGTTTGGTAAACTTGCCTACGTCCTCTACCTTGAGACGCTCCCAAGGATTTTCTCCAAATTCATTATCCTTGAATTTGTGTTTACAATCCCTCTTTTTCTTAGGCTCAAGAGTAACCTCTTCTCCCTCTTTTTCTAGGCTAAAGAGAAACCTCCCTCTTTTTTTTTTAAGCTAAAGAGAAACCTCCTCTTTTTCTAATGCTTAAAAGAAACCTCTCATTTACAAGGTATTTACAAGGAATGTAATCAAAGAAGGCATTTAGGTAGGCAAGTGATTACAAAGATTAAGTACAAAGAAAAGCCTATACAATATTTGTGCTATTCTATATAAGAAATATGAGAGTGATGGAAGATGAATAATTTTAAGCATTTAAGATGTTGTTGAGGCTTTGAATATGAGGAAAATGAAGAATGGAGTTGCTGAGTAGTTCCTCTTCCTTTCTTGAGCTTTCAAGCCTCTATTTATAGTCCCTTGGATGGTTTGTGAACGTTGGTTGGAGCCAAAACAGAAACTAGCCGTTGGAGGCTTTTTGCCATAAACGGATCGATCCCTTCCCTTAGGGGATCGATCCCATGCTTCCTTTTCGCTTCCTGGGAGCATTCTGCCATGAAGGGATCGATCCCTTCCCTTAGGGGATTGATCCTTTTCTTCCAGAGAGCATTTCTTGCACTTTTCTAGACCATTTTGGGTTACAAATGATATGGCCTTTGATTTTAATTCAACCCAAAACATTTTGACATTTTTGTGGGAGTTTTTCTTGACTTTCTCTAATAAAAACATAGTCCAAAAATTCATTAAGTAATTTTCTAAAATACTTAAAAACATTTTTTAAAGTATTAAGATCAATAAGAATGTATTATTAAATCATGGTCTTAATGTTTGATATGATCACTTAAAAATGGAATGAGGAAATCATATGTGGTAAAGCAAATTTACAATATGAATCAAAACATAAAAGATCACTTAAGTTTTTGTCATTTCAAAATACATATATCAATTTAAAGCTAACAATCTCTCCCTTTTTGATATGACAAAACTTAAGGTAAATTTGTTTTGAAAATTCTTTAAAGAAATACTCCCCTTCAAATATTTTTTAAAGTATTAAGATCAATAAGAATGTATTATTAAATCATGGTCTTAATGTTTGATATGATCACTTAAAAATGGAATGAGGAAATCATATGTGGTAAAGCAAATTTACAATATGAATCAAAACATAAAAGATCACTTAAGTTTTTGTCATTTCAAAATACATATATCAATTTAAAGCTAACAATCTCTCCCTTTTTGATATGACAAAACTTAAGGTAAATTTGTTTTGAAAATTCTTTAAAGAAGTACTCCCCCTCAAATAAAGCAGGATTGCTAAATATAAAGCCCTCCTTAATATAAGCATGGTTTTCAAAAGACATTTTCAAACCCATTATTTCTCTTTCTTTTTGTCATAGCAAAAAGAAAGAAAAATAAAAATTATGCTCCCCCTAAAATTATGGCTTAATTAATGTAAGAACCAAGAAATATGCTCCATCCAACAAGAAACATGTTAGTGTATGAGACTAATAGCACAAATAAATAAGTCAATGTCCATAAAGAGTATGAAATATTTGGGCATGCAAAGAACATGACTTATAATCCCATACCAATTGTTTATAAATAATTTTTCAAGAAGTTACAAATTGGTAAGTGATGAAGCAAGTTGTTTATAAATTTTCTACTAAGTTCTGTAACTTGCTCATTTTAAAGCTATCAAGCACCTAAATACATCAATTGTTCTCTAAGGTCCATCTAAGGTGCATGTCAATAAATGGTGATTATGAGCTAAAAGTAGATGACATATTATATACATGAGCTCATAAATCATTTTCAAGAAAGAATGTGCATAGAATTAATACACATATCAATTGACCACAAATTCTAGAACACTAGTGTCTCATGCAAAAATGTCCTAATTAAATTCTTCTCTATTTGTCATTTCAATCTAAAGAGCATAAGAAGAATTGTCAATTTAAAGCTCATACCAATTGTTGAAAATATTGTTACCAATGGTTGATTTAGACATTTTGCACGATGTTAATTGTTATGTGTGATGTATTCATCAAAGGGAATAATCAAATTAAACATGCAAGAGCACGATCACACACCATCAAATATGCATATGGATTAATTAAATATTAGCATACTATCATAAAGTATTAATCCATATACATTTGTACAAATTTAATCATTTGGAAGATTCAAGAATTTATATCATTCAAATGCACACATTTTCTTCCATAGCTATAGGTACTAAAATCCTATGCTCATTATCCAATTAAGTTCTTAATTAATTATGAGCGAGGAAAGATTTCAATATCACAATTTTAATTATTTAATAGCCATATCCCTAGTTGTTATCATTTAAGGTTCCAAAGGGTACATGCTATTTTAACTAAAATGGATTTGCCTAAATAAATCAATATTATGCTTAAAAAAATATTTTAACATTAAAATCCATAATCTATGAGTGAAATTAAGCACATAATATCATGAAAACAACTATTCTCATCTCATAGGCATGATTATTGATTCAACTCAAGTAGGCATGTAAGTTCAACATCAAAATAATCAAGGATAAATGCATGGATATCAATCAAGGTGCATTTGTTCAAGTTTGCATTTATGTTTGAATGTTGGTGTTGTCATTAAGGCCTAAGTTCTTTAGAAAAAATTTGGCCATAAGAAAAATCTAAGTTCATGGATGATGACAAATTTTCATACATTTGAACATTTTGGAATCCATTTATCATCACAAATCATAGGCCAAGGACAATTATGACTTTAGGTAAAGCTTTTTATATCTCAAGTATTTCATTTACCTAAGTCATATTCAAAGTCAAATATTAAGGTCAAGTTTGATCTTTTTATCATTTAAACATATCTATTGACCTTTATTTATTCATATTCCACTAGATGCATAATTATCATGAGGCCTAGTGTAGAATAGGTGTGTCAAGCTAATAGACATAGTTCTATAAGCATGCTTGACTAAGATGAACTAAGGTATGAACGATATTCATTATGCACAAGTTCATCAAATTCTCAAATATATATACAAATCAATGAAATAATTCTTAAAATAATGTTTAAGCATTCATTGAAAATATATTTCTAGATTATTTCAAGATTTATGAAATTCATGAATGTCTTCAATAAGAAAAATGAATTTGCACTTTTAAGTTCAAGAAAAAGCTATTGATTGTTGAAAATAATGTTGATTGTTGAAGTTGAGGCATGAATCCAATGAAAAATGATTTTTCATATTAAAGGATCATAAAAAAGAAGTTAAAACAATGAATTTTATGCTTATACAAAAGATCCTCCCAAATTTCGGATTAAACATGTAGGGAAGGCTTCTCTGGCTTGGGAGGATCGATCCCTAGGGAAGGGGGATTGATCCTTTAAGTCCATAATGCAAGTTTTTTACATTTTTGTCCAAGGGGATCAATCCTTTATGTGAAGGGATCGATCACTCATTCATTTTCTGTCGATTTTTGACAGAAAATTCAACTTTTGAGGTGCCAAAACTTCCTTTTTGAGTATTTTAAGTCCAAATAAAAGTTTAAAAATCTGTGAAACATGATTTTGGAATTGTATGAATGAAAAATATAAATGAAAAACCATTTAACAATAGATTTTGCAATTTTGGAACAATTTTCACCATAAAGTGCACTTTTGGTCTCAAAAAGGGTTATTCTGAAATTTATGCATCTTTTGGCAAAACCAATACATTGGAAAACACAAATAGGTCAAAACAAACATGTTCACATAAATTTTAATCACATATAATCAAATCACCACACTTGTGAACATTATGCCATGATTTCTAACATACATATTTCTCATTGATGCTCATGACATGGCATTTTGCATGAATGACATATTTGACATTTTAGAGCAAGAGAATATATTTTCAACACATAGTAAACTTGCTCAAATTATAGAAATCATTTCAAAATCATTTAAGCATGTTTTTTTTTATTCAATCATTCAATGCCTCAAGAACTATCTATCAAACAATCAAAAATCATTTATCATGCTTATTATTGATTCATTCAACTCATAAATCATCAAAGATCATCAACAACCATATCATCAAGCCACAAATAATTTAATCAAATAAAAATTTAAGAAGTAAGGAATTAAGCTTACAAAACTTCTTTGCTTGAGAGTGCTTTGCCATGATTTGTTGGATCCACCATTAGCCATTCTTTGAGAAATTGTTGTCACCTTGCTAAGAATGGATTCCCAAGCTCTTTCTCTTTCTTATTGGCACAAGCAAACTTCATAAGGATGTGTTGAGCATTCAAACTACATTGTTCCATTATAATTCCATGCTCTAACACTCCTACACCAATCAATTTCAAACATGCTTTGGTACCCAAATTTTCTTGGGTCCATGAGAGTTAGTGCAAACAATTTTTGATCCTTTTGGGATCCATTTCAAGCACAAATCATCATTGTTTATAGCATGCTTTGGAATCCACATCTTCCTAACTACTTTTCCTCTAAAAGCAGTTTTTCTATATGTGCATGCTTTAGAGGTGTGGCCTATCCTATTGCATAGTGAGCATATGAGAGAAGTATCATGCATAGAATTTTTGCTCACTAGGAAATTCTTAAGATAAGTTTCTTTTTGTTTTGCATTATAGCCTAACCCATCTTTGTCAAAGAAAGTGTTAGCTTTAAATTGACAAGTATTTTGAAAATGACAAAACTCAAGTAAACTTAAAAATGATTTTTATACAAGTAAATTTGCTTTGAATGAACTCAATGATTGAAACTATTTTAACAAAGTCTTGGAGTGTGATTTCAACTGAAAAAGTCAGTAAATACTCTTAAGAAAAGTGCTAGAAGTTTTTGAACTGACTTAGAATCACAAAAAAACCATAAACTATCTCAAATTGCAGTTGAAGACGTGCAGGAAGGCATTCTGGTTAAAAGGGATCGATCCCTACTGTAGAGGGATCGATCCCATTTTGGCAGTAAGTTGGACAAGCACCCTGGAACAAGTTGAAATGCCCTTGCAATAAAAAGGATCGATCCCTCTGGTAAAGGGATCGATCCCTTTGCACGAAACCTGACAATAACGGCTAGTTTTTAAGGGTTTCAACGGGAGGATTTGCATTAAATGCTTCACCAACTGTTCTATCCGTTTGGTGGGTTATAAATAGAGGTATTTATGAAGTTTGGAGGTAGAACAAGCACTCAAAAATCCTCAAGCTTCAAGAAAGAAAATCAAGTTTGAAATTATTCATTGTGAAACTCCATTTGTGAGAGTTCTTTGTGTTCTTCACCCATTCACTGAAAATTATGTTATTCAAAGGGGTGAGCTATCCTTGTAAGGTCTGATATTGTAGAGTGTGGGAATACTACAAGGGTAGAGGATTAGAGGGAGATTTCTAAAGTCTCAAGAGAAATTGTAAAAGGTCTTGCCACACCTTCAAGTGGTTTGTAAGCATTCTCAAGGAAGAGGTGAATCAAAACCTTGACAAGGAGAGAGGACGTAGGCAAGAGATTGGCCGAACCTCTATAAAAATAGTGTTTGCTTCTCTTTCCCTTACTCTTATTTACTGCATTTATTTCATTGTTGTTTATTTGACTTTGATTGTGCATTAAGAGTTAAGAAAATTAGAAATAACTAGAAAAACCGATTCACCCCCTCTCGATAGAGCCAACAATTGGTATCAGAGCTTGGGCTCGAGATTGACTTAGATTAACATCTATCGAGTATAAACGATCACTAATGGCTCAAACTAGTTTGTCTACACCCTTGGTAGGAGAGGGACACTCTACGGTTAGACCTCCACTCTTTAATGGTGAAAACTATGCTTATTGGAAGACTAGAATGATGCTATTTATTCAAGCTAATGATTATGAGGTATGGAGAGTTACTGTTAAAGGTCCCCTTATCCCTATTAAGAAAGTAGATGGGACGGATGTGCCTAAGAAAGAAGACGAATGGGATACTAATGATATTAGGATGGCACAACTTAATGCTAAAGCAATGCACACACTCTTTTGTGCATTAGGACCAAATGAGTATAATCGAGTGTCACAATGTGAGAATGCTAAACAAGTTTGGGATAAACTAGCTATCACACATGAGGGAACCACACAAGTCAAAGAAACCAAAGTAGGCATGCTCACACAAGACTATGAACTATTTAGAATGAAGAATGATGAGTCAATTAGTGACATGTTTACTAGGTTTACGGACATAATAAATGGTCTTAAAGCTTTAGGGAAGACGTACTCTAATGTAGAGATGGTGAAAAAGATTCTCAATAGCTTACCCAAATCATGGGAAGCTAAAGTCACTGCTATTGAGGAATCCAAGGACCCTCATACACTATCATTAGATGAACTTATGGGATCCTTGCTCACTTATGAGATGAAAATTAAGAGAAATCAAGATCCCCCAAAGAAAGTTGGAGTAGCACTAAAATCCACCACAAGTGAGTAATCAAAAGATGATCATGATATAAGTGGTGATGAAGAAGATTTAGAAATGGCCATGTTCACTAAGAGGTTCAATAAATTCATGAGGATGAGAGCTAGTGGAAACTCTAGGAGACCCCCTAGGAGAGAGTTAAGTAGAGGTGAAACTAGTAGGAAAGATAAGGACCAAATTATATGTTATGAATGCAAAAAACCTGGCCATATTAAATTTGATTGTCCCTTGTATAGGAAGCAAAATGAAAAGAAACAAAAGAAGAAAGCAATGGTGGCTACTTGGAGTGATAGTGACTCCTCCGATGAAGAGAATGTGGAAGATGAAGTAGCTAACCTTTGCTTCATGGCTTTTGAAGATGAGAAGGTAACTTCTAACTTGCTAGATACTCATGAATACACTTTTGATGAATTACAAGATGCATTTGATGAATTGGCCAATGAATTTGAATGCATGAACTTGAAATATAAGAAAATGATCTCTAAGTTGAAAAAGGAAAATGAAATGCTTGTGAATGTTAAGTTAGAATGTGAGAAGAAATTAGAAAATGCTAATCTAGAAATTGAAGAATTAAATAAGAAGAACACTAATTTGCATAACTCCTTTTCTAGATTTTACATGGGTAACAAAAACTTGATCAAATGCTAGAAACTCAAAGAGCATTCTTTGATATAGAAGGGTTAGGCTATAATGCATCTAACAAAGAGACTCATCTTAAAAACTTCCTAGTTAAAGATAGAAAATTTACTTTGTGCCCATTATGTAACAAACTAGGACATTCTTCACAAGCATGCACCTCTAGGGAGACCATAATTAGAGGAAGAATGGCTATCAAGATTTGGGTGCCTAAACATGTTTTGAATTCAAATGATGAGTCTTTAAAGTTGAAATGGATCCCTAAAGGATCAAAAATTATTAATACTAACTCTCAAGGACCCAAGAAAATTTGGGTACCTAAGATGAAAGCTTGATGTGTTTGTAGGAGGAAGAGTATTGCTACAAGGCTAAGTCCAAGGAGCATTGGTACCTTGATAGTGGATGCTCTAGACACATGACGGGAGACAAGAACCAATTCAAGTACTTAAAGCATAAAAGTGGTGGAGAGGTCACGTTTAGAGACAACTCCAAAGGACAAATTGAAGGAATTGGCTCCATTGGTAACTCTTCCTCAACCATTGAAAATGTTTTGTATGTTAAAGGCTTGAAACATAACTTGCTTAGTATTAGTCAATTGTGTGATAAGGAATTTAAAGTTATGTTTGATGATTTGTGTTGCAATGTTGTTAATGCCAAATCTAATCAAATTGTGTTTATTGGACATAGACAAGGAAATATTTATATTGTGGATTTAAATGAACTTAATAGCAAAAATGTATGCTTTATGGCTACTAGAGAAGATGAACCTTGGTTATGGCATAGAAGACTAGGCCATGCTAGCATGCATGTTTTGACTAAGTTAGCCAAAAGAGACTTAGTAGTAGGATTGCCTAAGCTTCAATTTGAAAATGACAAAGTTTGTGAGGCATGTGTAAGAGGAAAACACAAAAGAATTTCATTTAAACCTAAGAAGTGTGTCACTACCTCTAGATCACTTCAACTTCTTCACTTAGATCTTTTTGGACCAACTAGGACAACTAGTTTAGGAGGTAAACGCTATGGATTTGTGATAGTTGATGATTACACTAGGTTTACTTGGGTGTTCTTTTTAAGTGTTAAAAATGAGGCCTTAGATAAATTCACTGTTTTCTCAAAACTTGTTCAAAATGAAAAAGGTTACTCTATTTCAAGTATTAGAAGTGATCATGGAAAAGAATTTGAAAATCTTGGTTTTGATATATTTTGCAGTAAAAATGGTATTAGCCATAATTTTTCAGCTCCTAGAACTCCTCAACAAAATGGGGTAGTTGAAAGGAGAAATAGAACATTAGAAGAAATGGCTAGAACCATGCTTTGTGAAAATAACTTACCTAAATATTTTTGGGCTGAAGCAGTAAACACTTCTTGCTATGTTATAAATAGAGCTATGGTAAGGCCTATTTTAAAGAAAACTCCCTATGAGCTTTATAAAGGAAAAAGGCCTAACATAAGTTATTTTCACCTATTTGGATGTAAATGTTTTGTTTTGAACAATGGTAAAGATAATCTAGGAAAATTTGATGCTAAAAGTGATGAAGGAATTTTTCTTGGCTATTCTCTAAACTCTAAGGCCTATAGAGTTTTCAAAAAAAGAACATTGTAGTAGAAGAGTCAATACATGTAATTTTTGATGAATCAAATATGGTTAGTAGAACCAATCTTGATGATGAAGTAGAGATTTTTGATGAACCTATAGTTGATCCATCTCAAGATAAGGATGTTAAAAATCAATTAGAAGATCTTACTATTAACAAAAATGAAGAGTCCATGGAACAAGAAATAATTGAGAAGGAATCTAGATGTCTTAGAGAACTAGGATATGTGAAAGATAATGATATTGTTGGAGATCCAACCATTGGAGTTAGGACTAGGTCAACATATAGAAACATATGTCAACATGTAGCTTTTGTGTCACAATTTGAGCCAAAGAAAGTGGATGAGGCCTTGAATGATGAAAATTGGATTATGGCCATGCAAGAAGAATTAAATCAATTTGAGAGAAGCAAAGTGTGGAACCTAGTAGAAAGACCTAAAGATTATCCCATCATTGGAACCAAATGGATATTCAAGAATAAGATGGATGAAAATAGCATTATTGTTAGAAACAAGGCTAGGTTAGTGGCTCAAGTTTATAGACAAGAAGAAGGAATAGACTATGATGAAACCTATGCTCCGGTAGCTAGATTAGAAGCCATTAGGATGCTACTTGCTTTTGCATGCTACAAGGATTTTAAGTTATATCAAATGGATGTGAAAAGTGCTTTCTTAAATGGTTATATAAATGAAGAAGTTTATGTTGAGCAACCTCCCGGTTTTGAAAATCCAAAATTTCCTAATCATGTTTTCAAACTTTCAAAAGCCTTATATGGATTAAAACAAGCTCCTAGAGCTTGGTATGAAAGACTTTCAAAGTTTTTAATCAAAAAAGGTTTTACAAGAGGAAAGGTAGACACAACCTTGTTTATTCAATCTAAGGGTCATAACTTATTAGTAGTTCAAATTTATGTAGATGATATCATTTTTGGGTCTACAAATGAGTCATTGTGCAAAAATTTCTCTAAACTAATGCAAGGTGAATTTGAAATGAGTATGATGGGAGAATTAACCTTCTTTCTAGGACTTCAAGTTAAACAATGTCAAGAAGGTATTTTCATAAATCAAGCTAAGTACACTAAAGATTTGCTCAAAAGATTTGGAATGGATGAGTCTAAACCTTTCTCTACACCCATGAGCACAAATATTAAGCTTGATAAGGATGAAGGAGGAAAATGTGTAGACACTAAACTATATAGGTCTATGATTGGCTCATTGCTATATTTAACTGCTAGTAGACCCGATATAATGTTTAGTGTATGCTTGTGTGCTAGATTTCAGTCATCACCTAGAGAGTCACACCTACAAGCAGTAAAAAGAATCCTTAGATACCTCAAAGACACTTCCTCCTTAGGACTTTGGTATCCTAAAGATTCTACACTTGATCTCCATGCCTATTCCGATGCGGATTTTGGTGGATGCAAAGTGGATAGGAAAAGCACATCGGGAACATGCCAATTCTTAGGAAGAAGGCTTATTTCATGGTTCTCTAAGAAACAAAATAGCGTAGCTCAATCCACAACCGAGGCTGAATATATAGCTTCCGGAAGTTGCTGTGCTCAAGTGTTATGGATTAAGCAACAAATGAGAGACTATGGAATAGAAATGAACCAAGTTCCTATTAAGTGTGACAACACTAGTGCTATCAATCTTACAAAAAATCCCATCCAACACTCTAGAACCAAGCACATTGAGATTAGACATCATTTTATACGAGATCATGTGCAAAAAGGGGACATAATTCTGGAGTAGGTAGACACCTTGCACTAATTAGCTGATATCTTCACAAAACCCTTGGACAAGGAGAGATTTTGCACTTTTAGAGGTGAATTAGGCATAATGAATGCTCCTTGAAGTAATTTGATGTTGCATGAATGTCTCATGGTTGGTTTGTGATGATTGCAAGACAGCAATTTGAAGAATATAATTACACTTGCAATTCATGACCTTAACTTACTGAGTTACTGTTCATGTTCATAGCTCTTTGAGGTTGAACTGTTGAGTTTTGTGTGTTTTGATCATGATAAACTTCTCTCATTAGCCAAAACACAATTTGTAATGTTAAGACACTATCACAGCCATGTTCATCTACTATTTCTGCACCCTTATGCAAGTTTCTGCATTTTTCTGCAGTATTTTGCACTTTTTCTGCAGTTTTTTTCAAACTCATTTCATGCATCACAAGTGGAAACCATCAGATTTTGATTTTAAGATGGTAAAAATGCATAAGTTCCATTGTTTTCTAATCATTTTTATGCATCACGAATGAGGCAAGTGACTAAGGAGACAATTCTTCTCAAATAGGATTGATTTCCAGTCTGTCAAGCCAAAAATCTGGGTGAAAGGAAGCAATCTACCAAAAAGGGATCGATCCCTCTACAGTAGGGGATCGATCCCCTCGTGACAGAACTTACTTCGCGCTTCTTTTAAAACGTCGGGCCCTCCTTCCTTTCAAACTATTCACCTTCTTCTTCCCCTTCTCACGCCGTTCCCCATTTTCTCTCATGCCAAATCCTCTAGATCTCACTCGTTTCTTCACCAAATCACTTCATTCTTTCACCAATCTTCCTCATTTCTTCCTCTTTTTCATTTCCCCTCCTCATTTCCTGACAAAATCTCCTCTTTTCTTCTCTTCTTCTTCTTCCACACCATGGTTACTATTCACCCAACATTTTAATTGTAAGTTTTTCTCACATTTTTCATTCAATTTTTCTTGCATTTCTAGTTTCTCTCATCATGTCTTGACTCCCCATTTGCATATCTTGCATCAATTTACTTTCCATCTCGGTTTTCACTTCATTTGGCACTAGTCTTTTTCTAGAGTTTATACTTAGACTATTTGTAGTTTTTCATCCGAATTCCCTTGTCATAATTGTTAAATGCATCTTGGGTTGTGGCTCTCCGCTGTTGGTTAGCTCATATCTCTCCCACACACTCATCCATAGTTCCCCAAACTTGTGCACACCACCTGTTCGATAAAAGTTCTCAACGAAATTATATATCTTTTTCTTACTCCATATGGCTCCTAAAGTTAAGCACAGTGCTCAAAAACGCAAAACCAGTGCTTCCTCATCTTCCTCCTCCATACCGGCCACCTTTAACCGATGCTTTCGCCAGGCTAATGAGAAAACACGATTTCTAGCGAACTTTGCCAATATGCCTATTAAGCATTGGCGTCCAATTGATTTCGATTTCCTCAAATCAATTAATTTCCCTTACTTGGCCAAATTCACTGAATTTAATTGGATTAACTTTCTCAAAATCAACACTCCGGTTCCTCCAAACATCATTCGGGCTTTCTTTTCCAATGCCGAAACCATCACGAATCCAAATGATGAATGTCGTGTTGTCGGAATTCGATCCTATGTCATGGGCAAACACATTGAAATCACCTCACAATCCCTCTTTCTTATCTTTAGAGTTCTCGACGGCGGTAATATCTATGAGAATATCGATGTCCCCTTAGTGTTTCACGTTACCAATAATCGTGCAAGTGACCTTCCTGTCTTCGCACGCCTCCTCCATATTGTCATCTCTTGGAATCTCCGCCCTCTTGGCACCCGGTATTCTCACCTTCGCAAACTTGATCGTTTTTGGCTCCATCATATTCATGAACCCGACGGCGAACAACCAGACCTCCTACACTTTATCCTTCATGACTGGGTGAAGATTGTTCTTGGCAAGGTCCACACCATTGTCTTCCCTCAGCCTCTCGCCTTCTACTTACTTCAACAAGGCGTTGACTGCTCATGTGAGGTTGGTGTACTTCCGGATCCTAGCACCACGATCAATCTAACCACTCTCCATAATCTTGGGTGGTATCAACGTCAACGGGGCGATACAATCGAATGGGTCAAGGGTCATGGACAGGCTGAACCTCCCGAACATGCTCCGGAAGACGTCGAAGAAGAAGGAGGAGACGGAGACAACGTACCTGCAGCGCCCACATCTTCTGCACCCTCCGGCTCTACGTCACCCTCTCTTGACCAGATCATGCTCATGCTTCAACAAATGCACACCTCTCAGCAAAATTTCCAGCAGGACGTCACTCAGCGACTTGATCAGATCAAGGACACTCAAGCAACCATGTATGATGAAATCCAAGATGTTCGTATGCAGCACGAGGATTTCATGGACCAATACTACAAGACGTTTCCTCGGCGCTGATTGTGATTGTCGTGTGGGATGTGCTTTTACCTTGCTATGCTTATGGCCTTGGTGTTTTATCCTTTGTTGTGTTCTGTCCGCTTTAGTGTTTCATTGTCTGCACTTTCTTAGATCTCTGCACTGATGTGATATGTTTTGAACCTTTTATGACTATGTCTATGACTATGCTAATGACATTGCTAGTTATGCTTTCTAGTAGTTTTATGTTAATGACTATGTCTTGTTCTGACATTAATTGTGCATTCATGACATTGGGTTGCTTTTTGTTTCTCTCTATCTCCTTGCCAATACTATTGCTTATTTTGCTTATTATTGGTTTACCCCTATTGCTTTAAATTGACTTCTACCACTAACCATTTCTCCGTGCTATTTATTCCTTTGCTATGACAAAAAGGGGGAGAATTAATGTGGTAAACTTATATTAAATTGAGGGGGAGCAAATATTGAGGGGGAGTAATGTTTTTCAAATAATCAAGTAACCTCAATTTTCAAACACATAAGCAAATTTACCTTAAGTTTTGTCATATCAAAAAGGGGGAGATTGTTAGCTTTAAATTGACAAGTATTTTGAAAATGACAAAACTTAAGTAAACTTAAAAATGATTTTTATACAAGTAAATTTGCTTTGAATGAACTCAATTATTGAAACTATTTTAACAAAGTCTTGGAGTGTGATTTCAACTGAAAAAGTCAATAAATACTCTTAAGAAAAGTGCTAGAAGTTTTTGAACTGACTTAGAATCACAAAAAAACCACAAACTATCTCAAATTGCAGTTAAAGACGTGCAGGAAGGCATTCTGGTTAAAAGGGATCGATCCCTACTGTAGAGGGATCGATCCCATTTTGGCAGTAAGTTGGACAAGCACCCTGGAACAAGTTGAAATGCTCTCGCAATAAAAAGGATCAATCCCTCTGGTAAAGGGATCGATCCCTTTGCACGAGACCTGACAGTAACGGCTAGTTTTTGAGGGTTTCAACGGGAGGATTTGCATTAAATGCTTCACCAACTGTTCTATCCGTTTGGTGGGTTATAAATAGAGGTATTTATGAAGTTTGGAGGCAGAACAAGCACTCAAAAATCCTCAAGCTTCAAGAAAGAAAATCAAGTCTGAAATTATTCATTGTGAAACTCCATTTGTGAGAGTTCTTTGTGTTCTTCACCCATTCACTGAAAATTCTATTATTCAAAGGGGTGAGCTATCCTTGTAAGGTCTGATATTGTAGAGTGTAGGAATACTACAAGGGTAGAGGATTAGAGGGAGATTTCTAAAGTCTCAAGAGAAATTTAAAAGGTCTTGCCACACCTTCAAGTGGTTTGTAAGCATTCTCAAGGAAGAGGTGAATCAAAACCTTGACAAGGAGTTCAAGGAGAGAGGACGTAGGCAAGAGATTGGCCGAACCTCTATAAAACTAGTGTTTGCTTCTCTTTCCCTTACTCTTATTTACTGCATTTATTTCATTGTTGTTTATTTGACTTTGATTGTGCATTAAGAGTTAAGAAAATTAGAAATAACTAGAAAAACCGATTCACCCCCCTCTCGGTAGAGCCAACAGAAAGCTCTTTGGGTCTTAACATATGATCTAGCGTTTGTTGACCCATGTAGAATTTAGAAAATGAATTATGCAAATTTAAGTTCTTTTTATTTACTTCATCAATTTCTAGATTTGCTTCTTCTAATTTCTTTTCTAATTCTAGCTTACCACTAAATAACATTTCATTCTCTATTTTTAATTTAGCAATGAGTTTCTTATATTTAGAATTCATGCATTGAAATTCATTTGCTAATTCATTAAAGGCATTTGTAGTTCATCAAATGTATAATTATTATCTTCACTAGAACGACAACTAGCCTCATCATCACTAATGGCCATAAAACATGTGTGGGCTACCTCATCATCCATGTTATCCTCATCGAAGCTATCACTATCGCTCCATGTAGCCACAAATGCTTTCTTCCTAGGTTTTCTATTCTTTTCTTTCCTAAGTAAGGGGTAATCTAGCTTAGTGTGACCCGGTTCATTACATTCATAGCACACTAAGAGGTCTTTTTCTTTCCTACTTGACTCTCCTCTTATTACCCCTCTTCTTTGATGTCTCCTATCATTCTCTCTCTCCTTCATTCTCATGAACCTATTAAATCTTTTGGCAAACATTGCTATTTCCTTATCTTCCTCATTTCCACTCTCATCACTATCATCTTCAAAGATCTCATGAGTGGAAGACTCAAGTGCTACCCCTACTTTCTTTGAAGGATTTTCATTCCTTTTTAATTTCAATTCATATGTAAGTAGGGAGCCCATAAGCTCATCTAGAGACAAGGTATTTGTATCCCTAAACTCTTCTATTGCAGTTATCTTTGCCTCCTAAGATTTTGGCAAGTTATTCAAAATTTTCTTAACCATTTCTACATTGGAATAGGTCTTGCCTAATGCCTTAAGTCCATTGATTATGTCATTAAACCTAGTAAACATATCACTCATTGACTCATCTTCTTTCATCCTAAAAAGTTCATAATCATGTGTAAGCATGCCTACTTTGGTTTCTTTAACTTGATTGGTCCCTTCATGTGTAATGGCTAATTTGTCCCATATTTGCTTGGCATTCTTACATAGGGAGACTCTATTATATTCATTGGGACCTAATACACAAAAGAGAGTGTGCATACCTTGGCATTCAATTATGCCAATCTCATATCATTTGAGTCCCACTCATCCTCATTTTTAGGGACATCCTTTCCATCCACTTTCTTTATTAGGACTTTGGGACCATTTACTATTACTCTCCACACTTCACATTTGATTGCACAAACAACATTGTAGACACTAATTTTATCCTATTATTATTATTATTAGTATATATTATATTTATTATTATTATTTGTTTTTTTATTTTTATTATCTTTTTTTATTATTATTATTTTTTTATTTTATTATTATTATTGTTATTTTTATTATTTTATTTTTATTTTCTGTCCAATCTGCCTCCAATTGCCGGCATCCCAGCCCTTCCCCCTATGTCTCGGCTGCCACCCAGTGTTCATCTTCCCCAAGCTATCAATCCCATCTCTGACCAATGCTTTGATAACTGGAAGACAACAGCAAGATCTAAAAGATTAATTCTGAAACCCTAGATAATAGAGTGTTCCCAAAATCCGGTTAAAAGGAACCAGACAGAAAAATTGAGAGGTTTTTTTATCTTTCTTGGAGACTCTGAAACACTAAAATAGTTACAGAAACCCTACCCCAACCGAGACGCCTCCACCACCAGTGCCAACCAGACAGTCATCAAGCCATTCACCACTACCCAAAAGCCATCCCAGATCCCCTTCCCCACTCACCACCGAAACCCCTCAAACACCCTCACCATCATCGTACACCACCGAAACCACCACGCATCACCATCTTCACCACCAAGACCAGCAACCTAAATACAACCAAAAACCAAATCCCTAACACAGCCCCTATACCGGAAACCCCAAACTCAAGACCCTTAGGAACCCTAGATCTAACACCTAAACCCCTATCACCTGCAAAAAAAGAAACAAACCACAACAAAATCACAACCAGATCCAACCAGATTTAAAAACAAACACAAAACAAAACAAAAAAGGGGGAAAGGCTTTATGAAGTAGTCAGATCCATGAGGTTGAGAGCGTTTTTTAGGGAAACGAACCCCAGATCTGAGAAGAGGAAGGTGAGAGGAGTGTTTTAGGTTTACGGGGAGTACCGCCAGCGACCGGCGTACGGCAGTGCACGGCCACCGGCACGGTGGCAGCCGTTTGGAGAAGGAGAGGCGGAGAGGATTTTTCAGAGGGTTTTTGGAGTTTTTTTTTTGGGAGAAATCGAGTGAAATAAAGGAAGAAAAAAAAAGGGGCTATTTATAAAGCACCAAAACGGTGCGTTTTGACCGACCAACTCGCGTGCCACCCGCAACCCTACCCGAGATCCACGCGCCCAGCCAGCTGAGGAGGAAAAGACCCACATGCACGCCCAACCCGGCTCCGAGATCCTACTCCGTGACCCGCTTCCACTGGCAGATTTGGGCTTTGCTTTTTGGGCTCTTTTTGTTAGCTTTAAATTGCAATATATTTTTTGAAATGACAAAAACTTAAGTAAGCTTTAATGTTTTAATTCATATTGTAAATTTGCCTTATCACACATGATTTTCTCAATCCATTTTTAAGTGTTCATATCAAACATTAAGACCATGATTTAATGATATATTCTTATGGGTCTTAATACTTTATAAAATGGTTTTCAATATTAAGTAATTTTCTGAAGAATTATTGAACATAAGTTTAGAAAATTACTTATAAGTTTTTGGACAATATTTTCATTTGAGAAAGTCAAGAAAAACTCCCTTAAAGCTTATAAATGTTTTGGGTTGATTTAGAATCAAAGGCTATATCATTTCTAACCCAAAAGTGCAGGAAAAATGCCCTCTAGAAGAAAAGGATCGATCCCATAAGGAAAGGGATCGATCCCTTTTTGACAGAATGCCCCGGAAGCTAGATTGAAGAAAAGGATCGATCCCTTTAAGTCAGAAAGTCCCCAACGGCTAGTTTCTGTGAGATATAACAGCTAGTTTCTGTTTTGGCTCCAACCAACGTCCACAAACCATCCAAGGGACTATAAATAGAGGCTTAGAAGCTAAAGGAAGCTAGAGGAACAACCAAGCAACATCTTTCATCATCTTATTCATCTTCCTCAAGCCTCAACAACAAATCAAGAGCTACAAAGTCTTTATCTTCCATCATTCACTTATCTCTTGTTAGCACAAATATTGTATAGGCTTTTCTTTGTGCCTAATTTCTGTAATCATTTGCCTACTTAGAGGCCTTCTTTGATTACACCCATTGTAAACCAATTCAATCCTTGTAAAAAGGGGAGGTTTCTCTTTAGCTTATGAAAAAGAGGGAGGTTACTTTTTAGCCTAAGAAAAAGAGGAGGTTTCTCTTGAGCCTAGAAAAAAAGAGAGGTTTCTCTTTAGCCTAGAAAAAGAGGGAGTGTAACAAATTCAAGGATAGTGAATTTGGGGAAATCCTTGGGAGCGTCTCAAGGTAAAGGACGTAGGCAAGGTTGCCGAACCTCTATAAATCACTTGCGTACATTTCTCTATCCTTACTCTCTTTACTTATTTGCAATTATATTTGTGTTTATTGTATTGAATTTATATTGTATAATTGCCTAGCTTAGAGAACTTAGAAATCACTCAAATAGGCTAGAGAATTTAGAGGAATCGAAAAACGAACCTAAGGTTATCGAAAAACTGATTCACCCCTCTCTTGGTATAGCCTATAGAGCCAACACTTTTGAAGGCTTTCTTTTGGTCCAAGCCCAAATCCATTTTGGTAAATTTTTTTCTTTCTTTTCTCATTTGTTTATTATTTATTTATTTAGTATTTATTTGTTTTGTTAATTAAAAATTAAAAAAATTAAAAATTAAAAATTAAAAATTAAAAAAATTTATTATTATTATGTGTGCTTTTAATATATTTTCATGGCAATCAAAAAAAATAAAAATAAAAATAAATGTTTTTTCATCTAAATAAATAAAAATTAAATTTAAATCTAAAATGAATATGTTTCCGATGATGGGATGCTACGAAAGTCAAGTAGTGATTCCTAGCTGATCCCTAGGTGAGAAGAGTCTGCTAAATGTTGCCAAAAGTAGTGGAATATTTAGTATGATTTCTCAATAATTTAATTTTTTGTTAAACATAAAAATAAATAATTTTAAAAAAAAAGAAAATAGAAAAAGAAAAATAATAATAAAATCTTAATTTAATTGAATAATTTGTCCGATGATGGATGTTACGGAAGTCACAAGTAGTAATTCCTAACTGATCCCCAGGTGAGAAGAGTCATGCTAAATGTTGCCAAAAGTATTAGAACATTTAGTATGATTTTTCAATAATTTAAATTTTTGTTAAAAATGAAAATAAATAAATTTTTTTTAAAAAGTAAATTAACAAATAAATAATGAAATTTAAAAATAAATATTCAGTTGCATTATATATTATCTGTTTGCATCATATGCATTCATAATAATTTTCGAAATGGGTGTGAGTCTTACTGAGGATGAGATTCTATAGAAGTCACAAGTAGTGATTCTTAAGAAATCTCTAGATGAGGAAAATTATTTCAAATGCTGCCAAAAATATTGGAGTATTTGATCTAATTTTTCAATACAAAAGGGTTCACATTCACTTTCGATAAACAAAACCTAACCTTTTTTTTAAAAATAAAAATGACTTTGAAGAATAAAATTGCAATAAAAATAGGAATTAATTTTAAATATTAAATTAAGACCATTTTTATTAAAACTAAATGATAACACACGATTATTATGGTACTGTTTTTTAACGGGCGTCGTGGGGGTGCTAATCCTTCCCCACGCGTAACCGTACTCCCAGACCCAACTTTGTTTTCGCAGACCCAATTGTCTTTTTAATAAAACTTAATTAAGTTTGAGGTTTTGTTAAAAAGATAAACATTTTTAGGTGGCCAATCACACCTAGACAAAAAAGATTGGTGGAGACTCCTTTTGTTTTTAAACGTTTTCAAAATCGTCGAGCGCGAAACCGTTACGAAAAACATCATCCTAATTTTCCAATATGAGTAATTCTCACCATTGAAGAGTAAAGGTCTAACTAATGAGTGTCCCTCTTCTCCTAGGGGTGTGCCTATATTCAAGTAGACATTTATGATCATTTTACTGAATAGATGTTAATCTAAATCAATCTTAAGCCTAAGCTCTGATACCAATTGTTGGTTTTATAGGCTATACCCAGTGGGGGTGAATCGGTTTTTAACTAACCTTATGTTAGTTTTTCGATTCCTCTAAATTCGCTAGCCTATATTAATGTTTTCTAAGTTCTCTAGGCTATGCTAGCATGCAATCCAAATTCAATACAATAAACATAAATAAAAATTGCAAGTAAATAAAGAGAGAATGGATAAAGAATTATACACAAGCGATTTATAGAGGTTCGGCAACCTTGCCTACGTACTCTACCTTGAGACGCTCCCAAAGATTTTCTCCAAATTCACTATCCTTGAATTTGTGTTTACAATCCTTCTTTTTCTTAGGCTTAAGAGTAACCTCTTCTCCCTCTTTTTCTAGGCTAAAGAAAAATCTCCCTCTTTTTCTTAAGCTAAAGAAAAACCTCCATCTTTTTCTAAGGCTTAAAAGAAACCTCTCCTTTACAAGGTGTTTACAAGGAATGTAATCAAAGAAGGCCTCTAGGTAGGCAAGTGATTACAAAGATTAAGCACAAAGAAAAGCCTATACAATATCTATGCTATTCTATACAAGGAATATGAGAGTGATGGAAGATGCAGAATTTTAAGCACTTGAGATTTTGTCGAGGCTTTGAATATGAAGAAAATAAAGAATGGAGTTGCTGAGTAGTTCCTCTTCCTTCATTGAGCTTCCAAGCCTCTATTTATAGTCCCTTGGATGGTTTGTGAATGTTGGTTGGAGCCATAATAGAAACTAGCCCTTGGAGGCTTTCTACCATAAAGGGATCGTTCCATTGTTCCTTTTCGCTTCTTGGGAGCATTCTACCATGAAGGATCCCTTCCCTTAGGGGATCAATCCTTTTCTTTTAGAGAGCATTTCCTGCACTTTTCTAGACCAGTTTGGGTTACAAATGATATGGCCTTTGATTTTAATTCAACCTAAAACATTTTGACATTTTTGTGGGAGTTTTTCTTAACTTTCTCTAATGAAAACATAGTCCAAAAATTCATTAGGTAATTTTCTAAATTATTCAAGAACATTTTATAAAGTATTAAGACCAATAAGAATGTATCATTAAATCATGATCTTAATGTTTGATATGATCACTTAAAAATGGATTGAGAAAATCATATATGGTAAAGCAAATTTACAATATGTATCAAAACATAAAAGATCACTTAAGTTTTTGTCATTTCAAAATACATATGTCAATTTAAAGCTAACAATTGAGAATCCCCAAGTAGCTGATAACTTACCAGTAGACGAGGCTCCTCTAGATACACCAGAATTGAGTAAGCAACCAGTTGAACAACATGATCCTTCGAAGAATGTTGAACCAACATTAAGAAGGTCTACTAGGTAAAGGAAGTCAGCTATTCGTAGTGATTATATTGTGTATCTACAAGAATATGATTTCAATGTTGGGCCCGTTAATGATCCAGAGACGTTTTCACAAGCCATGAACAACAAAGAATCAGATCGTTGGTTTGATGCTATGAAGGATGAGATGGATTCGATGACATCTAATGGAGTATGGGATCTTATCGAGTTGCCTAATGGGGCCAGGGCTATAGGCTGTAAATGGGTCTTTAAGACCAAAACTGACTCATTAGGCAACATTGAGCGTTATAAGGCAAGACACATAGCCAAAGGATTCACTCAAAAGGAGGGAATCAATTACAAGGAGACTTTCTCTCCTGTATCTAAGAAAGATTCTCTCCGCATCATAATGGCGCTTGTTGCACATTTTGACTTAGAGTTGCAACAAATGGATGTGAAAACAACATTTTTCAATGGTGATCTAGAGGAAGAGGTTTACATGAAACAACCTGAAGGTTTTTCCTCTAGTAATGGTGAGCATTTGGTCCGTAAGCTCAAGAAATCCATATATGGGTTGAAACAAGTTTCCCGCCAATGGTATCTAAAATTTCATGAAGTAATCTCTTCATTTGGCTTCGTAGAGAACATCATGGATCAATATATATACTAGAAGGTCAGTGGGAGCAAGATTTGTTTCCTTGTGCTATATGTGGATGATATTCTGCTTGCAACCAATGATAAGAGGATGCTACGTGAGGTAAAACAATTTCTTTTTGAGAACTTTGATATGAAGGATATGGGCGATGCATCTTATGTCATTGGCATTAAGATCCTTAGAGACAGACATAGAGGTATATTAGGTTTGTCACAAGAAGCCTATATCAATAAAGTCTTGGAAAGATTTAGAATGAAAGATTGTTCACCAAGCCCAGCTCCTATTGTGAAGGGTGACACGTTCAATTTGAACCAGTGCCCGAAAAATGATCTTGAGCGGGAACAGATAAAGAACTTTCCATATGCCTCAGCTGTTGGAAGCATTATGTGTGCACAGGTCTGTACCATGCCTAATATTGCTTTTGCTGTGGGAATGTAGGTAGATACCAACGTGACCCGAGGATGGACCACTGGAGAGCTGCGAATAAGGTGCTTAGATATCTGCAAGACACTAAGGATTACATGCTTATGTATAGACGGACCGATGAGTTGGAGGTGATTGGTTACTCAGACTCAGATTTTGCTGGCCGTGTTGATTCCCAAAAATCGACATCCGGTTACATCTTTATGCTTGCCAGTGGAGCTGTTTCTTGGAAGAGTGCTAAGCAGACATTGACAGCCACTTCCACTATGGAGGCCGAGTTCGTTTCCTGTTTTGAAGCTACCTCACATGGTGTATGGCTTAAGAGTTTCATTAGTGGGCTTAGAGTTGTTGACTCCATATCTAAGCCATTGAGGATATATTATGACAATTCAGCTGCGGTATTCATGGCTAAGAACAATAAGAGTGGAAGTCAAAGTAAGCACATCCACATTAAGTACTTAGCCATTAGAGAACGTGTTAGAGATAAAAGAGTGGTCATTGAACACGTTAGCACTGAATTGATGTTAGCTGATTCTTTGACTAAGGGCATGCCACCGTTAAGGATCATATAGAGAGGATGGGACTTGGTCTCACATTGTGATTGTAACTAAAACTCTTATTAATGATATGATGTTTTTCATTTTGATTTGTATACACTTTAGATTTTATTTGAGAAATATCATTTGTTTGGACCGAGAACAAACATAAGGTTTATTCATTAAGGGAAAATGGGTTGATTAGTAACATTTTACATAGTAATACATGGAAGATAACACTCGCCATTAAAGGAACTATCGTCATGATTCATGTGATTTGTTTCTTCTGTGAGTGAAATACATGGATCAAGTGGGAGAATGTTGGCATATCCCTTGATCACAGGTTGACAAAATCTGGCTATTGCCATATATAACCTGTGATAATCAATGCCAAATAAATGGTCCATTATTTCACTGATTCTCTGACCATAAAAACATAGTTCTATGATGGTTTGAATTGTATTAAGTTGGTCAGAAGAATTTTGAGGCTCCAAGTTCAAAAACAGAGAGCAATAATCCGGTTCCCAAGCATCACCTACTCTGTTATACACCATCTAGTGAGCATTCGAGTGCTTGGAAGGTTGGTAGTGATCAAAAGAAGATTGTCAGATTCAGGAATCCTTTCAATAGTAAATTTACAGAGTGCAATAGCGGGAGGTTAGATATTGTCGCTTCCACATTTTGATTGTTTAACATATTTCATATTATGTAGAAGCATGTCTAAGCCTGTATGATGATTTACGGATCATGTACAAACAAGCTAACCTATAATATTTATCGGTTGATCCCGACAGTATTTTTTTATTTTACAATAAAATATATTATCTAACCATAAAGAGGGATTCGATCCCTTAAAAAAAATCCATCTTTTGGAAAGCGTTTATTTTTGGTACTTAATTGAACGTATATAACACGTAATCAAATTTATATTATTATATAACACATATAATCAAATTTATAATATTAATTAAAGATGAAAAAAATATGGATTAATTTGCATGGAATGACATATAAAATTTATGCAAAATATATAAATATGTAAGCACACCTTTTTATTATTTTTGAAAAAAGTCGATTATTTTATTTTCATCTAAAAGCAAAACCTTTATAATTAATTAACCGAGGAAAATGAAAGAAGTATATTAGTTTCGAGTGTTAGAAATTTTTATATTTTTAATATTGGAACAATATATTATTGATAATATATATTGTGCACGGTTGAGTGTCTTGGTAAAGCTCGTTTTGTTGTGATCAAATAAATTAATTAAATTATTGACTTTTAGGCACATCTCATTAAATATTAATTGGTATGATCTTGTAATGGGTGAGACTAGACAGGGGCGGACCGTAAGGCCCTTTTGGAAATTTTTTATATAATATATATGTGTATTAATAAATAAATTTATTTATAATAAATAATTTTGGTCCTCCAAACTTTTGAAATTTTTTTTATATATAATATTTGTATGCCACGTTATTTTTTTAACACTTATAATTATATGCTTGGGTAATGCTTAAATTATATTTGTTTAGTCAAAAAATTGAAATAATTAAATCTTTTTTAATTTTCTTATAGTATAATATTATATTCACTTGAATTAACTAGCTATGAAGATTTATTTTTTAAAAAATCTTACAACTTTTTCCACACCAAATCTAGATTGGGATCAATTTATAAAAGGTAAGAAAAACATTTCAATTTCATTATTTTAAAGATATATAATATATTTTTTGTTTGATTAAAAATATATTTTAGTTTATTTATATTTTTTAATTTTAAATTTTCAAATGAAATAATCGAGAAAGTTGACCTATATATAATTCACTCATTATATAGTTCAGATTTAATTTTTGAAAATTTTATTTTTTAAAAAAATTTGCTCACAATTTTAAATTAAATTATAATTTATTTGTTGTAATTTGTTTTCTTATACTTTTGTTTATAAATTGATAAAATTTATAATTTTATAAACTTGCTACTTATATAATTAGTATGCTACTTGCATATGCGTTTTATATTAGTAAAATATATTAACATAACTAAAATATTGATGTGAATAAGAAGCTTAATGCCTTATGTCATATTGCGAGTATAGAATGGTTCATAGGTTTATGAGGTATAGTATCATAGGGATACATTTGTGGTTGACATTAATGGGAGGAAATTCATATGTAGGTGTTACGATCTTATTGGAATACCTTGTCTAGATGCCATATGTGTTAGCATATTTATGAATGAAATAGTTTATGGTTATGTAGCAACTATGTACAAGAAAGAAATCTATCAAAATTGCTAAAATTGTGTGATGCCAACAATTTCTAGAGATATGTTTTGGCAACAAACATGAGAAAGATCGACCCACTACTGCTTAGAAAGCTCCATGAAAGACCTAGAAGGAACAAAATTAGGGAAGAAGGTGAAACCTCTGGTTGCACATACTTGTCAAGGAAATGTGTCAAAATGAGGTGTCAAGTCTAGTTCAAGATTGGACAAAATTCAAGAAAATGTCCAAATAAAATTAAGAAGAAAAACATTGTAGGAGGCATTTCTATTGTAAGCTTTGATGGCATTTCAATCATTTTAATTGCTTGATGTTTATATTACACTAATTAATCTTATAAAAATACTATCATTTTGCAGGTAAATGGTAACGAATATGTAACTTAGTCTGTGAATGAAGGACATGGACATGAGAAGTCCCAAGCTTCTTAGCAGTCTCAAGCATCCCACTAGCCCCAAGCTACTCAGTACTCTCAAGCACCCCTAGCACTCACAAATTGCTCCCCACCAATCCTAAACTCAACAACAGCAAGGGGAAAGAAAAGGTTTGTGAAAAGTTGTGTATACCTAGAACAAGGGGAAGACAAATCATGCAAGGGATGAGGATTTATGTGAATGAAGAAACTAGGTTGCAAATTTTAAATGTAAGATCTAATTACCCTTAAATATTTTATGGAAATCTTATTACTGTTTGACATTCAATAATTTTAATTTATTTTTTTCTCACAAACAGCATGGACTAAGAGGCCAAACATTAATTTCTTGTCCAAGAACCAGTAAAAAAAAATGCCTCAACATCCAATCCAACTATAAGGAGCTCTGTCAACAATGAAAATATTGCTTAATGAGAGAATTTGGAGGGTTATGAAGATGACCAACTAATTTTTTCAAAGTGAATTCAGTTTTTGCGGTTCAGTTTTTATTTTTATGACAAATTTTTGTTTGAGTCTTTAATTTGTAGGTTGTAAATTAAAGTTGTGTGTTGACTTTATGTTACATTCTTGTCCGGATCTAAGAGATGACCTGTTGGGAGTCAAGAGGAAAAAGCTTCAGGGAGAACTTGATGAGGACATTATAAGCCTTGTACATGAAGAACTACAAGAGACTCGAAAAAGCAGAACACTTAACAAAAAAATCTGAGAACCTTAAGTCAAAGAAACCTTAAGACAAGACAAAAAACCCCAAGCCATTGAAGTAACTCTGCTACAAATTATCTGGACTTTCGGATGACAACATTTTGTGTTTTTGGGTTCCTGATCTTTTTGGTTACTTTTTGTATCAATTTAAGTTATAAACTTTCTGGATCAAATTTTGTAACCTTCAGTTGTATGTAACATATATCTAAAGAAAAAATGTATGACATTATTAAGTCTTCAATGGAAGACCTATTTTGATGCAATCTTCTTTCAATGTTACAATTATGATATGAATTTTTTATGAGTTCAAAGGCACAACATTGTTTCTGATTTTGGAATTGTTGAAAAATAGTTATTATGTCAGGTTTATCAGTACATGCATTATTAGCATTGCAAATATTTATAGAAACAAAATATTGCATAACCTTCATCTAATCTTCATATATTCATGTGATAAAATATTGATTACAATTAGTTCATACATAAATAGAATGCAAGCTTTAATACATGATACATCATACTAACATCATGGTTATACAAATGAAGAACACAATTCAAGACAATAACAACCCTATCCTTCGGCATCAAATCACCCTTCTACATTTAACAAACATATCCTTATATGCTTTATTTTTCAACTGTATTAGTTTCACCTCAATCCTTAGCTCCCTATTTTCATCAAGCAAATTTTTTTCTTTTACAAATCTGATAACTAATTTGCCAATCAATCTCATCCAAATCATTTGTGATATGGGAGGCCACAGATTCAGCCTATTTGAAAAAATCACATCCAAATCAGCAAATCCCTACAACACAAGTTTCCGTTACACTAACACAAATTTTAAATAACAAAATTTTGCAAGACAATATATATGAATTAATATCCTATATACTGTCAGTAGAGCCTTTTTACTCCATAAGCAGGGTTAGAATGATTATACATGTTTTATTTTATTTTTTTATTTTCTTAATATGTTTAAAAGATATGTGTAATCATTCTAATCTCATTTGTGGAGTCAAAAAACTCCACTAATGGTGTATGAAATAATTATCTTATATATATATGAATTATTATCTTATCCATCGCTAGTGAAGTTTTTTAACTCTACAAGCAGAATTAAGATGACGACACATGTCCTTTAAAAATATTTAAAAAATAAAAAAATAGAACATGTGACATCATCCTGACCCTGCTTGTGGAGTTAAAAAACTCTACTGATGGTGGATAGGATAATAGTCTTAAACTTAAAACCCAAAGAAATATGTTTATCAAATTACAAACAAACATATATTTAATAAAAACACAAACATATTTGAAATCATCATTAAACATGCAGCTTGAATATATAATTTTAGATGGTCCTACATATAAAATAAAAAAAACATCATTAGTTTTGAGGTAAAATATAATAATACAATACTTTTAAAAAAATGAAATAAAAAAAAATAACAAGATATCTAATCAAGTTCGGGTACCGGGTACCTAAGGGTACTACATGACCTTGTCACGGGTAATGAAATCACTACCCTAATCTAATTAAAACCCAATTATAGAATATTCAAACCCAATTTAATCTAAGCAAATAGTTCGGAGTACCCGTTTGCATCCCTACATACGTGATATTAACCTTTAAAAAAAATGATAAAATGCGTCATTGCTACGTACTAAAATAAAAGTTTCACTTACAAGAAATGTCATTTGAATTATTTCTTTAAAGATAATGTCATTTGAATTAAGGTTTATAACTAAAAAATTAGTAAGATTACATAGACAAAAAACTATTTTATTCTTAACTAAAAAACTAGTAAGATTACATAGACAAAAACTATCTCATTGTATTTATAGTTGAGTAGATCTATTCAAAGATCAGGTGGGATTCATTCAGATCGACTTGGGTTGCGTTTGGACAAGATTTTTCTAAGTTCAAGTCGGTTTGGCTTAGTTTGGAACATTATTTAGTTACTTTAAAAATTATTTTTATTTACTTTTAATTCTAAATTTAAAATATATTTAAAATTATTAATTTTTTTAATACTCAATATTTAAAGTGCTTTTCTTTTATATTTTGAGTCGCTACGTGCTGTTTGGTTGGTATGAAAATCTGGTTCTATTCCGCCTGTTTTCCAGAGGTCCCACATATTCATGTGATTGGTTCAAAAATGCCGCTTAGAATTTGCATCCGACAGAATTTGTATTCGGCGCTTTGAAGAATCCCAATTCTTTGTGATTTAGCATATTTGATTTTCCGAGCAGCAAAGAAAGTTAAGTAATTTATTATTTCCAAGCATATCCTTGAACATTTTGCAAATTTACCTTATTATCTTCGTCTTCTTCCTTTGTTCATTCTCTCCTCTACCTTTCAACTTCTACGCTCATCACAGAAAAGTTTTCACAAAATTGTGTGGCTTCTTGTTGTTTTCTTTCCGTCGATCAGCCCAAGAACTATTACAATCTATAAGCTAAGCAATTTTTGGGTATCACATTTTTTGGGAATTTTTTTTTTTATGTTTTTGCTATGGATATGAAGGTAACGATAGTTTCACATTTGGTTTGTTTAATGGGTCTCAATTGGCCTTGCTCTAGGGACTGTAGGTGTTCTTTGTGCTTCAAGACGTCCTCTTGCCTGAAAGTCCATGTTTGGTTTGAGTGGCTTGCCCGAAAGTCTCTTGACTGTGTTGTGTTCTATTCCTTCTCTGTGCTGGGATTGTGTATTTGTTTCTGTTTGTTCCAAGTAGGTGTTTTAGGTGTTACACTGTTAGTGTTTGAGTTTTTGCTCCAAAGAGTTAGATTGATGTTTGTAATTCTTGCCAGGCTTTGCTTCATGGGACGCCGGACTCGAGTGTCTGCTGCTCTGTTCTGAGCAAGTTTTTTGGTTTTCTAATGAATTCATTTGCCTTAAAAAAAAAAGGCTTGTACATGCCAGGCTTGGTGTGATATTGTTTATTTGTCTGTTTCTCAAATTCATTCTCATTTGTATTTTACAGCTGATGAATACATATGTTCACTTTGGTAGGCATAGTTCATGAGATATTTTTGGTATTTTCCTTGGAACTTGTTTTGACATTTGTTAAATAAAATTTGACAATGAATCCATTCGAATTTCCCATTTCCAAGTTTCTAACAAATGTCAAAAACAAGTTCCAAACTTCATCTTTCAAAGTGCATAAAGAACCTTGAGAATGCTAATGTGGTAGAACAAGGAAATTGGAAGGTTTCTAGAAAGATTGACTCATTAGCATTAATAAATGATTAGCAGAATAAGGCATTCGAATGCCCTTGTTTCTAGAAAGATTGACTCATTAGCATTAATAAATGATTAGCAGAATAAGGCATTCGAATGCCTTACAAGGGCATTCGAATGTCCATGGCTTTTCAACAATTTTGGGCATTCAACTACCCAGATTCTCCATAACAAAATGAACAAATTTGTTTATTAATTTTTTATTTAATTTTTAGATTAATTTTATTAATTAAATATAGAAAAATCATGTTTTTATTAATTAATTATTAATTAACATTGACAATTAGAAAAAATAATAATTAATAATTAAATATTTTTAAAGGATAATTAAGTAATAATAATTATTAATTATTAATTAAAATTTTAATTAATAATTAAGTGATAATTAATAATTAATACTAAACAATTAATAAAAATAATTTATAATAAAAAAATTAATAGTTATTTAAAATTAATTTTTATTTAATTATAATTAATATTAAAATAATTTATAATTATTTAATAAAAAGGTAAAATGGTCTTTTAAATTTATTCAACCATATTCTTTACCCTAAACTAAACATATTAATTTTAATTCCTACTATATTTCATTTCAATGAACCAAACATCATAATACGTTTTCTATTTTATTCTCCTTTTTTTCTATTCCCATAGAATAGCTTTTCTATTCCCTTTCTATTCCATTCAGCGAACCAAATGCCATCCTAGACTTGAAAGGTCGTATTTGGTCAATCCTTAGACAAACCTTTCGAAAGGCCAGTTGAATTTTGCCCGATCTATGGATAATTTATTATAGATAAAATTTTTAAATCTCATATCCATGAGAAAACATCTAAAATAATTAATAAATTAATACGATAAATAAAGATATAATAATATTTTAAGAATTATTATCCAATACACTGTCTATAGAGTTTCTAAACTTCACAAGTAAGGTTAAGATAATTACATGTCTTTATTTTTTAATTAATTTTTTTTAATTTTTTAATACTTTCTAGACAATATGTGCTATCATTTTAATTTTCTATGTGAAATCTAAAACTCCACTAATAATGTATACAATTCATATTTTAATCCCACTAACATAGTCTGTTATAGGATCCTATTAAACATGAACGAAAGTTTTATGATGGTTATAACACCAAAATCAATTAGTGGGAATTTGGATATAACTACTCTTGCAACTACCCAATTACAATATTCATTGATCTTAGTTAATAAACTTAAATAATATGGTTGTATATTCGCCCCAATTAGGGATGTAAACGAATCGAACATGAACAAATATTATTATGTTCGTGTTTGTTCATTTACTTTTTAAGTTTGTTCATGTTTGTGTTCATGTTCGTTAAGCTTGTTTAAGAGTATTAATGAACATGTTCACAAACACATAATCGTGAACATTAAACGAACATGTTCGTGAACACTAAACAAAAAAGTTTATACAAACAAATTGTATTCATCTTATTATATATGATGTAAAATTAAAAAATCTTACATAAATATGTAATTTTAATAATTACATTTTAAAATAATCAATAAGTAAATATGTAATTTAAAATTTTCTTATTATTGAACAGTAAATAAGCACTAAATGATTAATTAAACGAACATTAAAAGAGTTTGTTCACAAACATAAACGAACGAATCATATCTCTATTCATAATTGTTTGTTAAGGATAATATATGAGTATAAACAAACAAAAACCAAACATATTTATAAACAGTTCGTTAAATATTCTGTTCTTTTCATCCCTAACTCTAATGTGTTGGGAAATTATTTAGTGGGCCTACATATATCAATTAATTGTACATTACTGGCTATCTATTTAGTCCACTTAATAGTGATCAAATAAAGTTTAAGTTATTGGACTTCTCAAATTAGTATGGGCTTTGCAATGTGTAGAGACCCAATATTTTATTTTATTTTCATGATGGGCCAAAATAAAATAAAATATACTTCAAGTATAAATAGGTTATGGTCCCTGTCTAAACATAACTTAATTCTCACAACATATCCCATCGTTGAGTGAGATACAGATTCTCTCAAAAGGTTTAGACGTGGAAGACTCTAACCTCAAGAAATCAATTCCAATGGATTCAGGTATGCTTCCGTATTAATCTTTTCTTGATGATTGAACATGAGATCCTGAGGTATGTTTATTTGTATTAATTTTCTTACAAGTGGTATCAAGAGCCTATCATGTTTGATCATTGAGAATTAAAAATTTTTGTGTAAAACTCTAGGGCTTTTATTCCTTATGGAATAAGGATTAAAATCATGTGAACAATTTTCTGAAATTTTGTTTCATGTTTCATGAATTTTATTCTTAAAGTTTTTAAATCCCGAATTAAATATTCAACCAAAACAATTATATTTTGTATGTTTTGATTCAGATTGATGATGGATAAATGCTTTTTGTAACTTATATAGTTGAATCTAACTTACAAATTTAAGGGATTTTTTTTTGGTTGAAAGAAATTAAGAAAACATAATTGTGTTACAAAGATAAGCTTGTACAACAATTGGGGTATTTATGATTAGTCTTTTGAAAGTGTTAAACTTTGTTTTAGGCTAATTGTTGGAACCTTAAGCTTTAGGCAAAAGCCTAAGATATTGGAATATATTTGGTGTGTCATGTTTTACCCAATTGTTGGAATCCTAAAATTTGGGGTATTAAAACTTTATTTGAATATTGTATTAAACCCCATATCTTTATTGTTAGTTTTTTATTGGGCTTATGTCTGCTGGGATTGAATACCCTGAAATACTTATTATTTTATTACTTTAATATTTAGGGTTATATTCTTGGGGATCTTAAGATATTCTTATTTTTGGGATTATAGCCTTAGTATTGTTGATAAATTTGTGTACGCTTAGTATATACACTCGTGCATATTTGGTGCAAAATAAAGTTCAAAATAAATTGAATTAATATACAATGCCACCAAAGTGACATCTTTTATGTTAATTTATTTATTTTGAAAAATTAAAGTTGTCATTTAAGAATTTAAATGACTGTGTTTTTTAATCTTGCGGAAAATAATCGGCCCAAAGGAAGGTTATTTTTTTGCCGGATTACAAACACAATAAGGTAGTAAATATGTGATAAAATTATTTTTTACCATGCATGCAATATGTCGGCCCAAAGGAAGGTATGTTGTTGGCAAGGATTTGATTATCAATATTTACTAATAAAGTTTAAGAGTACCGCTTACAAATTAAAATTTCTGTCCAAAGACTAAATTTTAATGTTGTGCTTGGTATCTTATATGGCCCAAAATTATCGTTTGTTAATTGTGAGCTGATTATTGTTGTTTTTCTGTTTACAGTAAATGTTTCTTCTATATCTGCCAATTTGAACAATATTCCGGTGCTTAACGGCACTAATTTCGAGAAATGGAAGGAGCACGTTACTATTGTGCTTGGGTGTATGGATCTAGACTATGCGATCAGGTCTGACAAACCTCCCGCCCCTGCTGATGATAGTACAGCTACGGAAAGGGCACTTTATGAAAAATGAGAGCGTTCAAACCGCATGAGTCTGATGATCATGAAGCACTCAATTCCGAATACCATCAGAGGCGCAATGCCTGAGGAGGAAAATGCTAAGAGTTTCCTACAACGAATTGCAAACAGGTTCACTGCAAATGAAAAAGTCGAAACAAGCACCATCCTGTCTAAGCTTGTTTCAATGCGGTATAGCGGTAAAGGAAACATAAGGGAATATATTATGGAAATGTCTAATCTTGTTACAAGACTAAAGGCACTAAAGTTAGAGTTGTCTGAGGACATTCTCGTGCACTTGGTCTTAATATCTCTTCCTGCACAATTCAGTCCTTTTAAAATAAGTTATAACACTCAAAAGGAGAAATGGATTCTTAATGAGCTCATTGCTCAGTGTGTGCAAGAGGAAGAGAGGTTGAAACAAGAAAAGATAGAAAGTGTTCACTTAGCATCTTCTTCCAATGACATTGCTGCCAACAAAAAGAGAAAAAGGAACACAGGAAAAGGCACTGCAAATACTGGAACTTCACAGCCTAAGGGGCAACAGAAACAAGATAAGGTGATCACTTGTTTCTTTTGCCGTAAAGTGGTCATGTGAAGAAGGATTGTTCCAAGTATGCTAAATGGCTTGCCAAAAAGGGTAAACTTCTTAACTTTGTTTGTTCTGAAGTTAATTTGGCTTTAGTACCCAATCACACTTGGTGGATAGATACAGGTGCAACTACTCACATAAGTGTGGCTATGCAGGGTTGTCTAAGGAGCAGAAAGCCAACTGATGCTGAAAGATTCATCTACGTAGAAATGGCGAAAGAGCTCCTGTTGAGGCTGTTTGTTTATTTAGATTAAAGTTAGAATCTGGTTGCTATTTAGATTTGAAAGAGACTTTTTATGTACCGTCATTTAGACGGAATTTGATTTCTATTTCTTCTTTGGACAAATCAGGATATTCTTGTTCATTTAGAAATGGAAAATTTAGTCTTTTCTAGTATTCAAATCTTATTGGCACAGGTTTTTTAGTTGATAATCTATATAAATTGGATATTCATGCCTCACACATTAATGAATCCTTGCATATAAATAATTATGGTACAAAGCGCAAATTAATTAATGAGAATTCTTCCATGTTATGGCACAAGCGTTTAGCACATATTTCTGAACAAAGAATAAAGAGGCTTGTGTCAGAAGGAATTCTTGATTCCCTTGATTTTTCAGATTTCAAAATCTGTGTTGAATGTATTAAGGGAAAACAAACAAATATCATGAAAACTAGTGCTAACAGGAGTTTAAACGTCTTGGATTTAATTCATACTGATATTTGTGGTCCATTCCCTACAGCTTCTTGGAATGGTCAACAGTATTTTATTACTTTCATAGACGATTATTCTCGTTATGGGTACCTATACTTGATTCATGAGAAGTCTCAAGCATTGGACGTTTTCAAAACCTATAAAGCTGAAGTTGAAAATCAACTTGGTAGGAAAATTAAAGCCGTTAAATCTGACCGTGGAGGTGAATATTACGGTAGATACGACGATCAGGTGAATAACGTCCAGGCCCTTTTGCAAAGTATTTAGCAGAATATGGCATCGTTCCTCAATACACCATGCCAGGGACTCCAAGTCAAAATGGTGTAGCTGAGAGACGAAATCGGACCGTAAAGGACATGGTTAGAAGTATGATAAGTCATTCTTCTTTGCCAGACTCACTTTGGGGAGAAGCCTCAAAGACTGCAGTGTACATTCTTAATCGAGTTCCAAGCAAAGCAGTAGCTAAAACCCCATATGAATTATGGACAGGAAAGAAGCCTAGTATTAGGCACTTACATATTTGGGGTTGTCCAATTGAGGTAGGCCATACAAGCCTAACGAAAGGAAATTAGACTCAAGAACAGTAAGCTGCTACTTTGTTGGATACTCAGAAAGATCGAGGGGTTTCAAGTTTTATGATCCCTCAAATAGATCCTTTTTCGAAACAGGGAATGTTAAGTTTATTGAGGATGTTGAATATGATAAGGGTGCTAAACTCAGGAATTATGTTTTTGAGGAAGAACATGTTACAGTTCCTACAGTTGCAATTGAGAATGATCAGACAATTATGTCTGACATTATTCAAGATGCAAATCCAGACTATCAAGACACTCCTGGGTTACCACCGTATCATATTGAAGAGCAACAACAACCTCAATTGGAAGTGCCATTAAGGAGATCCTCGAGAGAGAGGAGATCGGCGATTCCAGATGATTATATCGTTTATCTCCAAGAACACGAGTTTGATATAGACTAGAGGATGATCCAAAATCTTTTAGTGAAGCCAAACAAAGTGTTCACTCTCATAAATGGATTGAGGCCATGAAAGATGAGATGAAATCAATGGAGGATAATGACGTTTGGGATCTTATCGAATTGCCTAAAGGAGCGAAACCGATTGGTTGTAAATGGATTTTCAAAACCAAGAAGGATTCGAAAGGCAATATTGAAAGATATAAAGCACGTCTAGTTGCCAAAGGTTTCACTCAAAAGGAAGGCATTGATTATAAAGAGACTTTCTCTCCAGTTTCATCGAAAGACTCTTTTAGAATCATTATGGCACTTGTAGCTCATTATGATTTGGAGCTACATCAGATGGATGTAAAGACAGCGTTTCTCAATGGTAACATTGAAGAAACAATATATATGGAGCAACCATAAAATTTCGTGTCGGATGAATCGAAACATTTGGTGTGCAAATTAAAGAAATCCATCTATGGTTTAAAACAAGCATCCCGTCAATGGTATCGAAAATTTGATCAAGTGATCATCTCTTTTGGTTTTAAGGAGAACACTGTTGATCAATGTATTTATCACAAGATCAGTGGGAGCAAGTTTATTCTTCTGGTGTTATATGTCGATGATATCTTGCTTGCAAGTAGCGATATAGGCTTATTGCATGAAACCAAGAGATTTCTTTCAAATAAATTTGAGATGAAAGATCTTGGGCATGCATCTTTTGTGTTAGGCATACAGTTCCATCGAGATCGTTCTCGAGGAATACTTGGCTTATCACAAAAGGCTTATATCGATAAGGTGCTTAGCAGATTTGACATGAAAAACTGTGCATCAGGAGACACGCCCATTGCTAAGGGTGATAAATTCAGTTTGCTTCAATGCCCAAGAAATAATATTGAAAAGGAAGAGATGCAAAAGATTCCTTATGCTTCAGCAGTAGGGAGTCTCATGCATGCTCAAGTTTGTACGCGTCCGGACATTGCGTACATAGTTGGTATGCTTGGCAGATATTTAAGTAACCCTGGAATGGATCATTGGAAAGCAGTAAAGAGGGTTATGAGGTATTTACAGAAAACTAAAGATTACATGCTCACATATCGGAGGTCAGATCATTTAGAGATCGTTGGGTATTCAGACTCCGATTTTGCTGGTTGCCTTGATAGCAGAAGATCCACTTCTTGTTATGTTTTCATGTTAGCTGGAGGAGCTGTGTCTTGGAAGAGTGTAAAGCAGTCACTCGTAGCTTCTTCCACCATGGAAGCAGAGTTTATAGCTTGCTATGAGGCATCAAACCAGGCAATATGGTTGCGAAATTTTATCACTGGGCTATGCATTATCGATGGCATTGAGAAGCCATTGAAGATTTATTGTGATAATAAAGCCGCAGAATTATACTCCAAGAACAACAGAAGCTCGTCGAAGTCAAAGCATATTAACATTAAGTTTCTTGTTGTTAAGGAGAGAGTTCAGAGTCTTCAGATATCTATTGAATATATCAATACGAACTCCATGATTGCGGATCTGCTTACTAAGGGTATCCCACCTAAGGTGTTTCATGAGCATGTAGCTCGCATGGGTGTGGTTCACTTTGATGATATGCTTTTATAGTGGGAGTTTGTTTCATTTATATTCATTTGTTATTGAGACATTTTTCTGATCAGAATAAAGTATTGTTGTTATTACTGAAACTCTGAAATAAAGTATTATTCTTTCAAATTGCAGTTGAGCCTAAAGTTTTGAAAGTAGGACCAGTTGGAAATAGGTATGTTTATGAGATCACGTTGCATGTAATTTCCATGCTACACATCCATACTTGATCTATGTCGTTGATTATATTAATATACGTGACCATTGATGGGTCTAGTTACGGAATATATGTAACGAAGATCGCTTTGATCCTATGTTAGTATAATTGATGGACCAGATTGTTTAGAGATATTGCCTTATGATGATAGCAAGTTTAGAGCTCTTAAAGTTATTTTAAAATGTACAATTATCAAGTGACATATGTGGCCCAAGTGGGAGATTGTTGGGAAATTATTTAGTGGGCCTACATATATCAATTAATTGTGCATTACAGGCTATCTATTTAGTCCACTTAATAGTGATCAAATAAAGTTTAAGTTATTGGACTTTAGAACATCTCAAATTAGTATGAGCTTTGCAATGTGTAGAGACCCAATATTTTATTTTATTTTCATGATGGGCCAAAATAAAATAAAATATACTTCAAGTATAAATAGGTTATGGTCCCCAGTCTAAACATAACTTAATTCTCACAACATATCCCATCGTTGAGTGAGATACAGATTCTCTCAAAAGGTTTAGACGTGGAAGACTCTAACCTCAAGAAATCAATTCCAATGGATTCAGGTATGCTTCCGTATTAATCTTTTCTTGATGATTGAACATGAGATCCTGAGATATGTTTATTTGTATTAATTTTCTTACATAATGGAGATAATCAACGTTTGGTTTAGCGATTGTTATCCATTCTTAAGAAGGATTATATCTAAAATTTGAATTTTCTTTTTTTTTTTTGTATAAGATATTGGGGGTTTGAAATTTATGTTAATGATTAATTTTTTGGTTGATTAGACATCTATTTTAAAAATACCAAAAAATTTTATACGTTAATAATTTAATGATATACTATACTATTACAATTACAAATTGTAAAAAAAAAAAAGAGATGTTACTATGCACCTATGTATGATAAAAAAATGAAAATGCATGAATACGGAAAATAACCTAACTAGTTCATATAATTTCTTAAAGAAAAAATTGTTTTATTTAAAATGTGTTGCGAGCAGATTTTATCTTGTGCAAATCGTTGTTCATTTTTTTCTTGCCCTAAAAATTTTAAAAGATGAGCACTGCTAAATTTAACAAAATTTACCATGCTCTTTTTACTTCCTGACTAAAGAATTGAATGAAGAACTCTCAACATTTTATTATTTCTGAAAAAGAGAATGCACTTGTTAATCCTTGAACAAAAGTAAAGTCCTAAAATTATTCTGCCAAATAACAGCTTGACCAATGACCATATCAATCATTTTCCATTTATTATTATAACAAACAAATTTGTCTTTGTAATTACTTGCTCTTTGAACCATGGGTATTGTACGTAAATAATAATATAGACGGGTATCTAATAATTAAATAATAATGTACATTACTTATTAATATTGTCTACATGATCAAAAAAATATCTCATTGATAGTGAAATTTTTAAATTTCACTAATAAAATTAAAAGATTATCACGTATCCTATTAAGATATATTGAAAATAATTAATAAAATAATATGATATATAAAAGGATATATCATAATATTTTAATTTATAAATTTTAAAAACTCTATCGACAATATATAAAATAATAAGTATATAAAACAATAAGTATATGATTACGAGTACTTTCAAAATAATTGGTTGCACAAATTAACGTAGAATATTGATTTGGGGCTAGTTTGGATTGATTGTAAGAATGGTTCTGGTGAGATTGAAAATAGTGGTGGCGATGAGATTAATTATTATAACAATAAAATTGGATTGTGTAACGATGATTTGTTTGGATACACTCACAACAGTGAATAAGAAGAGTGTAATGAAAAGAAAAAATAATCATTTTGAACATTATATTAAAATTTATAATTTATTTTATATTTATAAAATTAATAAAATTATTTGAAATAAAAATATAATAAATTAAAAATTAATAAATTTTTTTATAACAATTAATATTTTTATTATTAAATATTTAAAAAAAACAAAAAGGAGTTCTTTTGGATTGGCGAAAGTTGTATATACTTGGATTGGGCCGAAACTCCAGGTTTGTCCACAATGCAGTTTTCTTGGATCAATATAATAAAAAACTTGGGTTCTGTTCAGCCCATATTTCTTCCTTCCACTTTCTTTTTGTCGTTAGATTGAGGGTTATTTCTGGAGACGCAAGTTTTTCAGTTATTTGTTCACCCAAAGAAAATATTATGAACAAACACATTACAAGGATCTTGTTTTTGTTCTAATTTGTTACCATCTTAATGGCACTAATTCTTATTAAAACTCTAATAAATACAACACAGTTTAATACAAGGGCTCTGCATCAGAAAACCAAATTGGTTTCTATAACAAGGTCTTCTAAAAGAAGAGTTTTCTAACAATTGAAGAACATTCTGCTGTTCAAGACCTGTAAATACTGCATTTCTGCGCATTCCCAGCGCCACAATCAAATAAAAGCCACACTGGAACGTGCCAAAAGGATACAGAAGCGGGTATGAACAGACTGTCAATCCAACAAGCATGCTCATCTATGTTGTTTTACATTGTTTATCAGAAGCTGTAAGAACATCAAGAGAGCATTTTAGTTGTTACTTCACAACTGGATCTATAGCAAGAAATGCAGATTGTGCAAGTGAAATCAGAAATAATTCCAGCTTTGAGACCAGCATGGATGAAAGATAACTTAGATATGAATAAGATTTGGAATAGACCATCAAGAACATGCTACTGGCAGAATAACAGCTAAGCAGTGAGGAGTTAAAAGCAAACTTCACCTTTTACACGAAACAGTAACAATGATGTATAACAGAAGAATAAAATTAACCCACCAAATAAGAAGTATTGAATGTTGCTTCTGGTTAGATGACAAAAAGTATTACAATTTATCCAAAAGAACACAATTGATTCCATGCTAACAATGGTTTACCTTTATTCATATATGATGGTAGCAGCATAAGAAAGGAGAATAATACTATACTTACAGCATTTTAAAATAGAATCCTATCCCAAAAGCAGACTCCACTAATTTTCAACAGTTGGAGGAACATCCTTGAGAGATTTCCTATAATCGCTTCTTGATTTATGGAGAGGAATTGATTTTTCATACAGTGCCACTTGATACATCTTAAAATAGCTATATGATTTATGGAGAGGAGTTGAATTTTCATTTGGTGCCACAGAATTCACACCTGCCATCACCGATTGGCCGCTTTATTTTTCATAAAAGCTAATTGTGATCACATACGGTTGACTGAAACTTAATCTTGAAGGGAAAAAATCTTTGAAAAAAATGTATATACTTCTGGACAACATTTCATTGTCATTCTTCTTTTGAACCTAGTTGGTAATGGATGCTTTATTTCATAGGTATCTGCAGAGCCTTAAAGCTCATATTTATAAATACAACAAGGAAACTAGCAACTATCATGTGTCAAGCGCACAACCCCCCCCCCCCCCCCCCCCCCCCCCCAACCTTTTTTCTTCTCTGTTGCATTTCTTTCTAAGAGAAGTCGGTATCATAACCAAGCATCTACCAGACCTAGATTCATTTTATAAAGGAAATTTTCTACCTTCTGAATAAAATGGATGACACTTATGCTTTTAATCTGACGAAATGTTAAGCCACCCATATGGATTATGCATATCATCATCAAAGCCTTTATCTCAAGAGATTGGGGTAGGCTATATGAATCAATATCTGAATTCACGTTAGATCATCCATATGTATTCTCCTCCTCCATAGATTCCTATCCAAGTCCATTTGCTCATCCAATTCTAAAACCTCCATATCTTTCCAAACTACTTCCTTCCAAATCTTTTTCGGTCTTCCTCTAGTCTTAACCATTCTTTCAACATCCATAGTTTCTATTCTCCTAATTGGAGCATCTACAGGTCTACATCTTACGTGTCCAAACCAACATAAATGATTTTCACATATCTTGTCTTCGATAGGTACCACTCTAACCATCTTACGAATATCATCATTTCTCATTCTATCCTTTCTTGTATATCCACATATCCATCGCAACATTCGCATTTTTGTTACACTCATCTTTTGTGTATGTAGTCTCTTAGTCGCCTAACATTCACTACCATATAACAATGTTGGTCTAACAACTGTTTTATAAAACTTGCCTTTCAACCATATAGGAATTCCTTTATCACACAACACACCTGTAACACTTCTTCACTTACTCCATCTAGCCTAGATCCTATAGGTTACATCACCATCAATCTCTCCATCCATCTGTACTATCGATCCCAAATATCGAAAATCGTCCTGCTTAGGTATCACCACCCCATCTAACGTCACTACATCATGCTCTTCATTAGAATCACTCAACACATTTATGATATACGTGAACTATTACCAAAATTACATGCCTTATAAAAGCAAAAATGAAGCACCTTTTTGTTATAAATGAAGCTTAGCGTGGAAGGATTTTTTTCCTCCCCTCTTCCCCCCCCCCCCCCCCCCCCCCCCTCTTCTTTTTTCCCCCTCCACCTATTCAAAAACAAAACAGGAGCAGGAAGAGCAGAAATAAATTAACGAGTATTGGTACAAGCTAGAGGGGAACCTTGGTGCAACAATAAACATTGTTTATTTGTGACCTAAAGGTCATGGGTTCAAATGGAAACAGCTTCTCTGCTATGCAAGGGAAGGCTACGTACATATGACACTTCCCAAGCCTCATAATGTGGGAACCTTGTCACTAGGTTCCCCTTTTTTTTTTGGTACAAGGTAACAATATATAACAAAAGGAAAAAAAAAAAAAAGAATTGAACATAACCTAAGTTATAAATATGACAAGTATCCCTAAGATAACAGAATGTGCATCTCACATTTACATAGGAGAGTTCCAAAAAGAGAATCACATAAAAATAATGAAGTGAAGAAAATATGCCCAGCAAATCTGCAAGATTTTTTTCCCCAGAACAGTGTGGATGCTTTATTAGATGTGGGAATAAACTAGAATCTTACAGTTGATGGATGTTTTCAACTTTTTCCTCTTTTTCTGATTTTCAAGGCTTTCATCACTTGACAAATTATAATCTCGCAAAGGGTGATACTTCATGGATTTCAACTCTTCCTTAGCAGTATCAAGCCTTCGCTTCTCATCTCTCTGCCATTAAAACACCAAAAGACAACAAATATTATCCACAAGTTTAAAGATACTAACCAGACTTGTTAGCACACCTTAAGAAATGAATACTCACAAAAGCTTTATCAAACACTTGTAGCTGTTGGTTGCAAACCTTAACCTCCATCTCTAGTGCACGGACTCTAGATTCAACCGGAACAACACATTGCTCAACCATTTGCTTTTGCCTACCACGCACAACCTCAGGTTGCCACACATTCAAAGCCACAGATGCTTGACTGAAACAGCCATCATCACAAAGATTGAATCCATGAGCACTCACAAGTACAAATCTATTTAGTAAAAATTTGTCAAGCATTCTATGTGTCTCCAAGTTTTTAAACCAAAATTAGATTCATTCTTATTAAAAGAACATAATTGACCATCCAAGGTATAATGTATTACTAGTAAACTCCAACATTCTTACCTCCTCAAATCCTTTAATCACAATGCCAATAACAATGATATATTATGTTTGGTTTTCAAACTGAAAATTTTGAATTTTAGACAAAATTTAAAAATTAAATTTATATAAAAAAATCAGATTAATCCATCTAATATTTCTACTTCAATCTTTTCTTTTGAGCAACAAAACAGAAGTTCCAAAACCATAAAAATAAAAAAGAAAAAAATACCAAAAAAATGAAATTATTACCTGACCTTACGTAAATTAGACAATTCCGAAACAGCAGATTTCAATTTCCGTCTTTCTTCACGTAACCGAACCTCAATTTCTCGAAGTTTCCTTAAATGCTCCGAAACTTGACTCTCTTTCCTCAACACCGCCCTTTTATGAGCCAATAACTTCCTCTCTCTTTCCCTCTCAAACCTAAGCAAAATTTTTTTCCAAATTTAATTTTTTTTTTAAAAAGGTGAGAAAGTTCGGTTTTCTGTAGAAGTTACCTGATTCTGTATAGGGATTTTGGGGAGGATGACGATGGAGGTGATGAGTTTTGATTGGGGAAATCAACGGAGAGCAAGTGGCACCAGAGTGAGTCCTCATTAGATAAACGGTGCAGGCGCCTGCAGCTGATTGAAACGCAACAAAGATCTTTGTACGTAAAGTTTGAAGCTTTGATTCCGATTTCTAGTATTTTTCTCCATAGTTCGTCTGGTAGTAGCTCGTTCTTCGAACTCATTTTTTTTTTAATTGATTTTTTAAATTGTAAGGATCCAGTTTTATTAAATGGTTGCCAGGGTCGGTTCTAGAAGATCATGGGTCGGTTCGGATCCATATTCTTTGTTTTTCTTCTTGGGTCCCCGAACCCGATGGTATTTTTGATAAAATATTGTACCACACACACAAATAAAAGTTTATATATGATGTATATATTGTTAATTAATTATAAAATAATATTTTTTATATATGCTTTTAAAAATAAATATTAATAAAATTTTTAAATTTATTTTTATAAGTAATAATGAATTTTTTAACTTCACCAATAAAATTAAAAAATTATTACATATAATATTTTTTTAATTTTTACTTTTAATATATTATAAAAATAATTTATATGAGATAATCTTTTTTACATTGAAATAGATAAACACATTTTTTTTTCTAAGATTCTCAGTATCCAGAAGAAACTTTGGACCTTAATTAATCCTGGCCCATGTCAACTCCACCCCCATGCGTGAGCTCAGCTAGTAGCGTTTTTCATAGTGTGTCATAACCTGAGTATTATTCCAACAGTTCCTCTTTTAAGCGCCTTTTTCAGAGTTCGCAGGCTGAAAGAGTTAATAACGTTCTCTTTTCAACGGTTAACAATAGACGAGTTTCCTAATAATAAAATCTTTTCGGATCTATCCAATAAACTGAGTGGCTTTGAGAGCGAGTGGGTCGTTATTGAGATTCCAAGCGACCTGCGGATTCGCTCTAGATGGAATCGTGATACTTCCGACCATTCACAGCGCTCGGAAAGATTCAGAACAGAAATTTTAAGAGACCAATTTGGTGAGCCTATTCTGCAAATCTGTTCTGTTGGGAAGTGTAATTTATTTTCCCTTCTAACCCCGGAGAACATTGCCGCTGCCGGCTGGGGGGTAAGCAGGAATGTTCTCGAAGCTTCTACTGCCCCATCTAACTTGCCTACAACTCCTCGTGTATCTAATGCTGGTCCTAGTCAGCCATCTCCGGTACTCGTAGCCGAAGCATCCACCCCCGTAGGTCGCCTTGTAGATGAATCCTCTTCAGATTCGGATGACGAGACTCCTGAGGTTGCGGGTACTAGTGGTCAAGTAGAGGAAAACCCATTGAACTCGATACGAGAAAAACGCTCTTAATACTATTTTTCTCCATTCTCCAATATGAGATCTTACTTAAGAAGAATTGAACTCCTTCTACTCAATTGAATAGACATTCATAAATATATAAACACATTTACTGTTTATAAAAAAAAATCTCATTTCCTAATATTCTTTCCTTGCTATTGAATTTCATTTTGATTCCACAAAAACAGATCCAAAGACCAAAGGTTCCCTCAACATTATCATAAAAAAAAAAGGTCCCCTCAACAAACGTGTTAAATAAAGCAAAAAGCAACAATTCTCACACCTCCTTCTGTCGTTGAAAGTCGAAGCCCCGTTCACGATGCCCTAATACCTCTTAAAAAATCCACTACCTGCTCGACAAAAATCTCCAATGGAGTCGAGCATCCTAGGATCGATCGGCCAAGAAATCATCGGCGTGATGTCCCCGGTCTCTCTTTGCATGCTCTTAGTCGTCCTTCTCGTTTACTCCCTCTCACCTTCAAACCCCTTTTCTTCTTCATCCCCCGCTCCCATCCGTACAGCGGCCAATCTCGTTTACCTTGAAAACCCATCTGATACCGCTGCTCAGAAGCTCGAGGGAGCGTTGCTCAATGCCTTGGTCTTCGTTGTCCTCATCGCTATCGTTACCTTTGTCCTCGTGCTGCTTTATTACTATAATTTCACTAATTTCTTGAAGAATTACATGCGATTCTCGGCTTTTTTTGTGCTCGGTAAGATGATAATTTTTGGATTAATTTTGTCTTTTGGGTAAAGTGGGTTTTGGTTTATTTCTGAATTTTTGGTATTATAAGCTGTTTCTTTGACTTAATTAGGTGTGTAGTACTATGGGGCTTGAGTTATTTATGATAATTTTGCCTTCAAAGTTGTTATTTTTCGTAATTACTTGTGTTTTAGTCATTTGGGTTTGTTTTTGTTGTTGATTATTTGTTGCTGAAAGCCTTTTTTTTCAATTAATTATGTGTTTGTTTGTAATTATCTGGAAATAATTGATTCCCATTCAATATTTCTGTATCTGTTTAGTTAGTCTTTTGCGAGGAATGCTTTAAATGTACATCTTAAGGTTTCTGTTTTAAACAATATCTTCTTCCAATGCATTTGAAATCATCACATTAACTGTCAATTTAAGCATTGAAAGTCAAAATATTTAACTTAGGGAAATTTGTTAACGACACTGTTTCTTATAGTTGCTTGCCCCTCCTTTCCGCCTATCCTTTTCCTCTCCTTTTCAGTTAACATGTGGTAGCAATTCATACTTTTTTCTGTGGTAGTCCAGCATATATCAATTTTGGCTTGTCCAAATATTTTGTTGTTGTTGCCTGTGGATTAACTACATTGATAAGGGTAACATGTTTGTTCTCTTTTTGGTGTCATTTTCTTAGTCACATGTTTTAGTTTATGCCTTATGATTAATGTAGAATTGTTGTTCTTGGTGTTAGGTACAATGGGTGGTTCGATCTTTTTGTCAATAATTCAGCATTTCTCAATACCAATTGACTCAATTACGTGCTTTCTGCTGCTTTTCAATTTTACCATTGTTGGGGTATTATCCATGTTTTCTGGTGGGATGCCAATTGTTTTGAGGCAAGGGTATATGGTATCGCTGGGGATAATTGTGGCAGCGTGGTTTACCAAATTGCCAGAGTGGACTACATGGGTTTTGCTGGTTGCACTGGCTTTGTATGATTTGGTGGCAGTTTTGGCTCCTGGTGGCCCCCTTAAGGTGTTGGTGGAGTTGGCCTCAAGCCGAGATGAGGAATTGCCAGCTTTGGTCTATGAAGCTCGGCCAACAGTTTCTCGCAATGAGGGAAATCAGCAGTCAAGTTTGAGGCTTCTTGTTGGTGGAGTTTCAGATTCTGGGTCAGTTGAGTTGCAGGCAGTGTCAAATAATAATGTCTCTAGCGATGGAAGTGAAAATTGTCGGAGTTCTGAGTATACTGCTATCCAGGAAAGAAGTTTGGAAAATGTTGAGGGTGAAAGAACTAGGGATGAAGGTGAGAGGTCGCCCTTGGTTGGTCATTCCAGAGAAAGGTATTCATCAGATAGTAACTCATCAGAATATTCCACTATAGTTCGCAATAGAGAATCTACGATTGTTGTGGATGAGGAAATGTCACCTCTTGTTGACTTGTTGGGGATGGACAATGAGAGAGAGCTGGTGAGGAGAGATGGTACGGGGGATTCAGTGGTAGCAAGTAAAGGTATCAAGCTTGGTCTTGGAGACTTTGTGTTTTATAGTGTTCTGGTAGGCAGGGCAGCCATGTATGACCTAATGACTGTATATGCATGTTATCTTGCCATTATCTCTGGACTTGGGTGCACTCTGATTTTGTTATCTGTGTGCCGCCGAGCACTGCCTGCCCTCCCAATATCCATTACATTGGGTGTTGTTTTTTACTTCTTGACTCGATTGTTAATGGAACCTTTTGTTGTTGGAACGGCAACAAACTTAATGATGTTTTGACTATCATATTTTTGTTATATGCCAAGGGGAGGAAGAGAAAGGAGGGGCAATATTGTTTGTTTCGAAAAGTACTGATGATTTTGTAGCAAAAGGTTTTTTCATACCCAGTGGAAATTTATACAGTATGCACTCTCATTGACTCTACTCGAGTAAATTTCTCCTGATTCAAGTTTGAATTCAATAGTGCTTCATCTTCAAGATAATCTGGTAATTCATTAAAATGTAATTTTACTAACCTTTGGGCATTCTATAAAATTTAAACTGATCTTGTTTCCTTCATTTAGTGATTCATTTAATGGGGATACATATAAAGTAATAGAACTCATGGTTGGAAGTATGGTTATGTGCTGAAGGCATAACTCATGGTTTTGCATATAATATATGAATGGCAGTATATTTAATCTTGTTCATTGGCTCTTATCTTTTATGCTTTTGGTCTGATTGATCTTTTTTTTTTCTCAAAAGCTTAGTATCTAGAAGAGAAATTAATGAATTAATTGCAATGCATGTATCATTATATGGCAGAAAAATTCTTACACGTTTTATTCAAAAAATAACACATTTATGATTGAACATCCAGAAAACTCTTTGTGCTTACTTCTAAGAAATATCAATGGGTAAGTTTTGGAGTCTAATTTAAAGGAAGAGTCTTAAAGAGGATAGAGAAAGGAAAATAAACAACATGTGGCCATCTAGAAATCAGCAGGAATAATTTTCAGTTTCTTGTAATTTCTGTTTCACTTTGACTCAAAGTAGATTCACAAGCTGTTTATACATCATTGTTGTTGCAGAACTTGGTTTCAGTTGCTGCAGTTTTCTCTTGTTTATTGCTTATTTCCATTTCCAGGTTCTTGGTTTAAAATGTTCTCCTACAAATAATCTGCTAAAACTGTGGCTCTTAATGTTTAATGTTTATAATGATACGAGTCTTATTACCAGTTGTATTTTTCCTTCTTTTACCTTTTAGCTTTATCATTTCAGTAATCCAACCATCATCTTAATGCTGATCCATTCCATGAGATTTTTAATGCATGCCAGTCCATTCACCAAGGTTTTTGTTAGTCTTGATTGAACCATTTGAAACAAAAATTTCATCTTTTGTACTGAAGATATAGCTTGATAGTTGTTACAAAGCTGATTTTCCATTTAACCAGTCATGGACCACTCAGGGCTTGACACCAGAAAATGACCAGGACTATTGTTAAGAGAACTGAGCAAAGGAAACAGCAACCTATAGGTGATATCATTTATCCCAGTGTGACATTGATGTTGGCCTTCTGTGCTTTTTCTTGTAATAGAAAAAAGAAAGAAAAAAAAAAGAATGTGATGATGATGCATTCATTGAGCTTGCTTCTTGAAGCAATTTTTTTGAAACCAAAATCATTGAAGAAATTGGGCATTTTGAAGGCATTTCCATAATGTCTTTACTTAATATTGACGAGATTTTATTCAGCTTAAGTTTATAGCTGGCCTACATCAGATTTCTAATTGCTACTATGTCCTTAAGTAGATTAAGATGATTCAGCTTTCAAGTATATTTTTTACTTGTTTGACTAAAGATGGCTGGGTTTTGATGATTCTTGAAGTCTTGAATGGTTCAAATTTCTCATTTTGGTCATAGATAGACGCCTGTCTCTAATATTACCAATTCAATGTTTGAATCTTTACATTCATGAGTCCACAAATGATTGTCGCAAGATTTTAGTATGGACTACATAGTGGCCTAGTGGTATGCCTCAGGTATCGCTGTGGATTGCAAGTTGCAGGAGACTTTTCACAGAGCAGTAGAATTGCTGCCAAATTCAACCAAAAAGACAGGTTTCCTTGATGAAGCTGTAACTGCATACTTACCGACAGGCTCTAAGCAAGCCATGGGAATTGAATCCCCAGAAGTTGGCAAATGGGCAAGATGCTTGACAGGTGAGGCAGTGGTTCAAAGATGCTGAAACCATAGATGAGTTTGCTTTGGATGGAGATGGGAGGTTGGTTCAGTAGTAACTTCTTAGATTGAAAGCTACGCCTTAGTTTGCTCAAGAGTGGTCTAAGCAAGCAACTGATGCTCAATAATGTTGCTATCTCAGATTCCAAGTACAAAAAGAGCACAATCCAGGTACGTCATTCATATAAAGAACTCTGGTTCAAAGGTATGTGTTCCTTGCCATGAATTACTTATTAACAACATCTGCAAGTTGCAATGAAGCTCATACATAAGCTTTGGAATATGCATCTCAGACATGAACTAGGTTAAAGCACATGATTATATTGTGCACAAACAGTTGATTGCTTGGTTCTTACATTACAGCCATAGCTGTCTTCAGTGGAATTAACTGCCCCAACTGAAGTGAAACTCACAAGTGGCTTAGATGAGACTTGACTGGCACCAGCGTTTCTTTGAGCTCAGTTTATTGTTGGTGGATAATGGACAAAAAAAGCACGATACTTAAAAGTAGTGCATGAGCTCTATTTAGCAAAAGATACTGATTGTTCATGTTGTCAGAGGACTTTTGTAGCCGGTCCAGAGTTGTTAGAATGTAGTGCCTTGTTGAATATAGGTGAAGTCATTTCTTTGCATTTTCCCAAGTTATGGTAGCGGCCCAATGATTTATTTGTTCATAGGCACTCTTCCTGCAATTTCTCCAAAAGCCTTCTTCCTCTTACCCTTGTGGTGGAAAATGATCCTTCTAATGCTTGTAAATTACACACCGGATAAACGAAATGTTTATAAATTACTTCAATCAAATATACTAAACAAAGAATCAATGTTTGTTGAGCTGAGTGGAAAGAGTTCGGTATCTTGTGAACGAAAAAAATAGCGTTAGGAGAGCTTTCCAGTAGTTTGACTCCGGATTAGGCGAGATCCAAAGTAATCTTTGGATACCAAGGGATTTTGACCAAAAAAAATATTCTGAACAAAGGAAGCGAAAAGGTGTGGCAGCTATGCTAATAAACTCTTAGCTTAGTGATTAAGAAAAATAGCGACATGCGGTCAAATTTTGACTTTATATTTCAAGCAATTTCAACCCGTTCCCTTGGTTAAAAGAAAATGTGGCAGTTCATCTATTCACCATTTTCGAAATGCTTGCAATCTACCAAAACAGGGAAAAGTTATGTTACAGGAGAAGATGATACACTTGTAAGATTCAAAACATTTGTTTCTTTATACTAAAAGTAAGATTAAAGAATGAGAATATAAAAAAATCAGGCAGCCCAACCCAAGGACCATGGCTTGTGGATGAAACTAAGCTTGTTTCAATAGTTTCCTAATGGCAATGTCAGGTGAAGACGCCCATCACCCACCGCGGACGTGGGTAGACAACTTTTTTTTTTTTTTACTCTTTGTTTTAATAGACGAGGGTCTAAGAAGTTAACATGTGCACTTGTTCCCAAGGTTTAAATCCTATGAATGAAACCCAAAACCAAGGGTTTAGCAAGTTGGTGGGTTTTCAATTTGGTTCAACCACTTTTTTGTCTAGGATATGTATACGAGTCTAACTCAATTTGCTATGGGTCAGGGTCCAAATCTTGAGGTGCAATGCACCTCTGTATTTATTTGTGCAAATAGGGAAGAAAACGGATATAGGTGGCAAAAATTAACCCGATCTGAAAAATTCACTCAATTAATTCAAATCCAAATCCGATCGATCCGATTTGACTAAAAAAATCAACAACTCAAATCCAACCCGATCCGAATCCAAATTGATTCAAAACTAAATTTATCCGAATTTACATTGATCCAAATCGACCAGATCCGAACCTGAATTGATCCGAACCCAAATTCATCCGAATTTAGATTAACCCGAACTCGAATTGGTCCGAACCTAAATTGACCCGAATCCAAATTGATCCGAATTCAAATTTACCCAAACCTAAAAAGATTCAAACTTAAATTTAATATTATCAATAAATATTTAAATGTTAAAATTAAATATCAAAGCATTTTAATATAGTAAAAATATAATTTTTTTCAATAATATGAGTGTTATATATTTTTTTAATCTAGTTAAATTTAAATATTCACTTTTATATTGCATTCATTTGAACCTAATTTATAATTATTTAATGACTAATCTATAATAGAGTACAGAAGCTATATCATTTACACTAATGTCTTCAATTATTCTATAAAAAATCAAAATAAATTAAAGAGATATATAGTACTATTTTATGATATTTAGTAGGGATTATTAAATCACTTTGATTCAAAAGTTATTAATTATTGTAGATAATAAAAATAAAATGAAAAAATGTAATTAATTTATGAATATTGGTAAATATATTATAAAGAAAACTATCATACAGATTATTAAATATTTTGATTATTTCAATCCCAATTGTACTCTAGGTCATGTAAGAAGAAAATTTTATTTTCATGAGTTTTGTAATTCTTAGAAATATGGTTTCAGTTGATTTTCATACCAGATAGATCACATCAAGATAACCAAAGCTTAATCTAATAAATCTGTTCAATCAATCTGAATCCAAATCCGACCAACCCGAATCCAAATCCGACCAACCCGAATTCAAATCCGACCAACCCGAATTGACTAAAAAGTCAACGATCCAAACTTGACCTTATCCAAATCCGAAATGATCCAAACCCGAAATAGATCGATTTTTCCTTGACCCAAACCCGACCTTATCCGAACCCGAAATGATTCAAACCCGAAATAGACCGAATTTTCCTTGACCTAAACCTAACCTTATCCGAACCCGAAATGATCTAAATCCGAAATGATCTGATTTTTCCTTAACCCAAAATGATCTGATCCAAAATTATCCGATCCAAACCCGATTAGACCCGTCCATTTGCTACTTCTAAAAACGGGTAATGTAATAGCATTCCTAGGACAGGTCAGGTTTAAATAAAATATAGAGCCATTGATAGTGAGTCTAAATTTGGTCTGATTCGATTTTTTTTAATTTAATTTTTTGCTAAAATTCATTTTTTACATATAATGAATAAGTCCAAATTGATTTAAACTTGTCCAAATACTTTTCTTTTTAAAAAAATGATAATAAAATATAGGCTTAATAGCCAAATATGCCCTCAACCTTTAGCCTAAAATGGGATTCAGCCCTCAACGTTTTATTGCATGAAATTCAGTCTATAAACTTTTATTTTAGTGAAAATAAACCCTCAACCTTTTACAATTATGCAATTAAGTCAAAATCTGTTAAATGACACTAACTGCCGTTAGTTTTGCATACGTGGCAGCTGACGTGGATAGCTTAGTTAGCTGCCACGTGGCATTCCACGTATGCAAAACTAACAACAGTTAGTTTATTTAACAGATTTGATCTATTTCCACTGAAATAAAAGTTTATGGACTGAATTTCATGCAATAAAACGTTGAGGGCTGAATTCCATTTTGGGCTAAAGGTTGAGGGCTTATTTGGCTATTAAGCCTAAAATATACAATTATTAGAACACATAATAGTTAATAACTATAAAACAACAATTTCAAATAAATTCTTACAAAAAGACTACAAAAAATATGAAATTTTAATTTAAGTTAAAAAAAATACAAACTCTAATTAAATTGTACAAAAAATAAAAAATAATTTAAAAATAAATTAGTATAAAAATAATAAAAAATTATAATTACTGGGTTGGGCTTGGTTTGAACTTAAAATAGTGAATTCAATTATGATCCAATTTTTGTTAGGCTTTGATTTTCAAACCCAAATTGATTTAATGGGTTTAATATTCTTAAATTGGATGAGCTTTTAAGTTTGGACGAATAGTTCAACTCTTAAATAGGCGGTAAGATGCATTCCAAATTTTTGAGATATCAAAATTTTATCCAAAATTAATCTCCTTGAATTTTTTTTAAATTTTTTTTTGAGACAATTAACTCAACTTGTATTCAAAAATAAAAATCTATTTAAAATAATAAATTTAAGTACTATATTAATAAAAATTAAGGACTTGTTTGGATTTCTAGTGTGGTGAGATCAGGTCATATAGAACAAAAAAAAGAAGGGTGTTTAAATTATTCTTTCACCTTTATTTTCAATTGTTTTACATTATTTTATTAAAAAACATTTATACTCCATGATCATTTTATTATTTTCAATCTAAAAGTAACCAACTTCACTGACCATCTAAACTAATTCTAAATCAATTAATTAAGTAGTCTATCAACTATAAACAGCTTACAAACTAAAATCAATTTTAAAAAGATTAAAAATTTTTGGATCGTTTAGAGTAATTTAATCTTATTTAATCTAGTCTAACAACGTTGGATATTTATTCATTAGCTAACCGGCGTAACGTAACCCTTACCATCCGAAAGTACAAACACCGTTTTCTTTCCATGGTTTTAACTCAAATCAGGGGCCCCTAGCATCAAAATGTTGAAAACAGCCATACTTCATATGATAAAGTAACAAACAAGCAAGGCTAGCTTTTTCTTTTTGTGTAAACCATAAATATTTTCATCCATTTTAACGATCTGAAATTAATTTTACTTAAAGTTTCATCACAGTTAAGTCTTTTCACTCTTCTCCAAATATGTGTTTAATGAGGATTGAACTCGAGAACTCTTTTCACAAATTCATTCTGCGTTATCAATTAAACCACAACTCCTGAGTGCAAGGGTAGCATTTTTAACTGTCCTGACTTGATGCCATCAACCACACTTGCATTTTGAAACTTCTCTAACAATTCTCCAAAATCTCAATTGTAAGTCATTAGCAAGACAATTTCTTTAATGCCACTTAAATCAAAACTTACTAATTCCAAGTCATTCAGTACAAAATCTCACAATTTTTACAATTGCAAGGCAATCTTAAATCAGATTGCTCTGAACACTAACTCAACTTGTATATTTACAGACTCTAATTTAACATCAACAAAGTAAGAAAGAAAGAGAAGTGAAAGACAAAATTACATCAGAATTCAGGAAGAAAACAGATGAGAAGTTATCCTTCGGGCTTCAGCTTTTCCTGTGAGGCTGTGGTGGGGATTTGTCTCTGGTAGCTCCAAATTTATTGCTCATGGGAGAAGATAATTTCCCACTTACCAATTTGTTTCCACTCAACTTTCTCACATAATCTTTCTTCTTCATTGATGCTCTGGGATTTGAATCTTCCCCACTTATTGTAGGAACTATGTACCATCCGACACAAGTACATAGAACTGCAACTGATCTCCCAAAAAACAATAGGAAAAACAGGATCAAGATTATAACTGCTGGGATGTAATAAGAAGGCCTTCTCAGATTCTGCAACTTGACATTCCATGAGAAGCTCTTCTTCTTCTCAAGCTTTTTCTCAGATTCTGGTGGGGTTGGAAGCACATCAAGAACTTCAGAAACACACCTTTCAGGCTGATTATCTTTGCCATCTCCTGGTTTGGGTTTCTCTTCTTTCTTGTCCTTCAGTTTTAGCACAATTGGGACACAATCATTTGAGTTCTTGTAAACAAATCGAATTATGCCTTCCGATCCCATTTGTGAGTAAATCTGTTGCCTCTTCTCTTCAAGTTCTGCTAAAAGTGCAGAAAACTGGTCAAGTCCACGCGTCGAATATGGGTTCTTGCTGTTCTTTTTTCTCCTTGATTTTCTCGGTGAAGAAACAGGGCTATACCAGAATTCATCATCTTCTTCTTGATGATGGAAAGCTCCGCAGAGAAATGGATATAACATCTAAAAAACTTGGTTTCAGAGAATTTCAGGGTAGAGTTTGGTTTGATTCAAATAGGAAAGAGACAGAACCACAAGACTTATAAAGAGTCTGCTCAAGACCAAACCCAAACCTACTTAGTCATGTTAATGGTTGGAAAAAGAAACCAAAAAACAAAATAAAAAAATAAAAATAGAAGCTTCACTTGATTTGACTTCTGCCAGAGGAGATGAAATAGTGCCGCATTGATTTTATGTAATTTTCTCCATCCAGACCATGAAAGCGAAGAAAAAATTGCCATGTATTTTACATAATTGGAGGCCAAGCTAATAATTTCCAACAAACTGTTGCTTGATGAATGGGAAATTGAGCTTCGAGTTGGATAACAGTTGACTTGTCAAAATCTGATTCGTATACAATAAATTTGCTGTAGTCATGATCTGCAACCATGGATGGACCTTCTAGATGGAATTGGGAATTGAAGAATGAGTGGATTAGTTGGCTTGGCTAGCTGAAGATATAGACTGGGAAATCAAGCAGCCACCTCAAAGGGTTGAAGCCTCATGATGCTCCACCTGTGAATTTGCCTATCTCAATTATAAATTAAGAATTATCTAATCCATGATGTTAGCATTAGAAATTGATTGTGTTTAATATTATGGAAGGCGAAAGCTTTTTTTTTTTTTTTAATTAATTCACTCTCCTCAGTCTCACCGTTTTATTTTTTAAGATTAAAGTGTTAAAAAAGTCCTAAAAAATAATTTTAGTAATTGAGTTACTACTTTTTTTTCGCAATCAATTGAGTTATTATATTTCAATTTTAATTCAATTAAGTCATTTTATGGATAAAACTGTTAAATTCGTATAGTACACATGACAAAAAACATAATAGATCTACTAGTTTTAGTTTCGAAAGGGTTCAATTGAATGCAAATTGAAAGATAAACACTTAATTGATTGTGAAAAAAAAAAAAGAGCTCAATTGCTGAAATAATTTTTTTTTGAAGGTTTTTTATTTTTTTTTACCTTTTGCCATTTTTTTTTACAAAATTATGACAAAATCTGCCCTTTGCTTCTAGAAATCACAAATCTTGTAATTGTACATTCAGAAGTGTGAATCAATGTCATAATTTGTTTTCAAAAAAAATATTTGAATCGCAAAGTCACTGGTGTGGATCTTTTGTTTACATTTATAAAGGACTCTAACCGTGAGGTGTGAGTCTAACATACGTGGACGGTGATTAAAATTATATTAAAATTTTCAAATTGGTGAAGATTTCTTGTTTTTGTTATTTACTGTTTTTCAATAAAAAGTGAAAAACAAAAATGTAAAAAAAAAAACTGAAAACAAAAGAGAAATATCAAAAAGCAATAAGCAAAAGCAACAACCAAATGAAACCTAATTTTTTTTATTAAAAGTTACAATCACAATCAGTATATTGAATTTCATAAACAGGTAACTATAAAAATCATATTACTCAAACTAGGTAAACTAGTAAATAACTATAACAAACTAAACAAACTACTAAATAATTAGACTAATTCAAACTCACATTTGATAAGACTCGAACCTGAGAATTTAAAATCTCAGGACCTTCTCCTTGCTACTAAGCAAAGGCTTCATTGGCAAATGAAACCTAATTAATCACGCGTAATTTTGGTTTATTTGGGTATTTGTTGGATAAAATGTAGATGCCGGGTAAAAAAAAAAAAATTGAAATTTGTGTTCTTAAATACCGTTGGAAGTTCAAATTAGTTTCATTTTATTCGTCTTATCTTTAATAGCAGACCAGATTCAATCATCCTTAATTTGATATTTTGTGGCTGGGATATTTTTCTTGTGCCTACTTGGGCTTAACAAGCTCTTTAATTAATTACATTAATTTTTAACTTTACCTCTTTACAATCTTGGCAAAAGGACAACAATGCTAAAATATCTGAAAAAAAAATCAGTTGGAAAAATGCAATTAATTTTTGATTGAACAGTGATATTTAATTTGCGGTCGCTTAATAAATTCTCGTTAGTCTAAAAAGAACCCTAAGCCCTAAATTTGCACATCATTTTTTAAGTACCAATAAAACAGAGGTTACGTTACGGGTGAATGCTTTGCCAGATTTTAAGGTTATAGCGAGAAAAATATGCGCTTCGAAGTCTTCCAATTCAATCAAAAACTTTGAATTTATTCGTCGCCTTAATTAAAAAAATATTTTACGAGGTTTGTTCTAGAATGATTTTTGATTGAGCAGTGATATTTAATTTGTTGGTCCCACAAATTATTAATTAATATTTTTATAAATTAACCATCAAATTTAATAATCTACTCATATATATATATTTATATGTGTCGAAAAATTTGTGCTGGATTGACACAATTTATTTATATATTAACTCATGTATTAATGGATTTGGCTTAATCAAAAACTTTGAATTTATTCGTCGCCTTAATTAAAAAAAATTAAAAGGTAAGCACTTAATTGATTGTGAAAAAAAAAAGTTAAAGACTCAATTGTTGGAATCATTTTTTGAAGGTTTTTTATTTATTTTTGAAGGTTTTTTTTACCATATTTTATTTTACCTTTTGCCATTTTTTTTTACAAAATTATGACAAAATCTGCCCTTTGCTTCTAGAAATCTCAAATCTTGTAATTGTACATTCAGAAGTGTGAATCAATGTCATAATTTGTTTTCAAAAAAAATATTTGAATTGCAAAGTCACTGGTGTGGATCTTTTGTTTACATTTATAAAGGACTCTAACGGTGAGGTGTGAGTCTAACATACGTGGACGGTGATTAAAATTATATTAAAATTTTCAAATTGGTGAAGATTTCTTGTTTTTGTTATTTACTGTTTTTCAATAAAAAGTGAAAAACAACCATGTAAAAAAAATAAACTGAAAACAAAAGAGAAATATCAAAAAGCAATAAGCAAAAGCAACAACTAAATGAAACCTAATTTTTTTTCATTAAAAGTTACAATCACAATCTTAATTGGAAAATTCATTTTTCCTTGATCAATGTAGTGTTAATTTCATCTTATCCTTATCATTTGAATTAAGCACAAGTGACATAATTGAGGGACAACGTAGGTGTGCTTCAAGAAATTTTATATATAAATGTATATATATTATCAACTCAAGTAGGATACTTTAATTGACTTTTTATTGAATTAATCAATACTTGGATAATTTAATTAGACATAAGACGTTCTCTATAGACTTTTACTTGTGTCTGCTCTGCCATTACGGGCGATATGATTATGTCACTAAGGTCAAGTCTTTGACACAAGAAATTACAAGTTCACATCTATGTAGATTGTAGAATTTTCCGCATTTTTTGTTCATAGCTTGCGTATTAATATTAGATTATTATCAAGTATTTATCTTTTCCACGTATCCTGTAAATTTAATTGCTCATGAAAATAATGTGCAACTTCACATCCATCAAAATAGATGCCAAGTCCTATATATGATAAGAACAACCACATTCATATCCATATGTATGTCATTGTGACAATGACATATGAATATATCAATGTGTGAATTATAATAAATTCTTTTGCTTCAATATATATTATTTATTTATTTACAGAGGAAATTACAGTTTGGATAGAGAAAGAAGATGCAAATGTTAAGATCTGAATGCTTGGCCTTCTAAAAGTTACAACGAAGAGAATTTAAACTGACAAAAATTTGAATATAGAACTTCTCTTTATAGATTGTTCTTATTCAAAAATTCAACGAGCCCTTATATCACTTAGATAGCTCGAATTTGCATTTCAGGATGACTGAAAACTATCTCTTAAAAGCGATTAAGTGAACCAACTTAGACTAAGTCCCAAGTTCAATGCTACACTCATAATTAACTATATTGCAGTCAAGGAAAGTTTCAGTAGAACAAGTTTTAGCACCAGACAAAGTGGAGACATTAATGACGTAAAAGAAGTGCATTAGGCATCCCATCCTTCAAACAATGAGACAAACAAAATTTGGAGACAAAAAGGAACAAAAAGTGCACATTCCACTACAAAATCAAACAAGCATTTGGAAGTGCAATGTTTCATTGGGTTGCATGAAAATTCTACGCCCATATATTAAAGATAGTTATGGATTTATTGATCCATAAATAAGGGTACAGCTAATTATCACACAATTACTAAACAACCCTTAATCTAATAGAAGTTTTAGATAATGCTATTGTTAATTAATCTATCATAAGGAAAATCCTTTTAGAAGCTTAACTGTTTTTAGTGATTTTATGCTTTGAAATCTCATGCATAATCATTTCTAATGTAGAACTAATTGGCTGACTTTCTTTTTATAATGGTAAACTTACACAGAATATGTAGACTAGTTATGCATAATCATTTTTAATGTAGAATTATCATCATCATCTCAAAATACCAAACTAGATCAGTTCAAAGGCTACATAAAACTGCTACACTTTCCTGCTTAAGAACCGTTGTTGCCCAAATACAACAATGATTTTTGATGATGTACGAATCTCGTTCTGCCTCTTAACCTGTCTCCAAGAACCCTGTAAAAAAGAAACGAACTTTGCAAAAAAAAAAAACCATCAGAGGGTGCAGGAGCTTTCCCTTGCACACGCACTCCGATGCTTAAGTCAAACAGGATTTTGGGGTTTCAACAAGCAAATAGAGATTAGGGTTTAAAAATGACATCTATGACCTATTTATAGAAGTAATATAGCGTATAATTACGGTTAAGACCCATAACTTAAATGACCTATTCACAGATATGGGTATATTACTAACTCAAATAGCATACTTTAATTGACTTTTTATTGAATTAATCAATACTTGGATTATTTAATTAGACATAAGACGTTCTCTTTGGACCTTTATTTGTGTCTGCTCTGCCATTATGGTCGATATGATAATATCAGAAGGTCAAGCCTTCGACATGAGAAATTACAAGTTCACATCTATGTAGATTGTAGAATTTTCTGCATTTTTTGTTCGTAGCTTGCGTATTAATATTAGATTATTTTCATGTATTTATCTTTTCCATGTATCCTGTAACTTTAATTGCTCATGAAAATAATGTGCAACTTAAAATCCATCAAAATAGATGCCATGTCCTATATATGATAAGAACAACCACATTCAAATCCGTACGTATGTCATTGTGACAATGACATATGAATATATCAATGTGTGAATTATAGTAAATTCTTTTGCTTCAATATATATAGGATAATTATTCTAGACATTATCGGTGGAGTTTTTTTAATTCCACAAGCAGTGTTAGAATTATGACACATCTTATAAAAATATTTAAAAAATAAAAAATAAATAAAATAAAACATATGTCGTGATCCTAACCCAATTTGTGGAGTAAAAAGAACTCATCGATGATGTATGGAATAATTATCGATATATTATTTATTTATTTATTTTACAGAGGAAATTACAATTTGAGATAGAAAAATGAGATGCAAATATTAAGATTTGAATGCTTGACCTACTAAAAGTTATAGTCAAGAGAATTTAACTTGATGAGAATTCACACATGAAACTTCTCACTGAAAAACTCAGTGAGACCTTACAACTTACACCACTTAATCAACTTTTTGGGTAGCTGAAATTTGCTTTTCAGGATTACTAAAGACAATCTCTTAAAAGTGATTAAGTGAACCAATTAGACTAAGTTCTGAGTTCAATGCTGCACTCATAATTAACTATATTTAAGTCAAGGAAAGTTACAGTAGAATGAATTTTAGAACCAGAAAAAGTGGAGACATTAATGACATAAAAGAAGTGCATTAGACCCAAGAGGACGTAGATCAGTTGGCTTGAAATTGTTCTAGTTTAACTATAGGTCTCGAGTTTGAGTCTTGGGTATGCAACTGTATTAAAACTCTTGAGGGAGAGCTTTGCCGCCCTTTGAGTCTTGCTCGGCTCGAATCCGAATTAGTTCTATACCAAAATGGTGTGAGAATACTGGATGGTTTCGACCAAAAAAAAAGTGCATTAGGCATCCCATCTTTCAAACAAAAACAATCAGACAAACAAAATTTGGAGACAAAAAGGAACAAAAAGTGCAAGCTCCACTTCCAAATCAAACAAGCATTTGGAAGTGCAATATTTCATTGGGTTAAATGAATATTCTAGATCCATATATTAAAGACAGTTATGGATTTATTTATCCATAAATAAGGGTATAGCTAATTGTCACACAATTACTAAACAACCCTTAATCTAATCTAAGTTTCAGATAATGCTATTGTTAATTAATCTATCATAAGGGAAATCCTTTTAAAAGCTTAACTGTTTTTAGTAATTTTATGCTTTGAAATCTCATGCATAATCATTTCTAATGTAGAACTAATTTGCTGACTTGTCTTTATAATGGTAAACTTACACAAAATATGTAGACTAGTTATGCATAATCATTTCTAATGTAGAATTATCATCATCATCTCAAAATACCAAACTAGATCAGCTCAAAGGCTACATAAAACTGCTGCACTTTCCTGCTTAAGAACAGAACACAAAACAGAGGATTTTCTGCAACCTATTTTCTATTCATTAATTATTCATGCTTCTGATATTTCAGCGTCTGATATAGTATTCATTTGTCATATATATGATAACTAAGTCATATAAAGTGTTTAATCTCACATTGATACACACTAAGCGAAGTTTAAAATATTATGACGTTAGTCTTATTAGACTGAACACAAGTTTCTTACCGTTCAATGTTGAAATATATGGTTAGAGCCTATTAATCCTTCTGAACATAACACCCATGACATCAAGAAATGATGTATGGGTAGGCTTGGCCATCAGAATAAGGTCAAATAAATTCTGAATTGGCATAGGCTCTATAATTGTAAGTCTGGTCCTTAACAAGAAAAACGAAAAGGGAGAAAAGTGGGAACATCCATCCAAGCAGCTTCTGACAGAGAAAATGGAGCTTGCACAATCATCAAGTCTTTGCCCTGCTAAAATCTCAAGGCCATCACCATATTAGTTAGTAATGTATCATTTCATTTATAAATATTTTATAATAAAAAATATTAAAAAGATAAAACAATCATTTACAATTTATTTATTTTCATAAACATTTTTTACCTCAAAGTATACAATTTTTTTAAAAAATATCATTGATATAAATTTTAAAAAAAGTATGCAAACAAAATATTAAAAAAATATAAAAATTATATCCAATTAAAGTTTTCTTGCTAAACCCCAAAATCACATACTTAATAAGCCTAAAATTTAAATTGCAGCTATTGTTGGAACCCATCAACATAGTTGCACATATGGCAAGTAAAAATCCATCAATACAATTGCAACTGATTTCATTACACAAAGCTTCTACTAACTCAATATAACAAAGGCTTCATATGTCTCATTGTCACGACCCGAAAGCCATGATGTTCACTTGACACTTACATTTATTCCACTAAGTAAAATTACGAACTAGATTTTTCCTTTTCATTTTATGGTTTGTGTTCCGTGTCAGTGTAGTTACTAAACCATTTTCATTCATTCTTTAATTCTGATATGATTTTAATTACTCCCTAAAAATAGAAAAATCTCATTTATAGCCCATAACTTACTATTCTTTAAAAATAGATCGAAAATATCCCCCTTTATATTTTGAGATTTTCCCAGCTAGCTACCTGCAAATTATCACAATGTAGCAGCACAACATTCTCCACAATCCACATTATATTTGCCAACTAGGTATCATTTCAACATCACTAATATCCACAACTAATCACCACATATATATGATAGAATATCATATTATTATATCGACTATTCAGTATCTAAGTTTACATCCCATCATATAGTACTGTACTAACATTGCCTGAAAATAAAAGCATATGGAGAAGAAATATTATTATACCAAGATATTCAACAACAATGACTTCCAAGTGTTGAGACGCTATCAAATCGCCAAAACTGTCCAATATGTTCCTTCAATCAATCTGAAAAATAGTTCTCGTTTAATGAGTGAGGGCTCAGTAAGTCATTTATATTAGTGCAGAATTAGGCTTATACTGTTCTAATGCAAATGCATGAAACCTTTAAGTATAGATTTTCATATCATGTTGCATTTGTAAATGTTTATCAAAACATCTCAAATCATGTCTTAAAGTCAATAAGTGAGAAAGAGTCTTAAGATATCGATGTAAGGATACTTGAAGATATCATGTCTTAAAGTCAATAAGTGAGAAAGAGTCTTAAGATATCGATGTAAGGATACTTGAAGATACCTTATCATACCCTGTTTTGGCACCTGTCTATCACATAGACCTCAGATCATATCAACTCAATTATGTTTCAACCTTCTTGTCCTTATACCGCAATATATCATGTATAATGCATCGTATATAATTCCAACATCATATGGCACTAAACCAGACTCATGTCAATTTCATGGCGTATCACATCTTATATGAAAACCATGATCAATCACAATATCAAATCAGGTTATTTATCATCTAAATTTTATGCTCTTGTACTCTATTAATTCATCTCACTCTTCATATAGGAAGACATGATCACATGTAGTATATAGTCATGGCACTTTTCATATAAATTCATTGTTCATGTACAGTATAAGGTCATGACATCTCTCACATAAAAAGCATATTGTTATATCATGATCCAGTATGTAAACTCATGCAAGCTTTACTATATAATACGAATATCTTTTTAAATCATATTGCATATAGTCATACATAAAGCTTATACAATCTCAAAATCATATTACATACACTTTTGAAGCATATTCAAAACATGTAAAATCTCATATCATTTTATGTTTACTTTTTAGACATGACAAAAGCATTTATAACTCGCAAATCATGTCACATGTACTTTTAAAGCATGTTTAAAACATGTACAGTTTCAAAACGCATCTCACGTTTATCTTTTATAGCATGTCTAAAGCATGTACAGTCTCAAAACATCTCATGTTTTGTAAAAATCGTGTCAAGTTTAGAGTTCATATAAATCAAAATCATACTCTAGACTGCATATCATATCAGTTTGAGACTATGCTACATGCCTAATGCTCTATCAATAAAGACTTAAATCATTGTAGCTAGTAGTGAAAATCATGTCATCGTCCCCTGGAAACCAACTAGGGCGCTATCTATGACTATAGACCTCACTTCTCTCAACCCCACTGATCAGGTATGACTGAGCCTTGTCGACGACTATTGTTGGATAAGTATCTCTACCTAATGAGTAATCTCCAATTAGGCGGTTTTCACTATGTTTTATTGAATTTAACTCTTTTAAGGTGCCTATAGTCTCATAAAACATTTAAACATTTCACCTTTCTTATGAAAATAGTATAAAGTATGTAACACGTTTCTTTAAGATCATTTACATATATAAAATACATACACTTACACTATATATTCAGTCTTTCAAAATGATTTAAACATTTATTCATATAAGTATCACATGACTAAATCCTTTCAAAATCTCAAGTTATAAACAAAGCATACTTAAAAGCGATGTAATTTAATAAAAGTATAATGTAGTACCCATGTAATGTGTCAATTCAATATCATTTGGTATATGACTAACCATAATGCCAAGTCCTACTAGTATCTCCTTCTCAAAACACCTTAGTGTAACACCTATATTCACTTCAAGATCGTTACTTATTGCACTTTAAATATCTCAATTCCCTCATTTTGATTTTAGTAAGATGGTGTTTAATAAAATCAATTTAAATAAAAATGAACTCATCATGAACCTATTCCGTAGCTCATCCAATCACAGTGTTAATAACGTTCAATCATTTTGTCACCTATCATCATACCATAACCATATCATTCCTTATATATCAGTGAGTCTCAATCTTTAATCATCTCCATCATCACACAATCCTAACTACACTTATACAATATAATTCTAACTCTGAATTATATAAATGTCTTACCGAATCGGAGCTTAGCGTGAGCGCATACCAAGGATAGCTAGGCTGTGTTCGTTATCCTTTCATTGTGCTACACATTCAACATTAAAATTCGACTTAGTATCATCTAACTAAAATTCTATATACTTATAAAAATTCAAGGCCAACTATAAAATTTTATTTCAAATGTTTATACCAAGGCATAGACAAAGTACTATCATTTTTACCTTGTTTCTTTGTTTCTTCTTTTATTGATTTTCCTTTCCTTTCCTTTCTTCCTTTCTTTCTTGCTTCTCTTTTCTTCTATTTCTTATCTACTTCGGTCACCATGGACAGGCCCAAGTAAGTCTTCTTTTCCCTTGTTTCTTTCTCTTCTTTTTGGATCCCCTTAACAGCCCTTAAAAATCACCCAAAATCAATCTCTAACTTGGCTCAAAGGTCAGGCCACGATCAGCCTCGGTTCAGCCACTCTCAGCTCTTTTTCTTCACCATTCTCCTTCTTGATTTCCTCTTTAATTCTAGCTTTAAAACACCGTATCATTTACCCCCTTGATTAGTATATTTCTAGCTTTTTTTTTTTCAGCTTAAAACACTCGTAACAGCCCCCTTTCATCATGCCATTCCAGCAGCATCAATGCCACGCATGAAGCCCTTCACATTTCTGCCTCAGGTCCCCTGCTCTGTTTCACCGAGGGATAGGGACCCTAGATGCTCTCTGTTTAAATTAGTTTTGGGCATAAATCCAGCCCTTGATTGGTGTCAAGATCAACACCGAAAACTTTTTTCAATGCCAACCCTGTTCAGCCCCTTAAGCACTACGGTTCAGGCTCCAAAATGCCACTCGAAAACTCACTGCAGCTTCACCTAACTCCCACTGGTTCAGCCTCTCCTGCAAGCTCTTCTCACGTGTAGCCCACCTTGCCAGATCTGTTTCCTTCAGCCTCCTGTAGTCAACTCTATAATAGGACCACAAGTCTCTTGCTTCTAGCCCTCCTCCACGCGTTGCTCAACTCTGCTTTGGTTCCTCTTCACGCGTCCATAGCAGCTTCTGAACCAGTCAGCCCACTTTGCTTCTCGGTTCTACTGCTGCAGTTCCATTTCGATCCTAAGCCCCCTCTTGGTTTAGCTCCCACCATCCCTGCTTCTTCCTCTCTTGGCGTCACTATCTTCAGTTCTTCACCGTTTCTGGCTTTGTTCCTTCACTTTCATTTATTTCCATTTCACCCAGTTTCCACCTCTCTCTAGTGTCTCTATCTCATTTCCTCTCTTCACTCAGCAACTTCTTTCAATTTCCTTTCTTTCCTTTATATTTTATTTTCTTTTATTTATGTTTAGAGTGGTGTAGTAGGGGACATAAGGCAGAGTAGTCTGGCTTTTGGCAGACGTGTTAAGAGAGTGGGAGATTTGCTGACATATTGTCCCACCAAATCCTCCACTTTTTTATATTATAGAATTTATATTATTTTTTTATATATTTCATTTTCTTAACTTCCCTTTTATATATATATATATAATATAATATAAAATATACTTCTATATATATATATATATATATATATATATATATATATAGTATACCTATCTTAATTCTTAAGATATAATTTATATGCATTTATCATTTCTAATATAAATATAATATATATCCTTAAATATAATAGATATTTATTTATTATATATATTTTAAATTCTATAATATATATCTTATTTCAATTTATAACTATACATATATATATATATTTACACACCGTATACTTGTATAAGTATTTATTTATCCATGGTGTACGTATTTAAATTCCTTATTCTTTCACATATATTTATATTTATGTGTATTTTCAAATATATATACATGTATATATATATTTACACATGTAATATATATTACAAATTTTTTTTTACTTCATTTGATCATTTATTTTATTATTATTTTTATATATATTTACATACATATGCATGCATGCATGCATGCATGTACGTTGCATGCATTTGGTTTACGTACGCATGCATTTAGGTTGGTTTATGGATGTACGTAACCATATTCGTGCATTCAATTATAATTCCTTTCGTATCATTTGGCGTACATTAAACATATTGTATTAACATACATTCCACATTATTATCGAAGACTTTGTTTCCACGATATGAATCATGATCTTATATTTATCAAATCCCAAAATTTCATTATCGCCTTATGTTTGCTTAAATTATACGTTGGGTACATATATGGTTTAAGAAAAATTGTGGTTCTCATACTCATACAAGTATTATGTTGTCAAAGCACTCAAGCAGCCAAACCTTTAGTTACTAGATACCAAAATGAGCTCTTTAATTATGTGCTCTATAATCCAATCAAATAATGGATTCCATTATTTTTCTCTTTAACAAACTGAATGATGATATCTAAACATTTGAAGTGTAAGGAACTCCTAGCATTTTGAGAAAGAAAGTATTTGTTGCAACATTACCACAATACATCTTTAGGACTTCGAAAATGGCGACTACAGAAATCAACCCTGAGATGAAATTCTGCAACCTAAATGGCCCATCATGTAGCTTTACAGCATACTACATACTTAGCCTTCATAATCAAGGATGTTGTAAGTGTTTGTTTCACATTTTCCAAGAAACAGCTCCTCTATTTAACATAAATGTGTAACCAGAATAATTTCCAACATCTGGATAGCATGCAAAATTAGCTTCAAAATATCTGACCAAGCTCAGAATGTCAAATTTGCTGATATCCAAATACTCTCTTTGTAGCTTCCAACTCTTTATTACAAGATCACGCAAGTATCTTTGAAATACAACTATAATATACACAACATCAAAATGTTTACAGACTTAAGTATACAATAATCACCACAATAAGGCATACATAACACTCAACATGAGCTTTTTCATCATCATTTTGAGGACTTTGAGATTTTCACAGTAGGTCACTTTTCATGAAAGGGCACCTCAAATAGGAAAACAATATGCAATAAACCTACTTAACACACATAATGTATGTTTTCTGAGACCAACAAAGTATGCCTATAAATATGTCACAAGGAATCTCAAACCCTAAAACAAAATAAAGCCTCACTTAGATTCTTTATCCTTAAGTGACATGATGACATGAACTTTAATTCATACAATAGGTCAGTGTTATTGGCTGCTATTTGATATCATCAATTTAGAGCACAATCAACACGTAATGACTCTCACTGACCTTGTAAGGGATCCATTTATCAATCAACAATGTTCTTCGTAAAGTGACAGTCTCATTACTTTGGATATTACCATCTAGATGCCTTTTAACATTTGCAAATGAACTCCTTGAGTTCACAAACTGTATATTCCATCTTAGGAACTACAAAATTTTAGGTTGCTCCTGCATGTCCAAATGATATAGCTCCTAATTAGAATGAGTTACAAATTGGTTTGGTCTATAATGATATGACAACTCAAATAGATCTTATGCATCTTTACACAACATAGTTGCTTACTCACCCTGCATAGCAAATATCTAACTCCAAGAGTTTGGATCTATATAGCCTCCAAATAAACATCAAAATCAGAAGACACATGAATTTCATATTCATGTTCTTCTGTAAGGTCAGGTGCAAGTTCAAAAATATAGTATTGGGATCAACTATTGATTCTTTTGGTTATGGTTATGGCTTTTTACCATCAAAAGGTAACACACATATATGAATGGCACAACAATATGTATTTCAATGATGACATTGTGGAGTTCGCAACTCCTACTCTCTAAATCATCCTTTAAATACATTGTATTGTCAGACTCCACATGACGAAAAATCAAAATCTAGAATCTCATTAACCAACACAATTGTCACTGATAATTTTCTTGTCAAGTTTTCTTGACTGTGGGTTATAGGTCTTTTACCTTTACTTTATAACCCTTAACATAGAAAGCGGTACAAACTCAGCTTCTTGTCTGATTACAACTTGGGATGAATTTAGGAATCGATTTTGGTTAGAGGTCAACTTAGAATGTGATTAGCAACTTTAATAATTTCACTCCACCTAAATTTCAAAAATTTGGAGTGATTGACATAAATCGTACTAAATCAAAATGTATGAATAACTATTATTGCAATCTCATTCTATTTCAATATTCTAAGCATAGTACACTAGGCGTCAACACAATTTTGTAGTGCACTTAACCCAAAAACTAGTATAGGATTTCACCTAGCTTTATTATACCAACCACAGTATTCATAACCTTTGTCTAATCACTGCCTTAAGCAGCTTATCTTTCATAAGCTACACAGTGGAATCAATCAAAATGCTTACGGCCTTTATAAAATCAGATTCACTCTACATGACTTATATCAGAATAGTCTTTAGTGAAAGTGATGAAATGCTTATATCCAATAAATACAATATGTGGAAATGATCTACAAAAGTCGGTATGTATCAGTTCCTAATTATCTCAATATCTGATAATCATATCCTTAACATTAGCAACAAAATTTCTCTTAATACAATCTCCACATGTGCCTCGAAATGTCTCTAACTTATGCCACAACTTGATAGATTTCTTATCTATTCTACGACAATCAAAATTGACAGTCACATTATTCACAACTAAAGAAAATTTTCCCAATATCAAGGTGCAAGTCTATTATACATCCATCACATAGAATGCCAGAATCAATACACATGTTGTTACTAAACAGAAATAATTTTTCCGTTATCAAAATGAAAAATATAAACTGACAGTAATTTCAAATCTATCCACAGAATGTAACTAAATTTGGCTGATTCTTATGTTTTAGGCATGAATTTTAACTCCATAGCCCCAATTCACAACTATTTTCCCTTATTTGGTCTCTGATTTAATAACACCGATATCCAACCACCAATAGTTGAAGGGCATACTTCCTAGATTGGGACCAAAGTAAAGGCTAACATATTGCCTTTCCACACACATCCCAATCTAGAAGGACTCTTACAAACTATCCTCTTGTGCCCAAGTTTATTACAAAAGTGGCACATATCGATATTTAGAGGTATTGGTAGAAGCAGAATGGGAAGTGGCATAGCAAATTTCTTCTTTAAAATGACCTTTTATTAAGACCTCTTAATAATATTTCTTCTGGTAGTAATATTGGCATATGTCATCATAAGAGCAGAATGAGATCGGTTAACGCGAAAGATGTGACGCCTCGGGGTCCACCTACAGGTCACCGACCCAGGCCGCCGCCCCGAGCGAGTCACTCATTTGTATTGTCCATTTTGGGCTACCGCCCCTTACAATTTTATTAGAGTGCACCCATTAAGGGCCACTGCTCCAATTCGCATCCAGAGCGACTCGAACCCTTGACTTCCTCAAGTGTCAAGTCACTCCTAACCAATTGTCACACCCCAAAGCATACAATACGGATGAGTGACCCGCTCGGGGCGGTGGCCTGTGTCGGTGACCTGTAGGTGCACCCTGAGGTGTCATAATAAAACGTGTGTTTTATTGTGACACCCTGCGATGCGCCTGTAGGTCACCGACCCAGGCCACCGCCCCGAGCGCAGTCACTCAACCGTATTGTCCACTTTGGGGTGCACCACTTTAGGCCACCACCCCTCACAGCTTTGTCGATGTGCACCTCGAAAGGCCATCGCTCCAATTCGCGTCCAGAGCTACTCGAACCCTTCCTCAAGTGTCAAGTCACTCCTAACCAATTGTGGTTAGGAGTGACTTGACACTTGAGGAAGTCAAGGGTTCGAGTCGCTCCGGACGCGAATTGGAGCAGTGGCCTTTCGAGGTGCACACCGACAAAGCCATGAAGGTGGTGGCCCAAAGTGGTGCACCCCAAAGCGGACAATACGGTTGAGTGACTGCGCTCAGGCGGTGGCCTGGGTCAGTGACCTGTAGGTGCACCTCGGGGCATCACAAAAGATCTCACACTTTAGATGACAGTCACTCTTGACATTTAAATGTCATACTTCCTTCTGTCCATTAAGGTACGTTGAATGAGATCTGCGAATTTGAAAGATCTCCCACTCTCCACTGCAGAAGGAAGTGGTTCATAATATGCCATATATAGAGCTAGTCTCCTATTGCAACATTTATCAATCCTATGCAAACTATTTCCTAATGGCATCTGCAAATGCTTAATAATTATCACTTATTGGAACACTTTTTCTGATGTGCTATACCCTATATAATCAGAGAATTCTTATTTGAGTGTTCTCAAAATTTCATATTAATATTGTTCTCTAAGAGCTCACACTATTGGGTACAGAAGGTAGATCGACTCTTGGGGCTTCTCTTAAGTTCAATATGCCTATAACCATAAAGAGTGATTCACATAATTTATCAAATTTGATCCTGCTAGAGACTTGATATGTGATAGTTGCAAAGACAAATTAGAATTTATGGAGGCTAGTAGAATAACTGAAGCAATATTAAATTTATTCCACAATATGTTATAGAGGATAAGATAGAACTAGTTGAATATAAGTTTGAATGATCGCCCACCGATAGGGTAAGAAAATCGTGTTATATCCAAATCAGAATCCTCTCCTACCCAAGCATCCTTCGAAGTAACAAGCAATCCAATAAGGAGAAAATTGCCACTTTCTAATATCTTAGTAAATTATGCAACTATTACTATGCATTGCCTTTAAAATTCTTAGAATAATTGTCACAAAATCTTCATGACTATTCTTGTGACGAACAAGTACTAATCAATCTGATTAATGATTTATAATTTTAAGATTATTCACATAAATAATTGACCAAAAATAACTATGTAGAGACCTAATTTTGTCCGAGTTCATAAATTCAAAATATTTAAGGATCAAATCCTCTGCAATAAATTTGATTTAAATTTAATTTAGGCATATTTTCTTAATTCAAAATCCGATTAAATTCGGATAAATTTTGAGTAATATGAACTTTGTTGGGCTTATAAATTTATTATTCCAATTTATAACTTTAGTTGAGTTATGTTCAAAGGGCTTAAAGGCCCAAATCCTTTTGTTATATCTTATATTTTGTTATTTTATTTATTTATTTTATTTATTTATTTTTAATTTTATTTTTTGATTTTGTTTTTGTTTTATTACTTTAATGAATTTAATTAATACTACTTAAAAAGCTTAAAAAAAAGAATTAAAGAAAAAAGAAACAAAAAAAAAACAAAACAAAAATAGTTGGTGCCATGGACGGCACCAACTTCTGCCAGCCCTTCTCCCCAGGCTGGCCATCAACTCCTGCCACCTGAAACCCTCAATCCTTTCTTTCTCCATTAGTCACCATAACATGTTGAAAATTCAATCTCCTTAAGTGACCAGAAAGCAAAGGCAAAATCCAAAGGATTAAACAAATTGCAAGATTAAAGGGTTGATCCTAATGACTTTAAAAAAGAAAGATTGTTCTAACAAGGGGGGCTTCTCTCCTCTCGGTCTCACCAGTCCCAACTCAACCAAAATAGCCCCTCCCATTTTAGCCATAAAACCACCATTATCACCACCACCCAATACAAGCCTAAACATCACCCGAAATCTCTACCTAGCTACTCGAAAACACTCAGAAAACCCCACTTCAAGCTCACGGCCAACAATCACCAAACCCTAACAACCCTCAGCTGCACTCGAACCCGAGCCACCATCACAAACCACCATTATCACCACCATCCCTGTACTAGCCCAACCACCGAAACACCACACCATCACCAAGCCATGACCACCGAAACCACCACACCATCACCGAACCACCACACACCTCACAGAACCCATTACAACAGAAACCCAAAACCGAAAGGCCACCATGAACCAACCCCTGTTTCAACCACACCCTACAGCGACCATAACACCAACAACACCTCCCCCCAAGAAGCAACCACATTAACCGAAATAACCAAAACAAAAAAAAGAAAGCCAAACTAGATTTGAAACCCAAACACCAAAACCAACCATTTTGAAACCTGGAAAAAAAAACAACAAAAACAACCAAGAAACATGAAGCCCGAAAACCTTAAAAGCTAGATCTAAAAAAAAATCAAAAATAAAAAAGGGGGAGGGTCTATGTTAGATCTAGGGAGTTGAAGATGTTTTTGGGTGAATCAGAAGGGAGATCTATTTAGAGGAAGACGATGGGAGTATTTTTACAGTTTCGAGAACACCACCGGCTACCGGCGCAAGGCGGCGTACGGTGGCCGGCAACCGTTCGGTGGTAGGAGGGATGAGAGAGTTTTTTGAAGGTTTTTTGGAATTTTTTTTATAGAAGAAATGGTAGAAATGAGAAGCTGAAAAAAATGGGTCTTTTATAGGAGGTCGAAACGTAGCGTTTAGGAGGCCCTTCTATCTAATGCATTTTACATTGCATTTCAGGGTGAAAAAAAATTCTTTTGATTAATCAAGCATGACACTCTTTTAAATTCATTGCACTTAGGCAATGAATAATGAAACGATCAATTTGATAAAATTCATTTTTGGATTCCTTGAATAATCAAGCACGACACTCTTTTAAATTTGAATTTTGATAATTTGATATGTGTCAAAACTATGCTAGAAATTCATACTGGTCAAAATTACCCGAATTTGTTTGAAAACCATATATCATGAAATTCCTTGGCCCGTTTCTTAGTCTTTGATTCATTCCTGTAACACAATCCAAAATTGAGGAGGACGAAGTACCACACCCTTAAATTGCCCAAATAATGCAATACCTTCTTCCTCTCTCAATGGAAATACCATAAGCAACTTACAGCTAAATAAGCCAATTCCAAGAATCTTCACTGGCATATGGGCATTTACCATATTAAAGAAGTCAAATGGAGAGTCATGTAATGTTTTGTTGCCACATGAGTTGTAAAAAAAAAAGAGCAAAACAAAAAGAAAGAAAAAATGAAATAACAAAATCGATTATGACATCATGCACTCAGGATATTCGAATGATTCCAAACAACAAAGAGAGAGAGAGAGAGAGAGAGAGAGAGAGAGAGAGGAAGATACCGAAATATGAAAATATCCAAGAAATTCAATCCAAAAAAAAAACCAAAAAAGAAGGACAAAATGTTTGACCCTTTTGACTTAAATTTTTTTTTATCAATATAAGTGACCATGTTTGAAATGACAAATGACTATCTTTCATCATCCTTTTCACAAATCTAAAATTTATCCATTTGTTACTGTCAAGACCCGAAGGCCGCGACTTTCCCTTAATACTTATACTTTTCTTAGTCCACAAATTTATGGACTAAATTTTTCTTTTTCATTTTAAGGTTTGTATTCGGTGTTAGTGTAGTTACTATACTATCAGGTGACCTATAGTCATTTCATTTAAATATTAAACTAGTAAGGAAATGGTTCTTAGTTACATCCCGACTTGTTAAACAGAATATGTACTACACATCAATTAAAGTCTTACATATAAACAAGTATTTTATAAGGAACATATACCTCAGAAGACTAGTACCAAGTCCATACACCGTCTTCAATGCCCACTTAGCAGCTCATGGCAAATGTTAACTTCAATAGTCTGAAAGAGATGAAATTTAGTAGGGTGAGCAAAACCATGGCTCAGTAAGATACTAATATAAATACAAGAGTAGGATTATACTGCCTTAAACCGTAATGCTTAAAACTTGCAAGTTTGCAATTACAGTTAATCCTTTTTTATCGATAGCATTTCATTATCTCAATTCTTGTCATCTGTCTATCACTCAGACTTCTAAATAAATCATCATAATCACTTTTCGATTTTCTCATCATTATACTATAGTGCATCGCACAACAATATGTCGTGTCTAATTTGAATATCATGTACTATTTGTCCATATTCTCATCAATCTTATATTACATCCTGTCCAATTGAGATATCGTATCAAGTCACTTTTCATTTCATATACTATCTGTATTCTATCATCTCATATGACTTCTCATATAGTGGATCATGATCACGGTGGTACGAAGTCATAATTCTTTTCGTGTATTTCTATATTCATGTTTCATATCATATCATGACATCATGTAGATGAAATATCGTTACCACTGAGTCATGATACTCCTCATATATTCTTCATGTTTAATTGAGATATCCTATCGAGTCACTTTACATTTAACAATCATATTCTCGTATTACATCAATTCATATCACTTATCGTATGGCAATTTATGATCACGATAGTATAAGATAAGAATTCTCTTCATGTCAATCTTATGTTCATATATCATATCATATCATGTCATCGTAAAGATGAAACATCATTAACGTCGAGTCATGACATTCCTCGTGGAATTCTCATGTACTAAGCATATTATCATGTCAGGTTTAATATGCAATTATGTAATTTTACTGTATAAACCGCTATCATTTCAAATCATATCATATATACTTTAGAACATGCTCAACATATGAATTTTCAATTCATTTCAAATTTACCTTTAAGGCATGATAGAAACATGTTCAATTTCAATTCATGTATTCGTTTTCAGAGCATGTCTAAAGCATGTGCGGTTTTAAAAACATTTTTCATATACTGTAAGTCATATCAGGTCTAGAGTTCATATCAAATCAATCTATACTCTAGACCGCATATCATGTCAAGTTCGACACAAAATTGTATATAAATCATATAAGTGTCGAAGTCATATCACATGTACTTTTAAAACATGTTTAAGACATGTACTGTTCCAAAATATTTTTCATTTCAAACATGTCTCATGTACTGTATAAATCATGTCAAGTCTAGAGTTCATATCTATAAAATCATACTCTAGACTTCATATCATATCGGTTAGAGACTAGGCTAGATCCCTATCATCTCTATCAATAAAGACTTACATCACTGTAGCTAGCAGTGAAAATCATGTCATCGTCCCCTGGAAACCAACTAGGGCGCTATCTATAGCCATAGATCTCATCTCTCTCAGCCCCACTGATCAAGCGTGACTGAGACCTGTCCACGACTATTGTCGGACAAGCATCTCTGCCTAATGAGCAAAGCTCCAATTAGGCGGTTTCCACTATGCTTTATTGAATTTAATTCTTTTAGGGTGCCTATAGTCTCATAAAACATTTAAATATTTACCTTTCTTTTCAATATCATGTAAAGCATATGGCAAAATTCTGTATGAGGCTTCATATATAAATATATATCTACCATATACTTTCATTTCAAAACAAATCAATACTTTACAGTATTCATATAAACATTATTATAATGTTTCAAGTTGTAAGAAGGCATGCTTAAATGCGATGCAGATTTAATCATGAGTTTCAAACAATGAACTATCATTTTTGTAAAACATAACATTTAATTATAGTGTTAACTATAATCCAACTCCTTAATTCCACCCTTTTGATTTCAATCAAATCATACCTAATAGGTAATTTCGATATTCATTGTGGGTCCTCGATATTTAGTATCATTTTGTAGTAATTATCGACTAAAAAATCACTTGTACATTTTATCATTCAATACTAGGACCACCACTATCAGTATAAGTCCTTGTAGTATCTCTGAATATTTAAATATCATATTTCTATATAACCATTAAGATACTGGAATTATGCAATTACCGATATCATCACTCAAGACCTATTTCAGAGTCAACATCGAGGATATAAAATCACAAGATCAAAGTCGTCTATCAATCCATTTATAATTTGATCTATTGGTGCACCTTCATAATTTTCGACTTGAGGTTCAATTTCATTCACTATCACCGAACCAGGTCACAATCCTCAACTCAATTCTTATATGGCTTGTATAATGTAATACCATGCTAAAGTTATCTATGAAGGCGTCATTAATTCAATTTTTACTTGGCAATTTACCCACTTAAGAGGATTTGCTAATTTCCACTATCAACAGCGTTTTCAATCATTTAAGTCGCCTTGCGACCATCTACGTTATTGTAGTAGTCTTAGTTCACATCTATTTAATATCGATGTGTACAAATATATTTTTGTGTAGACGTGTGTTCTATCAATGTCCATACGGCATCACGATCTACTTTTCTTATTATCATCGTCTCAATCATATCACTAAGACGAACATTTCATCATGTCCTCTAATTTCTCAAAGTCACTCAAATACGAGAGGATATTTTTTTCAAAACCTATTCCCAAGGTTATAATCAATTCCGTATAATCACGTGTGTGACATCCATTTATCTGAATCAATCAATTTTTGAAATTATCTCTCGATCAATAATTCCGACATTCAGTCAATCGACCATCTAAATTATAACTTCGATCTTTCTCTTTTAATTTGTATCATATAACCATCGTTACTCTTATCAGTGATCCTCCAAATATATATTTCATCTCAATCTCAGCTTGATAACCACTTTGTGATATTAAGATAATTTGATTTATCGATTCCATAAGCTTAAACAATAAAACTCATCACGTTATCATGCTCAATAATCTACCTTCTCATCGATTCCAATATCAACTTTTTCCGGTAATACAATAAAGTCCTTCACATGTTTATTTTCAATAATTATTTCTAAGATTCCATTTATGTGAGAAACTTAATCTTTTTCCTCAAACATTTTCCTAAAAATTTCGGAAGTATAACGGCTTAATTTTTACTAAACCTCCTGCACGGAAAACACACTTTATATCCACAGCCGTTGATTCTCACAATTTCTTTATCTTTTACTAAGACCCCTACCACCAATTGTAGGTCCTCTTAGCATTTAATAATCATTTCATTGATGCATCATATAAAAAAATCATAATTCTAAATGATACAATATAATGCTACTAATGCTTTATAAAAGTATCTTACCTATTCGCCAAAGCTTAGCGCACTTTTCGATTTTCGAGCCTTGTCGAAATCCACCATTCGTCTCATTTCTGTTTTGCTACAATTTCAATAATTGACACATATTTTCATTTAGAAAATAATCCAACAATTTCTAATAATTTTCATAGAAATGTAGCAAAATCTTTTAATTTTCCTTACCCATTTTTTCTTTTTCTTCTTCTTCTTCTTCTTCTTCCTTTTCCTTTTCCTTTTCCTTTTTCTTTTTTCTTTTTTCTGTTTCTTTTCTTTTTTTTCTTTTCTTTTTCTTTCTCCTTCTTTCTCTTTCTTTTCTTTTCTTCTTTTTTTTTCTTTTCTTTTCTGAATCGGGTTGGGTCGGGTTGGGTCGGATCGGGTTCGGGTCGGTTCAGTTTGGCTTGGCCGGTTCAGCCACCGGCTGCCACCCATTCCTCTGGTTTGTGCTTCCCACAGTTGGCCGACGTTGTAAGGATGCCGAATCTGGCCTCCATTTCCCCAGCGGCGGCGCCGACGGTGGTGGATCTGGGCGATGGTTTTCAGCTCCTTTCCTCCTCTTTTTCTTCCTTCTCCGTCGGATTTCCTCTTCACTGTTGGCCACCCTCATCTTGGTCAGCCTTCGCCGGTGCGGTAGTGGCGGTGGCGGTGCCCAAATCGGCCGACATCGCCGATCTCCCTTTTCTTTTTGGCTTTCGTTTCTTCTGCTTCTGTGTCACGGATTTTCTCTTCTCTCCGCCTCTTGCTGTTGTCGGTGGCCTTCTACTCCTCCCATCGACCGGCGGCAGCTCGCCCCTCCGCTCTTTCTTTTTTTTCGGTAAGCCGATAGGAGGTCAGCTGCAGTTTCGTATATCTCCTCTGTTTTGTAACAGAAGAGAAATGGGGGTCCGTTTCTCCCCCCCTCCCCCCGACTCCTACTTCTTTTCATTTTTTTTAAATCAAATATTTATGAATATACTTAATTAATAATAATATATACATTATAATTATACATATAATTATAATTATATATAAATATGCTATTATAATATGTATTTAAATACATATTTTTGTATCAAAATACATATATATGTATATATATATATTTTTACACTTTAACATAAAATAATGTTCATATATATATAAATATATAAACATATGCATATGTACTTTTATAAAACATATAATATATATTTATATAATCTAATTTTATAATTATATAAATATACACATTTTATTTCTTATTTAATTTGGATTTCCATTTATCTAAATTAAATTTTTTCGGATATTTACTATTTATTTTCGAAATTTCATGGTCTTCACAGCTACCCTCTTTGAGCCTGATAAATTCTTTCCAAAATAAACCTTAACCAAGGATCACCCTCCACATTGGGGGCATATATAGAAAAAGACATTTTCCAAGAGTAAGAATGACCACCCCTATTCTAGGTCAAAAGGGTTTATCATGTTGAGGGGCAAATGTGAGATGAATTAGCTTTACAAAATTTTGATCTCACTCCATTTAAAGTGAAAAAAGAAAAAAAATGAAGAAAAAAAAAAGAGATTGCAAGAAAGAAAAGTAAAAGAGAGAAGATGAAATGAAGGAGTGGCAAAATAAGAAAAAACATCACAAATGAATTGAATAAGTCTTCACATTATATTAAATGACCTTGGTTGATCACCCTTAAACACATTTTTGGGCCTTATTATCCATTCTTTTAGAACCCTAAACCTTGGCCTACATTACATACCTTGAAAAGTTCATTTCGATCAAACGTGGATACTTAAACAGGAGAGATTTTTCCTTGATGAATTATCATAACCAATAAGGCACTTAGCTCATTTTTCAACCAAGATTATCTTTCAAGAATCTTCACAACCAATTTTGGATGAATTTTGAATTCTTAAGTGCATGATTGAACAGTCACAAAAAAAGAAAAAAGGACAAATATGAATGAGGCTTTAGGGTGAAAACCCCAAAAGAGGCTGTCGTAACGATTTTGTCCGAGGACTCGACCGCTCGACGATTTTGAAAATATTTAAAAAAAAAACAGGGAGTCGCCACCAATCTTTTTTATTAGGTGTGATTAGCCACCTAAAAATATTTATCTTTTTAACAAAATCTTAAATTTATTAAATTTTATTAAAAAGACAAGTTTGAGGTTTGCGAAAACAAAGTCGGGTTCGGGAGTACGGTTACACGTGGGGAAGGATTAGCACCCCTACGATGCCCGTTTGAAAACGGTATTATTTTAACCAAGTGTTATCCTTGAGTTTTAATAAATGGTCTTAATTTAATATTTAAAAAATAATTTCTATTTTTATTGCAATCTTTTTTAAAGCATATTTATCATTTATCAAAATCATTTCTCTTTATTTTAAAAAAGTTTAAATTTTATTATTTTTTTTTAAAAAAGTAAATGTGAAGCTTTTGTATTGAAAGATTAAATCAAATACCCTAATACTTTTTGTAATATTTGAAATAACATCTTCACCTAGAGATTTCTTAAGAATCGCTACTTGCGATTTCTATAAAGTCTCATCTTCGGAAGATTCACACTTGCTTCAAAAATTATCATGATAAAAAAATGATGCATATTTATTTTTTATAATAATTTTTTTATAAAATTTTATTTTATTTATTTTAAATAAAAATCAATATTATTAAAGAATCACACTAAGCATTCCAATACTCTGGTAATATTCAGTGGACTCCTCTCACTTAGGGATCGGTTAGGAATCACTACTTGTGATTTTCGTAACATCCCATAATCGGTCTAATTTACATAAATTTAAACTTTATTATTAATTTTTCTTTGTTTTGCTTTAAAAAAACATTCATTTTTATTTTTAACGAAAATTTAAATTATTGAAAAATCGCACTAAATGTGAAAACCTAAAATTTCTAAATAGATATTAAATATCCGAAAAACTTAATTTGGATAAATTGAAATCCAAATTAAATAAGAAATGAAAATGAAGAAAATATAACTGGACATTTAGATATCCAAATTATAAGAAACAAAAAGTGTGTGTATTTATATATTTACATAAAAGATTTTATAAATAGATTTTTATGTGTTATATATAAGTACATACGTATAAATAAAAGAAATATAGTATATATTATACTTTGATATACATATATACTATTTTATATTAAATAAATATACATGTATAATATTATACATTTGCGTATATAAATAAATAAATAAATATATAAAATATATATTATTTTAAATTTAAAGTGTATAGATTTATATATATAAAAGATAAATATATATAAAATAAATAATAAAAAAAAGAAAATGGAACTGGGAATCGGGATACAAACCCGATTCCCTTGCTTCCTCTTCTGTTCGTCAAATAGAGGAGGAACAAAGGAGGCCGACGTCGTCGGCAATGCTAGAGGAGAGAGATCGGGAAAGGGACCGTCGCTGGTAGGGGAAGAGAGAGAGAGGGCTGACGACGGTGAAGGCAGTGAAGAAGAGGAGAAAAACAAAACGAAAACAGAGAGGAAAAGGAAGAAAATGAAAAAGGAAAGGCAAGAGGAAAATGGCGGTGCCGTCGATCTGGCCACCGCCACGCCATTCGCTTCGCCAACGGAGGAAAAGGAAAGAAAAGGAGGCCACCGGAAAAGAGGAAAACTGAAAAAAGGAGGAGAAAAGAGAAGAGGAAGAGATTGAAAACCCACCTCCAGATCCGCCACAGTCGCCGCAGCCGTTTGGGAAAAGGAGGCCAGATCTGGCTTCGTGGCAACCTCGACGAGCTGTGGAGTGGCTGAACCATCGGAATGGGTGGCCGCCGGTGGCTGAACCGGCCAAGTAGAGGTGAACCGATTGAACCAGCTCGAACCGGCCTGAACCGGTTCAGGCTAGAAAAAAAAAGGAAAGGAAAGAAAAAGAAAAAGAAGAAAAGAAATGAGAAAGAAAAAGAAGGAAAGGAGAAAGAAAAAGAAAAGAAAAAAAAGAAAAGAAAAAGGAAAAGGAAGAAGAAGGAGAAGAAGAAGAAGAAGAAAAAATGGGTAAGGAAAATTAAAAGATTTCGCTATATTTCTAAGAAATTTATTAGAAATTGTTGGATTATTTTCTAAATGAAAATATGTCTCAATTATTGAAATTGTAGTAAAACGGAAATGAGACGAATGGTAGAGTTCGGCTAGGCTCAAAAGTCGGAAAACGCGCTAAGCTTTGGTGAATATGTAAGATACTTTTATAAAGCATTAGTAGCATTATATTGTATGGTTGAAATTGTGATTTTTGATATGAACCATTGATAGAATGATATTGAAATGCTAAGAGGACCCCACAATTGGTGGTGGGGGTCTTAGTAAGAGTTAAAGAAATGGTTAGAATCAACGGCTGTGGTTATAAATTGTATTTTCTTGCAGGAGGTTTTGATAAAATTAAGTTGTTATGCTACCGAAATTTATATGAAAATATTGATGAAAAAGGTTAAGGCTTCCTCATGTAAATGGAATCTCGGAAACAATTATCGAAAGATAAGCCTTGAAAGGACCTTGTTATATTGTTAGGAAAATTTGACATTTTGGAATAGTTTGAGGAGGTAAATGGTTGAACAATTGAATTGTGGAATTATCGACGGAGTGATGAATTTGGAAATTAATAAATTTTGATTTTCTTGATTTTGGAGTAGTTTCGAATGTGATAACACGAACATTTCAAGAGATCGATGTGGAGACGGTTTTATTGTATTACGTTGTGATGCCGAATATGCGTGAGATAATAAACGGACCTACACTTGTGGTAGAGGTCCTAATGCCAATATTGTGGTACATGATGGATAATTATGGTGTCGAGTTATGACAAATGTATGACTCGAGCATGTATAATCTTATTGAAATCGAAGTTGAATCTCCGATATAATCTAATCATTGATGGATTCAAACAGATGAGTGTCATACAATGTGATTATATGGCTTCGATTATAGTTTGAAATAGGCATTGAAAAATACTCTCCCACATTTGAGTGACTTGGAGAAATTGAAAGACGTGATGAATGGTTCAACTTAATAGTGTGTTTGAGATGATGAGAATAAGAAAGTGGATTGTGATGCCTTGTGGACATGTGATAGAACACACGTCTACGTAAATGTATGCTTGTACATGTCTATATTAAGTAGATGTGAACTGGAATTTTTGTAATGAAATGGATGGTCGTAAGGCGACTTAAATGATTGAAAACATTGTTGATAGTGGAAATTGGCCAATCCTCTTAAGTGAGTAAACTGTTAGTAAAAAAATTGAATTGATAATATCGTATAGACAATTCTAGCATGGTATTACATTGCACAAGCCATATAAAAATTGATTGAAGACTATGGTTTAAATTTTTGATAGTGAATGAAATTGAACCTCAAGTTCAGAAATTATGAATGTGTGCCAATAGGGCAAACCATAGATGGATTTGATAGGTGGCTATTGATCTCGTGGTTCTGTTATCCTCGATGTCGACCATGGAATAGATATTGAATGATGATATTTGTATTTGCATGATTCCAGTATCTTGATGGTTATATAGAAATATGATATTTAAATATTCATAGAAGCTAAGAGGACTCATACTGACGATTGTGATCCTAGTATTAATGATGAAATGTACAAGTGATTGTTATAGTCAATGGTCACCGAGAAATGATATTGAACATTGAGGAACCACAGTGAATATCGAACTTACCTATTAGGTATGATATGATTGAAATCAAAATGATGGAAATGAGAAATCCAAAATTTATAGGTCTTATGAAAATGATAGTTCATTGTTTGAACTCATGGTTTAATTTTGCATCGTCCTTAGGCATTACCTTGTTTACAACTTGAATTGATATAAAAATGTTTATATGAATACTATGAATTATTGATTAGTTTTGAAAGGAAAGTATATGGTATATATTTTTATATATGAATCATCTTAAAGAATTGTACCATATGCCTTACATGATTTTTGACATGAAAAGTTAAAGAGTTGAATGTTTTATAAGACTATAGGCACCATAAAAGAATTAAATTCAATAAAGCATAGTGAAAACCGCCTAATTGGAGATTACTCATTAGGCAGAGATGCTTGTCCGACAATAGTCATGGACAGGTCTCAGTCACCCCTGATCAGTGGAGCTGAGAGAGATGAGGTCTATGGCCATAGATTGCGCCCTAGTTGGTTTTCAGGAGACGATGATATGATTTCACTGCTAGCTATAGTGACCCAAGTCTTTATTGATAAAGTATTAGGGATCTAGCCTAGTCTCAACCGATATGATTTGTAGTTTAGAGTATGCTTTTAAATTGATATGAACTCTAAACTGATATGATTTCACTGTATATGAAATGTGTTTCGATATTGTACTCAATTACACATGATATGGAAAGAGAACTGTGCACGTTTTGATTTGAAATGATATGAAAAGAGAACTATGCATGTTTTGATTTGAAATGATATGAAAAGACATGTTTTAACATAACATGATATGATATATGGCCTAGAGTATAGTTTTATTTGATATGAACTCTAGACCTGATATGACTTTACAGTATATGAAAAATATTTTGAAACCGCACACGTTTTAGACATGCTCTAAAAGTGAATATATGATTTGCAAATTGTACATGCTCTAACCATGTGTTAAAAGTAAATATGAAATGAATTGAATATTTACATGTTTGAGCATGCTCTAAAAGTATATATGATATGATTTGAAATGATAGCGGTTTATATAGTAAAATTACATAATCTACATACTAAATCATGACATAACAATATGCTTTTTACAAGAGATGTCATGATCTTATATTGCACACAAACATGAGAATTATATGAGGAGTGTCATGACTTGGTATTAACGATATTCCATCTACATGATGTCATGATATGATACGATACATGAATATAGAATTTATACGAAGAGAATTATGAATTCGTACCATCGTGATCATGATTCTCCATATGGAAAGTGATATGAGATGATAGAATACAGGAGTATGATTATGAAACGTAAAGTGACTTGATACAATATCTCAAGTGGACATGATGTACTATGAGATTGATGTGAGTATGGACTAATAGTATATGATATTCAAATTGGGCACGACGTATTGTTGTGCGGTGCATTATAGTATAAGGACGAGAAGACTAAAAAGTGATTAAGTTGATTTATTTAGAGGTCTGAGTGATAGACAGATGATAGGAATTGAGATAATGAGATATGATCGATCGAAATGATGAACTAAAATGCAAATTGGTAGATTTATGCATTACAGTTAAGATAGTATAATTTTACTCTTGCATTTATATTAGTATCTTACTGAGCCGTGGTTTTGCTCACCCTACTAAATTTCATCTCTTTTCAGACTATTGAAGTTAAAATCTGCCATGAGAGCTTTTAAGTGGGCCTTTGGAGCCAGTATCAGATTTGGTACTGGCCATTATCCTCCGAATTCGCTTTGTTGCTTTTGAGGTATACATTCTTTGTAAATCTCTTGTTTACATGTACAGACTTTAATTAATGCACAATACGCATTTTGTTCAATGAGTCGGGATGTAACTTAAAAGTGTGGTAAATTATTGTATAGAGGATCAGTGAAATTAGAGTAGTAACTATACTGACACCGAAAACAAACCTTAAAATGAAAAAGAACAATTCAGTCCATAAATTTGTAGACTAAGAAAAAGTATGAGTATCAAGTGAATATCGCGGCCTTCGGGTCGTGACAATAAATACTCTAATACGCTGGTAATATTTAGTAGACTTTTCTCACATAGGGATCAGTTAAGAAATCACTATTTGTAAATTTCATACCATCCCATCATCGGGAAAATCGACATTTATTTTGATTTATCATTCTCTAATACTCACTTTTTATCATCATGACAATAAAATACAAAAAAGGATTTTTTTTAATTAAAACTGAATTTGTAAAATTATATTGATTAAACTTAAAATTAATATTTATTGTAAATCCTAAAAGACCTTAAGCATCCTTTTTATAATATAAAATTATCAAATAACATAAATAGCACACAAAATAAATAAATTATAAAGTCTAGAATATATACCCAAGTGATTTGGATTTTAAAACCCAAAAGAAAACCTTTCAAGTTGGCCCAAGCTGGACAGCCCAAAGACTACTCCACAGGTAGGCTCAGCAAAAATGGGCTAGATCAACAGGTGAGGTTGGCAGGCTAGGAGAGGGTTAGTGTGGCAGATCCGGGTCTTCCTCTGCTGGGCCAGGCGCGTGGATCCCGGGTCGGATCAAGGTCCATGCGCGGGTCAGCCTCTTCCCTCTCTTTTTTTTTCAACACACTATAAAAAACCCTTTTTTCTTATTACTTCATTTTTCAACTTCCCCTAAAAAAAACATATGCTCTCTCTTTTCTCCCTCACCTTGTCCACCGCCGCCGCCGATCACCATCGTCCGTCGTATGATAACCTTCCTGAAACCCTAAAATTACTCTACTCCTCCCCTTCTACTCCAATCTAGCCTTCGTTTCACCCGAAAAGATCCCTAACTCCACAGATCTGACCAAACCAAAACCCTCTTCCTTTTTTGTTTCTTTTTTTTTTTGTGAATGTTATGATTACTGATGTTTAGTCCTTAAATCTCTTTTTCTTAGATCTAAGACAAGGATTTTTGGTTGATCTGAAACCCAAACTTTTTGGGTTTCGGATTTGTTTTTTTTTTTTTAGTTTGATTTTCTTGGTTGTTGTGGAAGGCAATGCTTGTTATGGTGATTGATTTTTGTTGTTTTGTTTTTAGGTGGTGTGCGATGGTTGAATGATGTTGGGTTATGGGTGTTTTGGTGGTGGTGATGAACGGTGATTGGATGATGGTTTGGTGTGAAAGTTGGGACCGTGTTTGTGGTCTTGGGGCTGAGAATGATTAGTGAAATGGGTCTTTGAGTGGTGCGATTTAGGCTCGGGTTTGGTTTTTGGGTGGTGGTTCATGGATTTTTGGTTTGGTTGAAGGTTGGCGTGAGCTTGACGTAGGGGCTGTGAGTAAAGGTAGTGGAGGCAATAGGGGCTCGGTTGAGGTTGTTGTGTGGACTAGGATCGATGATAGGCAGTGGCCTCAATGGTGGCGTCTTTCCGTTTTTGATGGAAGATTGGGAAAGAGGGGTTCGGGTCTTGTGGTGTCGAGCAAGAAGAAAAGATCAAAATGGCCGACCCCCCTCTGAATTTTGTTTGTTGTTATAGAGTTGATAGGGGAAGAGTCTTGGGGAATGAAACACGGAAAAGTAATATGGAGAAAAGAGAAAGTCAGAGTTTGGGGTGAAGAGCTCTGAGAGGGCAGCCTGGAGTGACTTCCGATGGTGGCTAATTGTGGTGTTGGGTATGGGGTACTGTGCTCCATTTAATGCTGAGTTGATTAGTTCTTGATTAAATTAGTAAAAATAAAAATAAAAATAATATAATAAAAATAAATAAGAAAAAACTTAAAATAAAAACCAATCCATATGTAACTTAGGCCCTAAAGCCCATGTGCCAAGAATATAAATTGGGCAGGATCAATGAAGCCCAAAATTTAAAATGGACAAATATAAAATTTTTTGATTTAAATTAAGTATCTTCACTCTTTTTGTTTTTCAAGTGTAAAGTTTAATTAAATCGAGCTCAATACCAAGTCATTCAAAAAAATAAATAAATAATAATAATAATAATAATAATAATAATAATAATAATAATATATAATATAATAATAATTATTATTATTATTATTATTATTATTATTATTATTATTATCAAATTTATCAAAATAATTTGTAAACCCAGACAAAACTAGGTGTCTACCCCCTCTTTGCATATTGTTAAAAATCAGGAATAGGGCAAAGATAATAGACAAGAATTTTGTCCGGCCCATGATCTACTTCTTTTGTTTTTTGTTTTTTTTTTATTCTTCTTGAAAAGGTACTCCTCCTACAATAGAGGCATTAAACTTTAAATTTTTTTTTGAAAAGTGCTCCTCTTACAATAAAGGTATTGAAACTTTGAATCCTTTTCTTCAAAAATGCTCCTCTTGCAATAGAGGCATTAAAACATTAAATTCTTTCTTGAAATATGCTCATCCTACAACAAAGACAATGAAACTTTAAATTCCTTCTTGAAATGTGCTCCTCTTACAACAGAGGCATTGAAACTTTAAATTCCTTCCTGAAATGTGCTCCTCCTACAACAGAGGTAATGAAACTTTAAATTCCTTCTTGAAATATGCTCCTCTTGCAACAGAGGCATTGAAACTTTAAATTTTTTCCTAAAATGAGCTCCTCTGGCAACAGAGGCAATGAAACATTAAAATTCTTCCTAAAATGTGCTCCTCTTGCAACAGAGGCAATGAAACTTAAATTTTTTCTTGAAATGTGCTCCTCTTGCAACAGAGTCAATGAAACTTTAAATTTTTTAAAATTTGCTCCTTTTGCAACAGAGGCAATGAAACTTTAAATTCTTTCTGAAATGTGCTACTCTTGCAACAGAGGCAATGAAACTTTAAATTTTTTTTGAAATGTGCTCCTCTTCCAGCAGAGGCAATGAAACTTTAAATTTTTTCCTGAAATGTGCTCCTCTTACAGCGGAGGCAATGAAACTTTAAATTTTTCCTGAAATGTGCTCCTCTTGCAGCAGAGGCAATGAAACTTTAAATTCCTTTAAATTTTGCCTGGAGGACTTATCATTTATTCAAAGGACTTGAAATTGTGCCCGGAGGACTTAAGATTTGCTCAAAGGACTTGAAATTGTGCTTGGAAGACTTGGAAATTTTGAAAGATTTGACATTTATGCTCTGAGGTCTTAAAATTGTGCCTGGAGGACTTGAATTTGTCCTTGAAATATTTGAAATCTGTGCCCGGAGGACTTGAAATTTTGTTTGAAAGACTTGAAATTTATGCCCGGAGGACTAAGGATTGTGCCCGAAGGACTTGAATCCGCGTGCTACCCCGACTTGAACTGAGATCCGCGAGACCCGTTACTTACCAGGTCCGCTGCCCACTTTGCTTCTTAGCCCAACAGATTAGGCCCATCCGCGCAAGCCCTTTGGTGTTTGGGCTTTGATTTTGGGCCGTTTTAGAAAGATTCCTTTGGGCCCAAGCCCAAATTCGTTTATGTATATTTTTTCTCCTCATTTATTTATTTATTTAGTATTTATTTATTTTGTTAAATAATTTATCTTTTGTGTTTTTAATATACTTTCATGGTAAAAATATACATTTTTTTATATAAAATTCTTTAGGATTTATAATAATTTTAAGTTTAATTAATTTAATTACATGGAATTAGTTTTAACAATAAACATATAGTTTTAAAAGATATATAAATAAATATATAAAATATATAGTTTTAAAGTATATATAAATAAATATATTTTTTATGTATAAAATATATATAAAAATATATATAAACATATATATAAACATATAGTTTTAAAACAAAATAAAATTCTTATTAGACAATTTACTATGAAAAATATATTTTAGGAAGCTTTAGTAAAATAAACATGAATCCCTGATGATGAGATTTCGTAAAATTCGCAAGTAACGATTTTTCGAAAATCTTTAGGTGAGAGAAATTCTCCAATCACTACCAAAGTATTGAAATTTTTGGAATAATTTTTCAATACGTAGATTCACATTTATTATTAAAAAATAATGAGAAGTTTTTATAAAATAAAATAATCGAAAATAAATAGAGATAAAAAATGATAAATTGATAAATAAACAACACAACGAATTTGGAGATCAAATGAGCATGAAATGTATATTTATAATTTGCATTGGTTTTATGTCCGATGATCGGATGTTATGAAATTCACAAGTAGTGATTTCTTAACTGATCCCTAGGTGAGAAGAATCCATTAAATATTACCAGCGTATTAGGGTATTTAGTACGATTTTTCAATAATTTAAATTTTTTATAAAAATTAAAATAAATAAATTTTTAAAAAAATTAAATTAAAATTAATAAAGTTTAAATTTAAGTAAATCAGTCCGATGATAGGATGTTATGGAAATCACAAGTAGTGATTTCTAACTGATCCCTAGGTGAGGGAGTCCACTGAATATTACCAGAGTATTGGAATGCTTAGTGTGATTCTTCAATAATATTGATTTTTATTTAAAATAAATATTTTATAGAAAAAATTTTTATAAAAAATACATATGCATCATTTTTTATCTATATGCATTATATACATTCATGATAATTTTCGAAGCAAGTGTGAATCTTCCGAGAATGAGACTCTATAGAAATTGCAAGTAGCGATTCTTAAAAAATCGCTAGGTGAGGATGTTATTTCAAATATTATCAAAAGTATTGGGGTATTTGATTTTATTATTTCAATACAAAAAGCTTCACATTTACTTTTGAAAAATAAAATTTAACCTTTTTAAAATAAAGAAAAATCATTTTGATAAATGATAAACATGCTTTAAAAAAATTGCAATAAAAATAGAAATTATTTTTTAAATATTAAATTAAGACCATTTTATTGAAATTAAAGGATAATACTCGGTTAAGATGGTACCGTTTTTTAACAGGTGATGTGGGGGTGCTAATCTTTCCCCATACGTAACCGTACTCCCGAACCAAAATCTTGTTTCGTGGACCAAAATTAACTTTTTAATAAAACTTAAATATTTTAAGATTTTGTTGAAAAGATGAGATTTTTAGGTGTCACGACCCGAAGGCCGCGACTTTCACTTGATACTTATACTTTTCTTAGTTTACAAATTTATGGACTAAATTTTTCTTTTTCATTTTAAGGTTTGTATTCGGTGTCAGTGTAGTTATTATACTATCTAGGTGACCTATAGCCATTCCATTTAAATATTAAACAAACACGGAAACGGTTCTTAGTTACATCCCGACTTGTTAAACAGAATATGTATTGTGCATCAATTTAAGTCTTACATGTAAACAAGTATTTTATAAAGAGCATATACCTCAGAAGACTAGTACCAAGTCCATACACCGTCTCCGATCCCACTGAGCAACTCACATGGCAGATGTTAACTTCAATAGTCTGAAAGAGATGAAATTTAGTGGGGTGAGCAAAACCACGGTTCAGTAAGATACTATATAAATACAAGAGTAGGATTACACTGTCTTAAACTGCAATGCTTAAAACTTGCAAGGATGCAATTACAGTTAATCCTTTCTCATCGATACATCTCATTATCACTTATCATTTTCACTTTTCATTTCATAATCATACTTTGGTATGCTATCATCTCATATCAATTCTCATATTTACTTTTCATTTCATAATCATATTTCCGTATTCTATCATCTCTTATCAATTCTCATATCATCTCTTATCAATTCTCATATTTACTTTTCATTTCATAATCATATTTCCGTATTCTATCGTCTCTTGTCAATTCTCAAATCATCTCTTATCAATTCTCATATTGTGGATCATGATCACGGTGATATGAAGTCATAATTCTCTTCGTGTATTTCTATATTCATGTTTCATATCATATCATGACATCATATCGATAAAATATCGCTACCACCGAGTCATGACACTCCTCATATATTCTCCATGTTTAATGCAGATATCCTATTGAATTCACTTTACATTTAACAATTATATTCCAGTATTACATCAATTCATATCACTTATCGTCTGGAATTTATGATTACGATAGAGTGAGATCAAAATTCTCTTCATATCAATCTTATGTTCATATATCATATCATATCATATCATATCATCATATAGATGAAACCTCATTAACGTCGAGTCATGACATTCCTCATGGAATTCTCATATACTAAGCATATCATCATATCAGGGTTTAATATGCAATTCATGTAATTTTTCTGTATAAACCGCTATCATTTCAAATCATATCATATATACTTTAGGACATGCTCAACATATGAATTTTCTATTCATTTTAAATTTGCCTTTAAGGCATGATAGAAACATGTTCAATTTCAGTTCATGTATTCGTTTTCGGAGCATGTCTAAAACATGTGCGGTTTTAAAACATTTTTCATATACTATAAGTCATATCAGGTCTAGAGTTCATATCAAATCAATCTATACTCTAGACCGCATATCATTTTAAATTCGACACAAAATCGTATATAAATCATATAAGTGTCGAAATCATTTATCATGTACTTTTAAAAACATATACTGTAAATCATATCAGGTCTAGAGTTCATATCAAATCAAACTATACTCTAGACCGCATATCATGCCATGTTCGACACAAAATCACATATAAATCATATACGTGTCGAAATCATATCTCATGGACTTTTAAAACATGTTTAAAACATGTACTGTTTCAAAACATATTTCATTTCAAACTTGTTTCATATACAATATAAATCATGTCAAGTCTAGAGTTCATATCAATAAAATCATACTCTAGACTTCATATCATATCGGTTAGAGACTAGGCTAGATCCCTATCATCTCTATCAATAAAGACTTAAATCACTGTAGCTAGCAGTGAAATCATATCATCGTCTCCTGGAAACCAACTAGGGCGCTATCTATGGCCATAGACCTCATCTCTCTCAGCTCCACTAATCAGGCGTGACTGAGACCTGTCCACGACTATTGTCGGACAAGCATCTCTCTGCCTAATGAGCAAAGCTCCAATTAGGCGGTTTCCACTATGCTTTATTGAATTTAATTCTTTTAGGATGCCTACAGTCTCATAAAACATTTAAATCTATAACTTTCTTTTCAATATCATGTAAAGCATATGGTAAAATTCTATATGAGACTTCATATATCAAAAAATATATATATATTTACCATATACTTTCATTTCAAAACAAATCAATGCTTTTCAGTATTCATATAAACATTATTAAAATGTTCCAAGTTGCAAGAAGGCATGCTTAAATGCGATGCTGTAAAACATTTTAGTATGCAACTTCGGTAATATTTTCATCAAATACAGAGAAGCAATTCATTCAACTTTATCGCCATCAACTATTCGATTTCAAGACTTTCTTTCTGTCAAATCAGTAAATCAGTATTTAATTCATTCACTATTCATTTAATTTAGTATTCAACTTGCTCAGTACTCAATTCATTCGAAAATCGAATCACTTGGTATTCAGACCATTCGGTATTCAATATCCTTTCTCAATCTCATCGACTATTATAATAATCATTTATACATTATCATCAATATTAGGATCGCTTCATTTGTATGAATCCTCTAAGTTTCTATAAGCATTTAAACATCAGTTTCTAAATAGTCATCAAGTTACCGAAATTATGCAAATAATAATATCATCATTCAATATCTGTTCCAGAATCGACATCGAGGATAACAGAATCACAAAATCGATAGTCACTTATCAAATCCATCTATGATTTGATCTATTGATACATGTTCATCATTTTCGATTTGAGGTTTAATTTCATTTACTATCACAAAATCGTATCTAAATCCTCAAATCAATTTTCATGTGGCCTTTATAATTTTATCCGAACTTATGCAATTGTCGATCTTATTATTCAAGATCTATTCTAAGGTTATAAGCACAATCATCTTTCCACATATTTATCACTCATTTCTTTGAATCCATAATTGATCGGATTGTGTCGTAATTCAATCTCCATTTCGATCTCTCGAGTTTGTCCATTATCACATTCGGAATTATTTCAAAATCATGAAACCGGACTCGATAAATTCTGTAAATCATTACTTCGTTAATAACTTCACAATCCAATCATTCGCCATCGAAATTTCAACTGTGATCTTCTCTTCCAAGCTATATCGTATAATTATCATCACTTTTATCCGTGATCCGTCTAATTAATAATTCCACCTCAATCTCAACTTGATACCATTTGTGATATTAAAATTACTTGATTTATCGATTCTATAAGGTTTAAACCATGTTGTCATAACGTATTAAGTTTTGGATAAAACCTAATAGCTAGACACAAAATCTATGGAGTCGCCACCAACCATTCTACCTAGGTGTGATTGGTCACCTATTCAAACTATGGATAAGACTGGTCTACATCTCAAATTTAGGGTGAGGGAGTACGGTTACGTGTGAGGAAGGATTAGCACCCTCGCAACGCCCATCCTAAAATGGTACCAACTAGCTTTAGGTTATCTCAAATTTGCCTTAGTTAATCTTAAGTTCAATAATTTAATATTGGAAAATATTTCTAAGCATCCTCCATTAAGCTGGTGGGATAGCTTAAAAAATTCTCCTCACCTCAAGAGTATTCAAGTAGTACTATATGACTTGCTTGAAGAGGCTCCGTCGTCGGATTCATTTTAATGTTTTATGAAAACTTCTAATTTTGATTCCTATCTAATTCATTCTTGTTATCTTATCATTTTTATTACTTCTATTGTTTTCTATTATTATATTAATGTTTAATTTTATTAATTTATTTGATCAGAGAATGAATATGAACTATTTTTCTCAAAAATTCCTTTTAGATCTTCCATTAAGCTGGTCAGATCTTGAAAGAAATTGTTTGATCTAAAGATTTCCAAAGTATTACTTAAGCGTAATCCCTTTTGGAATCTTATCATCGGAATAATCAATATTCAATCTCAACAATTGTTTTTAATTATTATCATCCTATTTTATTTCTTTATATTTATTAGTTTATCTTTGTTACTAATTATTTTAATTTTATAATATGTCTTATTTTATTTTTAGACTAATATGAGCCATTAGTTATCGAAAACCCTCTTTAGACTATCCATTAAGCTGGTGAAGTCTTGAGAGAACCTTTTAACCTAGAAATTTTCAGGAAAATTACTTAAGCGTAATTCTCTTGATATTTCATCATTGGAGTAATTAATATTCATACTCATTATTATTTTAATTCTAGTTATTTTATTTATTTCCTTCCTTATTTTAATATGTTACCTACCAATATTATTATATTATTACGGACCATTAATATTTTTTTAATTTTGTTACTAATTGTTTCTATTGTAATTTTATAATAAATTTATTCTTTTTTAAAATGAATATAAATTATTTATTATTGAAAACTCTATTTAGACCCTCCATTGAGCTGGTGAGGCCTTGGATAGAATTTTTCTCACCTCAAGATCTCTAAAGGTATTACTTAAGCGTAGTCCCTTAAGAGTTCCATCCTCGGAATAAAAAAATAAATAAATAAATAAATAATAAAAAAAATAAAAAAATTTAAACTACTCTCATACTATTAGATAAGTTTACTTAAACCTATATCTAAATTCGTGTCGGTGAACTATGATTAGCCACGTTATTTTAATAATTGCTTATTATTATTATTATTATTATTATTATTATTATTATTATTATTATTATTATTATTATTATTATTATAAACATAGCAAAAATTATATTTTATTCCATTTTACAAATACCTATACGTAAGAATTAAAAGAATTATTTATTATTACTAATTATTTAAGTCAATTAGTTAACTAATTAATTTTAATATTACCCTAAACATTAGAGAATTAATCAAATGGTCTCACAAGAATAATAAGATAATGCATAAAACAATAAAGAAATAGCATGCAAATTTCACTTACCTTTCCTGCTTTTCCTGCTCACGTGGCTGCCAAAACAGAAATAGATATGCTGGGCGATGGTGATCAAGGTAAAGCAGGTCTGCAGCAGTGGATTGGAGCAGGTTTTTAACGTGGCTTTCTTTCCCTTTTGTAACTGCAGCTCACGGTTTGGTAGGGATGAGCAAGAAACCAGTAGGTGCAATAGTAATCTAACTTGCCTTCCCTGCTCACGTGGCTGCCAAAACAGAAACAATCTTTCTCCTTCTTTCTTTTCACAACCGATTGCTAAGCCACTCTCTTGGTTCCCGCTGCAATGTTGTGTTTTTGAAGATGATGATGGTGTCGGTGTATGCAGGCCAAGTGAGACCCGTTCCAGCAGCTGTGTTGTTCGGTTCTGTCCAGCAGTAGAAGGATGTGCCTTGCTAGGTTTTCGGCTAAGCTTTTTGGATGATTGGTTGTGAAGGAACCTTGGTGGATTAATGGCAGCAAACGAAAGGAAAAATTGAAACAGAAGATGCAGCAAGTAGGTCGGGATGAGGAAACTGCATGCAGCAAAAACAAGGGAGGCACAATGATGGTGATGATGGTGTGTGGTCCAACGATGGCAGAGGGGTTCAAAATGATGATGAATAGTGGCTGTGAGGGGATGATTATGGCATCGTGATTCCTCCTCTTTTTCTCCCAGGTTTGCTAAGGTTTTCCGAGGGTTTCTTTCTAGGTTTTTTTTCTTTCTTTCCTCTTTTCTTTTCTGTTTCTGTTTCACGTTGCAGCAAAAAGCTATGGTGACAGTGGTATAGTAGCACCAACGGGGATGGGTAGATTTCGGTGATTCAGTGGTGATGGCTGAACGGTGCGGAAGTGTATCTGTGTAATACGGCACCAAGGAAGTGGCTACTGTGGCACTCAAACTTGATGATGATCCTGGCAACGGAGATGAAGATGAGCAGCGATGAAACCAAAGCAAGTGACCGGTGCAGAGAATTGCGAGGAGTTGAGGTGAAGTGCGATGATAATGATGACGTAAAGATGCTAGCAGGACAGGGGCTCGGCTTTGAAGACTTGAATGCGATAGAGTGCAAGGTAGTGGTTCAGTTCAGGAGTTAGGGCACAGCAGGGTAGCGATGGTTTTCTGGTTAGAGGCAGCAGGCAGCGGCAAGGAACGATGGTGGTTTTGCAACAAGCTGGGCAGTGATGGTGATGAAGCAGCCGCATGAACCATGGGCAAGGTGAAGGGAAACTTGGCTTTGGTATAGTGGCAGTAGCAGATGAGGATGATGATACAATAGAAGAAGACGGTGGTGCAGCAGCCAAGCCCCAGACGATGTGCAACAGCCAGCCTTCTCTTTCTAGGTTCTTTCCAGGTTTTTTCTTTTAGGGTTTTTCCTCCTAGGTCTTTTTTCTAGGTTTTTTTTGTTTTTTCCCCCCTTAACCGTGTAAGCCTCCTCATATTTATGTTTTTGTCTTTTTTCATTTTTTTTTAGAAAGAAAAATCCTAATTTTAATGTATTAACCCAAAAATTTTTTTTTATTTTGTTATTTATTTCTTGTTTGATCCCTTTTAACTTATTTCCTTTTTTTTATTATTAATTTTGGGCAATGAATTTTCATATTTAATTTCACCCAATTTATTTCTTTATTATTACTATCTTTCTTATGGCAACAAATCATTGAAGTCAACTTCCTTTCATTTTATACATTTTTAAAAAAAAACAAATCCTTTGGTCAACTTTGGGTGTGCATGGGACTTTAGGTATTTTGCATGGAAGGGTTTGCATGGAATGCATGGGGTTCCAACTTAAGATTTGACCAAAATTGATTTGTTTCTTTTTATCATTTTTTATTTTTTTATTTTTTGATTTTTTTAAAAAAAAATTGTTCGGACAAAATTAGGTGTCTACAGTTGCCCCTCTTTGCACTTTGCTGTGAAACAGTAATGGTGCAAAGACATAGACAACCATTTTGTCCGAATGCAAGACCTATCAATGAAATTTTTTTTTTGTAAAATATGATCTTTCCTAGCTCTCTCTCACATAAGGCTAAGGAATAAATGCCAAATGAAATTTCCTAACCTTCTTCTCTTATAAAGATTGAGGAATGAATGCAAAATGAAGTTTCCTAGCCTCTTCTATCATAAGACTAAGGAAATGAATGTAGAATGCGATTTCCAAAGATTTCCTAATCTTTTCTACCATAAGATTTCCTAATCTTTTCTATCACAAGATTAAGGAATGCAAAGTGAAATTCCTAGTCTCTCCTATCATAAGATTAAGGAATGCAAGATGAAGTTTTCCTAGTCTCTCCTATCGTAAGACTAAGGAATGCAAAATGAATAGGATTTCCTAATCCTTTCTATCACAAGATTAAAGAATGGGAAGTGAAATTTCCTAGTCTCTCCTATCATAAGACTAAGGAATGCAAGATGATCATGAAATAAAAGCTCCTCTCACTAGAGGTTATGAGACTTTTGAAAACAAAAAGCTCCTCTCAACAGAGGCATTGAGACTTTTAACAAAAGCTCCTCTCAACAGAGGCAATGAAACTTTTGAAACAAAAAGCTCCTCTCATCAGAGGCAATGAGACTTTGAAAACAAAAAGCTCCTCTCAACAGAGGCATTGAGACTTTTAAACAAAAGCTCCTCTCAACAGAGGCAATGAAACTTTTGAAACAAAACCTTGTACTCCTCTCATCAGAGGCATTGGGACTTTTGAAAAATAACCTTGTGCTCCTCTCATCAGAGGCATTGGAACTTTTGAAAAATAATCTTGTGCTCCTCTTACCAGAGGCATTGAGACTTTTGAAAAATAACCTTATGCTCCTCTCATCAGAGGCATTGGAACTTTTAAAAATAATCTTGTGCTCCTCTCACCAGAGGCATTGGAACTTCGAAAAATAACCTTGTGCTCCTCTCACCAGAGGCATTGGAACTTCGAAAAATAATCTTGTGCTCCTCTCACCAGAGGCATTGGAACTTTGAAAAATAACCTTGTGAAAAATAACCTTGTGCTCCTCTCACCAGAGGCATTGGAACTTTGAAAAATAATCTTGTGCTCCTCTCACCAGAGGCATTGGAACTTTTTGAAAAATAAAGAGCTCCTCTCAATAGAGGCAATGAAACTTTGAACATAAAAATTTCATTTTAGAATGCCAGTTAACATGGGTTTGACTGGGCTTAACTTTCATTTTGATGCCAACAATATTGGGCTTTCCTCTCATCTAAGGTTTTTCAAAAAAGTATTTTTCTCATCATCCTCTCATCATTTTTCAAATTACCATCTCTTATATTTTTATCCTGTACATTGTATTCTTACACTTTCTCTTTTCTTCAAAATTTTTCATTATTCAGAATTTCTTATCCCAATGTCTTAAATATAGTTCAATGTCAAAATGCACTATTGAAATGTCATGCATGTCATGAATACCATGGATGCTATGAATGTTATGCATGTGTCAATGTCATGCCCCATGAATTATTCCATGAATGTATGCAAATGCAATCTCAATTGTGGTAATAAGATTCTCAAACTCATCTCTTTTCCTCAAGTCTACTCAATTTGTTGGATTCTTCTCATTTAAATCTTCTATTTTCACTTCTCATCCCACCTTCTAATGAGTCTTGGTCTCATTATGCTTAAAGACTTGCCACCATGCTTTCAAATTTATGTTTTCATCATTTTTTATTTTTGTTTCTTTATCTCTTTTAGTAATGCAAGATTTCTCAAAAGAATATTTTTTCAAAAAATTTACCCAAAAAAGGTTACCAACATTTATTTATTTTCCTTCCAACTCGACCACCAATGTAATGCACTTATGCATATTCTCAATTTGTTATATGGGTGGTATAAATTTAAAATGATCAAGAGAGATATAAATATTCATTCTTAGCAAATGAACATGAAATCAAGAAAAATCAATAGGACAGTCTGTTTGGAATAAGGTTTTCAGTATCCATTTAATGAACATTCTGACAATTTCAATCAAGTCAATCTAAAATTCTTTTCCAAAAGCCTACTCTTATGTTGATATGTTCTTTCATGTACTGTCTGCCAATCTTGCCCTTTGTATCAAAACTGTTGGTGATGACCTTCTTCCTAAGTCGCCCTTTAAGGTTTTCAACTTAGGTGCCCCCTCATTTGATTCAAACTGCCCTTTTCGAGTTTTCAATTTGAATCCTCCTTTTTCTTTTTATTTTTCTCTTTTTTTTCTTTTTTTCTTTCTCTTTTTTCATATATATTTTTTCTTTGTTTTTTTTCTTTTTTCTTTTCTTCATCTTCAACTTCATTGGCTTTGACAAACTTCAACTTTCAGTGCTCAATCCAAATTCATGCTCCTAATAGGCGTTCTTGATTTCGATCCAAGATATCTTCCAAAGCTCATGGGTTTCTTCATTCAACTTGATCTACTTCCTTCAAAGGATCATTATCTCATTGTACAAGTATGTTTTCATTCAACGCATGATTCTTCAATTCAAGCATTTACATTTGATCAAAATGGGCTTTTAAAGGCATGTAATGTAGGCTCAAGTAAGGGCTTATGAAAGAAAAGGATATAGTAGGCCCAAAATGTGTTTCAAGGTTTATAAGCCAAGGGATCACTTTCTTTATCAAGTAAAACATTTAGACATTTTTCCCTTTCTTGCTTTTTTTTTTGGGTTTTCTTTTTGAATTCAAACCCTTTTCTTTTTTTCTTCTTTTTTTTTCACAAAATTGGGCTCCTTTTTTTTGTGCCCTTCAATTCATCATGAACACTTTCATTTTTGCCCCTAAAATTTCTTTATTCCATCTTCCTTGCCCCCAATGTGGAGGGTGATCCTTGGTGGGTTATATTACAAAAATATAATAGGCTCAAAAGGGGTAATCAAAGGGTAATTTTACTCATGCTTGAAGGATGGTGAAAGAAGGCCATTTATCATTTCAAATGTAAGTGCTCTCCTTAAAGATCATTTATTGAACAATGACAAACTTGTTAGAAGCTTTTGTAAGAGATTCACCTTTCTCGTACCGTCCATCAAGTGCGGATGGTGAGCAACCTTTCCTTTATTTTCTTGCTTTCGCAACATTGGCATACTATTAATTCATCAACAGTAGTCTTTCAAAATTGAACCCTAGATTTATTGACATCATTATCATCATGTTCATTACTTGGATACTTGTGAATGAAAGATATGGTGAGTATGTGAGAAATGGCAAATGAATAGAATGAGAAAATGACAGTGCATCACACTAGTCGAATAAATAAAAGTTAGCCCATACATAAAATTTATTTCGTGCTTATGGGCTTAAGCACTTTCAAAAACTATCTTGCATTACTTAAAGAAATAAAAGAAAGCAAAAACAAAACTAGAATTTATAGATCTTCAAAATTGTCAGGCTCGAACCCTTCATGCCCCCACAAAACTCATCCCTCATTGGTATGGTTAGGCAATGGGTTTGCATCCGTAGTCGGTTCCCCTTTGGTTTCAAAACTCAACATGCCAGCTTTTATCAGTCCTTGTACTCTATACTTTAGCGCAGTGCAATTCTCTAGAGAGTGACCCACGTTCCCGAAGTGATACTCGCATCGAGCATTCTCATCATACCACTTTGGATATGGAGGCTTGAGAGGTTCCACATAGATGGGTGCGATGAGTTGTCCTTTGATCAATTTTGGGTACAACTCAGTGTAGGTCATGGGGATTGGGTCAATGGGAGTCCTTTCTCTTTTTTGCCATGATACATTATAGTGGCCCTCTTGTTTATTGAACTGTTTAGTGGGTTGAATATTTGGGCAAGTGTTTGGGGACTAGGTTGAACGTTAACCTTGGGGTATGAATGGTAAGGATTTTGAGCAAGATGGTATGGTTGTGGCATGTGATAAGGGTGTTGTGGAACATAGCCTCCATATTGCCTTCCATATGCCACAGCATGGACTTCTTCTTCCCTTCTTTTGTTGGCTCCTCCTTTCTTCTCAATATTGTTGGGAGCTTCAATCTTTCCACTCTTGATTGCATTCTCAATTATCTTACCAGACAATACCATATCAGCAAAATTCTTAGTGGCATTACCGATCATCCTATCGTAATATGGAGCCTTCAAAGTATTAACGAACATAATGGTAAGCTCCTTCTCTGAAAGTGGAGGTTGCACCTCCACAGCCATATCACGCCACCTTTGGGCATATTGCTTAAAACTCTCATTAGCCTTCTTTTCCATGCTTTGTAAAGACAGACGATCCGGGGCCATGTCAGCAACATGTCGATATTGAGCCATAAATGCTCTTGCCAAGTCATTCCAAGTGGTGATTCGAGTTCCATCCAATTGATTATACCACTTCGCTGCAGACCCAGTAAGGCTTTCTTGAAAGATATGAATAAGAAGTTTATCATCTTGAGCATAGGCAGCCATCTTTCAGCAATACATAATAAGATGAGACCTAGGGCAGGAAGTTCCATTGTACTTCTCAAACTCTGGTGCTTTAAACTTAGGTGGAATAACCAAGTCTGACACCAAACATAACCCAGTAGCATCCATGGAACCATAAAATTCTAAGCCTTCAATAGCTCGAATCCTTTCCTCCAACATATTAATCTTTTGTTGCGACTTCGCCTCATCTTTCTCTTCTGCTTGTTTGGTTTTCAACTTCTCAATTTCCCTTGGGTCATCTAAGTCGGGCACCTCAATGGGATCAGTAGATTTTGCGCCTTGGGAAGGATAGGCGGGTCCTTGGAATTGAGCTTGTCCAAACACTTGGGGTATAGCAGTGTAAGCAGGTGGATATCTTCCTTCTTGGGATGTTTGACTTGGAAATGGACCAAATCCAGGAGGATAGACAGGGTTTTCCATACTGCGTTGTTGAACCCCTTCTTGGACTGCAACTTCTTCTACAACTCCTTTGCCCTTGCTTAGATTTTTCAACAGCTCTGTAATTTGGGCCAATTGCCCCCTCATTTCCTCTTGAGCTTTTTCCATCTTCTCCATGCGCATGCTTGATTCTTCTTCCATGATCTTAGCTTGATAACGAGTGTTGTGTGAATGAACCTTTGGTCGAGCTATCTTCGAATCTTTTATTGCCACAATTAAGAATTTATCATTTCACATGTGGTGATGCTTGAAAAATTTTGAAAATGTTTTGTTTAAAACAATGATTGAAGATGAACAAAACGAGATGATGCTACATGTGTATGAATGGAATGGTATGGTAAAAGGTTGCCATGTAACAAAAATGGATGAGTGATGCATGTAAATGTTTTGGTGAACTCATGGTACCCTCTTAGTGTCTCATGTATAAACTTGATCAAACATGTGTCCTAAGTAATGGGTATTTCCTATAACATGGGTTAATATGGCTCTACCTTACAGTTGGTCTTCTTAATTTCACTATATGCATGGCTTTAGACAAAAGGGCTAAAGGTTCCCAAATTATTCCTCACTGTCGTCCACACAAGACTAGTAAGGCACCCAATCCTCACCCATTACAGGTTATAAATGGAAAGGTTCAATTTGAGTGGGAGTATTTCGCTAGCCATTGCGGAGGTATTACCTCACGAGAGCGTAGTTACTTTACTTCCTCCTAATAAGGATAGAGCCCGGGGAGAGGGCTAATGCATGCACATGCACGTGAAGTGTGTGTCGAAGAAACATGTAGTTATTAATGTCTTCTTATTTTATCAAAATTAACATACCTAAGGCAAACCTAAAACCAATCGTTGGCTTGACTCTCTAAAGTCCCCAGTGGAGTCGCCAAACTATCATAACGTATTAAGTTTTGGATAAAACCTAATAGCTAGACACAAAATCTATGGAGTCGCCACCAACCATTCTACCTAGGTGTGATTAGTCACCTATTCAAACTATGGATAAGACTGGTCGACATCTCAAATTTAGGGTGAGGGAGTACGGTTACGTGTGAGGAAGGATTAGCACCCTCGCAACGCCCATCCTAAAATGGTACCAACTAGCTTTAGGTTATCTCAAATTTGCCTTAGTTAATCTTAAGTTCAATAATTTAATATTGGAAAATATTTCTAAGCATCCTCCATTAAGCTGGTGGGATAGCTTAAAAAATTCTCCTCACCTCAAGAGTATTCAAGTAGTACTATATGACTTGCTTGAAGAGGCTCCGTCGTCGGATTCATTTTAATGTTTTATGAAAACTTCTAATTTTGATTCCTATCTAATTCATTCTTGTTATCTTATCATTTTTATTACTTCTATTGTTTTCTATTATTATATTAATGTTTAATTTTATTAATTTATTTGATCAGAGAATGAATATGAACTATTTTTCTCAAAAATTCCTTTTAGATCTTCCATTAAGCTGGTCAGATCTTGAAAGAAATTGTTTGATCTAAAGATTTCCAAAGTATTACTTAAGCGTAATCCCTTTTGGAATCTTATCATCGGAATAATCAATATTCAATCTCAACAATTGTTTTTAATTATTATCATCCTATTTTATTTCTTTATATTTATTAGTTTATCTTTGTTACTAATTATTTTAATTTTATAATATGTCTTATTTTATTTTTAGACTAATATGAGCCATTAGTTATCGAAAACCCTCTTTAGACTATCCATTAAGCTGGTGAAGTCTTGAGAGAACCTTTTAACCTAGAAATTTTCAGAAAAATTACTTAAGCGTAATTCTCTTGATATTTCATCATTGGAGTAATTAATATTCATACTCATTATTATTTTAATTCTAGTTATTTTATTTATTTCCTTCCTTATTTTAATATGTTACCTACCAATATTATTATATTATTACGGACCATTAATATTTTTTTAAATTTTGTTACTAATTGTTTCTATTGTAATTTTATAATAAATTTATTCTTTTTTAAAATGAATATAAATTATTTATTATTGAAAACTCTATTTAGACCTTCCATTGAGCTGGTGAGGCCTTGGATAGAATTTTTCTCACCTCAAGATCTCTAAAGGTATTACTTAGGCGTAGTCCCTTAAGAGTTCCATCGTCGGAATAAAAAAATAAATAAATAAATAATAAAAAAAATAAAAAAATTTAAACTACTCTCATACTATTAGATAAGTTTACTTAAACCTATATCTAAATTCGTGTCGGTGAACTATGATTAGCCACGTTATTTTAATAATTGCTTATTATTATTATTATTATTATTATTATTATTATTATTATTATTATTATTATTATTATTATTATTATTATTATAAATATAAACATAGCAAAAATTATATTTTATTCCATTTTACAAATACCTATACGTAAGAATTAAAAGAATTATTTATTATTACTAATTATTTAAGTCAATTAGTTAACTAATTAATTTTAATATTACCCTAAACATTAGAGAATTAATCAAATAGTCTCACAAGAATAATAAGATAATGCATAAAACAATAAAGAAATAGCATGCAAATTTCACTTACCTTTCCTACTTTTCTTGTTCACGTGGCTGCCAAAACAGAAACAGATATGCTGGGCGATGGTGATCAAGGTAAAGTAGGTCTGCAGCAGTGGATTGGAGCAGGTTTTTAACGTGGCTTTCTTTCCCTTTTGTAACTGCAGCTCACGGTTTGGTAGGGATGAGCAAGAAACCAGTAGGTGCAATAGTAATCTAACTTGCCTTCCTTGCTCACGTGGCTGCCAAAACAGAAACAATCTTTCTCCTTCTTTCTTTTCACAACCGATTGCTAAGCCACTCTCTTGGTTCCCGCTGCAATGTTGTGTTTTTGAAGATGATGATGGTGTCGGTGTATGCAGGCCAAGTGAGACCCGTTCCAGCAGCTGTGTTGTTCGGTTCTGTCCAGCAGTAGAAGGATGTGCCTTGCTGGGTTTTCGGCTAAGCTTTTTGGATGATTGGTGGATTAATGGCAGCAAACGAAAGGAAAAATTGAAACAGAAGATGCAGCAAGTAGGTCGGTGATGAGGAAGCTGCATGCAGCAAAAACAAGGGAGGCACAATGATGGTGATGATGGTGTGTGGTCCAACGATGGCAGAGGGGTTCAAAATGATGATGAATAGTGGCTATGAGGGGATGATTATGGCATCGTGATTCCTCCTCTTTTTCTCCCAGGTTTGCTAGGGTTTTCCGAGGGTTTCTTTCTAGGTTTTTTTTCTTTCTTTCCTCTTTTCTTTTCTGTTACTGTTTCACGTTGCAGCAAAAAGCTATGGTGATAGTGGTATAGTAGCACCAACGGGGATGGGCAGATTTCGGTGATTCAGTGGTGATTGCTGAACGGTGCGGAAGTGTATCTGTGTAATACGGCACCAAGGAAGTGGCTATTATGGCACTCAAACTTGATGATGATCCTGGCAACGGAGATGAAGATGAGCAGCGATGAAACCAAAGCAAGTGACCGGTGCAGAGAATTGCGAGGAGTTGAGGTGAAGTGCGATGATAATGATGATGTAAAGATGCTAGCAGGACAGGGGCTCGGCTTTGAAGACTTGAATGCGATAGAGTGCAAGGTAGTGGTTCAGTTCAGGAGTTAGGGCACAGCAGGGTAGCGATGGTTTTCTGGTTAGAGGCAGCAGGCAGCGGCAAGGAACGATGGTGGTTTTGCAACAAGCTGGGCAGTGATGGTGATGAAGCAGCCGCATGAACCATGGGCAAGGTGAAGGGAAACTTGGCTTTGGTATAGTGGCAGTAGCAGATGAGGATGATGATACAATAGAAGAAGACGGTGGTGCAGCAGCCAAGCCCCAGACGATGTGCAACAGCCAGCCTTCTCTTTCTAGGTTCTTTCCAGGTTTTTTCTTTTAGGGTTTTTCCTCCTAGGTCTTTTTTCTAGGTTTTTTTTTTGTTTTTTCCCCCCTTAACCGTGTAAGCCTCCTCATATTTATGTTTTTGTCTTTTTTCATTTTTTTTTAGAAAGAAAATTCCTAATTTTAATGTATTAACCCCAAAATTTTGGAATCTTTATTTTGTTATTTATTTCTTGTTTGATCCCTTTTAACTTATTTCCTTTTTTTATTATTAATTTTGGGCAATGAATTTTCATATTTAATTTCACCCAATTTATTTCTTTATTATTACTATCTTTCTTATGGCAACAAATCATTGAAGTCAACTTCCTTTCATTTTATATATTTTTTAAAAAAAAAAAACAAATCCTTTGGTCAACTTTGGGTGTGCATGGGACTTTAGGTATTTTGCATGGAAGGGTTTGCATGGAATGCATGGGGTTCCAACTTAAGATTTGACCAAAATTGATTTGTTTCTTTTTATCATTTTTTATTTTTTTATTTTTTGATTTTTTAAAAAAAAATTGTTCGGACAAAATTAGGTGTCTACACATGTAATTCACCACATTATCGTTTTCAACGATCTATCTTCTCATCGATTTCAATATCAAACATTTTCGGTAATACCATAAAATCCTTTCAATATTTATTTTCAATAATTATCTCCAAGATTCCATTTATGTGAGAGACTTAATCTTTTTCCTCAAATATTTTCGTGGAAATTCCGGCAGCATAACGGCTTAATTTCCTCTAAACCTCCTGCAAGGAAATACAATTTATAATTGCAGCCGTTGATTCTCACCAATTTTTACCTCTTACTAAGACCCCCCACCATCAATTGTGGGTCCTCTTGGTATTTTTAACATCAATTAAATCAATTCATCATATATAAAAAAGTCATAATTCCATTAAAAATTCATTTCATCAGAGCATTATATAATATCATAAATCCCATATACAATATAATGATACTAATGCTTTATAAAAGTATCTTACCTATTCGCCACGCACTTTCTGATTTTCGAGCCTTGCCGAACTCCACCATTCGTCGCATTTCCGTTTTACTACAATTTCAATATCAATGCACTACATCACTATAACCATAAATTATTAAATAAATACCATCAATTTATTTTCTATATTTTCCTTACCACATTTTTTTTCTCTTTCTTTTTTTTTCCTTTCCTTCTTCTTCTTCTTCCTTCTTTTCTTTCCTTTTTCTTTTCTGTTCTGTTTTTTTTTTTGCCGAACCGGTTCGACCGGTTCACCCCTTGCCAGCTGGTTCACCCTCCGGCGGCCACCATCTCCGGCGGTTCGACCACCCCATAGCGTCCCGCGACGGCCATGAAGCCGGATTTGGTCTTCGTTTTGCGATTAGCGGCGCGGACGGCAATGGATCTGGAGTGGGTCTCGGCCTCTTTCTTTCGCCCCCTTTTCTCTCCTGTTTCTCTCTTTTCTCTCACCGCCGGTCGTTCATCTCACTTGAACTGACTTCACCGGCACCGATGGTAGCAGCGGCGGTGCCCAGATCGGGCGGCTTTCCTCTTTTCTTCCCCTGTTTCGCTTCATCCTCCGCCCGCTTTCCTCTTTCTTTTTCTTCTCTCCTCTTTCGGTTCTCACCGCCGCCGGCCCCTCTTCTTTCTCTTCCCTGTCCGGCGGTGGTTTCCCTTTTCCCCTTTCTCGCCGGCATTGCCGGCCTTCACGCCTCCCTCCCTCTCTTCTATTTTCAACAGAGGGAGGTGGGAATCGGGTTGGCACCCCGATTCCCTCCCTTTTCTTTTTTTTTAATTAATTTATTTATTATATATAATTATATTTATATAATTATATATATAATTAAAATTTAAACCCATATATATATTTATATATATATATATATATAAATTAGATTTTTATATATATCATATACTATTAAATTTTAATATATATATACATATATACATACTTTATCTTAAAATATATGTATATATATATACACTTTGATCTAAAAAGTATATATATTTCATATATATATATACTTATTTAAAAACGTGTAAAAATATATTATATAATCTATTTATATAATTATATTTTTATTCACATTTTTATTTCTTTAACATTTAAAATATATTTATATAATATAATTTTATAATTATATAAATATATACCTTTTTATTTCTTTAAATTTTTGAATTTCCTAATATCCAAATTAAACTTTCCGGATATTTAATATTTATTTGAAAATTCTCGGTTTTCACATTAGGTGACCAATCACACCTAATAAAAAAAGATTGGTGGCGACTCTATGTTTTTAAATTGTTTCAAAATTGTCGAGCGGTCGAGTTTTCGTAAGAAATTGTTACGACAAACTATATCCAAAATATGAAATTCTTGAAGCATATGTAGTAATTTTAGGTCAAACATTAATTAATTTAATTAATTTCATATGAATGTGAATATTCAAATAATAATAATAGCAATGTTATCTTAGAGAGTGTGTTTGTTTAAATAAATTATTAACAAAATTGGTAGATCTAAATCCAGAAAACTAGTTCAAACAGAATACCCAAGTGATTTATTTCAAATTATTTAATTAGGCCAATTATTAATAATTTATGGGTATGGGTATATTTCAAAATTAAGTGAATTATGAATTAAATTGGTAATTAAATTTTCAGAAATTATTCCAAAATTAATTCTTCCAAAATTTCACTTATACCCTCTAGTTTTGGGCTTAATAATTAATTATGTCAATTATATAAATTTGGCCTATAACCAAAATGATCCAAGAATTAATTAACCAAATGACGCATAATTAATTAATTAAAATGATCAATTAAACTATTACCCAAAATGGCCTATTATTAATTATGCAAAATGGTTAATAATTAATCTAGGTTCAATAGCTAAATAAAATTAATTAATCAATATGGCTCCTAAATAAATTAGGTAAAGTGGCCTCAAAATTTAATTAATGTTAATTACCCAAAATTAATTAAATACTAAATGATCAATTAAAATAACTAAATAAATAAATGCCCATAATATAACAAAATTGTTTTGGCTAAAATTAATTAAAACTTTAAAGCCTAATTAAAACAAAATGGCCCAATTTAAAAAAAGCAGCCCATAAGCTAAAAAACTTGGCCCAAAAATTAAACAAAAACAGCCCAAAATTCAAGAAAAAAGGAGCCCAACAGTATGGCCCATAAAATGAGCTAGAAAAAAAAAATTTTATTTTTTTATGCGCCGGCACATGCAAACATAGTGCACTTGGCGCGTGTAGTCTTCTTCAAGTTGCAACCCGTTTTGCTGTAAAACTAGTCACAAGACCCGACCCGCTCGAGATGGGCTTATTTTAGCTCATTTTCGGCTCGGAATTAAGGGTTTTTCACCCAAAAACACTATACAACAATAATCCAACCATTTTAAGTTAAAATATGCAAAAAAACAGCATAGGTTTCAAAAACCCAAAAATCGTAAAACTTAAAATGAATATATATATATATATATTTCAAAATAATATTTATTTTTTGCTATTTTTTTTATATATAAGTCAATTGTTCATTTTTATCATAATAATTAATGTGAGTAAATTAAGTTAATGGTTATTGATTATTGAAAATGAGTTTATAATATTAATTACATGTCTTCAAAATAATATGAGGTAGCATTATTTTTGTGATGCTAGACAGTTCACTTTTTAAGATAATCCTTTGAATATAAGTTACCCTCTATTAAATTTCGGAAAAGAAAATAAAAAATATATATAAGACTTAAATATTTCATTTGGAAAAAAATTTATATATGTTTTTTAAAAAAATTAGTAGCATAATGTCGACCCTAAAAGGTATCTACACGCAAGTGCACATGGTAGCGACAAGTAATACAAAGGGAGTAAAATATCGTTCCCACGAGAATTATTTAGAATTGTCATAGCTAAGTATTAAAATTAATTATCCTAGATTTATTCAAGCAATATATAATTTTCAAATTACTTACTACTTAAAATTAATAAAAATAAAACTTAAAATAAAATGCTAATAACATTTAAAGAACTTGAGAATTAAAACTCAATAAAAAATAAAATTTAAATGCATGAAATTAAAATAAAACAAAACTAAGTCATAAAATAAAATTACTTATCACTGAAATTTTAGTTACTTAAACTAAATCTAACTAAAATCCTAATTAAAAACTTAACTAAATCTAACTTAAATCCTAATTAAAAACTTTCTTTTATATATATATATATATATATATATATATATATATATATATATATATATATATAAAACTAAAATGAGCTAAACTTAATAAAAAAAATATAAACAACTAAACTAATAACCTATTTAAGCTATTAAACTAATTAATATGGTGCAACCTTAACTAATAAAACTGTACATGAATTAAGCTGCCAACTAGTGAGGAATCAATGTAACCAAAAAAAAAAACTATTGAGGAATCAATGCCACGTCTTGCTTTCCCCTTCCTTGTCATGTCTTGCCTATGACCCAATGCACACAGCAGCTGAAGCCACGCACATCCCTGCTTCCTGATAAGTTTCAGCCAACCTTTCCACGCTTCTAGGCACTGCCACGATCAGCTGCCCAAGCCACGCTTCAGCCCTCATCAACACAGCAGCTGCCATTCCACGCACCAGCCAACAGCCAACTCCTCGAACCGGCAACCACAAGCACACCTCAGCAACACGAATGACAAGCAACCAGAACAGAACAAGTACGCAGCAACCTTCAATCAGATAAACTTCGCAAGCAAGAACATCGACAGTATCTTCTCGAAAATGCTCCAGAATAAAAGAATTCTGCACTTTACTTCATCAGATTTAACAATCCAAACAAAGTTTTTAAAATAACTCAGAGTTTTTACACGCTTTAAAATTAAACTCAAACTATCAAACTAAGAAACTAAGAAAGGAAACGCAACAGAAATACAGGTGAAGAAGAAGCTCCTGTCACCAGCCTCCTCTCCTCACATTCTCTCTCACGCTCCTCTCCTTTTTGTATAGGTTAGGGCTTCCTCAATAGGGCATTGGTAGAAAATTCACATGGGCTGTAGTCTCTTTTGGGTTTCTTGATGAAAATAAATCCATAAATGACTATGATTTGAGCTTGCATGAGCAAAGGCCTAGATATCAAAGTGGCTTTGATGCTATGGGATTTTAGATAGCTTAAAAGGTTTAAAAGAGTTTTGAAAATGGGCTTGGTTTATTCATGGGTTATAAAAGGTTTCATGTGACTAGTGTATATATGGTAAGAGAGGGTTTAGGGTTCTTACAAAGGCTTAAGAATTTAAATAAGTTGAACAAGTGTTTATGGTTAGTAAACGGGAAAGGGTTTAAGCACCAAATCCTAGCATTTGTCCTTGATTTCCTTGTCATTTTCTAAATTTCTTCATTGTTCTTGAATTTCCTACACACAAAGATAATTTAATTAAATTGGGAATAAATTATATTAAAATTCAAAAAATTTAATCAAAATTGATGCAATAAAATACTCTAAAAAATGTATATTTTAGAAACTTATCACAAAAATATATATCCTGTCACTAGAGGTGGCAAATGGGCGGATCGGATCGGGTTTGGGTTGGGTTATTTTTGGATCAAATCATTTTGGGTTAAGGAAAAATCAAATTATATTAGGTTCAGATCATTTCTGGTTCGGATAAAATCGGGTTTGGGTCAAGGAAAAATCAATCTATTTCGGGTTAAGATCATTTCGTGTTCGAATAAGGTCGGGTTTGGGTCAATTTGAATTCAAATCAACTTGGGTTCAGTAGGTCGGGTTTGGGTCGTTGACTTTTTTAGTTAATTTGGGTTAGTCAAATTTGGATTTGGGTCGAGTACACAGGTTTTTTGGGTTAAGCCTTGGTTATCTCTATGTGGTTTGTCTGGTATGAAAATTAATTGAAATCATATTTCTAAGAATTACAAAACTCATGAAAATAAAATTTTCCTCTTACATAACCTATAACAAAATTAGGATTGAAATAATCAAAATATTTAATAATCTGTATGATAGTTTTTTATAATATATTTATCAATATTCATAAATTAATTATATTTTTTCATTTTATTTCTATTATCTATAATAATTAATAACTTTATGAATCAAAGTTATTTAATAATCCTTACTAAATATCATAATACACTATTATACATCTCTTTAAGTTCTCGTGATTTTTTATAGAATAATTGGAGATATTAAGTGTAGGTGATATAGCTTTTGTACTTTATTATAGATTAGCCTTTAAATAATGATACATTAGGTTCAAATGAATATAGTATAAAAATGAATATTTAAGTTTAACTAAATTCAAAAAAATTATATTTTTACTATAGTAAAAAACTTTGATAATTAATTTTAACATTTAAATATTTATTGATAATATTAAATTTAAGTTTGAATCTTTTTGGGGTTGGGTTAATTTAGATTTGGATCAATTTGGGTTTGGGTCAATTTAGGTTTGGATCAGGTCGGGTTTAGGTTAATCTAAATTCGAATGAATTTAGATTCGGATCAATTTGATTTTGGATCAATTCGGATTCGGATTAGGTTGGATTAGGGTTGTTGACTCTTTTAGTCATATTGGATTGGTCGGGTTTGGTTTCAAGTTAATCGGGTTAGTTTTTCGAGTCGAGTCAATTTTTGCCACCTCTACCTGTCACCTTTATTTTACCATTTATTATTAAGATTTTTTGGTTAAAAATTATTAAGATTATTATTTATAAAACTTGAGATTTTTTTCAATTATGTTACATGCCAAAATATATGGTGAAGTGAAGGTCAAGATAAGTCATCCAAAATCACAATATATGATTTTAGGTTAAGATTTTTTATAATATTACATTTTGTTATTAAAGAAAAATTATTTTATATAAATTCGAACTACTTTTTTTTTGTGCAGAACTAAAAAATTTTTATATGTGCTAAGTTGGATAAACCATTCTCCGAATGCCTACTTTTGTTTTAACTCACTAAACAATGTCAGTCTTTATCGGAAAATTCATTTTTTCTTGATCAATGTAGTGTTAATTTTTATTATTCAAGTGAAAGTTTTTCAATTTTAAGAGATTTATTAAAATTTCATCTCATCCTTATCATTTGAATTACGCACAAGTAACATAATTGAGGGACAACTTGGGTGTGCTTCAAGAAATTAAATATATATATATATATATATATATATATATATTAGTAACTCAAATGGCATACTCTAATTAACTGTTTATTGAATTAATCAATATTTGGATAATTTAATTAGACGTAAGACGTTCTCTTTAGACTTCTATTTGTGTCTGCTCTGCCATTATGGACTAAGAATGTAAACGAGGCGGGAACCCGCCAATTTCGAGGTACCCGACCCCGACCCCGTTTAAGATTAATAAAACCCGAACCCTATAAAAATCCGATTTATTTTTAAATGTACTACTCGAACCCTACCCTATTAATTTTCATATTACCCGTTTATTACTCGAACCCGTTTATACTTCCAAACTTTTGACAACCCGATTATTAACCCGAACCCGTACCTAAACCCGAACCCAAAACATTTCTAAATTATTTCATTTTTTTGTTAATTAAAAGCATAAAATTAAAAAAAAAACATACAAGTACCATTACAACAATTCAACAAACTATAATAATTCAACAAACAATTTAAACACATAGAAATATGCTTATGCAACTACAAACAAACATAATTTAATAAAAACACAAACAAATTTGAAATTATTCAAGTCAAGACATCTTCATTCTTCATCATCATTAAACATGCAACTTGAATCCATTGTTGTAGATGGTCCTACACATAAAATAAATAAATATCATTAATCTTGAGGTAAAATGTAATAATAAATTCCAGTAATATTTTCTAATCATAAGAAAATTTCCAGTAAAACAAAAGAAACCACCAGTAGTATTTTCTAATCATAATAACAATTCATAGACCATCACTGATAAAAAAATTTTCAATTATTTTAAATTGTCTTAATTTCACTATCTTATAATTATGTAATTTTTTTATAAAACATTTTAAAAAATTTAACAAAAAAATCTGATAAAATTGTAGACTTAAATAAATTATCGATTAGTGTAAATTTTATTATATATATATATATATGTGTGTGATTATTTTTTGTTTATTTATCCAATAATTTATTCTGGAACCCATCATCAATCAATGCATAGCTTGTATAAGAAATATAATATCATGTATGAAAGCAAAAAAAAAGTAAAAAAAAAAAAACAAAAAAGGTGCAGAAGTAGCAGAAGTGCTTTAGTAAAAACAACTTTGTTAGTGCTTTAGTGTAGTGTTTTTCCACTGCCAGAGAGAGGAAGGCTACAACCACCGACGCCGTCGCTAGAGAGAGGGAGGCTTGCTACCGCCGCCGCCGCTGCTAAGGAAAGGCTATTGCCGCGCCGCTAGAGAGAGGAAGGCAGCTACCGCACCTAGGTTTGAGCTCGCCGCAGGTGGATTTAAGCTCGTCGGTGTTAGATCTGAGCTCGTTGCTGCCAGATCTATGCTCGTCGATGCTAGATCTGAGCTCACCGCTGCCGGATCTGGTGGGTAGACTTGTCAGTGAGTGGTGTGGGAGCTTGGAGAATGAACACTACACTAAGCACTAATAGAGTAAAAACTAAAAAGAGGCAGTGAGCAGGTGTGGGTATCAACTTGTCTGCACGGTTTTTGTTTTTTTTGTTTTACTTTTTTTTATTTGTTTAACTTTTAATTATTTTATGAAAAATAATTATTATAGTCTATAGTCTATAATAATAGTATTAGTTTATAATACACACATAAATATTTTTTATATTAAGAGTTTTTTTAATAAATTATTTCCATATCTTTTTTTAATTAGAGTTTAGCTAACTTATTATGAGTGTGCAACAATAATAGATTAACTTATCATAACAATTTTATAAATATAATATCAATACCTTATATTTATAAAAATAATTAACTAATTTAATTTCACGTGTTGCATTAATTTTTTTCTAAAATAATCTTAACTCTTAAGGACAATTGATAAATTTATAATAACAAAATGCTATATCCATCAATATGATCCATTTGATATTTTACATGGATCATTTGATTTAAAGTTGCAGGCTATTCAACTTTTAGCTTAACGTAAAATATTTTCAATTTTAATATATTATCATAGATTAGAATATAATATTGTATATCTAATTTCAACCATTTGATTTCTTAGGATATAGTCATGTAAGCTAGATTAAAGTATCATACACATATATTATAATATCATATTCATAAATGGTTAACGTGTAATAATTGCATCTTAGCTAATTATTAATTTAATTTTAGTGCTATATGATTACTTTAAATACTTATTGTCTTAAGCATGGTTAACTAATTTAATTTTGTAAATTTTTGAGTCAACAACATACTACTAAAATTGACAATTGCAATTAAATATAATTTGTATCATATACGTACACAATAGTATAATTTATGTTAAAGGTCAATGTGTAAAAATTGCATCTTTATTAATTGACCAATATATGTCAATGGTCAATGTATCATATACATATACAATAGTATAATATATGTCAATGGTCAATTAGATTGCCATGTTATCTTTAGCATAATTAATTAACTTAATTCCACAATTAATTTATTATTATTATTATTATTATTATTATTATTATTATTATTATTATTATTAAATTTTTGTCAACAATATTTAATTAAAGTTGAAAATTACAATTTTAAGTACAATTTCTCATATATAAGTAGAGTATGATATCATATATGCAAATGGTGAATGTGTAAGAATTGCACTCTTCCCTTATACCTCCTATAAATAAAAAAAGACTTTAATCATTTTAATCGTTGAATTTGATCAAAATCGATCAAATTGATTTGATTTGTTTAATTTCAATTATGATTGATTAAAACAAATAATTTATTCCATTGATTCAATTAATTTTTTATATTTATAATTAATAATTGAATCAACTAAAATAATCAAATTTGCTCAAAAAATAAAAAAGAATATATTTTTTAAATATGATCCTTTAGACTTGCACAATTAGAAAAAATCAATTTTTTTCCTATCTTCTAGCATTTTAAAACAATTACATTACAATATAAAATGATTGTTCCCTTTAAAACATGATTGATCTATTGTTCTCTTGAGGAAAAATTGGATTTTCTGATTAAATCACTCACTTATTTTGATATTTTCAAAAGAATTTAATTAATTTGATTTTTCAATCAAATTACATTAACTGATCTAATTATTAGCCTACTATTCACCTTTAATTTGAACCTGTTTTAACTTTTTACAACAAATATTTGATGTTTGGTACAATTTTAAAAGATTATATAAATTTTTACAAATTTAAAATTTAACTCTCAATACTACCAATATTTTCTAAATATCTTTAGTCACACTATTGTTGCATGCGTACCAGTTATTTAATAGTTCCATCGTGTTGGAAGATCAGTAGATCACTAATTAATTAAATTAAGAATTAATTTAACTTCATAATTATTTTTATTATGCTTTTTAATTTTTTTTAGGCTCAACAAAATTTATTGTATGAATACTTTTTTTAACATATTATGTCAAACGGAATGTGTGGCTCACTTGGTAAGTGCTTTGCTTGAACACTTGAAAACAAGGGTTCAAGTCTCCATACCAAGTATTTTGCTAAAAATTATAAATGGTAATCGGGTTCGGATATCTTAACCCGATTATGCTAATCGGGTTCGAGTTTAGGGTATCCTAAGGGTATTATCCGAACCCGTTACGGGTAGTAAATAAACTACCCTAACCCGATTAAAACTCGATTAACGGGTATCTGAACCCAATCTAAACGGGGCGGGTAATCCCGGGTACCCATTTAGAATAAACCCGTTTACATCCCTATTATGGACAATATGATTATGTCACTAAGGTCAAGTCTTTGACACGTGAAATTACAAGTTCACATCTATGTAGATTGTAGAATTTTCTGCATATTTTGTTCATAGCTTGCGTATAAACATTAGATTATTATCATGTATTTATTATTTCCATGTATCCTGTAACTTTAATTGCTCATGAAAATAATGTGCAACTTCACATCCATCAAAATAGACGCCACGTCCTATGTATGATAAGAATAACCACATTCATATCCATATGTATGTCATTGTGACGATTACATATGAATATATCAATGTGCGAAGGATAATAAATTCTTTTGCTTCAATATATATTATTTATTTATTTACAGAGGAAATTACAGTTTGAAAAGAGAAAGAAGATGCAAATGTTAAGATTTGAATGCTTGACCTACAAAAAGTTTTAGCAAAGAGAATTTAATCTGATAAAGATTTAAACACAGAATTTTTCGTGATAGAACGTGCTCACTCAACAATTCAGAGAGCCCTTATACCACTTAGCCAACTTTTTAGGTAGCTCGAAATTGCATTTCAGGATTACTAAAAACCATCTCTTAAAAGTGATTAAGTGAACCAACTTAGACTAAGTCCCAAGTTCAATGCTGCACTCATAATTAACTATATTGAAGTCAAGGAAAGTTACAGTAGAACAAGTTTTAGCACCAGAAAAAGTGGAGACATTAATTACATAGAAGTGCATCAGGCATCCCATCTTTCAAACAATCAGCCAAACAAAATTCGGAGACAAAAAGGAACAAAAAGTGCACGCTCCACTTCAAAATCAAATAAGCATTTGGAAGTGCAATATTCCATTGGGTTTCACGAATATTATTACAACAAATTTAACAATTTATAACGCATGAAATAATATCATAAAATATTAATTTTTCATCACCAATAAATTTTGGTGACGAAAATTTCATCGTTATGATAATCGTCACCTTTGCGCCGTCGTTAAATATCAAACGTGACAATCCCATAATTTCGTCTCCTATGCGTGACTCTAACGTGACAATAACATAAACTATCACCTAATGGTTGCTCTTTTTTGACGTCTGATTGTGTCATAAATTAGTATAAAAATTCATTATTAAATATCAATATTATCACAAAAGATGTGATAAAATTTTATATATTAGAGACAAAATATCAAATCGCCATATTATAAGTGACATAAATTTTCATCACTTATGATAGTACGATATGTCATAAAAATTTCTTAAATGTCACTAAAAATAGTAAAAATATTAAGTTTTATGTGACAAAATATCAATTTGTCATTGTATAGGTAACATAAATTTTTGTCACCTATGGTAGTACGATAATGTCATAAAAATCTATTAAACGTTACTAAAAATAGTTAAAATTTTAGGTATTTTGTGACGAAATATCAATTCATCGCACTATAGGTGACATAAATTTTCGTTACCTATAATATTATGATAATGTCATTAAAAAAATGCCCAAATGTTGCTAAAGATAGTTATAAATTTAATTTTAAGTGACGAAATATAAAATCATCACGTTCTAGGTGACATAAATTAACATCACCTATATTAGTAAAATAACGTCATAATAAAATCTCATATGTCATGATGTATTGATTTTATAATAGTGACAAAATATTTAATGTCACATTATTATGCGTCACATTTCTTTAATTATAAATAATATTTATATTTTTTTGAAATAATTAAATAAAAATAATATTATTCATATAAGATCTCACTTAAATAGTATTGCAATATAAATAACTATTTAACCATTTGCATTGGTTCTCGAATGTAATTAATACCTTCAATAAAGTCAATGTAAATTATATAGAAATAATGCAGTTTAAAATAAAATAACGCTAAGACAATCCGAATGGTCTAATATTTAGAAATTTAAATAAAAATGAAGACCACCTAATAAGTTTGAAAGTTTGGAACAAAATATACCAAATCTAGGAAATAGCTAAAACAAGCTTGAATTATAGCTCTCAATCCAATTCTTGAGTCGAGAGTGATTGTGTTGATTGTGAGTTAATGTCACTTGAAACTGCAATAAATGATTATTAACAAACTATCAATACAATATATTACATAATTTGATAAGAAAAATAATAAATATTATTAAAAGAGAATAAGAGCAATAATCTACGACTTATCGTAAGATTTTGTCAAAAGGACAGCAATTAAAAAGCACTACACATATATTTTCATCATGAATTTTGTAAATACAAAAACCAATGTAATAAAATAAGCAAGCTCATGTTCCAATGTAAATACAACAAGCAATTTGTGGCAATAATTGTAATATAACAATTGAGAATCCAACAACCAATTTTATGCAACAAACAAGCTCAAATTCTCAAATATAGTACAATAAGTAATTTATTATAGTAATTTTAATATAGCAATTGTAAATATAACAAACAAATTTAACACAACAAACAACCTCAAGTTCCGTAGTGTAATACTGCATGCAATTTATAGCAATAATTGTAATATAACAATTGTAAATACAACAACCAATATAATGCAACAAGCAAGCTTGAGTTCGCAAGCATATTACAGCATGCAATTTGTAGCAGTAATTGTAATACAGAAAGATAAATACAACAAACAATGTAACACGACAAGCTTGAGTTCCAAAGCAATAATTTAATTGAATATAACAGACTAAGAGAGAATATGGCAAATAGTTTGTAGCATACTTGCTTTTCACACTTTCAAGATCATGCGTGTTATCATATTGTTAAAGTTCATCTCAAATTTAAACAAAGTGCATTCTTTCACTATCTAATAATGCTAAATGGTCTAATCACTTGCCTTAAATTCTAAATGCCTAGATTTATACAATGGCATTTACTATGATTCATGCTAAAAAAAGTGTGAGAAGGAAAAGAAATACTTGAAGATTGAGGGATAGGGAATTAAATTCCAACAACTATCAAAGCATTTTTCATTGCTTCAATTAGACTTTCAAAATGTCCAAATTTTGATTTATAGTCTTAAAGTTCATCTCGTGTTTTTCTTTTTGAGAGTTTCTTTCAATTTTGAAACATTTTCTTTTTAGCTGTTCTTATATGGGAACCCTGTATTCTGGTACTGTTACACATGTAGACTACTCACTCATGAAATCCCTAATTTCCTGTAATTTTTCCCATATTTGTAAAGTGTTACAAGTTGAAAGAATTTAAATAAATCTGAATTTTGATGTATGAATACTATATGGGACATGAAAGGAATAAAAAGGGATTGATAGATTAAATGGTCAACTTGTCAAAGGGTTAATGGAATGGTCAATGGCTGAGATGAGTATGGAATAAATGTGCAATTAATGAAATAGCATGAGTCATCATCTTCTCCCATCATCCAAGTCGACAGCCCATCTCCCTCTCCCTCTCGTTCTCTCTAAAATTTCAGCAAGTTTCCATCCCCAATCACCTTGACAAACTACCTTGTTCCTCCATCGAATCACTAAGCGTTAGTAACGAAAAACGTCCCCATCACTAGCTTAAGCTATATCTGAAGTTTGGTGGACTGAATCCAAGTATTTAAGGAGATCGAAATTGCTGTCAATGTTAGTGGATAGCAAAGGTAAGAGATTTAAATAGTTTTAGCTGATTTTGGCCATGGTTTAGAGTTGTGTAAAGTTAGTAGAGTGTATTTATAAAGGTTTGATTTGTGATGATGCTTACAGCTTTGAAGAAGTGAAAGAAAAAGGATTGGTGCAATCAAGCGATTTGCATTCTCGGAGTTATTTGAGGTAAGGAATTTATGTAACGGACGTAGGGTAGCTATGTTTACATGTTTTTAAGTGTGTTGGGATGAATTACCAGCTGTTTTAAGTGCAGGGAAAGTAAATTTTGGGTTTTACTTCTAGTTACCAAAATGCTAGGAGCAGCTGATTGCCTAGAGACAACCAAAGCGTAGTGTGGACACCTAATTTTGTTCGGATCAGCATATTTTATAGTTTGTTTTTTTTTATTTTGTTTGAATTTTTAATTTTAAAGTTTATTGTTTTATTATTTTCTTTTTTTAGTAGTCTTATGAATTGATTCATAAAGAATATACATAACAGGTATAAAAAAGGGCACAAAAACAAAAAAATCAAAAAAAGAAAGAAAAATCAAAAAGAAAAATAAAAAAAAGAAAAAAGAAAAGAAGTTGGTGCCACGGACGGCACCAACCCCTCCAACCCGGTCCCTCAGGTTGTCCATCAGCCCTGCAAGCCCCTCCCCCGAGGCTGTCCATCAGCCACTGACACCACCAGCTACACCAACTCTACCACCGGCCTATTCCATCCCATCTATGCCAATCTTGCTTCTTTTAAAAGACTCACCATCCTTGATCTAAAAAAAAAAGAAAAAAGGAAGCAAAAATAGAAGCCTAATCCGAAAACTACCTATCACCGTCCGAACCACCACCATCACTACCACCATTTTCTGCCGATACCTCGGCCCCTCAATCCTCAGCTCACCATCAACCTACAACACCATCCCCAAACACTACCAGAGGCCACCTCTTCTGGCTCGACATCAACAACCAGCATAATCCCTCACCATCGAGCCTTACCCAAACACCCAACACAGCCCCCCTCACCACCGTGAAGTAGCCCCTGGACCACCCCTACCCAAAGCAACCCCCACTCACCACAACCGAAACCCCCAGATCCCATCCCCCACTCACCGTCTAGCCACCACTCACCACCATCATCATCGTCATCATCATCACCAAACTATCATCATCGTCATCACCACCACAAACCCACCATAACCGAGACCCCCAGATCCCAAACCAGCCCCACTCCGAACTGCAAATAAAGAAAACAACCATAACACAAAACCAAAAAACCACAAAACAACCATCTTCCTCACCGCATCGGTGAGAAACCACAGCAAAAGAAAACAAAAAAAAAGAGAAAAAAAGAGAAAGTTGGCTTCGGTAAAGCCAGATCTACAAGGTTAGGGTTAGTTTTGAGGGAAAGGGAGTTCAGATCGGAGTAGAGGGGGAGGAGTAGAGTACTTTTGAGTTTTCCGACACCCTAACCAGCGACCAAGCACGGCGTGTAGCGGCCATGACGGTGGCCGAAAATCGCCCCGGCCGAGAGCCTCTATAGGCTCTGAAATTTTTTTTTAAAAACAAAGGAAGAAAATAAGTCTAAAAAAAGGAGTAGTTTATATAGAAAAAAAAAGGGCTGAAGGATCCGCGCGTGACCCGGGATTCGCGCGTCTGACCCTACTCCAGCCCTCTTCGCCTGACCCGCGCGCCAGCTGACCCGACCCGTTCCGTGACCCGGTCCACCATCCAGCCTGCCAGAAAGCTTCATTGGGCGGCCCACATCTCAGCTAAGCCCAATTCCGTGTGGAAAGTCTTTGGGCTATTAATTGGGCTGCTTTCAAAAGCTTCCTTTGGGTTTAAAACGCAATTAATTTTAGTATTTTTTTTCTCTAGCCTTTTCTTTTTTGCTTTATTATTATTATTATTGTTTTTATTATTGTTATTATTATTATTATTATCATTATCATTATCATTATCATTATCATTATCATTATCATTATCATTATTAGGCTTAATAGCCAAATAAACCCTCAACCTTTAGCCCAAAATGGAATTCAGCCCTCAACGTTTTATTGCATAAAATTCAGTCCATAAACTTTTATTTCAGTGGAAATAAACCCTCAACCTTTTACAATTATGCAATTAAGTCAAAATCTGTTAAATGACACTAACTACCGTTAGTTTTTCATACATGGCAGCTGACGTGGATAGCTTAGTTAGCTGCCACGTGGCATGCCACGTATGCAAAACTAACGGCAGTTAGTTTATTTAACAGATTTGGTCTATTTCCACTGAAATAAAAGTTTATGGACTGAATTTCATGCAATAAAACGTTGAGGGCTGAATTCCATTTTATGCTAAAGGTTGAGGGCTTATTTGGGTATTAAGCCTTATTATTATTATTATTATTATTATTATTATTATTAAGGCATGTTGTAAAATAAAAGTTTTGAAAATATTTCTTTTGCTTGTATTTTCACTAATTATTATTGATCAAAAAATGTATAAAAATATTAAAAAAAACAAAGAAAAGGAAATCAAAGAAAATTTAAATTAAAAATTTTTCCCGATGATGGGATGCTACGGAAGTCATAAGTAGTGATTCCTTAACTGATCCCTAGGTGAGAAGAGTCATACTAATTGTTGCCAAAAGTATTGGAATATTTAGTATGATTTTTCAATAATTTAATTTTTTAATTAAAATAAAAATAAATAATATTTTAAAAGAAAATAGAAAAAAAATTAAATTAATAATAAAACGTAAATTTAATTAAATGAATGTCCGATGATGGGACGTTATGGAAGTCACAAGTAGTGATTCCTTAACTGATCCCTAGGTGAGAGGAGTCATACTAATTGTTGCCAAAAGTATTGGAATATTTAGTATGATTTTTCAATAATTTAATTTTTTTGTTAAAAATAAAAATAAATAAGTTTTTTTTTAAAAAAAGAAAATAGAAAAAAGAAATTAACAATAAAGTTTAAATTTCAAAATTAGTAAATTTCCGATGATGGGTTGCTACAGAAGTCATAAGTAGTGATTCCTAGCTGATCCCTAGGTGAGAAGAGTCGTACTAAATATTTCAAAAGTATTGAGGTATTTAGTATGATTTTTCAATAATTTAAAATTTTGAAAATAAAATTGAATTTTTAAAATTAGTAATAAAATTGAAATTAATTGAATAAAATTTTTGATGATGGGATGTTACGGAAGTCACAAGTAGTGATTCCTAACTGATCCCTAGGTGAGAAGAGTCGTACTAATTGTTGCTAAAAGTATTGGAATATTTAGTATGATTTTTCAATAATTTAAATTTTTATTAAAAAAGAAAATGAATAAGTTTTTTTTTTTAAAAACAAAGATATATAAATAAATAAACAAATAAATAATGAAATTTAAAATTAAAAATTCATTTGCATTGTTTTTATTTGTTTGCATCATATGCATTCATAATAATTTTCGAAGCAAGTGTGAATCCTTCGATGATGAGATTCTATAGAAGTCACAAGTAGTGATTCTTAAGAAATCTCTAGGTGAGGAAAATTATTTCGAATGCTTCCAAAAGTATTGGAGTATTCGATTTAATTATTCGATACGAAAGGGTTCATACTCACTTTCGATAAACAAAATCTAACCCTTTTTTTAAAAAAAATTGGAAAAATAATTTTGATAAATAATAAAATGCTTCAAAAATGGAATAAAATAGGAATTAATTTTAAATATTAAGTCAAGACTATTTTATTAAAATTAAAGGATAACACATGATTATTATGGTACCGTTTTTTAACGGGCGTCGTGGGGGTGCTAATCCTTCCCCACGCGTAACCGTACTCCCGAACTCGATTTTTGTTTTCGTAGACCAAAGAAATTGTCTTTTTAATAAAACTGAATTAATTTTGAGATTTTGTTAAAAAGATAAATATTTTTAGGTAACCAATCGCACCTTGACAAAAAAAGATTGGTGGCGACTCCATTTGTTTTTAAAATGTTTTTCAAAAATTCGTCGAGTGTGAAGCCGTTACGACACGTAGATTTTTGAAAACCGAGACAAACCAGTCGACTGCTATGTAAGACAGTCGACTGCTATTTTCCAGTATGCATTTTGTTTCAAAATAGTCGACTACTTTTACTTAAAAAGCATTATGTTTCAAAACCAACCGACTGCCTAAGGAGCCAGTCGATTGCCTTGTTTTCAGAAGTATTCTGTTTGAAAAACAGCCGACTGCTAAGGAGTCAGTCGACTGCTAATTCTCAGGAAGCATTCTGTTTCAAAACCAGTCGACTGCTATAAGGGACCAGTCGACTGCCCCTATATGTTTTCAGATTTTGAAATAATTGAATTTAAAAGGAATTAAATTCAATAAATAGATATATGGTGTAGCAGCCGACTGCCCTATGAGACCAGTCGACTGCCTACTTTGGAAAAAGAGGTTTTAAAGCCTATTTTAAGAAAATATATTTGTATTTGTGAAAAGCTATATGATAAAGGTTTTGGAGACCATGGGTTCCTTGAAAGATCATGCATAATTACTTGTATTTGTACTTGGCTGAGGAACCTTAGCTCGGTCCTTAGTGCCACAGATATCACCTGACTAGTGTTCACTGTGGTTTATAGACGATGGCCATATGTCTCTTTTTTGTATTCGGTTTTAGGGAGGATCCCTAGCCCATGCGTGGGTACGTCATTTATTTGATATCTCTCGGGATTATCTTTTAAGGATATATTTGTGGTATCCCTTATGAGATCTCTCATGGATTATCTCTTATGGGATATATTTGCTGTATCCGTATGAGAATTATTTGATGCATGATTCTATTGGAAATTAATTATCTCCCATTTATTTGAAAGTATTTGAAAGCATGTGAAAGTATTTGAAGTTATTTGTAATTAAGGTTATTTGCATTTGCACATGTGATTTCACGTGATTTGAGATCCGTGAAAGTATTTGAAAGAGATGATTTTACTTGTATTTGATATTTGGAGAAAAATATATGGTATATGCTTTATAATGGTTTTACATAACATTATAGAGCCAAGCAAGAAAACTGCATATAGTGACATAGTATGCTCTTTTACATTTATTTCTTACTGAGCGTAAACTCACTCCTTTGCAATTATTTTCATACAAATTACTTGAAGTAAATCCCACTCCAGATATAAGAGTTTACCTTTGGGATTTTAGTGTACCTTCAAGACACGCTTCCCAATAATTATTAAAGGTATACTCATGTATTATGTGCTAGACTATTGTACAGTACAATACCAAAGTAATGTAATCAGTTGTTTTGGGGATATAGGATATGTAAATTATTTGAGATACTGGTGTAGGTAATGCATGTGTATATATGAAAATCATATTTCATGAGAACTTTAATATTATGTCATAAGTCGAAATGTTTAAAGTATGAGAAGATGTAAGGAGGACATTAATGGACGAGTCAAATCAAACTTATGTGAAGAAAAAGTCAGTTGATATTTGGATAGTGACGAGGATGTCACAGATTGGTATCAAAGTTGATTTGACTGATGTTCGTCAGTGTAATTAAGCTAAAAATAGAGTATATTCCCAATGTATTGTACTTGTCTGCATACATATGAATAGTATAACTGTTTATAGTTATACTAAATAGCTCAATTTTGTGATTATATCGACAGAATGGGCTCCTATAGAAGAGGTATTAATAGAGGACGAGGAAGGGGTCGAACAGAACTGCCCCCAGTACAATCTCCTCCTCCATCTCCACCGCATAGCCCGAATACTAGGCTAGCGAAAATGGAGAAGCATATGGAGAACATGGCCGCGATGTTCATGTAGTTTATGGCTAACTTCCCGAACGTGGCCACTAGCACCCTCGTAGCTACCCCTACTGTTCCTCCTACTCCTACGGTACAGCCCCCACTAGTCCCAACTACTAAGAGGCGGGATCCCACGACTTATTATAGCGTTGCCTTGATTAAAGAATTTAAAAAGCTGGATCCACCTAAGTTTAAGGGAGACAGTGACCCGTTGGCCGTGGAGAATTCGATGAAGGTGGTCACTAAGTCATTCGGGTACATGACTTGTACCGAGAAAGAAAAGGTAGGATTGGCTGCCTATTTGTTAGTAGATGAGGCAGAGCCTTGGTGGCAGGTCACTCAGACAGTGTTGGAGGCTAGGCATTCAGAGGTAATGTGGGATATATTTGTAGAAGCATTCAATGAATAATACGTCCCACGCACTGCTTAGAAAAGGTTGCAGGTTGAATTCTTGAACTTGACTCAAGGAAATATGACAGTTAGCCAATACGAGTCAAAGTTCACTACTTTGAGTAGATTTGATCCGAAAGTGTTAAGGAGAGAAGAGCATAAGACCTAAAGATTTATGGAGGGATTGAGACCTTCCATTAGGTCTAAGTTATATCCCATGGATATCACCACATATAGAGAGGCAGTCCGTAAGGCTCAACTGTGTGAGTAGGACTATGAGTTTCATCAAGCAGACTTCCGAGCTAAGAGTAGAGGTAAAGAACTGATTGTAGACACCCAATTTTGTCCGAATCAATAATACTTTTGCTCGAAAATCTCAGATTAAATATTGTGCAATAAGTCCAATTGGACTATCAAAGTCTAAATCAAAATGAATAGGCTTTAAAGCCCAAATCTTAATGAGCTGGTGCTTACTTGTTTTTATGTTTTAATTTTGTTTATTTTTTCTATTTTTTTATTTTTATTTTTCTTTTATTTTATTTTATTTTTCATTTTTATCTGATTTGGTTTTTTATTTTGATTTTTTTTAACATGTCAGTGCATTTAAGAGGGTTCCCTTCTCCATACCCGTCGCCTCCGCCCAGCCCCTCTCCTAGGCACAATGTTGCCACCAGCTCTGCCACTCTCCCTCATTCCAACAACAAACCCTTTTATGCCCAAGTTTTGACTTAAAAGATCCCAAGGACAAAAACCAAAATTGGATAAAAGAATGTGTTCTGATTTGGTTAAAATGAAAACTGCATTTTTTTAGAAAGGGCGTTCGGCTTCTCTTCCCCCACTGGGACCAGTCCTTATTAAGCCAAAGAGAACCCCGTCGGCCTCACCACCACTGCCTCCTTTCACTCACCTAACCACAGCTTCATTTTGACCCTCACCACCGTAGCCACCTTCCCTTCACTGCATTTGAACCTAAAACAGAATCCAACCTCACCACCAAAGACTACCTAAAATACCTTTTTCATGCACCATCACAAACCGCCATTATCACCATCATTTGGCCATCTTTCACAGCCTAGAAAATCACTACCTAACTCAGCCACCACACAAAAAGCCCCAAGGCCAACCCACTAAACCAAACACCAACGCTGCCTTCACCACTACCCGAAAACCCAGCTGATCACCATCCTAAAACCGAGACCCAAGATTACCATCATCCTCACTGCCACCTTTGCCCACCATCCGAATAGCCTATTTGACCACCAACCCCAAATAAGCCATCATCCTTCATCACCACAGAAACACCCGTAGTTCACCATAACAATCATCCCCTACTAGCCCTACCAAAAAACAAAACCCCAAACAAGATCTGAACCCAAACCAGATCTAACCTCCCTCATACCTAAAAAAAAAAAAGAGAGAAAGACTCACAACCAGATCCAGCATCCAGAAGCTAACCAAAAATCATCAACACAAAAAGAAACGAAAAGAAAAAACAAACAAAAGCAAAAACAAAAAAAAACAAGGGAAAGGGTTTCTGCTAGGTTAGATCTAAGGAGTTAGGTTTCTTTTTGGGAGAATCAGAGGTGAGATCCGGCTAGAGGAAGAAAAAGGAAGCATTTTTATTGGCACCGGAAGACCACCGGCGACCGAAGTGTGGCGGCGCACGGCGGGTCACGGTGTGGACGGCGGCTGCTAGGAGGCATTGGTTTCTAGAAAGAGGAAAGGGAGAGTTGAGAGAAAAACCATATTTTTTTTAGAAAAGGTGGAAATCTGAGCAAAAAAAAAAGGATAATTTTGGCTTTTAAGAACCTAGCACCAAACAGTGCACTTTGGAAAGGAATATAAGCAGCCAAAACGGCAGCGTTTTGTGCTGGAAAGAAGACCAACAGTTGCTCACCCGACCCGAGCGCCCGGCCAGCTGAGGAGGGAAAGACCTGCGTGCACGCCCGACCCGGATCCGGATCCGACTCCGCGACCCGCTTCCGTTGGCAGATTGGGCTCTGTCGTTTGGGCTGGGTTTTTGGGCCGTTTTGGGAGGTTCTTTTTGGACCCAAACCCAAGTCTATTTGGTATCTTTTTCTTCCTCCTTTATTTATTTAGTATTTACTTATTTATTTTGTTAGATAAGTTATTTTGGGTGTTTTAATATACTCTCATAATATAAATAAATATTTATATATAAATAAAATAAATAAAACTCATAAATCAATATAGGAAATATATATATATATAGTTTTAAGATGTATATAAATATATAAAATATATAAATAACTATATAAGATACATATATAATCATATAATTTTTGAAATAAAAAATTCTTATTATACAATTGAGAAATGTATTTTAGGAAGCTAAAAAAAAACAAAAACAAAAAGAAAATTGAAAAAGGAAATCAATAATAAAATCTAAATTTAAATGAAATTCTTCCGATGATGGGATGTCATGAAACTCACAAGTAGTGATTTCTTGACTGATCCCTAGGTGAGAAGAGTCGTACTAAATGTTACCAGAGTATTGGGATATTTAGTATGATTTTTCAATAATTTAAATTTTTGTTAGAAAATTAAATCAATAAGTTTTTTTTAATTAATAATAAAATTAAAATTTAATTAAATATTTTTTCGATGATGGGATGTCATGAAACTCACAAGTAGTGATTTCTTGACTGATCCCTAGGTGAGAAGAGTCGTGCTAAATGTTACCAGAGTATTGGTATATTTAGTATGATTTTTCAATAATTTAAATTTTTGTTAGAAAATTAAATCAATAAGTTTTTTTAATTAATAATAAAATTAAAATTTAATTAAATATTTTTCCGATGATGGGATGTCATGAAACTCACAAGTAGTGATTTCTTGACTGATCCCTAGGTGAGAAGAGTCGTGCTAAATGTTACCAGAGTATTGGGATGTTTAGTATGATTTTTTAATAATTTAAATTTTTATTAAAAAATAAAAATAAATAAATAAGTTTTTAAAAGAAAATAAAAAGATTAATAGAAAATTTAATTTGTTTTATTAAAAATAAAAATGAATAAGTTTTTAAAAGAAAATAGAAAAAAAGGAAATTAATAATAAAGTCTGAGGATGGGATGTCATGAGACTCACAAGTAGTGATTTCTTGACTGATCCCTAGGTGAGAAGAGTCCTACTAAATGTTACCAGAGTATTGGGATATTTAGTATGATTTTTCAATAATTTAATTTATTTTATTAAAAATAAAAATAGATAAGTTTTTAAAGGAAAATAAAAAAAGAAATCAATAATAAAATTTAAATTTAAATGAAATTCTTCCGAGGATGGGATGTTATGAGACTCACAAGTAGTGATTTCTTGACTGATCCCTAGGTGAGAGGAATTAGCTAAATGTTACCAGAGTATTGGGATATTTAGCTAAATTTTTCAATATCAAGAGTTTCATTAATAAAATCAGAATACATAAAATTTCTTTTAAGTTTCATATGCATCAGTTTTTATCTGTTTGCATCATATGCATTCATAATAATTTTTGAAACGAGTGTGAATCTTCTGATGATGAGTTCTATAGAACTCACAAGTAGTGATTCTTAAGAAATCTCTAGGTGAGGAAATTATCCGAAATGCTACCAGAGTATTGGGGTACTTCGGAATAATTTTCAATACAAAAGATTTTCACTTATTTCAAACAAAAAATAAAATTTTAATGTTTCAAAATAAAAAGAATAAAATTGATTGCAATAAAAATAGAAATTATTTTTAAATATCAAATTAAAACCATTTTATTGAAACCAAAGGATAACACGTGATTATTATGGTACCTTTTTTAACGGGTGTCGTGGGGGTGCTAATCCTTCCCCACACGTAACCGTACTCCCGGACCCGATTTTGTTTTCGCAGACCAAAAATTATCTTTTTAATAAAACTTAATTAATTTTGAGATTTTGTTAAAAAGATAAAAATATTTTAGGTGACCAATCACACCTAGTCAAAAAAGATTGGTGGCGACTCCTATTTTGTTTTTAAAATGTTTTTCAAAAATTCGTCGAGCGCGAAGCCGTTACGACAGCTTGGCGACTCCACTGGGGACGCTTTTTGAGGGTCAAGCCATTCATTAGTCATGTGTTATCCTAAGTTTTAATTTAATGATCTTAATTAATATTTAAATTTAATTCCTTCAATTTTAAATAATTTGTTGCATTTATATTCAAGTTATTATGTTTATCTTATGGCATTCTTTATTTGTATATATTATTCTTAATAAATTGTGGGGCATCTAGGACAGGGGTTATGGTTTGATGAATGTTTGATGTGTTCCCTCTACACACACTTACACTTGCATTTTCATAACATGAGCTCTATACCCGGGTTCAGTCTTTCTTAGGAGGGAGTAGAGTACTTTTGCTCTCGTGAGGTAATCACCTCCGCAATGGCAATCGAAATACTCCCACTCAAATTAAATCTTACTAGTCCAGTGTGGACGACAGTGAGGTATAATTTGGGAACCTTTAGATCTTTATATCCCAACCCAGCATATAGAAAAACCTAAGAGGCCAGCCTTAGGTAGAGCCATGTCCAATTTTTGTAGAAATTATCCCAAAATCAAGACACGAGGGAACACAATTCAACCCATTTTCTCATGTCAATAATAAAGGTCCAATTAATTTTGATTTGAATTGTATATAATTTAAGTCTTTGACTTTTTCTAAAAAGAGAATTTTTGTAAAATAAAAATGGAAAAAAATATATTTTCTTTATAAAAGATCTTGTAAAAAAAAACCACTTATTTTTGAAAAAAAATAAAGATGTGTGATAAAAACAATAGAATAAATGTGGCTTTCTTTAAAAAATGCAAATAATTCTTCATTTTTTAAGGAGGGAATTTTTTTGTAAATATAGGTTCATAGAAATAGGAACTAACAAAAATGCATTCTCCAAAGTAAGATGAAGAAAAAGAAGTTTTGTGTATATTTGGTTACAAGAAGTTTATATATATATATATATATATATATATATATATATATAAAGTTTTAATTTCTTTCACTTTTCTTTCCTTAAAAGAAAAATATAAAATGATAAAATGTGCATAAACTTTTCTTTTTACAATAAAAAATGAAAAAAAAAATTTAAAAAAAAGGCCTCTTTCACTAAAAATAATAAGAAGAAATTCAATTAAGTTTTCATTTATTTAATAAAAAAAACAAAAACAAAAACAAATTTGTTATTCTTTAATATTCTTGGAAAATTTTCCTAAGATAAAAGGATAAAAAAAAAAGAAAAGTAAAAGGGTTTGAGTAGGAAATTAACTAATCTCTCTTGGAGAAAGGATTAGAATAAAATGAGAGAATGACTAAAAAAAACTTTTTTCTTTCTTTTTGAAGTCAAAATAAATATTGAAAAAAAAAGAAGATGAATAATTGACTTTCCTGTATAGAATTTTCAAAGAATAAGACATGCAAAAATAAAAAAATATATCTTTCTTTTTTGAGTCGTATAGGAATTTTAAATGAGAGTCTAAAAATGCTAAGAATTAAAAAAAAGGGGTTAAAAAAGGGTTTCTTGAACAAAAAGATGTCAATAAAAATTGTCATTGAATTTGTTTGGAAAAGAATTCAAAAAATAGTGTGATTTGGAATAAAAATGAAATAGAGTTAATTTTTGAAAAAAGAATCAATAGGGGATGTGAATTTTAGGAAAAATAGAAAATAAAAAGAAAATTTTAGTGATAAGAGAAAAAGTTTGATTTGGAATAAAAATGAAATAAAATCAAAAAAAGGAATGTGAATTTTATTTTTTAGAAAAAATAGAAAATAAAAAAATTTTTTGATTGGTGATCAGAGAAAAATGATTTCTAGAAAAATGAAGAAGAATGCTCAGGTTTAGTTAGGAATTCCATCTTTCTTGCATGATTGGATTAAGGAATAATAAGATTAGTGTCTAGATATTATGAATACAAATATTCGTTTTTCTCAAACATGTTAGGGACATATATCATTTTAATTCATTTCATCATCATTGTGTATACATATATTGATAATTATGTCATTTGCATTTTAGAATCACGTAAGTTAGGTGAGATAAAATGGAATTTGATCTTCATTGTAATTGCATTTTGCATAAATTGCATTTTGTTTGAACATGTCTTTCAACAATGTCTTGTTATTGTGTCATGTCTTGAACATTTTACATAGCATTTCATGGTTAATAATGTTTCTTATCACCAAAAATTAAAAAAACCAAAAAGAAGAGAGAGAGTTTTTGAAACAATTTTGATGTGGTTTAAGATTACTCTTCAACTTCTCTTACTTGTTTTGGACTTAACCTCTTAAGGTAATAAGTGAATATGATAAGTAAGGGGCAAATTTCAGTTTGAACTTTGGTATGCATTTTACATTGTTGCACCACATTTTGTAAATAAATCTTTGAGAAACTAGACTAAGTCTTTTACAATTTTGAATTTGTTTATTCTTTCAATTTTCTTTTTTATCAAATTTGTGTACATGTGATTGATTATTTTCATTAAAATTATTCCTCCCTAAGATTTGGTTAAAATGGAGACCTAAACACCTAACATGCAAAATCAAGAAAGTTATGCAAACTAACAAAAAAAAAAGAGAAAAAAGAAGAAGAAAAATTGTTCCATTTCATAGATTCTGTCATACATATCATTTACATACACATACAAATAACATGATTTTCATAAAATTCACATTGTATGCTTGTTATACTTTAGTAAATATGCCAATACCCTTCATTTTTCAAAAAAAAAATTTTTGGTTGTTTAAAACATTCTTGAAAAAAAATATATGAGTTTTTTAGACAAAGATAGATAATGATATGGATTTCTAATTAAAAATTGTGGTAATAAGGTTCAAGGCCTCTCGACCATCAAAGATTACAAAGCAGTTCAGGACTTTCACAAGCTTAGACCATCGAAGAAGGACAGGCTAGCCGAATGGAGAAAATAGAAAAGGCGCAAGAAGAGATGAAGGGGCAATTGGCTGCAATGATGGAGATGATGACCAAAATGAGTAAAGGAAAGGAACCAGCACAGGGAGTAACTACTCAAGTCCATACTTCACAGCATATGCCATTTTCGAGGCACGACATTCCAAACCCTAGGAGGAACCTATTAGACCCAATCTATGTCCATGATTCGGATAATTCTAGAGAACAGGAGAAATTGAAGATGGGTGTATCAACAATGAAAGAGAATTTAGAGCCTCAAACAAAGTTAGATCTCCTTGAAGAGAGGTTACGAGCTATTGAAGGGATGGATTTATATGGTTCTTTGGATGCAAGCAGCTTTGTTTGGTACCGGGCGTAGTTATCCCACCGAAGTTCAAGGCTCCGAAATTTGAAAAGTATGATGGGACCAAATGCCCGGCAACTCATATCAAGATGTATTGCCGAAAAATGGCTGCTTATGCTCAAAATGATGAATTATTGGTGCATATTTTTCAAGACAGTCTTACCGGATCAGCTGCCAGGTGGTACACCCAACTAGATCGAGCCCACGTCCGCTCATGGAAAGAATTGGCTCGGGCATTCATTGCTTAATACAAGCACATTGAAGATTTGGCACCAGATCGCTTATCCTTACAGGGCATGATGAAGAAACATGAAGAGAGCTTTAGAGAATATGCTCAAAGGTGGAGGGATGTAGCTGCCCAAGTTCAACCACCCTCACAGAGAAAGAAACCGCCATCTTGTTTGTCAACACACTCCCAGCACCATATTATGAAATGATGGTTGGAAATGCTACAAAGAATTTTGCAGATATGGTGATCTCTGGTGAAATAATAGATAATGCAATCAAGAGTGGCAAGCTTGTAGAAGACGATGCCATGAATGCAAGAAAAGGTGATACATCGGGGAATGGAGGAGATGTTCATGCTATTAATTATGAGGGGCAACATGTGGGAGACTTTGCTCCATATTATCCTTATCCAATGTACCAAACCCATTACCCTACCATAAATAATATCTCTCCAAGCCTGAATACCTGTCAGCCAATCCCCCAATCTAGTTGGCAAATAGGTCTCCAAACACCTATGCCTACCCGAAGTAACCACAGAGGATCTCGAAACAAACGGAGGAGGATCGACATTGATCCGATTCCTTGGTCCTACACTAAAGTATTTCAATACCTTCTCGAGAACCAACTTGTTACCCCAGTCCAATTGAAGCCTTTGGAACCTCCATATCCAGAATGGTATGACCCAAATGCTCGGTGTGACTATCATAGTGGAAATATGAGTCATTCGATAGAAAGTTGCCCTGCTTTCAAGCACAAGGTGCAAAGTTTGATTAGATTTGGTTTGTTGGATTTTGGGACAAAGGAAGGGACGAGTTAACCATGCTGCAGTATGATTGCAAAAGAAGACTTTTTGGTTGGTCATTCATGATGGTATAAAGCTGTTTCTTTTTGTAGTGCTCATAAACTGAAAAGCGCTTTTTGTGTATTGACTTTCATTTATCTTTTGTCATTTCAACAGAGTAATCGATGCATTTTCATTACATTTTCTCTCCCCTTCGAAGGCTTATATTTTTTGTGCATTCACTTATTTTACCTTTTTCTCCTTCTTTTGGCTTCTAAATGATTAATTTCCATTCTTTGCCCAATTTTGTTGTTAGATGATGAATATGAAGTTGATTATGATAATAATCTGGGTTAAAACTTTAAAATTCTATTTGTATTACAATTTTGTCCCCCTTGATCGATGGGAATGTTGAAGTCAATAGATGAAGTGTACACAAGGAAAGTAGACTTTTCACAAGGTTGTAATGGCTCAGTAAATAATTCTTTGATGAGAGTATTTACGTTTGAAATGAGAAATGGCCATCTTTGGTTTACCCTTTACACATGAGAAAGATTATTCGTCGTCACCCCTTTTGAGCCTTATAGTTATATATGTTTTTTTTTAGGAAACCCGCCAAGGATCACCCTCCACATTGGGGGGGCAAAATTGAGAAAAAAGAAGTAAGATTTGCCCACGAAAAAAAATTTTCAAGTCATTAGAAATCTAGGGGCAAGATAAAGAAAAAGATATCTTCATGCTAGAATTCCAAAAAAAAAAGAGAAGGAAATGAGGAAAAGAGAGAATCAAAAAGAAAAGAGATGAACGAAAAGAATGGAAAGAGAAATAAGAAACCAAAGAAGAATAAACAAAGAATGAGGTATAATGCTAAAGTTCTTAAGATGGTGAAAAATGATCCTATGGCTTGAAACCCTTAAAACACGTATTTTGAGCCTTATTATCCATTCTTTCAAAACCTCAAAACTTGGCCTACATTACATACCTTAAAAGTCTATTTTGATCAAATTTGAATGCTTGAGTTAAGGAATCATGTATTGAGCCTAGACGTGTTACAAGTTCATGATTTGGAGCTTGGCAAGTGGGTTGATTATGAATAAATATGCTCCTTGAAAAAAAAATGAAAATTTAAAAAGGAAAATGATGAAAAAAATGAAAAGAAAAAAAGAAAAAAAATAAAAAAAGAAGGGCTAAAATAAAAAAATAAAAAAGAAAAGAAGAGAATGAGAAGGGACTCAAGTTGAAAACTCGAAAGGGCGATTTGAGTCAAAAGAAGAATGGAGGATTTGGCTAAAATCTCGAGAAGATAGCCTTTTATAAGGGAAACCAGTACTATTCAATGATTTCATGAAGTGGGGGGCAAAGCATTGATGGAACCAAAATGATTAGAATGTCAATCAAATAGAATTTTGGAAAAAATCCTAGAATAGTTTATCAAGATTGATTGAATATTCATTGTTTAGATATTGTTACCTTCCCTTGACCTCTGGAAATTACCTATTATTCTTGGTTAAATCTGTTCTTGTTTACTTCATCATAAATGTCTTCCCTTCAACTTTCAACTAATCTACATCCTCATGATTATTGAAAGAAATGTGATGGCATTGCATCCGTTATGAAATTGAAATGACGATAAATAAATAATTGACAATATGTATGGAAGCCCAATGCATTACAAAAGAGGAAAGTTGAAAATGATTGGGGCAAAGAGAGAACAGATGAGAACCGTGGGAAGGTTTACAAGTGCGCCAAAGAAATATGAATGTATGATCAAATGGTGAAAAATGAACAAGAATTAATGGTGTTTCGTAGAATTAGTAGATGTATGGAAGCTTATGATTTGAAAAGTTCAAAAATGGTGAGAATGATGGTCTGGCGAACCCTATTACTGCAACTTTCTTTTATTTTTCCTTTTCTTTCCCTTTTTTTCTATTTCTCGACATTTGCATTGCATTCATCACATGCAAAAAAAAAATTCACCTTTAAGTAACAAAGTTGGTACAGTCTTGGAAAAAAAAGAGAGGCAAAACACAAGAAAAAAGGAAGCGGAATTTTGAAATTTTAGGATAAGATGATAAGATTTTTAAAGTGAAGAGTTTTAAAAGGATGATGTATCAAGAAGCTAAATATTTGGATGTGAATTTCTCAAATTCAGAAAATTTCAGGTGTGAATCTCTGAACACAAAGTTAAAATCTTTGGATGTACTTAAAAATTTGGGTAAGAGTCAAGATAGGGCTTACATACTGTACTTAAAAATTATCCCGACGACGGAGCCTCTTCAAGAAAGGCAATTGGTCCTACTTGAATACTCTTGAGGTGAGAAAAACTTTTAAGTTGTCCAACCAGCTTGATGGAGGAGGCTTAAAAGATTTTTCAATATTTAATTATATCGAAATTAAAGAAAAGAGGCAAAATTAGGATAACCTTATATTTATTTGGTACCATTTTAGGATGGGCATTGTGAGGGTGCTAATCCTTCCTCACACGTAACCGTACTCCCGAACTTAGAACTCTTAACGTAGACCAAGCCTTATCCTTAGTTTGAATAGGTGACCAATCACACTTAGGTTAGAATGGTTGGTGGCGACTCCATAGTTTTGTGTCTAGCTATTAGGTTTCCCCGAAACTTGATACGTTATGACATATATAAACAAACTTGATTTCTTATAATTCAAGTACTTTGTTTATCTTCTTTTTTATTTTTTCTAAAGATCATTGAGCTATTTCCTCATGAGATTAGACATTAAACTTTGTGCATATCAAAGACCCTGTTTAATATTCTTATTTTACTTTTTTTTTGTTACAAGCGAAATGCTAAATAAATTGGGAGAGGGATGGGGTTACTTGGATTCAAATCCAAACCTGTTAAGAATAGATGTTTCATTTGGATCATCTTTGCATATATCTCTTTTCCCATTTTAGTGTTTTTGGTGCTCATCAAAGCAATTGATGCATTTTGGTCGTGGAAATCCATATGGTGTTTTATTTTATGATTTTTCTTTCAATTTAATCTAAGTTATTAAATTTACAATTTTTTTTGTTTTAAATTCATGGCAATGTGTGAGTCCTACCCATGTAAGACATTTTTTCTTTACTATTATCTTAAATATCCTCTTGAAAACACATTATAATTTTTTTTTTGGCTTTTGTAATTAGTGGATATTTATTGTTGTTTTAACTATTTTTAATGGATCTTGGGAATCTTTTACCTTTTTAATTAATGATTATCTATTGTTAATCAGTAGAAAGAATAAATTTGTAATTTGAACTATTGTTATTATACTATAGGTATTTGGTTCCTTCTTTGGTAGGTTGATTATTGATACACAAACACGCGCACCCACCCACCCCAATATTAAACATGATAATTCATTCCTTTTTTTTCTTGCCCTTTTGTTTTGCAAATGTAAGTTTTCTTTACGTGTTTAAAGCTGCTTCAGAGGGTAACAAGATGGTCGGTACTTTATGGAGCTTCAAAGAGGAATTGCTACCCTTTTTTTTTTTGGTACAGGAATTGCTACCCTTCTTTATGTGTTCCCACTTTCTGCTTCATATTGCTTTAAATTTATATTTATGCAAAATAAGAAAATACCAAAACCATATATTTATATTTTTCTTACTATAGTTGTCATAGGAGAGAAAACCAAGTAAGAATATGCTTTCTTACAGCAGAGACATAGACCTGCTGTTATTATACAAAAGTAGATTAAAGGCAGGAGTGTTAGGAAAACATTCAAGAATTAAAATCATTAATTTTATTAAAATCAAATAAGTATTTTGTTTTTTATTTCCTCCTTAAGTTTTAGATATAAACTATAAACATGCAAACCAATATAATGCCTCTTTGTTTTTACTTGAAACTTGAGTCTAGAAGAACTGTAAATGGCTTAGGCTTTGGCTGCCATTGTCAGGTCAATTTGAGGATAGGGATGTTTTGGTATTTTATGCACAAGTTTGTTTATGTTAAAGATATTCAAATGCATCAAAGTGCATTTTTGATATAACTCCTTGAAAATTTTGAAAAAGAAGGTCGATTCTTCTGTAAAGTCATGGTGATTGAAGATCATCTTGCTGAAAATTGTAAGCAGAATTTTGATGATTATGTGTGCTCTATTCTGAGTTATTCATGGTTCGTTGGTCAAAAGATGCTTTGGAAATGACCATCTTATTGTGTTTAACTCTTACAAAGGCTCCTATCTGTAGCTTTTTGGCTTCTCTTTTGCCCTTGAGTTCATCTTCCCTCTCGCACTTTGTCTTTTATCTAATACATGAACCTTCAAAATTTTAAATTTTCCTGTTTCTATGTTTCCTGCCATTTTTATGTCTATTTGCTTGTCTTTCTTCATCGTTACCTTTTTTTTTTGTTTTTCTGTGTTATTTGTGTTTACTTTTATTCCTTCCTCATTTTCAACTTTCTAGGCTTTTGTTTCTCATCTCATTTCTGTACTTGAAACATTTTACAGAGTCTTTGAAAAGAATAAAAAGAACAGAGAGAAAAACCAAGAAAACAAGGGAATGAATCAACGAGGTATGATACATTGTTTCACAACTATATAGCTCTAATAAGTAACTTTTGAATATTTTTTTCCTTTTGTACATTGTATTAGTATTGCAAGTTGAAGTTCACACAATTTTGGAATGATTTTACATATAAGGATTATCCCGAGTCTATTGCATTCCCACTTCTATTCTTCATTCTCGAGTTTCCTAGATGCCTGGTGAGTCAGATTTTAAGGTTCTATTTTCAATTTCAATTGAAATGGAGTGCCTACTAACACTAAAAGAATTCAGTTTTGATTGCTTTGTGTTGTTAAGTATTAAGATAGAAAAAATTTAAAACATGTAATAATTAAGCATTATTTTAGTTACTGGCATTTTCTTGCAAAAAAAATGCAAAAGTAATATAGTTTTGCTCTTACTTTGATCTCTTCTACTGAGTAATTCTCTGCAGGCAATGCTTATGAAATTATATTTAATGTCATTGTTTGCCTACAATTGCAGTATCCTCTTTTCTAAAATTGTTTTTTTTAGCCTTTTAAAGATGGGTGATTTTTTATGTGATAATTCCCTAATGTGTTTTAGGGCATCTTCACTTTTCCTTTGCTTGCTGCTGCTGCAAGAATTCCTCAACCTCTACAAACTTGGTAAGCTTATATTCAATAAGTACTTCATAATGTCATACCTACATTAATATATATATATATATATATATATATATATATATATATATACCCGCACCATCTTCTTATTATTGCATTTGGTTGCATAAAAAATGCTAAGGTAGGATTTTCCTATGTTAGAGCTGAAGTTGCTTTGGGTTTTTTTTTTTTTTGCATGAGGTGATAATTAATTTGTAGTTCAGTTATTTTCTTTTGATCTTTGGTGAATATCTTTTAATATATGATAGCCTTTTAGACATTCCAAGTTTAGTTTTATCTGCTTGATCAATAACTAAAGCTTTGAAATATGGGCTGTCTTCGTTGCATACCTGATTTAATTAATAACTATTTACATGAGATGGATTTTGAGAGGCAAGAAATTCCAATTTTAATGCTCAAAAATGGTAAAATAGAACATTACATTCATCCATAGAAAGAAGAAAGCTGACTTATGTTTATCTTTTATATTAATTTTAGTGTGTATGCCATTTATTTCACAAGTATTTTGGATTTCTTAATGGATGTCATAATACTATTTTTTTAATCAAATCTATCCTCCTTATGTTGGATGCATGGCTTTGATATTATTTAATCAGGTTTTGCAAGTCCAATGCTTTCAGATTAGCATGTTTCTGATGGAAATAAATTGGTCGCCACCAGGTAAAAAAAAATTGGTGAACCTTTTCTAAACTATTTGTGTAATTGTTTTCCTTGATTTGTAAAGATTTGTCAACAAATTCTTTAAAGTAATGCTCTTCACGTAAAGACTTAACTCCTACTTTGTTAATTTTATTGAGCTATCCTTGATTTTCCTCTTTTACTCAATACTTTTGCAAATGGTGATTGTAAAACAATGTGATTAGTCATAAAGAATTGACTCATAAAGAATTTCTTTTGTTACTTTGATTGAAGTTAAGGTGCAGAGAATGTTGTGTCTTTTATTATTTGAATATTATTTCATTGAATGAAGCAAGTCTTTTTATATGTATTCTTGATATATGTCTTATGATTACAATTCTGTCCATGGTCCACCCATTGAAAAACATTTTAAAATTAGAAATTATTGTTTACTGGTCTCTAATTCTGTTGTAGGGGCAAGCAGAAAAAAAGAATGTCTAATAACTGTTTATACTCTGCTCTTGCCCATCCAATCCAAGCCTGGGAAACTTACTATGACCTTTTAGCGTTACTTTTTTTATTAACCATGAAGAATGGCAAATATAAGATGTAGTTTGTGTGTTTCGCATATTATTATGGTCTTTTGTTCTTTTTGTCGTTAAAGAAGTCCCTTTCTTATAGGAACAATTGTCTTATCATATATCTATTTCTTTTAGCCTTGAATATCTTGCTAGCCAATGTCCGTTTTGACTCTTTTGGTAATTCTAGGATGACTATACTATGTTCTAATGATGCCATCCACCGCAACCATTGATTAACTCATCGTTAGGTTGAATTAAGGCATAGACATAACATTTTTGGTTTTTCCTACTTCATGTCCTGGTGATAGCATAACCTGACTTTAACTAGGAACCTTTCTTGAACGATGGATATTAACTTTAGTTCTTAATATTAGAGTTAAATACATTTTGGTGACAACATTTTGAATCATAAACACTCGCTGCAGATTGAGCATTCTTTTTTGTGTTAAAATAATTGTCCTCTTTAATGTATATTAGGTATAAAGTTACTTACTATACCCAGGAAATGTTTATGTTTAAATGAGGATTGTTAAGATGGAATTAATGTTTTTATCACTTGGAATTTGAACTCCATGCAGTAGATATTGTTTGATGATGTTATCTATTCAGTTAAGACATTCACTTAAACCAGCTACTGCAGACTGATTTTAAAATTTAATGATATGGATATTCTTTCAGTAAATGTCTTGACCAGTTATGTTTTGTTTTTCTCATGGCTCACCTTTAGATCTACCAAACCATGTTTTCTGTCAAAGATTAAAGGAAATTAATTAATGCGCTATACACACGCAAGCTTAAGATCTGCCATATTCGAAGGTTCATTTCGTTATTTTTATCCATGTTTTTTGTACTTGGCTTTAATCATTTTTAACAAGATCATGAAAAGCAAATAGGTTATTATTACTACTTTTTTGTTTATATTTTTTACTAATAAGCTATGAAAAGGAAGTTCAAATTTCTATATCCTATGTTTTTACTAAGTAATAATATTATGCAACTGATTGCAAAATTCTGAAAGATTTGACTTTAAAAATTAAGAATAACTTTTTTATTTCTTTTCCTTTTCAAATTATTTTTGTTAAGATTGTAATGTAATGCATAATTGTTTTGGTTGCTTTTAGTCTTGCCTATCTTGAAATGAATTTTACTAAATTCTTATTTAGGCCATGACAACAAGAGCTATGGAGGTAAACGTTCTTGCTTTGCATTGTGTTACTTGCTCTAATTGTGTATTTTTATTCCACTATTAAGATATCCAATTACATGCAATTTATCCTAGAGTAGGCTTTTATTTCTATTTATGCTTGATTGTTGAATAAGAGACTAATAAGTTTTTTTTTTTTTTAGGACGTGTTTCTTTGTTTCTTGATGTTGGGAGAGTATTTATTGGTTAAGTTTGGTTAAATTCGCTTCAAAGGGTGAGTGAGGTTCTTCATTCTTCTTTATTAATTATTTCTGTTCTTTCTAAACTTTTATCTTGAACCCTTTTTTGTCTTTCCAGCAGCTCCTCCCTTGCCGATTCCTTTTCTCTTCTTTTGTTTTTTTTTTCTCTCAGAACTGTGTCTTTTCCCCCTTCTTCACCCACACCCAGAATTTTTTTGGTTACATCACCCACGCCTAGATTACGATTCATTTATAGTGCTTTGACCCTTGACTACAATGCTTTGGACATGAACCTTTTTTGCTCTCCACCAGGTATTTCATTGAGGAAGTACCCTGATTTTGCTCCTCACTCCTCTTTGTCCCCTCTCCCTTCCTCTTTGCCATACCCATGCATCTTTTTTCATTTCTTTTCTCTTTTTTCTTACCTAATTCATTCTCTCCAACAAATTATAAAAAAAAAAACCTCATTCTCTCCAACACCGTACCCATTTATTGATTTTTCCCATAAATGTGAGACCAAACAATCAGAAGAAGATGGAATCGGGACTGGCAGAGCTTTTGATTTAGGTTAGTCAAACAATTTTCTCATGGGTTTAAAGATTTGGGTTTTTTAGTTGATAAAATTCTCAATGTTTCAGTTTGTTGTTTAGCAAATAAAATGCTTCTCATCATGCATCAATTGAATTGGCGTGAATTTCGATTACACGTGTTAGATTTCTTGCTGATAATGATATGGGTTTTTCTAAACTCTATTTCCTAGTGAGAAGCAAAAAATGAGAATTATATTTGATTTTGTTGTCATTTTTTTTAATATGTCTTGATTTTAAAGAATTATATTTTCATGATTTTGTTGTATTTTTTTTAATTATATACCTAATAAATTAGTTTTTTTGCAAATGAAATTACTCGCTGTTTAATTCAAGAGAAAGTAATTCTTTTGCTTTTTGGCTTTGGTTGAAATAAGGCATTTTTTGAGTACTTTTCTACTGAATACATACATCAACATTTTACTTTAAACTCCTTTTAAGATACAATTTGATGTTAATTTCATATCTTCACTGCCAAGTGTGAGTTTGTCTTAGTGTTTGTCCTTTAGAGTGGCCTATGTTTCAAAGCATGATAATGGGCGGCAATTCCTACAAAATTAATGATGAGGTTCTTCTTTATCGTTTGAAGTAGAAATTTTTGTCCGTCGAGTACGCATTGCTCCAAAGCATATCAGCTTTACAAGACATGGATCAAAGTATTCTATCTTTCTTTCTTTGAATTACTAATTTATATCCTAAAATATGACCATTTATATAGTCAGGTTAATAATTTGAAGCTTTTATTTTTTATGGAGACATTGAGTTTTCTTATATGAGCCAAAATAAGAGTTCATTTGATGCATTGATGATAAATTTTAATACTGACTAGGTATACAATAATGTCTAAGAATATCATCAAGCTTACCTAAAAAAAAAATCAAGCTAATGAGAGATATCGAAAAGTTTAATACAATATTTCTTTTAGGTCAATAAATACCTCAATTTGTAAGAGCAAAGAGTGAAAATAATGTCATGAATAGACAATCATGTTGATAATGGGACCATTTCCTGTGGCGGTGACAAATTTGGTTGATCCTACATGATTGTATCAGTATGCTTAATCTTTTTCTTAACTTCAAATTATAATTGATGTATCATGTGAACTTGATACATATTCTCTTGCTCTACTCAGCATTCTCTTGATTGAGAATTCTTTCAGTTCTCTTTTTTTCAAAATCTATTGGGAGCAACACGCAGATCCTATTCCCTTTTCCACGAGCAGGCGAGCTCCTTGAGTGGCTAGCTCCTTAAACGGGCGAGCGCTTTGAGCGGGCGAGCGCTTTGAGCAGGCGAGCTCGCGGATCCTACTTCTCTTGCACAGGCAGGCGAACTCCTTGAGCGGGAGAGTAAGTTCGCGGATCCAAGTCGCTCCTCGTTCCACGGGGGGGGGGGGTGTGAACACGTGGACTTTCTTTTCCTCTGGCGGGCGAGCTCTTGAACAGGCGTGCGGGTCTCGGGTCTATGCGCGAATCCCGCAGCTTCATATCTTTTCTTTTTCTCCTTTTTCTTCAACTATAAAAGACCATCTCTTTTTTTTTTCAACTCATTTTAACCCGATTTATCCAAAAAAAAAACTCAAAATCCTCTAAAATCCTCTCAACCTTCTCTTTCTCCTCGACTGCCGGTCGCCGTATGCCGCCGTACGCCGGTCACCAGTGACCTTTCCAATAGCCTTAAAACACTCTGCTTAACTTCCTCTTCTCAGATCTGGGGTTCGTTTTCCCCGAAAACGCTACCAACCTCACGAATCTGACTATTTCCGAAAGTCTTTTCCTTTTTTTGTTTTGTGCTTTGTGTTTGTTTTTAATTCTAATTGGATCTGAATTTTGTTTTGGTTTGTGTTGTTGTTGGTTTTGTGTTTTGTAGGAGTGGATTTTAGATCTGGGCTTTGGGTTTTGGGGGTTCTCGGGTTTAGACGGTGGCTTTCAGATCAGGGTTAGGGGGGTTGGTTTCGTTGATGGTGATGATGATGATTTGGGTGATGGTTGATGCTCGATGATGGTGGTTTAAGTCTCGGTAATGTGGAATGGTGGCTTTGGTGGCAAGCAGTTGAGGGTCTGGGATGGCTTTTGGGTAGTAGGAAGTTGGCAATGGTATGGCGATGATGATAGCTTGGTGATGATGGTGGTGCGTGGCTGTATGGTGGTGGTCGAATGGTTGAGGGTTGGTGTTTCTGTGGTTTCGGGGTCTCTACTCTTTTTCTCTCCGCGAAGAAGTCCCGTTCCCTCTGCTTGGTTCTCTTCTTAAACCAGTTTTGGAACCTCCTTTTAGCCTTTCAGAGTCATAGAATCAATAAGTTACTGTTGGAGCGGGATTTACGGCATGGGGAAGGTGAACACTGGGTGAGGCTTGAGACAAAGGAGAAGAGTTGGTCGTCGGCGGCTGAGATAATGGGTCTGCCGGCAAATCTGGCAGATCTGTAACATTTAATGTGATGGGAAATAATAATAATAATAATAATAATAATAATAATAATAATAATAATAATAATAATAATAAGAAGAAGAAGAAGAAGATAAAAAACAATAATAAGATAAAAACATAACAATAATAATAAAATCAGTTAATAATAAAACAAATAAAATATAATAATAAAAAGTAAAAATAAATAACAATATTAACATAAAAGTAACCACAATAATAATAAAATATCAATAAAAATAAAACTAATAATAATAATAGTAAAATAATAAAGATAAACAAAATATATAAAACAATATTTATAATAAAAATAAAAATAAATAATAATAATAATATACAACAAAATCAAATCCGACCCACTTTACTGGGCTTGGATGCCCAACATTTTAATTCGGACTTTAAAAACCTAATCGAATGTGGTCCTATTGATTTGGATAAAATTCGGTATCTACATCCAACACAACAAAATTGCCATCCAAGGCTCCTCTCAACTTTGCCAAAAGATCTATACATGCATTAGCTTCCCTGAATATGTGTGATATCAGGGCTCTTCCAGCGGCTGCAAAAACTTCCTGCATTCAGAAATTATAATACTATATGAGTATGGTACGAAGGAACCCCTTCAATAATGAACCTTACCGTGTTGATGGAGTCAGTTTCAACAAAAATACTGTTAAATCCTTTCAAAATTGCCAGTTTGAGACCATCACGAAGCGCCAATAACTCTGTACATGTGCTTATTGTGTAATAAATATTTTTCATAAAATCGCAGTGTATTTTCCAGTGGAGCCTCTGAAAACTCCACCTGCCGGCCATGAAAAATTTACTCGTAATAATAGCAGTCGTTATCAAATTATTATCTCATAACAATGGAAAACAGTTGTAATAATTAAATCAGAAAAGATCAGGTACTATAATATCAGTCATGGGCTCGCACCAATCCAATGTTTTCATTGAAATTTGTGAGGAAAGCAACATCTTCTTCTATATTACTTTTTTTCAGTTTTTCTGCGTCATAGCTGTCAATGATCAATTGCAACTTTTTTTTTTTTGGTTATATGCACAATTGCACGTTGGCCCTATCATGTAAAGCGGCAAAGTCTTAATAATCAAATTATTCATGATTTATTTAAATTTAATTCGAAGAGTATTTAAATTTAATTTGTTTAATTTTAAATTGAATTTGAGTTCGAGTTATTTTAATAACGAATTTAATGGAGTTAAATTCGAACTTTTTAATATTCTGCTCTAATGACTCGCAAAACTAATCGATTTTTTTAAATAATATTTTTAATCTTTTATTATTAATTTATCATTTTATTTTCATAATATATAGTTAAAAATTTACAAATCAAACTTATCGAATTGAACTCGAACTTCAAAAACCAAATTCAATAAAGTTCAAAGCGAGTTTCAAATTTTCGAATCAAGTTGAATTCAAAGATGATACTAGATCATCTCAATTCGGCTTAATTACACTCTTAAACAAAGTAAACAACTTTTATTATTTTGCTCATATTGGGTATTAACATTGCATGATGATGTAAAAAATATATATATATACTTTAAAACCTGATAATAAACTCATAATTAATACTCTAAACTAATAACATCTTTGACAAAACTCTAAAAGTTTGTACTTAAATTTGTTTTATATACTGACAGTATAATTTTTTTTATTCTACTAACATTATCTGAAATAATTGTTTATACTATTATATAGAAATTTAATATATATATATATATATATAAACTATAGTCAGAACATCGTACCTATTTCATTAATGAATGCAACTCATTGGGAAAATTCAGACAACTTTTCGTGGAAATCTTATTCGGAAATTACATTTTTTTTTTGTTATAGTTCGAAATTCATTTTTAATATGCTTTTAGGGTGTATATATTTTAAGAGTCTATATTTGATATATTGATGGTGTACATTTTTAATATTGTTATATACTATTAATTAATAATAAAATGATATTTCATTAATGAACATAACTACAAAAACCTTGATCATTAAAAATAAATATCAATGAAGTTTTTTTTTTGGTCTTTGACTCTTCAGTATTCGCTTTATGCGACTACTCCGATATCAATGAAGTTTTTTAATTTACCTTTAGGGGTTTGCAAGTTTTTAGGCTCATTAATGAAATGAGACTTTCTTGTCGACTAAAAGTATATAGTTTTAATTCATTAATTGGATTTCATTTTATTATTGGCTAACTATGTATGTAAGTGCATCATATATAATTTTATATTTTTAAGGGTAGCCGAATGCCATAAGTCTTAACACATAAAGAAGGAAAAGAAATAATAAAAGTTGGAAAAGAATAGTAAATTCATCCATTTCTTGTAACCAAAAATCAAAAAAAAAAATTATTCATTTCTTACTTATAAAATTATCTTAGTTATTTCTGATATTGACCAGTTATAAGGAATTTTTAAGTTTCGCTTAATATATCTTTTAAGATTCAGTTTGAATAGATTTATCGATAATGGATTTAACGAATTTATGAAAAAAATAGGCTTAATAGCCAAAAATACCTTTAACTTTTAGCATAAAATGGAATTAAGCTCTTAATGTTTTATTGTGTGGAAATCAGTTTATAAACTTTTATTTTATTATAAATAAACCCTCAACCTTTCAAAATTATGCAATTAAGTCCAAATCTGTTAAATGACACTAACTGTCGTTTGGATATCTAATGTGAAAGCTGACGTGGATAGCTTAGTTAGCTGCCATGTGGCATGTCACGTATGCAATACTAACGGAAGTTAGTGTTATTTAACAGATTTGGACTTAATTGCATAATTTTGAAAGTTTAAGGGTTTATTTACAATAAAATAAAGTTTATGTATTGATTTCCACGCGATAGAATGTTTGGGGGCTTAATTCAATTTTATGCTAAAGGTTCAGGGTATATTTGATTATTAAGCCAAAAAAATACTTTTTCATAGTCAACCTATTTTGAATCACTAAAAAAAGGCCAAATTTTCTTATCACTTGATTCATAACAATTGAGAAAGCATTTTAATTTTTTGAAGGGTTTTTATTTAATACACTGAAAATATATAATTTTTATAAATAGTTAGTCAACTAAAAATTGTCACCTGATAATTTTAAAAATATGCAAATTCTTAAAAATAAATTAAAAACCTTTATTAATATTTATTTTAAGGATTTACATAATTTTTAATTTTATTCATTAATGAAGCGTTACTTTGTAATTGATTGACAGTGTACAAAACTTATATACACATCAATGCATTAATTATAAACTCTTGTTTGAATCCCTATAAGTTTATATCTAATATATTAATAATGTACAGAGATGATGCATTATTCATGCATCAAATGATCAAATATAAACTTATAAAATAAAAAAATTAAAGGTTGCTGACGATGAGATGAGATAATTATAAAAATATATGACATGGTTATTGGTGCATCGATGATAATTGATATTATATTAAAATAATCAGTTTTAGAAAGGAGAATGCTGCGTTTAATTTTCATATAATCTTCAATCAAGTATTTTTTTTGATGAATAATCTTCAATCAAGTTGCCGCCTTAACCATTTAGCCGTCTCGTCTGCAATCACTCTTGACGCACGTGCCATTAATGATCTTCAATATGACAGCCTGATTTTGCTTCTACGAATCCTACTTGCAAAATTCATTGGTATTTATTATCTTAGCCTCTTATAGGAAATCTAAAAAATTCAAACAATAATCATTGCACTTTTTTAGCCTTGGTGTTTTTCTTTTTTTTTTTTGGCTGATATATTTGACTTCGACTTTTCTCCTCATATATGTCGACTTCCAATTTTATACTAATTTTTCAACAGGCAGGTAGTGTAGCCAAGTATCGACTTCAATATAAATGGGAACCTCAATCTCTCACCTGGAGCGTGCATAATTGCCAGTCTGTTTTTTCATACTAAGCGTTTGCTATCACCTTTCCAAGTGAAAAGATAGAGAATGGGTTCTTTGGGTAATACCGATAAGCCTCATGCGGTTTGTATTCCTTACCCTGCTCAAGGCCATATTGGTCCCATGCTGAAGCTAGCCAAAATTCTTCACCACAGGGGCTTCCATATCACCTTTGTCAACACAGAGTTTAATCACAAGCGTCTTCTCAAGTCCAGAGGTTCCGATGCTCTTAATGGCCTCCCTTCCTTTCGTTTCGAGAAGATTCCGGACGGCCTTCCTCCGAGTGATATTGATGCCACCCAAGACATTCCATCCTTGTGCGAGTCCACCAGGAGAACCTGCTTGCCGCACTTTAAACAGCTTCTCCATAGGCTGAACAATTCATCCTCGTCCAACGTTCCTCCTGTCTCATGCATTGTCTCGGATGGAGTCATGAGCTTCACTCTTGATGCAGCTGAAGAGATTGGGGTCCCTGAAGTTCTCTTTTGGACAACAAGCGCATGTGGCTTCCTGGCTTATGTGTACTATCGCCAACTAATGGACAAGGGTTATACACCTCTCAAAGGTGATTATAATCAACCAAAACCAGCTCTTCCAAAGATTCTCTTTAGCTTTCGTTGATGCTAATTATTGCACCTTTCTTTTGCAGATGAAAGCTATTTAACAAATGGATACTTGGATACTGTCATAGATTGGATACCAGCAATGGAAGGTATCCGATTGAGGGACCTACCATCTTTTATCAGGTCAACTGACCCGAACTTCATTATGTTTGATTTTATTTTCGGTGAAACTGAAAGAGCTCGGAAGGCCTCAGCAATAATTTTGAATACATTTGATGATTTGGAGCATGAAGTCTTGGGCGCGCTCTCTACAATATTACCACCTGTTTACTCCGTGGGTCCCCTGAATCTTGTTCTGAATCATCATGTTCATGACAGTGATTTGAAACAACTAGGATCGAATCTTTGGAAGGAAGAGCCCGAGTGTCTCCGATGGCTAGACTCAAAGGAGCCCAACTCTGTTGTTTACGTCAATTTTGGAAGCATCACAGTCATGACACCTGATCAGTTAATCGAATTTGCTTGGGGGCTAGCAAACAGTAACCAAAACTTTCTGTGGGTTATCAGGCCCGATCTTGTCGGTGGTAAGTCGGCAATTGTACCAGCGGAGTTCTCAGAGACGACCAAAGACAGAGGACTATTGGCAACTTGGTGCCCGCAAGAGCAAGTTCTGAGCCACCCTTCTATTGGAGGATTCTTAACCCATAGCGGATGGAATTCAACAATTGAAAGTATATCCGGTGGTGTTCCCATGACTTGCTGGCCATTTTTTGCCGAGCAACAAACGAATTGCTGGTATTCTTGTACTAAATGGGGAATCGGCATGGAAATTGACAATAATGTTAAGAGGGATGAAGTTGAGAAACTTGTTAGAGAGTTAATGGAAGGAGAAAAGGGTGAAGAGATGAAGAAGAAAGCTCTCGAGTGGAAGAGAAAAGCAGAGGAGGCCAGTTTCAACACTGAAGGTTCATCTTACGGGAATCTGGACCAGGTGATCAAAGCTCTACTGTCTCCAAGAGACTAAGATTAAACACTCGGAAACTTGATAAGACTTGCTAGCATTAAGCTGCACTAAAGCTTGATGTTTGTACTTAAGCTTGATATTATTTTTTTGACTTAATAATTAAATATGATCTCAATATTTGTCACAAAATAGAATTAAGTTCTGAACGTTTAAATGCATGAAAATCAGTTCTTAACGTTACAAAATAATTGAATTAAGGACATTTTCATTAAATCTTTTAATTTCCGTTAAATTTTATTACTGGTAGAAGTAACGGAAATTAAAAGATTTAACGGAAATATCTTTAAGGATAATTATTACATACACTGACAGTGGAGTTTTTTTACTCCACAAGCATCGTTAAGATCATGACATGTGTCTTATAAAAATATTAAAATAAATAAAACAGGACATGTGTTACGATCTTAACGATGCTTGTGGAGTAAAAAAACTCCACTGTCAGTGTATGTAATAATTATCCTATCTTTAATTCAATTATTTTGTAACGTTGAGGACTGATTTTTATGCATTTAAACGTTGAGAACTTAATTCTATTTTATAGTAAACGTTAAGATCATATTTAACTATTAAGCCTATTTTTTTTGGTACAGAAGCTTGATATTTTATTTGCATTATCCTTGAAAGGCACTTTATTTTCCTCTTTACTTTCGCTGTTGATTTAATTAGCCATTGAAGCACGGATACTTGCCTTGTTCAGAATGGTTTTAACAAAAACTTTGTTTTTGGAGTAAGCAGCTCCTGTACAAATACTTCTTATGTTAATTTGTAGGCTTTATTTGGTAAAAAAGATGAAAAAAAAAAGAATAGAAAATTTACTAATCTAATAATTAGATTTCATAATTATTTTTTTTATTTTGTAATTTAACAATTACATTAATAAATTTTTCATCCTCACATTTTTATATCTTTCTATCGAGTAAAGTTTTAGAGCAAAGAAAAGGACAAATATGAGAAAGAACAAATGAGAATCGAAGAGAGAATCAATGTTTTCATCATCGGATCTGACATTGAATGGATTGGATATTTGGTTTTTGATTAATTGGTTAATATTATTTTATATATCTTGCATAAAATATTAGAAAAGAGAAATGCTCTGCATTTCAAAATGGCAATTTTGTAAATAAAAAAATATTTAATAATCAAATATATGCTTAAATTTTTGTACAAAATGAAAATAAACCTTCGACTTTTAATTTTCTTTTATAAACATCTAAACTTTTAAAATTATGTAATTAAGTCTAAATTGATTATAAATTTTTACAATAAAATAAAAAAGATTGAGGGCTTGTAAAACTTTTACCTTTTATTTATTTTACTTAATTGTATTATTTTGAAAAATTGAGAACTTATTTATAATAAAATAAAAATTTATGAATTTTTACAGTAAAATTAAAAGTTGAAGATTTAAATCTATTTTATATAAAAAAATTGAAGATATATTTAATTATTAAGCCATAAATAAAAATATAGGGCATTTTGTCTTTTCTTGTGAGAATTCTAAAATTGTCAACAAAGGTGTCTTTGAATGCTGTTGGGTTCTGGTTTACCTCTTATTGTACGTTTGTAGGAGTGGTTGGTTAAGTAGGTTTCAACAAGACTAAAAAGAGTGGAATGATTAAAGTCTATATGTGTTTCAATTCAAACGCAGCGAAAACAGTAATGATGAAATGAGAGTGAGATAAAAAAAATGTATATAACAAAATTTATAGTATGTATTTTTTACATTTATTAGCATTTAGAATTTATTTTTAATCTCATGAAATTATTTTAAGATTTTAAATAATAAAAATATTAAAATTATATATTTTAAATATAAAATAATATTATATAAATTTATTTTAAATGTATATATTATATATTGTATAAAATAATAACATATTATATATTGTAAATGTATAATTAATAATTTCGAAATCACAAGATAAAAAAAAACATCAAAAGTAAGGAAAAAATAAAGCAACTAAAAATTAAACAATTTAAAAAAATTAAATAAAAATAATTCAACAAAATATAAATTTTTTTTAAAAAAATAGATGGATAAAACTTAAAAATGAAAAAAATTTCCACCGCAAAGTTTGCTGTTCGAGATTGGAGGAGCGGAGGAATTTTCCCTTGTTTAAATTGCATGTGGGTCACATCCAAATGCACAACCAGTACAATTAAAACAAAAATATCTTATGTGATGCCATCACATCAAAGTTGCGATAGGCGATAGGATCCAAATTAGACTTTAGGCTTTTCCGTAGCCAAACTCATGCCAAACATCTGTACCAAAAAAAAAAAAACTCATGCCAAACAAAGCCACTTTTGATTTGGCACTCCACTGTTCTAAGCCTTTAATTTTTTTGAAGAGACGTAAATTATTGGTGTTTAATTTTTAAATTTGATTTGATAATTTGTATATATAACATGTGTTTGTATTATGTATTATTATATTTATATAATATAACATAAAAATTTTGTATCAAAATTTTATCAACATGTTAAACACAAATTTTTAATGATAACTGATGAGAGAATGAAGAGCAGACCGGAGAAATTTCTGAAAAAGAATTGATGGCCGTTGTATTTCAACTTGGAGCTAACAAGGCTCCTGGTCCAGATGGATTTGGAGGATCTTTTTATCAGAAGTTCTGGAGTATAATCAAGACAGATGTGGTAGAAGCTGTTATGTAGTTCTTTGTATCTAGTAGAATTGAGAGATATGAATGAAATAGACACAGTCCCTATCCCTAAAGTGAAAAGTTCAAAGAAAGTTAAAAGTACATTCGACTATTAAATTATAAAAAAATATAGAGCATTTTCTCTTTTCTCATGAGAATTCAAAATTGTCGACAAAGTTGTCATTGAATATTGTTTTTTTTTTTTGGTGAAAATACGAAATAAATATATAACAAAAATAAAACAAGTCCCTAAGATAGGGCTACAAAAGAGTGTTCATCCCCATGTTATTGGGGTCAGTCACAACAAAATGAGGAAATTTGATTTCCCTTTTGTCAGCATCTAAAATAAGTGAAATACAAGCAGGGGGTTCATGAAGATACAAAAAGGAACAGTTGAGATCAGTCCCCATCTTTACAAGTTGATCAGCAACTCCGTTTGCTTCTCTAAATACATGCAAAAGTTTAGCTTCCTGAAGGTTTCCAGCAAAGACCTACAGTCATTAATAAGAGCACAGTGAGCATGGTTATTGTTAACTCCATTAAGAACTAACTTGTACACCACCATCGAATCTACTTCAATGATAATCTTGATGAATCCACGTTCTCTAGCTAGCTTTAAACTGTCTCGAAGAGCCCAAAGCTCTGCACAACAGCTCGTGGCAATGCCAATAGATCTTATGAATCCACCAATCCATTGCCCAGTATTATCTCTAGACACACCACCTGCTCCTGCCTTCCCTGGGTTTCCTTTTGAAGATCCATCAGTATTAAGCTTTACAAAGTCATTTGGTGGGGGGTTCCTGCCAAGCATCCTTTGAGTCATCATGCGATTCTGCCCCATTGTTCCTTTAATGGCCCAAAATTCCTTGAAAGAATTATGAACCATCTAGTACCAGCTATCCTCAGTTCTTTCAGATCCTTTGAATACCACATTGTTCCTTTCCTTCCAAATAAACCAAAGAATAAAGGCAAAAACTGTGTTCTATGGGATTCCAGAGTAACATGAGGCTTTACTGTAATCACAATTAGTTGACAACCATTCGTCCAAGTTAAGAGTGAAAGAAGAAGAAATTTCATCGGGGATGTGGAACAGATTCCAATGGTCTTTGGCTTTTCTGCAATCACGAAGGCAGTGTATAACTGTTTCCCTGTCTTCATTGCATCTGGGGCATATAGTGTTGATTTGCATTCCTCTGGAGTTAGAGAACATCTCTTGTTAGGATTCTTTGATGCTTACAGAGCCATAGGAAGCTTTGTATCTTTGGGAAAGTTTGAATTTTCCAAATTTCCATCCATTGCTTGTCTCTATTGTTGGCATTACCTTTAGAGATTTTATAGGCAGAACTAATTGAGAAAGATCCATTACTGGAATTTTTCCAAGTAATGGTATCCCTTGCTTCAGTTTCTGTGTGAAGGGGAATGGCCAGTATTCTTTGCTTTATATCTTCAGGAAGGGGAGCTGAGATTAAGTTAAAGTCCCAATTTCCACAGCACTCACTTACTAACATAATCTCATCCTTAGGAAGCCAAGGACCATAAATAATTTTATTAAGAGGACCAGCTCCGGTCCAGTTATCTTTCCACCACCAAGTCTGATTCCCTGACTTAACAGTTACTTTGATTCCTTTCTCGAGAAAATTAAAACCCTTCTTTAAACCATTCTAAAGACAGGATCTAGATTTAGTGTTAGGTTGCTCATTTCTGAAGTATTTTGCTTTCACAACTTCGATCCAGACTCCTTTTTCATTCAGAATTTTCCAACAAATTTTTGCCAGATTGATTTCATTCAGTTTTTTCATCTCTTTAATTCCAAGCCCTCCATTCTCTTTTGGTTGGGTGACTGTTTCCCAACTAATGGGATGCAATTTTTTCTAATCGTCAGTGGATCCCCAGAGAAAATTCCTACTTATTCTGTCAATCTCTTCACAAACTTTGTTAGGTATGTTCCCACCTTGCATAAAGTACATTGGTATAGAGCTAATACTAGCCTCAACTAATGTGGTCCTTCCAGCAACAGAAAGGAGTTTAGATTTCCATCCTTCTAGTTTATGCTTAATTTTGTCAACAATGAATTTGTAATTCTCCCTTTTGTTTCCTTTTCCAATTGGAAACCCGAGGTACTTTCCCAGTTCATCTGCTTGTTGAATTCCCAAATAATTTGACAACTGATCTCTCAACTCAGCATTAGTATTGGGGGAAAAGTAGATCACAAATTTTGCCTTATTTACCATTTGTCCTGAAAGCTGGCAGAATCTATTCAAGGTCCTTTGAATCGACTCACAATTCTTTTGGGATGCCTTTCCAACGAGTAGAAGATCATCTACATAAAACAAGTGCGAAATGCTAGGGCCTCGTCTTGAGATTTTGACTGGATCCCAATTTCTGTTGTCACATTCCTTTGAGATCATGATTGAGAGATACTCAAGACAAAGAATGAAAATATATGGTGAGAGGGGGTCTCCTTGACGGATCCCTCTCGATGGAGTGATTTTTACACTCTGTTCTCCAGTAACAAGGATTGTCATAGACACTGTTGAGATGCATGACATGATTAGATGAATCCATTGATCTAGAAACTTGAAATAACTTAATACTTCTTTAATGAAACCCCATTCTAATATGTCGTAAGCTTTATCTAGATCCACTTTCATGATCATAAATCCTTGGGAGCCTTTCTTCCTCTGCATTGAGTGCATTAATTAAGTGCCTCATGGATGATTTTAATGTTGTTTTAGTTTGTGCTTTTTGACTTTAGCTACTATCTTACACTTTATATTCTGAACTGATACTTATGTTTTTATTTATTTTTCTTCTATTTTCTCCTCTTTAAATTCAATTAATATAACAGGTCTTGAAAGGAAAGTATGGTACTTAGTTGTGCTAGATTTTCTTTTTTTTTTTGTATTTTTTTGTTTTAATTTTTTCTTCTGATTGTTTCTTTTTGTTGAACATATTTGATATTAATTTCTTTTGATTATCATTTTTGTCGTGTGTGTGTCTATATATATATATATATATATATATATATATATATATATATATAAAAACAAACTTGATTTCTTATAATTCAAGTACTTTGTTTATCTTCTTTTTTATTTTTTCTAAAGATCATTGAGCTATTTCCTCATGAGATTAGACATTAAACTTTGTGCATATCAAAGACCCTGTTTAATATTCTTGTTTTACTTTTTTTTTTTGTTACAAGCGAAATGCTAAATAAATTGGGAGAGGGACGGGGTTACTTGGATTCAAATCCGAACCTGTTAAGAATAGATGTTTCATCTGGATCATCTTTGCATATATCTCTTTTCCCATTTTAGTGTTTTTGGTGCTCATCAAAGCAATTGATGCATTTTGGTCGTGGAAATCCATATGGTGTTTTATTTTATGATTTTTCTTTCAATTTAATCTAAGTTATTAAATTTACAATTTTTTTTTGTTTTAAATTCATGGCAAAGTGTGAGTCCTACCCATGTAAGACATTTTTTCTTTACTATTATCTTAAATATACTCTTGAAAACAAATTATAATTTTTTTTTGGCTTTTGTAATTAGTGAATATTTATTGTTGTTTTAACTATTTTTAATGGATCTTGGGAATCTTTTACCTTTTTAATTAATGATTATCTATTGTTAATCAGCAGAAAGAATAAATTTGTAATTTGAACTATTGTTATTATACTATAGGTATTTGGTTCCTTCTTTTGGTAGGTTGATTATTGATACACACACGCGCACCCACCCACTCCAATATTAAACATGATAATTCGTTCCTTTTTTTTCTTGCCCTTTTGTTTTGCAAATGTAAGTTTTCTTTACATGTTTAAAGCTGCTTCAGAGGGTAACAAGATGGTCGGTACTTTATGGAGCTTCAAAGAGGAATTGCTACCCTTCTTTTTTTTTTGGTACAGGAATTGCTACCCTTCTTTATGTGTTCCCACTTTCTGCTTCATATTGGTTTGAATTTATATTTATGCAAAATAAGAAAATGCCAAAACCAGATATTTATATTTTTCTTACTATAGTTGTCATAGGAGAGAAAACCAAGTAAGAATATGCTTTCTTACAGCAGAGACATAGACCTGCTGTTATTATACAAAAGTAGATTAAAGGCAGGAGTGCTAGGAAAACATTCAAGAATTAAAAACATTAATTTTATTAAAATCAAATAAGTAGTTTGTTTTTTATTTCCTCCTTAAGTTTTAGGTATAAACCATAAACATGCAAACCAATATAATGCCTCTTTGTTTTTACTTGAAACTTGAGTCTAGAAGAACTGTAAATGGCTTAGGCTTTGGCTGCCATTGTCAGGTCAATTTGAGGATAGGGATGTTTTGGTATTTTATGCACAAGTTTGTTTATGTTAAAGATATTCAAATGCATGAAAGTGCATTTTTGATATAAGTCCTTGAAAATTTTGAAAAAGAAGGTCGATTCTTCTGTAAAGTCATGGTGATTGAAGATCACCTTGCTGAAAATTGTAAGTAGAATTTTGATGATTATGTGTGCTCTATTCTGAGTTATTCATGGTTCGTTGGTCAAAAGATGCTTTGGAAATGACCATCTTATTGTGTTTGACTCTTACAAAGGCTCCTATTTGATAGCTCTCTGGCTTTTCTTTTGCCTTTGAGTTCATCTTCCCTCTCGCACTTTGTCTTTTCTCTAATACATGAACCTTCAAAATTTTAAATTTTCCTGTTTCTATGTTTCCTGCCATTTTTATGTCTATTTGCTTGTCTTTCTTCATCGTTACCTTTTTTTTTGTTTTTCTGTGTTATTTGTGTTTACTTTTGTTTCTTCCTCATTTTCAACTTTCTAGGCTTTTGTTTCTCATCTCATTTCTGTACTTGAAACATTTTATAGAATCTTTGAAAAGAATAAAAAGAACAGAGAGAAGAACCAAGAAAACAAGAGAATGAATCAACGAGGTATGATACATTGTTTCACAACTATATAGCTCTAATAGGTAACTTTTGAATTTTTTTTTTCCTTTTGTACATTGTATTAGTATTGCAAGTTGAAGTTCACACAATTTTGGAATGATTTTACATATAAGGATTATCCCAAGTCTACTGCATTCCCACTTTTATTCTTCATTCTCGAGTTTGCTAGATGCCTGGTGAGTTAGATTTTAAGGTTCTATTTTCAATTTCAATTGAAATGGAGTGCCTACTAAAACTAAAAGAATTCAGTTTTGATTGCTTTGTGTTGTTAAGTATTAAGATAGAAAAAATTTTAAAAATGTAACAATTAAGCATTATTTTAGTTACTGGCATTTTCTTGCAAAAAAAATGCAAAAGTAATATAGTTTTGCTCTTACTTTGATCTCTTCTATTAAGTAATTCTCTGCAGGCAATGCTTATGAAATTATATTTAATGTCATTGTTTGCCTGCAATTGCAGTATCTTCTTTTCTAAAATTGTGTTTTTTAGCCTTTTAAAGATGGATGATTTTTTATGTGATAATTCCCTAATGTGTTTTAGGGCATCTTCACTTTTCCTTTGCTTGCTGCTGCTGCAATTCCTCAACCTCTACAAACTTGGTAAGCTTATATTCAATAAGTACTTCATAATGTCATACCTACATATATATATAATATATATCTATATATATATATCCCGCACCATCTTCTTATTATTGCATTTGGTTGTATAAAAAATGCTAAGGTAGGATTTTCCTATGTTAGAGCTGAAGTTGCTTTGGGTTTTTTTTTTGGCATGAGGTGATAATTAATTTGTAGTTCAGTTATTTTCTTTTGATCTTTGGTGAATATCTTTTAATATATGATAGCCTTTTAGACATTCCAAGATTAGTTTTATGTGCTTGATCAATAACTAAAGCTTTGAAATATGGGCTGTCTTCGTTGCATACCTGATTTAATTAATAACTATTTACATGAGATGGATTTTGAGAGGCAAGGAATTCCAATTTTAATGCTCAAAAATGGTAAAATAGAACATTACATTCATCCATAGAAAGAAGAAAGCTGACTTATGTTTAGCTTTTATATTAATTTTAGTGTGTATGCCATTTATTTCACAAGTATTTTGGATTTCTTAATGGATGTCATAATACTATTTTTTTTAATCAAATCTATGCTCCTTATGTTGGATGCATGGCTTTGATATTATTTAATCAGGTTTTGCAAGTCCAATGCTTTCAGACTAGCATGTTTTCGATAGAAATAAATTGGTCGCCACCAAGTAACAAAAATTTTGGTGAACCTTTTCTAAACTATTTGTGTAATTGTTTTCCTTGATTTGTAAAGATTTGTCAACAAATGCTTTAAAGTAATGCTCTTCACGTGAAGACTTAACTCCTACTTTGTTAATTTTATTGAGCTATCCTTGATTTTCCTCTTTTACTCAATACTTTTGCAAATGGTGATTGTAAAACAATGTGATTAGTCATAAAGAATTGACTCATAAAGAATTTCTTTTGTTACTTTGATTGAAGTTAAGGTGCAGAGAATGTTGTGTCTTTTATTATTTGAATATTATTTCATTGAATGAAGCAAGTCTTTTTATATGTATTCTTGATATATGTCTTATGATTATAATTCTGTCCATGGTCCACCCATTGAAAAACATTTTAAAATTAGAAATTATTGTTTACTGGTCTCTAATTCTGTTGTAGGGGTAAGCAGAAAAAAAAAAGAATGTCTAATAACTGTTTATACTCTGCTCTTGCCCATCTAATCCAAGCCTGGGAAACTTACTATGACCTTTTAGCATTACTTTTTTTTATTAACCATGAAGAATGGCAAATATAAGATGTAGTTTGTGTGTTTCGCATATTATTATGGTCTTTTGTTCTTTTTGTCGTTAAGGAAGTCCCTTTCTTATAGGAACAATTGTTTTATCATATATCTATTTCTTTTAGCCTTGAATATCTTGCTTGCCAATGTCCGTTTTGACTCTTTTGGTAATTCTAGGATGACTATACTATGTTCTAATGATGTCATCCACCGCAACCATTGATTAACTCATCGTTAGGTTGAATTAAGGCATAGACATAACATTTTTGGTTTTTCCTACTTCATGTCCTGGTGATAGCATAACCTGACTTTAACTAGGAACCTTTTCTTGAACGATGGATATTAACTTTAGTTCTTAATATTAGAGTTAAATACATTTTGGTGACAACATTTTGAATCATAAACACTCGCTGCAGATTGAGCATTCTTTTTTGTTTTAAAATAATTGTCCTCTTTAATATATATTAGGTATAAAGTTACTTACTATACCCAGGAAATGTTTATGTTTAAATGAGGATTGTTAAGATGGAATTAATGTTTTTTATCAATTGGAATTTGAACTCCATGCAGTAGATATTGTTTGCTGATGTTATCTATTCAGTTAAGACATTCACTTAAACCAGCAACTGCAGACTGATTTTAAAATTTAATGATATGGATATTCTTTCAGTAAATGTCTTGACCAGTTATGTTTTGTTTTTCTCATGGCTCACCTTTAGATCTAGCAAACCATGTTTTCTGTCAAAGATTAAAGGAAATTAATTAATGCGCTATATACACGCAAGCTTAAGATCTGCCATATTCGAAGGTTCATTTCGTTATTTTTATCCATGTTTTTTGTACTTGGCTTTAATCATTTTTAACAAGATCATGAAAAGCAAATAGGTTATTATTACTACTTTTTTGTTTATATTTTTGTACTAATAAGCTATGAAAAGGAAGCTCAAATTTCTATATCCTATGTTTTTACTAAGTAATAATATTATGCACCTGATTGCAAAATTCTGAAAGATTTGACTTTAAAAATTAAAAATAACTTTTTTATTTCTTTTCCTTTTCAAATTATTTTTGTTAAGATTGTAATGTAATGCGTAATTGTTTTGGTTGCTTTTAGTCTTGCCTATCTTGAAATGAATTTTACTAAATTCTTATTTAGGCCATGACAACAAGAGCTATGGAGGTAAACGTTCTTGCTTTGCATTGTGTTACTTGCTCTAATTGTGTATTTTTATTCCACTATTAAGATATTCAATTACATGTAATTTATCCTAGGAGTAGGCTTTTATTTCTATTTATGCTTGATTGTTGAATAAGAGACTAATAAGTTTTTTTTTTTTTGAGGACGTGTTTCTTTGTTTCTTGATGTTGGGAGAGTATTTATTGGTTAAGTTTGGTTAAATTCGCTTCAAAGGGTGAGTGAGGTTCTTCATTCTTCTTTATTAATTATTTCTGTTCTTTCTAAACTTTTATCTTCAACCATTTTTTGTCTTTTCAGCAGCTCCTCCCTTGTCGGTTGCTTTTCTCCTCTTTTGTTTTTTTTTTTCTCTCAGAACTGTGTCTTTTCCCCCCTCTTCACCCACACCCGGAATTTTTTTGGTTATATCACCCACGCCTAGATTATGATTCATTTATAGTGCTTTGACCCTTGACGATAATGCTTTGGACATGAACTTTTTTTTCTCTCCACCAGGGATTTCATCGAGGAAGTACCCTGATTTTGCTCCTCACTCCTCTTTGTCCCCTCTCCCTTCCTCTTTGCCATACCCAAGCATCTTTTTTCATTTCTTTTCTCTTTTTTCTTACCTAAATCATTCTCTCCAACAAATTATCAAAAAAAAAAAACCTCATTCTCTCCAACACCGGACCCATTTATTGATTTTTCCCATAAATGTGAGACCAAACAATCAGAAGAAGATGGAATCGGGACTGGCAGAGCTTTTGATTTAGGTTAGTCAAACAATTTTCTCATGGGTTTAAAGATTTGGGTTTTTTACTTGATAAAATTCTCAATGTTTCAGTTTGTTGTTTAGCAAATAAAATGCTTCTCATCATGCGTCAATTGAATTGGCGTGAATTTCGATTACACATGTTAGATTTCTTGCTGATAATGATATGGGTTTTTCTAAACTCTATTTCCCAATGAGAAGCAAAAAATGAAAATGATTTTGCTTTCTCAGTTTTTACTTTTCTTCTTGACTTGATTTTAAAGAATTATATTTTCATGATTTTGTTGTATTTTTTTTAATTATATACCTAATAAATTAGTTTTTTTTTTCAAATGAAATTACCCGCTGTTTAATTCAAGAGAAAGTAATTCTTTTGCTTTTTGGCTTTGGTTGAAATAAGGCATTTTTTGAGTACTTTTCTACTGAATACATACATCAACATTTTACTTTAAACTTCTTTTAAGATACAATTTGGTGTTAATTTCATATCTTCATTGCCAGGTGTGAGTTTGTCTTAGTGTTTGTCCTGTAGAGTGGCCTATGTTTCAAAGCATGATAATGGGCGGCAATTCCTACAAAATTAATGATGAGGTTCTTCTTTATCGTTTGAGGTAGAAATTTTTGTCCGTTGAGTACGCATTACTCCAAAGCATATCAGCTTTACAAGACATGGATCAAAGTATTCTATCTTTCTTTCTTTGAATTACTAATTTATATCCTAAAATATGACCATTTATATAGTTAGGTTAATAATTTGAAGCTTTTATTTTTTATGGAGACATTGAGTTTTCTTATATGAGCCAAAATAAGGGTTCATTTGATGCATTGATGATAAATTTTAATACTGACTAGGTATACAATAATGTCTAAGAATATCATCAAGCTTGCCTAAAAAAAAATCAAGCTAATGAGAGATATCGAAAAGTTTAATGCAATATTTCTTTTAGGTCAATAAATACCTTAATTTGTAAGAGCAAAGAGTGAAAATAATGTCATGAATAGACAATCATGTTGATAATGGGACCATTTCCTGTGACGGTGACAAATTTGGTTGATCCTACATGATTGTATCAGTATGCTTAATCTTTTTCTTAACTTCAAATTATAATTGATGTATCATGTGAACTTGATACATATTCTCTTGCTCTACTCAGCATTCTCTTGATTGAGACTTCTTTCAGTTCTCTTTTTTTCAAATCTAATTAGCCACATCCAAACTTTACTGTTTATTCTTAATGCAACTTGGCAAGTAATAATTTTTGCCTAGAGAATAGCATTATCAATTTATAAAGCAGGAAATCTTAATTTAAACTGTTGTGTGCTTTATTAAAGAGCTGTACGACTTACTTAACAAACTAGATGAATCAATTGATTTCCTTTCTTGAAATCAAATTCAATCCAATGTAGCTCCACTATCATCAGATCTACACAGTTATTAGCGCGATTGCATATTGAACCATGCAAAATCTTCTGTGTCCTAGATCAGATTTATACAAGGTGATTTCCTACGCATACCATGCCAATGAGATGTTTGTGGATATTTCATAGTGTCTAAGCTACTGTATTTTTCTTTCTATTTCAGACAACATTGCATTGCTAGACTGTTCTTAAGTTGCAATTAGTGGGTTCTTCGAATTGTTGGAAGTCCATTAGATTTGATTTACATGGTCATGAGGTAATTTTTCATATCAATGAAATATATTTGGCCTTTGCAAATGTGTGTGAAGGTAAATATGTATATGTATATGTATATGTATATGTGTATGTATGTATGTATGTATGTATGTATGTATGTATGTATGTATGTATGTTTATTTAGAAAGACTATGCTTTATTCATATCTAATAGACAAGATGATTCTACAGATGGTTGACAATCTAACATTTTATGTTATGCCTATTGAAAATGTATTATTAGTCAACATTTATTTCATATTTATTGAGAAGGTATCGTATGGCTTCTTATTATTTTCTTCATACAGGTAAGAATATCATGAAAATATTGAAAATGCAATGTATGATTATGTTGTTTCAAATAAACATGTTATAGAGTAGTGATTTCTGCAGGATAAAAAGCATATTTTTCTAACCTATTAATATGATGACACTAAGTATCTGAATGATCTTAATTGGTCATAAATCAATTGTGACCAATTTCCATGAGTACCATTCATGCCTTGGAAATATGGTCTGTTTTCCATCTTCACAATGTTCTTAGCTAAACATTTAAGTTGTATTGTGATTTGGTGTTATATGATACAAGGGAAAGTGCTATGAACATATATTTGCTTCTTGACTTTAGATTGGAAAAATTACTATAGCTCTTGATATTTTCATTGACTGCAGCAATGCACGGGTTTCACACTAGTGTATGTTCAAATGCAGTAAGTAACATGAAAGCGGGCATGATTTTATAGGAGATTTAAGGGCACATTTTAACGGCAACAGTGAGCAGCTGAAGGAGATTTTCTTGTTGGAGAAGCTGCATGGAAATAAACTAAGGTGATGGAGACAAAGTTAATTTGAAAAGTATTTAAGTGTTGAAAAGCATTCATGGTTGGACTAGACTGGATCACATTTTCCCTTGTGCATTTGAGCCTCACATTTTAACCTTAACAGACCAACTCGTTTTATATGGTTTTGCAATATATATAATATAGGGATTATTATCCTATATATTGTAGTGAAAATTTTATTAAATGATAAAATTGACTCCAATGAGATTTAAAACAGAGTAAATATGAAATTAGTTATTGTAGTGATAAGATGGATATGCATTTTGATATAAACACAACGTTAATTGTGAAATGAAATGTAGAAGAATAAAAAATAACTGTCAAAGAAATTAAATTAAAAAGTGTATATAATAAAATTTATAATATATATTTGATATTTGTAAAATTAATAAATAATTAAAAATTATTTTATATCAAATAATATTTTTAATAAATTAAAAAATCTAAAAATTATTTTTATATCAAATAATAGATTTGTTATTAAATATATTTAAATTATTTTTATATATGTGAAAATAATTTAACATTTAATATTCTATTTAACAAATAGTAACATATATTTTATATTTAATTTAAATATTATAATTTACTAATATATAAATATATAAATTTATTAATTATATTATATGAATAAGTAATTAAAGATTTAGCTTAGAAAAGCTAAAATAGAAAAAACAATTCCCAAAAACGATTAGATTTTGAGAGGCAGCATGGCGAAAATCAATTCTTACGAAACACAACTAGTTACAATTAGAGGTGGCAAATGAGCGGGTTGGATCGAGTTTAGGTTTGGTTATTTTCGATTGGATCATTTTGGGTTAAGGAAAAATCTGATCATTTTGGGTTTAGATCATTTCAAGTTAGGATAAGGTCGGGTTTGGGTAAAGGAAAAATCTGTCTATTTCAGGTTCGGATCATGTCGAGTTCAGGTCAATTGGAATTCGGATCAATTTGGGTTTAAATTAATTCAGGGTTCGGATTAGGTTGTGTTTGGGTCGTTGACTTTTTTAGTCAATTTAATTTGGTTGGATTTGGATTCAGGTCGAGCATATAGGTTTTTTGGATTAAGCCTTAGTCATATCTATGTGATTTGTTTTGTATGAAAATCAACTGAAACTATATTTCTAAGAATTACAAAACCCATAAAAATAAACTTTTCTTATTACATGACCTATAATAAAATTGGGATTTAAATAATCAAAATATTTACTAGTCTGTAGATAGTTTTCTTTATACTATTTACCAATATTCATAAATTAATTACATTTTTTTCATTTTATTTCTATTTGATATGGCAAAGCCCAAAATTTGAGGTCCAAACTCCACGGAGGTTGCAACATGGCGTAGTATTATTGGGACACATGGCAATAGGTGGCAGATACCACGTGGCGCGCAGAAGCCTTTTTGCAGAAGATGCCTCCTATAGACAATCTCCATAATGTGACAGCCTGCCGCCTATTGATTGAGGCCTCTAGATCTACGAGTCTCCGACCTTTCGGTAGACCCTTGCCGCTACAAATAGAAATCAAATTGGACATTTTAGTGCCGTATTGGGAACGAATTCTTCTAAAAGGATGAAATTGCCCTTCAGGTAATTACTTTACAATACTGGTAATTTACTCGCCTATAAATAGGCGATAGATATTGTTTTACTCCCTAATTTTTGACTTCTAGCGTTTACGTTCCCTATACTCAAGAGTACTTAGCTGACTTAAGTATCGGAGTGCCTACATAGGGAACCACCCCCTGCGTTCCTCTAACTTTTTCTATCTTGCAGAACCTTTTTAGAGACACGTGGAGAGAAATACAGAGAGATTACGTCAGCAATCATTCATTGTTGTTTTATGCAACAACAATTGGCGCCATATGTGGGAAACGAAATAAAAGCCAATCAAAACTTTGAAGATGGTGAGATCAAGATCGACTACTGTCAGAGATAGGAGTGATGAGAACTCCATGAGCCCTCCTGAACAATCGATCCGTCACAGGCCACAAGTGAACAGGAAAGAAGAGAGAACGACAATGTCTGTGGTGGAATTTGAAGCTCTGAGGCGGTAGAGTGAGGAAACAAGCCAAGCGCTAAGGGCCAAGGTGGATCTATTTAAAGGGGTCCTCCACAATTGAACCTACCGCAAGTTGTACAGAACCTTATAGAAGAGACAAGCCCAGGGGTATCGCCACAAGTGATACTGCGACAGGGTACTCAAGTTAGGCAAACCCCTATCTGAGACAGGAGGTGTGTCCTGTGAGAGAGAAACTTAGAACCAGCAGAATGTGGTAAGGCTCGGAGGTAAACAGCCTGCCGCAAGGTCCACGCGAGAGTATGAAGATGTGGCATGTATCGGGCAACAAAGCCCCGAAGCTGCGTGACAGGGTGCTGGGTGACAGGCTGGCGAAGCTGCAGTTAGATCTTTCGCCTACTGCCAAAGTCCATCAAATCTTGCTGGGACTAACCTAGGACATGGTGTTGGAGGTGGTAGAAAGATTGGTGTCGATGATGAGAGCACATGAAGGGCCGAGTCGGAGTTTGACCCTACCTGGAACACACAGATGATGCGAGGGGATGTATCTCGAAGTAAAGGGAAGGAGGTGGTTGTTGAAGACTAATCTGATTCGTCCCGTGTTGAAAGAGATAAAGATCAACCCGCTCCCGTGGATATGAAAAAGATAATAGAACAGGTGTTGGAAGAAAAGAAGTTGGTGTCAACGAAAGAGAGCCAGAGGAGAAAGATACCATTTAGCGCAGCCATCATACAAAAACCACTGCCCCTAAAGTTCAAGATGCCACAGATGACCACATATATAGGAAAGACGAATCCCTATGATCATATACAGAACTATGAGGCCTTGATGTTACTACATGGATGGGAGGATGAGATAATGTGTAAGGCCTTTTCACTCACTCTAACAAGCATGCGATGAAGTGGTTTAACAATTTGCCCGAGGGATCCATTGCCTTTTTTGATCAATTGCGCAATGAGTTCCTTAAGGCATTTATGGTGAATAGCCAGAGGAAGAAGGAACCGACTTACTTGCTCACCCTTAAGCAAGGAAATAAGGAGTCCTTGAAGAGTTATGTAGATCGGTTTAGGGATGCTACTCTCGAGGTACGTGATTTGCAAGTAGGAGTGGCCATGGTAGCCATGTTACAAGGGACCAGATCTGAAAAGTTGCAAGAGTCCCTGTCGCTAGACCAACTCACTACGATTACCTATTCTCTCGAGCAAATAAGTACATCACTCAGGAGGAAGTGATGAAAATGGTATCAAATGAGGAGCAAAAAGAAGGAATGAAGCGTGGGAGAGAAGCCCCCGAGGGGTCTTCGAGTCAATCGAGCAAACCTAATAAAGCCCCTAGGTTGAAGGATACTACATACACTCCACTCACTGAATCTTGTGCATCAATGTTGGCGGCTATCGAAGGGTCAAGTCTTATACAGTTCCCGAAGAAGACCTCGGGGAATCTAGGTCGGAACCTGGAATCGTATAGTAAATTTCACTCTGCGCATGGACATTTTACGAAGAAGTGTAGAGAGTTGATGAATCAGCTGGAGGCGCTGGCACGGGAAGGCAAGATAGGACGATTTGTATGGAGGGGTGAAAGAAATAACTATCCCTCACGTAATAGGGGAAATAATCCCAAAGACAGGAGAGATAGAAACAAAAGGAATGAAGGAAGAAATGAAGATGTAAGGAGAAATGAGAACAGGATGGGCGATAAGAGAAATCAGGAAAAAGATAACGAACCCAAAGGCCCAGCAATCAATGTTATATCTGGAAGGGAATCATTGGCTAGTACTTCTTTCTCGTCTATAAAGTCCTATGCTCGGCAAGCATACCAAGTCAATTTGGTAATGGAAGAGAGGCAGGATGAAGAGTCCATTACCTTCACACCAACTGATAGGGGAGATGTCACGACCCCCTATGACAATCCAATGGTGATCTCGACAGTTGTGCCAAAGCATCCAGTCAGTCAGATCCTAGTCGATAATGGAAGTTCCATGAACCTGATTTACTGGAATTCCTTTGAGAAGATGAACATTTTAGAGGATAGGTTGAAGCCCGTGCCCATGCATGTGTATGGATTTTCTAGTTAAAAGGTATAGGTAGCAGGGGCAATTTAGCTACCTGTCACATTAGGAGAGAGCCCAAGGAGTATTGTCCAGCAGGTGTTGTTTATTATGGTAAAGTCAACTTCAGTAGCTTACAATATGATTTTTGGGTGACCATTATTAAACGACATGAATGCAGTGATGCACCCCTATTATTTGCTGAAGAAGTTTCCAACCCCTCGTGGTGTAGGCCAAGTGAGGGGAGACCAAAGGAGGGCCCAGACATGTAATATCATGTCCACCACGTGCAAGGGGATTTAGAGGAAAGAGACCCTCACGATCGATGAACCACCTAAGCCAACACCGAACGAAGAGATGGAGGCGATCCAGTTAGTTGAGGAAAATATAGAGAAGGTAGTTTATGTCGGAAGACAATTGCCTAGCACAACGAAGGAAGAGATAATTCGGTGCCTGAAAGAGAACACTGATGTTTTTGCTTGGACTCCCGACGACATGCCAGGAATTGACCTTGAGGTTGCTTGTCATCGGTTGAATGTAATTCCTGGAGCAAAACCGATCAAGTAGAAGAAAAGAAATTTTGCCCTTGAAAGACAAAAAGTTATAGACGAATAAGTCTCGAAGGTGCTACGAGCAAGTTTTATCAGAGAAGTTGACTACCCCGAATGATTGGCTAATGTAGTCAAAAAGCTAACGGAAAATAGAGGATGTGCGTAGACTTCACTGACTTGAATAAGGCTTGCCCCAAGGATTCGTATCCATTACCCTGTATTGATAAATTGGTAGACGAGACTTGTGGATATGAACTACTTAATTTTCTGGATGCTTTTTTGGGGTACCACCAAATTATAATGCACCCAGATGATGAGGAGAAAACTTATTTCATTATTGATAGTGAAGCATATTGCTATCGAGTAATGCCTTTCAGTTTGAAAAAACAGGGGCAACTTATTAACAAATGGTAAACAAGGTGTTCAAGGGCTTGTTGGGTAACTCCATAGAAGCGTTTGTGGATGATATGATCATCAAAAGTCATGGGGAAGAATCATATGCTGAGAAAATGTTAGAGGTGTTTAAAGTGTTACGGTAATATAACATGAAGTTGAACCCCAACAAATGTTCGTTTGGAGTGAGGTTGAGAAAGTTTTTAAGGTTCATGGTCACTAATCGAGGAATTGAAGCTAACCCCAAAAAAGTTCAGGCCATCTTGGACATTAAACCACCAAACACTATTAAGGAAGTTCAAAGGCTAATAGGGGGATAGCAGCCTTGAACCGCTTCTTGTCCAAATCAGCAGAAAAGAGTCTGCCATTCTTTAAAGCGATAAAGGTCGGAAGGAATTTCAAATGGACCGAAGAGTATCACGATGCTTTTGAGAAATTGAAAGATTACCTAAAAGAGTTGCCACTGTTGTCTCGGCCTCAACCTGAAGATAGACTCTTTATGTATCTGGGTGTAGGCGAAAAGGCAATGAGCGCAGTCCTGTTGAGAAAAGATGGAGACAAGGACTGCCTAATCTACTATGTGAGCAAGGTTTTGCTAAATGCTGAGATGAGATATCCCCAAGTGGAAAAGGTAGCCTTATCACTGGTGATGGCAACTCGAAAGCTATGGTCGTACTTCCTGGCCCATTTAGTAACTATCCTTACCGACCAGCCTTTGAGACAGATACTGCAAAAACCAGAACACTCGAGGCACTTAACTAAATGGGCAATCGAGCTTAGTGAATATGACATATACTTCTTGTGAAATCCCTAATTTTCTATTTTTCCATACACCTACTTAATCCGATAAAGTTAGAATATCAAGTTTAATCGTTACAATTTATTCATATGAATTTCGTAGGTGTCGGGGAAATGGCGAAGTGGGCCCCACAGCATAAGCTATAATCTGGATGAGTTCGAAAAGCGCCAAAATATGTAAGTTGGAAAAAAAAATAATAATAATAAAAATAAAAATAGAATATAAAATCTGAAAGATAAAAATATTAGAAAAATGTTGGAATAGGAATTGGAATTTATGAAATTGTAAAGGAGTATTTAAGTCATTTTATATGAGACCTTGGTCAAACTTTATATTGAGTCAATAATTGACTTAATTTGACTTAAATAAATATAATTTATTGAAAATAATAAATAAAATCTGAAATTTGGAATTTAGTAAGATATCTTGATGGCAAACTTGAAATTTGGTGGAAATTAAAGGGGAAATTGATACTTTATTAGAATGGGCAGATTTTTAAGAGTAAAATAATATAAAAATAAGCCATGGTTGACCGATATTTTCACCTTCTCCAGCAATTTTGCTCTTTCGTTTTTACCCATTTTCTTCTAAGTTTTCTTTTGTTATTTCTTGTGAAACCACCTTCCATCTTCACCTAATCAAGAAGCACCATTAACAAGAGTTGTTCTACTCAACAAGGGCTGTTGATAGCTGGTTTTATTGAGGGCTGGAACCGAAAATTGAAGGAGCATTTTACTGCTACAGTTTCGGTTTTATGGGTAAGAAAGAAAGATGTTGTTTTTTATTAAGTTTAATTATGGTTTGGTTATTGATTTAAGTGTGAATGATACATTTATAGCCTTTATTTTACATGGAACTAAGTGTGTGAAGTGAAGAGGATTTTTGGCCAAAAGAGGGTTCATGATGAACCAACATGAATGGCATGTTTGAGAGGAGGGAAAATAGATGTTATGAGAGGATGAGTTAGCCATGACTTGGAATTAAACAAAACAATGAGTTTGACAAATTGGGTAGGTTCGGTCAAGCTAGGAATGGAGGGAATATGGTGGAATTTTGATGTAAGGAAATTATGGAATTAATGTTGATTTGGATTAAATAGAAATATGGAATTAAAGTTGGAAAATGATTAAGGAAAACATGAGGATGCTCTCGGTTTGGATGAAGGGGAACTTGGAATTCCTTGATTTTATATGATTAATGGTTATATGAATATTTAAAATAATGCATGAAGCCTATAAAGGAAATTAGAATGGATATAATATATATATGTGTGTGTGTGTTATGTGTGTGTGTTGGAGAATGAAGGAAGCATTTAGCCAAGCTTCCATTGATATACTTCATGCTACTTTTTCTAAGGTTTATAGTTAAACATAAAGTATAATTTAAAGGAATTAATATTATTTTGCAGCTTTCAATCCAAAGGAATAACGTTACAGAAGTGGTGCAGTTGAATTCCATACGGCACAGTAAATAAGGTAAGGGAATATATATGGAGGTTGTTAGGAAGATACGTGCTTGCATGGGAAATTGGTGGATTGGAAATTATATATTGTGAATTTTATTGCAAGGGGTTAGGATAGACTTAATTGTCATTCCATTATAATTATAGAAAAATCCCTTCCTTAAATTACTACTTAAATATGTTTAAATGTTAAAATTTGAAGTTTATGACAAGTGGAATATGTTCTAAAGATTATTTTAAATTATTTTAGAACATATATTTGATTTTATTGATCTTCTTTTATAAAGAATATTTACTTCTATTATTATGGATGAGTGAGGTGATGAATGACCCGTAAGGTACTTCGGGCCCTCACAATAAAAAGTTATTGATTTTACCGATATTTGAATTTAATTGAATTTTGAGATTTGTTGCTCCGTGATGACCATGCATTTACCGTTACCGAATTACATGTTATCGACTGTGAGACATTTGGGCAAGTCCGCAGTCCCACAGATGTCATATGCCCAATGTACACTGTGGATCATTAAGCAATGGCCATTGTTACCGATAGGAACAGCTTAGGGATGGATTCCTGGCCCAACTTGGGTACGCTTAATTCCTATACCGATTACCGAACTGTTTATGCATGAGTCTCTTGTGTGTTGACTGTCTCTACCGACTGAAATGAATTATTGATTTATCGATTTACCGTTACTGATTTATTATTGAAATGAATTATTGATTTATCGACTTACCGTTACTGAATTATTTATTGAATAAATTATTCCTATTGAATTACCGAAATTAAATATATTATATGATTTTTTTTAAATTTCATATAGTAGCATAGTATTACACTTCTATATATATCTCCTTACTGAGTGTAAACTCACCCCTTAACTCTCATCCCAGAATATTTGCAGTGACCTTCCGCTCATACGAGAGGAGTACGATTTTTGGATCCTACAGTATTTCCTTCGAGACTGGTTGTTTATCCAGTGAAGGTATATTCTATATTCTATATATCTCAGACTTGTCTAGTACAGTACTTATTATGTTATAAAGACTAAGGGGATGTAAATTAAGAAGAAAGAAATTTTGTACATGTGTCTAGAGACCTGCACTTTTACACAAGGATATGTCGAATGTCCAAATTTTCGTGGACTTAATTATATGAATTTATTTGGTATTTGAATTGCATTGGAATCCTGTGAAAATTGTGGTTTTCAGCTGGTATATAAATTGTGTTTAAAGTGCAGGAGGTTAGGATATTTACAGCAGTTATGCTGCCGAAATTTTGTTAGAAACTTACTAAAATATCATAAAATATTCTATGAACATAATCGAGTGAAATGAAATAAGAAAAAGACATCGACAAACAGCCTAACCAATCCGAAGATAGGAACAATGAATTGAATATTTTTACCGAAAATTGATGTTACATAATTGGTATCAGAGCGAGGTTAGTCTGATGTTTGTCGGTGTCATTATGTTAAAATTGATTACATCCTCAAGTACTGTACTTGTCTGAATATATATTTAGGGTATAACTGTTGAAAGTTATACTAAATTTTGTTTGAATTGTTGTGGTATTGGCAGAATGAGTAATCGCCGAAGGGGTACTGGTAGAGGACGTGGACGGGGACAAGCCGTACCGTCTCCAGAGCCTATTCCTCCTCCATCTCCAACGGGTAGCCCTAACACCCGATTGTCTAGAATTGAGCGAGGTATTGAGGCAATGAGTACGATGTTTACTCAGTTTATGTCGCAAATGGCCTCAAATGCACCACCCGTACCACCAGCCCCACCAGCTTCTACTGTACCAGAACCTGCTCCCCAGATGCCTCCTGTTCCTCCAGTGCAGGCCCCACCCATACAGCCCGAGGTTCCACAGCCAACCCAGCCTCCCGTCAGACAGAATCCCCAGGGTTACTGTAGTTCAGCTTTGTTAAAGGAGTTTCGGAAGTTTGATCCTCCCAAGTTTAAAGGGGATAAGGACCCTTTAGCTGCAGAAAATTGGGTGGAGGCAGTCACGTGGTTGTTTCAGTATATGACATGTTCAGAACGGGAGAAAGTAGGCTTGGCAACCTATTTATTAGTGGATGATGCGAAGCATTGGTGGCTGTCCACTAAGACTATTCTAGAGGCTAGACATGCCGAGATCACGTGGGATTCATTTTTGGAGTCTTTTAATCAGCAATATATTCCACGTACTGCTCAGCAGAAACTGAAGATGGAGTTTATGAACTTGGCTCAAGGTAGCATGTCTGTTGATCAGTACGAGTCTAAGTTTATTAGGCTGAGCAGGTTTGATCCAAAGGTATTACAGAGTGAGCAGCACAAGATTTTCAGGTTTATGGAGGGTTTGAGACCATCCATTCGTTCTAAGCTCTATCCATTAGACATCAGTACCTATGCAGAGATAGTCCGTAAGGCTCAGTTATGTGAGCAGGACTATGAGTTCCATCAGACAGATTTCCGAGCTAAGGGTAAGGCTAAGGATAAAGGGAAGCGGAAATCAGATGATAGAGCCTCGAGTGACCGATTTTCAGTTAAGAAGGGGAGGAGAGATGATTGGACTCCTAGGCCTACAGGGATCAGAATTTCAGAGGACAGATCCCGATCCTCAACTGGTAGTACCGTGGGCTCACCGAAGAGTTTTATGAAGCCATGTGAGAGTTGCGAAAAATTCCATGGTACCCAGCCTTGCCATTTATTGACAGGAGCTTGTTTTGGTTGTGGTGAGAAAGGGCACCTAGTAAAGGATTGTCCTAAAGCTAGACCGAAGGTGCCAGAGGGATCAGAGAAGACAGCTTCTACTCAGCGTAAGGCCACGGTTGCAGAGAAAGGGAAGAAAGCCGTGACACAGGGTCGAGTATATGCTATAGATAGGGAGTCCGCCGATACCACCTCCACCAAAGTGATTAAAGGTACTATTTATCTTTTGATAAAAGTGTCACAGCATTATTTGATTCGGGTTCGATTCATTCTTTTGTATCCTCCATGATTGCTATGCATATTCCTGTTAAACCCGAACCTCTAGGACACTTATTACAGATAAATACACCTTTTAGGGAATCACAGATGACGGATATTGTATATCGAAACTGTAAGCTACGGGTAGGAGAGAAGGAATTGATAGCCGATTTAATTTTACTTAATATGTATGGGTTTGATGTTATATTAGGCATGGATTGGCTAACTAAGAACCATGTTATCTTAGATTGTTATGCTAAAACCGTGACCTTCTCTTCTCCCGTTAGCTATATTGTACATTTTGCTAGTATTTAATGTAAGAAAATATTTATTTACCGAATTGCTCGAAAGTGAATTTAATGGAATTGTTTAATGTATGAAGGATTTATAGCCTATGTGGTGGACGTAGAACAAACACGTCCAGAGCTTCATGAAATTCCGATAGCCAGAGAATTCCCCGATGTATTTCCGGAAGATCTTCCAGGGCTTCCACCAGATAGGGAAATTGAGTTTACGATAGGTTTGGTGCCAGGGACAGAACCTATTTCCAGACCTCCCTATCGAATGGCAATTGTGGAGCTCGAGGAACTTAAAAAGCAGCTTCAGGAGTTACTAGATAAGGGGTTTATACGACCCAGCGTATCCCCGTGGGGTGCTCCTGTGCTATTTGTACGAAAGAAGGATGGTAGTTTAAGGCTGTGTATCGACTACCGATGGTTGAACAGTGTGACTATTAAAAATAAGTATCCTCTTCCCAGGATCGACGATCTTTTTGATCAGCTTCAGGGAGCACAGGTCTTTTCCAAGATAGACTTGAGATCGGGATATCATCAGCTAAAGATCCGGAGTGAGGATGTCCCTAAGACGGCATTTAGGACTCGATACGGTCATTATGAATTTCTGGTTATGCCGTTCGGTCTCACTAATGCCCCTGCAGCATTTATGAATTTAATGAATGATGTATTCAAGCAATATTTGGATCAGTTTGTGATTGTTTTTATTGATGATATTTTGGTGTACTCTAGATCCAGGGAAGAGCATGAGCAGCATTTGAGGATTGTTTTACAGACCCTCAGGGAACGGAATTTATATGCTAAGTTGAGTAAGTGTGATTTCTGGCTGGACCAAATTTCTTTCTTAGGGCATATTGTCAGTAAGGATGGGATTTCGGTTGACCCAGCTAAGATTGAGGCTGTGATGCAATGGGAGAGGCCAAAGACAGTGACTGAGATAAGAAGTTTCTTAGGTCTAGCCGGTTACTATCGGAGGTTCGTTGAGGGTTTTTCCAGATTGGCTGCTCCACTGACGCGCTTAACGCGCAAAGATGTAAGGTTTGAGTGGAATGACGCCTGCGAACGCAGTTTTCAGGAGCTTAAGCGCAGACTAACCACAGCACCCGTTCTTACCATTCCTGATAGTTCAGGGGGTTTCTTTGTATACAGTGATGCCTCCGCACAGGGATTGGGTTGTGTGTTGATGCAGAATGGTAAAGTTATTGCTTATGGTTCCCGCCAGTTAAAAGACCATGAGAAGAACTATCCAACGCACGATATGGAGTTGGCCGCAGTTGTATTTGCATTAAAGATTTGGCGGCACTATTTGTATGGACAAAAGTTTCAAGTATTTACAGATCATAAGAGCCTGAAATATCTCTTCTCACAGCGGGAACTTAATATGAGACAGCGAAGGTGGCTCGAGCTTCTGAAGGATTATGATTGTGATATCCTGTACCACCCGGGAAAGGCCAATGTGGTGGCAGATGCTCTGAGCAGGAAACATATGGGAATGGTGTCTTATATGATGGTCCGAGAGTATGAGTTGTTGGAGCAATTTGCAGGCCTTAGTTTAAATGTCATGCCTTCTGAGCATTATGGTATAGTTGCTAGTTTAATGATTGAGCCAGAATTGATTAGTAGAATCAGAGTTGCTCAGGAGCAGGATACTCGGTGTATTGAGGTAGCTAGTCAAGCTCAGGCAGGTGAGTTATCAGATTTTGTTATTGGCAGCGATGGTATCTTGAGGTTTAAAGGCCGAATATGGGTTCCCGATGATAAGGAGCTGAAGAAGTTGATTTTGACAGAAGCTCACTCCACTAGATACACTTTGCATCCGGGTAACACTAAAATGTATCATAATCTTCGCAAAGTGTATTGGTGGCCTGGCATGAAACGAGACATAGCAGAGTTTGTGGTAAAATTTCTTACATGCCAGCAGGTTAAGGTAGAGCATCAACGACCAGCCGGTTTGTTACAGCCTCTGCCTATACCTATGTGGAAATGGGAACACATCACTATGGATTTTATTGTGGGATTACCTCGGACCAGACGGAGCCATGACAGTATATGGGTGATAGTTGATCGATTAACTAAGTCTGCCCACTTTTTGCCTATCAAGTCCACAGATTCACTGAGTACTTTGGCAGATCTATATGTTAAGGAGATTGTAAGGTTGCACGGTGTTCCTGTGAGCATCACATCGGATAGGGATTCCAGGTTTACTTCTCATTTTTGGGAACAATTCCAAAAAGCTCTGGGATCTCAATTGAATTTCAGCACGTCTTTCCATCCGCAGACTGATGGTCAATCCGAGCGTACCATCCAAACGCTCGAGGATATGTTGAGAGCCTGTGCTTTGGATTTTAAGGGCTCCTGGGACGATCATCTGCCATTAGCTGAATTTGCCTATAATAATAGTTATCAGGCAAGTATCGGGATGGCACCGTATGAAGCTTTGTATGGTAGAAGGTGCCGATCACCGATAGGTTGGGAAGAAGTGGGAGAACGAAAGCTGTTGGCTCCAGATTTAGTCGAGCAGGCTTCGGAGGATGTTAAGTTGATTTGTCAGAGACTTAAGACAGCTCAAAGCCGACAGAAAAGTTATGCGGATCAAAGGCGTAGACCACTAGAATTTGCTGTGGGTGATTCGGTGTTCTTAAAGGTTTCCCCATCAAAAGGCATTATGAGGTTTGGTAAGAAGGGTAAATTGAGTCCTCGTTATATCGGGCCATTTGAGATTTTGGACCGTGTGGGAGACGTGGCATACAGGTTAGCTTTACCACCACAGTTAGCTGGAGTGCACAATGTCTTCCATGTATCAATGCTCAGGAGATATCATCCGGATTCATCTCATGTCATTGAATATAAACCTTTGGAGATTCGGGAAGACATGAGTTATGTAGAGAAGCCTATCCGGATTCTTGATAGAAAAGAGAGAGTGTTACGGTCCAAAACAATTCCATTGGTTAAAGTTCTCTGGCAGTACCATACTACAGAGGAAGCGACATGGGAACTAGAGAGCTTGATGAGAGAAAGATATCCAGAGTTATTCGAATAATTGGCCGATTCAAATTTGGAGGACAAAATTTTTTAAAGGTGGGGAGGATGTGAAATCCCTAATTTTCTATTTTTCCATACACCTACTTAATCCGATAAAGTTAGAATATCAAGTTTAATCGTTACAATTTATTCGTATGAATTTCGTAGGTGTCGGGGAAATGGCGAAGTGGGCCCCACAGCATAAGCTATAATCTGGATGAGTTCGAAAAGCGCCAAAATATGTAAGTTGGAAAAAAAATAATAATAATAATAAAAATAAAAATAGAATATAAAATCTAAAAGATAAAAATATTAGAAAAATGTTGGAATAGGAATTGGAATTTATGAAATTGTAAAGGAGTATTTAAGTCATTTTATATGAGACCTTGGTCAAACTTTATATTGAGTCAATAATTGACTTAATTTGACTTAAATAAATATAATTTATTGAAAATAATAAATAAAATCTGAAATTTGGAAATTAGTAAGATATCTTGATGGCAAACTTGAAATTTGGTGGAAATTAAAGGGGAAATTGATACTTTATTAGAATGGGCAGATTTTTAAGAGTAAAATAATATAAAAATAAGCCATGGTTGACCGATATTTTCACCTTCTCCAGCAATTTTGCTCTGTTTCGTTTTTACCCATTTTCTTCTAAGTTTTCTTTGTTATTTCTTGTGAAACCACCTTCCATCTTCACCTAATCAAGAAGCACCATTAACAAGAGTTGTTCTACTCAACAAGGGCTGTTGATAGCTGGTTTTATTGAGGGCTGGAACCGAAAATTGAAGGAGCATTTTACTGCTACAGTTTCGGTTTTATGGGTAAGAAAGAAAGATGTTGTTTTTTATTAAGTTTAATTATGGTTTGGTTATTGATTTAAGTGTGAATGATACATTTATAGCCTTTATTTTACATGGAACTAAGTGTGTGAAGTGAAGAGGATTTTTGGCCAAAAGAGGGTTCATGATGAACCAACGTGAATGGCATGTTTAAGAGGAGGGAAAATAGATGTTATGAGAGGATGAGTTAGCCATGACTTGGAATTAAACAAAACAATGAGTTTGACAAATTGGGTAGGTTCGGTCAAGCTAGGAATGGAGGGAATATGGTGGAATTTTGATGTAAGGAAATTATGGAATTAATGTTGATTTGGATTAAATAGAAATATGGAATTAAAGTTGGAAAATGATTAAGGAAAACATGAGGATGCTCTCGGTTTGGATGAAGGGGAACTTGGAATTCTCTTGATTTTATATGATTAATGGTTATATGAATATTTAAAATAATGCATGAAGCCTATAAAGGAAATTAGAATGGATATATATATATATATATATATATATATATGTGTGTGTGTGTGTGTGTGTTGGAGAATGAAGGAAGCATTTAGCCAAGCTTCCATTGATATACTTCATGCTACTTTTTCTAAGGTTTATAGTTAAACATAAAGTATAATTTAAAGGAATTAATATTATTTTGCAGCTTTCAATCCAAAGGAATAACGTTACAGAAGTGGTGCAGTTGAATTCCATACGGCACAGTAAATAAGGTAAGGGAATATATATGGAGGTTGTTAGGAAGATACCGTGCTTGCATGGGAAATTGGTGGATTTGAAAATTATATATTGTGAATTTTATTGCAAGGGGTTAGGATAGACTTAATTGTCATTCCATTATAATTATAGAAAAATCCCTTCCTTAAATTACTACTTAAATATGTTTAAATGTTAAAATTTGAAGTTTATGACAAGTGGAATATGTTCTAAAGATTATTTTAAATTATTTTAAAACATATATTTGATTTTATTGATCTTCTTTTATAAAGAATATTTACTTCTATTATTATGGATGAGTGAGGTGATGAATGACCCGTAAGGTACTTCGGGCCCTCACAATAAAAAGTTATTGATTTTACCGATATTTGAATTTAATTGAATTTTGAGATTTGTTGCTCCGTGATGACCATGCATTTACCGTTACCGAATTACATGTTATCGACTGTGAGACATTTGGGCAAGTCCGCAGTCCCACAAATGTCATATGCCCAATGTACACTGTGGATCATTAAGCAATGGCCATTGTTACCGATAGGAACAGCTTAGGGATGGATTCCTGGCCCAACTTGGGTACGCTTAATTCCTATACCGATTACCGAACTGTTTATGCATGAGTCTCTTGTGTGTTGACTGTCTCTACCGACTGAAATGAATTATTGATTTATCGACTTACCGTTACTGATTTATTATTGAAATGAATTATTGATTTATCGACTTACCGTTACTGAATTATTTATTGAATAAATTATTCCTATTGAATTACCGAAATTAAATATATTATATGATTTTTTTAAAATTTCATATAGTAGCATAGTATTACACTTCTATATATATCTCCTTACTGAGTGTAAACTCACCCCTTAACTCTCATCCCAGAATATTTGCAGTGACCTTCTGCTCATACGAGAGGAGTACGATTTTTGGATCCTACAGTATTTCCTTCGAGACTGGTTGTTTATCCAGTGAAGGTATATTCTATATTCTATATATCTCAGACTTGTCTAGTACAGTACTTATTATGTTATAAAGACTAAGGGGATGTAAATTAAGAAGAAAGAAATTTTGTACATGTGTCTAGAGACCTGCACTTTTACACAAGGATATGTCGAATGTCCAAATTTTCGTGGACTTAATTATATGAATTTATTTGGTATTTGAATTGCATTGATATCCTGTGAAAATTGTGGTTTTTCAGCTGGTATATAAATTGTGTTTAAAGTGCAGGAGGTTAGGATATTTACAGCAGTTATGCTGCCGAAATTTTGTTAGAAACTTACTAAAATATCATAAAATATTCTATGAACATAATCGAGTGAAATGAAATAAGAAAAAGACATCGACAAACAGCCTAACCAATCCGAAGATAGGAACAATGAATTGAATATTTTTACCGAAAATTGGATGTTACACTTCTAGCCTCGTCAAGCAATAAAAGGGCAAGCATTGGCGGACTTTATTGTAGAATGCAACGACCGAGAGGTCCAACAAGAACTAGAATTAGTTTGGTGGAAATTGTTTGTGGATGGAACTCGTAGTGTGGATGGTAGTGGAGCTGGAATTGTATTGATTTCGCTTGAGGGGGAAGCCTATGAGTATTCCCTGAGCTTTAACTTTCCAAGCTCAAATAATGTAGCTGAGTACGAAGCCTTGATGGCCGAAATGAAACTAGCCAAGAAGTTGGAAGTTAGCAATCTGATAGCTCATAGTGACTCACAGTTGGTGGTGAATCAGTTCCATGGCGAATATGAAGCACAGGAACTGGCTTTAGTACCCTACTTGCAGAAAGTTCAGCTATTGGCGCAATCATTTAAGAACTTTTGGTTAGCCTAGATAAACTGGTCTGAGAATAGTCATGCAAACGCACTTTCAAAGTTAGCATCCTCTAAGGGAATGAAAGGTGGAGTAGTAAAGGTTGAGTGTCTAACCAAGCCAAGCACTGAATAAGAGGAAGTCTGCAATGTTGAGATTGAGAGTGATCGGAGAAACCCGATCAAAGATTACATTTTGAAGGGAAAACTCCCTGATAACAGAGACGAAGCATGAAAGCTAAAATTGCAAAGTGCCGGATTTAAATGTTAAATGGGGAGCTTTACAACCGTAGGTTTACTATGCCTTTATTGAAATGCTTAAGGCCTGAACAAGCTAAATACACATTGGTTGAAGTTCACAAGGGCATATGTGGTGAACACTTAGGGGCTCGAGCGTTAGCTATAAAGGTACTATATGCAGGGTTTTATTGGCCAACATTGAAAAGAGATGCTGTTTAGAAAGTGTGAAGATGTGAAAAATGCCAAAAATTTACCCCTGTAGCATCGGCACTAGTCTCGGGCTTCCAGAGTACCTTTCAACCAACTCCATTTGCACAATATGGGCTCAACATTTTAGGACCCTTTCCCTTGGCACTAGGCAAAGGAAATATCTGCTAGTTGCTATTGAGTACTTTACAAAGTGGATAGAAGAAACCTTGGCTACAATTTCTGAAAAGAAGGTAGAGGCGATGGTATGGAGAGATATTATCTGTCGATTTGGAATCTCTTAAGTATTAAATGCCGATCATGGAAAATAGTTTGATTGTGACGGGTTTCGAGAGTTTTGTAGAGGCATGAGTATCCAACTAAGGATATCGTCTATATCCTACCCACAAGCCAATGGGCAGGCTGAAGTGAGCAACTAAACTATACTGCATGGATTGAAAACCAGATTGGACAATGCAAAGGGAGCATGGGTGGATGAGCTCCCTAGTGTCCAATGGGCTTATAGGACAACGAGTCAGGTGTCGACAGGAGAGACACCATTTAATTTGGTATATAAGACTGAGGCCCTTATCCCGGTTGAAATTGGAGCAGGATCGCCTAGGCTAATCCCTTACATTCAAGAAATCAACTCTCAAGGGCTTAAGGAGAACCTTGATCTGATAAATGAATTAAAGGACACAGCAAAAATGATGTTAGCCGTCTACCAATAGCAGATAGTCGCATACTATAATGCTCGAGTTAAGAGCAGGGAAATACGAGAAGGAGACCTGGTGCTGAGAAAGTCAGCCATTACAAATACTCACAGGGAAGATGGTAAGTTCTGAGCTAATTGGGAAAGACCTTACAGAATCAGGAGGATGATTGGACCAAGCACGTGCACCTTGGAGACTTTGCAAGGAAAAAATTTCTCGAAGACTTGAAATATTAACCATCTAAAATTGTACTGGCAATAAGAATATTGTAATCTTTATTGTTTTTATTTTATTTTATGCATTACTTTGCGTGAACTACAAATATCATATGATGTTATTGCTTGACTTATGAATAAGAGGCCAATTATTCATATTTTATGTTTTCTACAGTGACGATTTAACTTATAAATGTGTTACAAGAATAAGAGTAACAAGGCAAAAGCTGGCCAAATTTAAAAAGTCCTTAAGCACAAAAAGGTGCGAGACAAGCAGATGAAAAGTCCTTAAGCACAAAAGGTGCGAGACAAGTAAATGAAAAGTCCCTACAGGCAAATAAAAAGTCGCTAAGCACAAAGGGTGCGAGACGGGCAAATGAAAGTCCCTAAGCACAAAAGGTGCGAGACGGGCAAATAAAAAGTCCCTAAGTGCAAAAGGTATGAGACAGGCAAATAAAAAGTCCCTAAGAAAAAAATATACGCGAGACGAGCAAAACAAAAAAAAGTCCCTAAGCGAAAAATGCGCAAGATGGGCAAACAAAATACATAAGTCCTTAAGCAGAGAATGAGCAAGACAGGCACAATACTCAAGTAAAAGTTCTTCCTTGAAAAACAAGTAACGCTATTTCAAAAAAAAACTTGGAGAGCAATACAATATGGCATGACAAAAGGTATGCTGTAAAGTATGTTATGTTATAATTTTGTTGGGGCATGTCAAAAAGCGTGTTGCGACTTTATTGGTAAAATATCTTTGTGTTGTAACATTTTAGCATATCGCGTAGCATTGTGGCTATAAAATGCTAAAATTCCTACAAATATGATAATATGTCAATTATAGCCACATTTTAATAACATAACATGTGTGTAAACAGTTTGTACTCTATCACAAGCATACAAAGAAAAGAAAAAGAAAACTGTAAAAGAAATTTTGATTTTCATTAAAAGTGAAACTATACATCTTTTGTATGAATTACAATCAAAATGAAAAACAAGATGAAAAAGAAAAATATCCTAATCACTCTATGGTAAGGATGGAGTCAGCTGGAAGCGGAGGCGCTGTGTCTACAGTGGGATCCTGGAGAGCTAGACCTACGTTTGGATCTTTAGGAGGAGCAGCCTCAGAATGAGGAACGTCACTTAAAAGCCTTGCAATCTTGATAGCCGCAGTGTCTAGCACAAGTTCGACAGCAGTAGAGTCAGAGAGTTGAAGATCTTCGTTGTCTAAATACTATAAGGCCTCAATGGGCTCAAGCTGACCGCGTGGTTTACAAGGGGGCTAGGGACCTTTGAGGTTTTCCAAGTTATCTATGGCCTTTTCCTCTAAATAATCTTCAGGGTTCACTGAGTTAGGCTCATATTCAATCCAAGGATGAGGGTTATAGAACTCAGCCTCCTCAATAAACAGGAGCTCCAAGAAGGTCTCATTAGGCCTTTGCTTTTCTAGCCAAGCGCGAGCGAGGTAGAAGCCATACTTGACGAAGCCTGCCAAATAAATTTGCTTTTTCTTGAAGTAGTCTTGGGAAAGACGATATTCCCAGACAGCTTCGGCTCGGGCCTTCTTTTGTTGTTCTAGCAGGTTGTGCACTTCGTCGATGGCCCCTTCTCGTTGTGACCTCATAGCCTGCAAATCATCTGTGACCTTATCATAAGCCTCCAGGTACCCCTGAAGAGAATTAGCCCTTGCCTGCTCATCCCTTAGCTTCAGTTCGAGGCTCATTGTTTAGGATCTCAGAGCCTCGTTGTCTCTCTTCAACTCGTTCACTCTATTGGGAAGTGAGCGGAGTTGGTTGACCCTGTTTTGAAGAGCCATATACTTCTCCTGAAGCTTGTTGTGCATTGATAACCATCACTAAAAGTTTGATGTTGTGCATTGATAACCACCACTTGTTGCGCAGCCTGACAAAATAGAAAAAAGATAATTAAAAACCCTAGACTGTGGAAGATAAAATGTACCTACTCTAAAAGAAGGTTGAAGTTCTTACCTTCATCACAAGATAATCAGAGGTGTCCTCGCCCGTGGAAAGATTCTTGAAGATTTCTTTCTCATCACGCAAGAGTATGGTGCTCCAAGCTAGACGAGAAGCTACCCCGGGCTCCTCGATATTGTCGTTGTCATTGACACTGAGGTAGGTCTAAAAGTCATCCCCATCGATGATCCTTCCTCCCTCCACTTGATAATGCCTGATTGTAGGAGCCGCCATCTTGGGCAAAATTGGCCTCGCAAGCATCGTATCTTCAATATACAGCCTTTTTTGGTACTTGCAGCGAGGCTTACGAGGAGTGCACCTGTCACCGATAGTGTTGAGGTCACTTCTTAGGGAATGAACTCACTTCTTTATGACCCCAAGCTCTAATGACCCTCTGAGCTACGGTCACAAATAACATGCCTTTTCCGTTTACCCCGTTCGACCTCTTACGTGGGGTAACTAGGCTCGCCACTAGTTGGAGAGGAGGAGGAGGAAACTGGGGGTGCTTTGAAATAGAAGCTTTGACTCGGAGCTATTTTCGTGGCAAGGGAGCTTCTGGAGGAACTCTAGAGGAGGATACAGAGGTTTTCCTCCTGCGCATGGCGTTTTGGAAGCTCATGTCTACACAACACAAGAGAAAGAGTTAGCATACCAGGTTGAAAGACGTTAAACATGTGTGTAAGGATAAAAAAAGAATCATCGTTAAAACCTAAAAGATCACCAAAATCATTTATATTAGCTAAATTTTCATCCGATGGGGAAGTCAGAGAAGGGACTCCCGAAGGCAGCACCTTGGTTCAACTCAAGATCTTCCTCAGATGAATTACTGGCATCTGTGGTCCCAAGTATTTCATTCCCTGAGTCAGAAGAAGATTCATCGATCAAGCAACCTACAAGGTTAGTTGATTCGGCTACGGGAACCATAGGTAGGTGAATTGTGGCTGGGCTGTGTGTGTTTAAGGGTGAGGGTAGGTTCGAAGAAACAATAGGAATATTGGCAGCAGCTCTACCTACTCCCCAAATAGCTGCAACAATATTCTCCGGAGTCAGGAGGGAAAATAGATTTCCCTCCCTGGTAGAACGTATACGACAAATAGGCTCACCAAATTGCTTTCTTAGAGAAGCTAAACTAAACTTCTCAGACCGTTTTGCATGGTCACTAGTGTCCCAGTTCCACCTAGTTGGGATACGTACATCCCTAGGGAGCTCGATAACGACCCACTCACTCTCAAAATTATAAAGTTTATTGGGAAGGTCGGCAAAAATTTTGTTGTGAAAGTTTCTCTTTGTCACCCTTTGAAGGGAGTATGTGATCGACCCAGGCAACCCACGAGCCTGAAGAATGCGTTGAGTAATGGGATGGAAGGCACGATACCTAATTCATGGCACACTATGGAAAATCCTACAAGCTGGGCCCAACCATGTGGGTGTAGTTGGCACGGGACGATTTCCTTGAATCTAAGGAATCCATACCCTAGATCATAAAGAGGAAAATGAAAACCAAAAACAATTGAAGCCTTAAAAACAACTATGCCACTGGCAACTAAGTTGGGAGAAGGTTCCCTAATGGCCGAAAGCCTATATCGGTAACCTGCAAGAAGTGAGTAGTTCTTTTTAATTTCTTCTAAATTAGCGATGTTTAATCTAGAACGAACACCCTTCCTTACTGACTTGCCCATACTAGAAGAAGCCATGGTGGATCGCTAAAGGCAAGATCAAGAAATGACAAATTTGGGACAGAAGAGTTAAGGCCTAAGGGAGAATACCGAGTGTGGCAAAAGTGACATGCAGGAGAGTTGTGCGACAGGATAATGTGGGAGAGTGTAGAAAAATGAGGGAGGTTGTAGTGCGGCAAACTTATTGTGGTAGAGTGAAGTTCTCTTAGAAAAAGGTTTGCAACAATAGGTCGAGTGACAGAGTTATGCAGCAAAGATATGCGAGAGGCTATTGTGCGCGACAGAGTGTTGCTGCAGAGAATTTCTGATGCGACTCTCTCCATTTTCCACTACTTATATAGCTGCGGTAGGGAATACGAAATGTTGCAAGGGATCATCTCTCGCAAAGTTGTGCTTTTTTGACCTACAAAAAATACAATAAAAAAACAATAAAAATTCACGAAAAAGACTAGAATATCCCAGCTTCAAGTATATATACTCTCTTTATTGAAAAAAAATTCCAATAAGAGAGTGGGGAGCAATTGATATGGCAAAGCCTAAAATCTGAGGTCCAAACTCCACGGAGGCTGCCGTGTGGCATAGTGTTATTAGGACAAGTGGCAGTAGGTGGCAGATACCACGTGACGCGAAAGACTTTTTGCGGAAGATGCCTCCCACTGGTGCAGGCATCAGAAGATCCCCACAATGTGACAGCTTGCCGCTTATCGATTGAAGCATCTTGATCTACGAGTCTTCCGTCTCGCGGCAGACCCCTGCCACCATAAATAGAAGACAAATTGGACATTTTAGTGCCGTATCGAGAACAAACTCTTCTAAAATGATGAAATTGCCCTTCAGGTAATTACTCTGCAATACTGGCAATTTACTCGCCTATAAATAGGCCATAGGTATTATTTTACTCCATAATTTTTTACTTCAGGCTTTTACGTTCCCTATACTCAATAATACTTGGCTGACTTAAGCATCGGAGTGCTTACACAAGGAACCACCCCCTGCATTCCTCTGACTTTTTCTATCTTGCAAAACCTTTTTGGAGACATGTGGAGAAATACAAAGAGATTACGTCAGCAATCATTCATTGTTGTTTTATGCAATAACACTATTATCTATAATAATTAATAACTTTATGAATTAAAATGATTTAATAATTCCTACTAAATATCATAATACACTACTATACATCTCTTTAGTTTCTTTTGTTTTTTTATAGAATAATTGGAGACATTAAGTGTAGGTGATATAGCTTATGTACTCTATTATAGATTAGCCATTAAATAATTATACATTATGTTCAAATGAATATAATATATAAGAGTGAATATTTAAGTTTAACTAGATTCAAAAAAATATAACACTCATATTATTAAAAAAATTATATTTTTACTATAGTAAAATACTTTGATAATTAATTTTAAATTTAAATATTTATTGATAATATTAAATTTAAGTTTGAATCTTTTTCAAGTTTGGGTTAATTTGGATTTGGATCAATTTGGATTTGGGTCAATTTGGGTTTGGATCAATTCGAGTTTGGACAAATTCGGGTTCGGATCAGGTCAGATTTTGGTTAATCTAAATTCAGATGAATTTGGGTTCGGATCAATTTGAGTTTGAATCAGGTCGGGTTTGGATCAATGTGAATTCGAATCAATATGGTTCGGATCAATTCGGATTCAGATCGAGCTGGATTTGGGTTGTTAACTTTTTTAGTCAAATCGGATCAATCAGGTTTAGTTTCGAGTTAATCAAGTTGGTTTTTCAGGTCAGGTCTAGGGATGTAAACAGGGTGGATACCAGCTAATTTTGAGACACCCGAACCCGAATCTAATTATTGATTAAAGAACCCGAACCCTATTAATCGATTATTTTTTAAATACACTACTCAAACCTTACCCTAATAAATTTCATACTACCCGTTTATTACCCAAACCCGTTTAATTACCTAATTATCAACCAAAAGTTTGAAAAACCTGTTAAATACCCGAACCTGAACCCGACTCATGCAAGAAAATTAATTATTCTAATATATAATTTTTATTAATTAAAAACATAAAATTAAAAAATGTACAAGTTCCATAATAATCGACAAATTTTAATAATTCAACAACTTAAAACCCATAGAAATATATTAATGAAACTAGAAACTAATATAATTTAATAAAAAAACACAAATATATTTAATTAAAAGTTAATCAGGTTCGGGTTTAGGGTACCCTATAGACACTACCTGAACTCGACACGAGTAGTGAAATTACTATCCTAACCCGATTAAAACCCGATTATAGAGTACCCGAATCCTATTTAATATGGACGGGTAATCTCGAGTACCCTATTAAGTGGTATCCGTTTACATCCTTAGTCGGTTCAATCTTTAGCACCTCTAGTTACAATTATACAATTCACAGCTTCTATCTGTTTGCTTTCATATGGAAACTAAGACCATTAGGGTCCAGTGCCATCTGATTGCAACAATCACTACAGTAGTACATTCGCACATGATTTAATATATAATAATATACTGAAAAAAATTTCAAAAATATATGATAATGACATTAGGTTTTTTTTTTCTTTTGTAATTTTCCTTCATCTATTTATTTGTTAGCTTTTTTTATTCTCTTGCTAAGCACTTAGATTCCTGGCCCTTAGTTTAGGAAATCTGTTAATGAATGATCCCATCCTCTTTACGGGATTAACAGGCCATTATATAAGAAAAAAATATTGAATAAATAAGTTTATATATGATGCACTAACAGTGTATAAGCTCTATCTATTGTCAATGCATCAAAGGTTGACACCTCATCAATATGCAAACTAAAAAGATGCCAAGCCTTTAAAAATTAATACAAATAAATTTTTTTTAAATTTGGTCATAAGAACTTATTAATAAGGTGTCAATCTCTGATACATTGACAGTATATAGAGACTATACACTATTGGTGCATCATATATAAATCCTAAATATATACTTTTAGTCAATGAATTTTTTTAATAAATTTGAGTAAAATTATTTTAAATAAATATATAGTAATAAAAAAGAATAAACTATATACTTAATAATTAAAAAGAAATTTACAAACAACTAAAACTTGTCCAAGTAATTATTAACCCTACTTACAAAGGATTCCATTCATGATTATTCTTCCTTTCATATGAATACAAAAGAGAAAATTTATAGCCATATATCATAAGAATCTCTTTTGGGAGTTAATGTCTATCTTTATGTGCTGAATCAATACTTGGGTTGTGATTTGTTGGTTCTAGTGATAATACGACTTGAGAACTTTTTTGCTATATTTTGTTTTAGAGAGATAAATGAATCAAGATTTATGTTTTATTAACTTAAAACAAATCTTGCGTGCTCTTGATTACTAGATTTACGATGCTCTGATTTTGAATGTGATCTATTTTAAGTAAACAAGTTTAATCCAAGATGTAAGTAGTATAATTTTATTCCTTTATTTTACAAACATATTAAATTCTTTTATAAGTTTATATATATTATTAACTTTTACTTTAAATGGTAAAAGAGATAGAATTAATAATAAAAATGATTATTTGAAAAATCTACAATGATGAGAGTTATTTTTTATTTTGTAATAATACATTTCAAAATAATTTCTTTAAGTTGAAAAATCATATACATTTTTTATTTCAATAAAAACTAATTTCAAATGATCATATAAATCAATAAATCACTCTATCATAATAATTAATAATTTAGTTCTGAAATCTAATGTAAAATTTTGATTCCAACTATCGCATAAACTAATAATTTGATGAAAATTTCAAAATACATTATATGATATTCAATAGCTAAGAAAGCATACCAAGATGCCAGTTTGCAAAAAGTCACCATGTTTAAAATTTTTTACTTCAATAACTAGAAAAATATAAAATAAATTACATAAGATATAGGATTACAATCTTGCAAACATTTTCCGTAGAGTTTTTTTAATTCTAGAAGAAGTTAATAGAATGAAACATGTCTAATTTTTTTAATTAGTTATTTTTAATATTTCTTAAAGGGTGTATGTCATTATGTTAACCTAATTTGTGGAGTTTAAAATTTTCACTAATAAAATATGTGATAATAATACTAAGATATATTTGTAGGAAAAATTTTATGGAGCTTATCAATCAAAATGAGATTAAAAAAAAGATTAAATATTATAAAATCTTGAAATTTAGAATATATAAAAATTAAGCATACACATTTTAAAAGAAAAATAGTAATTTAAAAAATAAATTTTTTCGAATTAATATTATTAATTTAAAAATATTGACTGTATTTTTTTTCCGCCAATACATGAATATCATTTTCATTGATGATGAAGTAGGAACCAATAAAATTTAATATTTGGATTTTAATGGTGATATTTTAACAATTTTATTAATTGTCAACAATGGCGAAACTAGAAGTTTGTTGAAATGCATAACCAATACTGAAAGAACTTCCAAGTGATTGATGTTCAACTCACATCTGTTCTTTGCTTTTGCGTGGGTTTTATTTTGGGTAAAAATAAAATAAAAGAAAATTAGTTGATGAGTATGAATTTTTTTAATACATGTAAAAAATAATTTGTTTTATTTTAAAAATATATAGACACACATTTAACTTTTATTTGATATTTTTGCTTTTAAGTAATTTTAATTAAGTCGATGGTAATTAATTTGTAATACAAAACTCATTTAAACAAATTTATATCTATATTTTGTTCCGGGTGAGTTTAGGCTTTTTTACATAAAATACTATTCAAACATATTTTCTCTACTCTCCAAGTGGATCTCATAAGTCATAAGACCTAAAACAAAAGAGAAAAAATGAATATTTTGTTGAATATAGTGGAAAATAGCTTGCTTTTTTCAAAGGGATGCCAAAAGAGTCAGCCATCAAAATGGACAAAATATGCCACGTTCCACTAATATTTTACTCAAATCCTTCACCTATTTTTTTTAATTAAAAGATAAGTAGTTTATAGATTTTATTTTTTAAAATATGAATTATATTTAAATATCATATATAAAAAAACAATTAATGGAATAATTAAATCAACAAATAAGTGAAGTCTAATAAAATTTAGAATATAACTAAATCAAATCTATACATGTTGAGATTGAACCAATACTTCATTCACAAAATTTGAATGTTTCATGACCTCCTATTTGTCATTAAACTAATATCTTATTGATCTATAAATTTTAAGTAAATATATTGCAAACCCCTTTATTTGTTTGGTTTTTTAAAATAAAATAGAAGGGAAATGACATTATTTAATTATTAACACTTACAATTAATAATTTTTTATTTTGAGAATAACAAGTGAATTAAAATTTATTCAAAATTATTAATAGTTAATTTCTATCGTTAAAAAATAATTTTTATTAATTTTCATGCTCCTTAATTTTGCAAGTTTTGACGTTGGTGTGAGATATCATTTACTCAAATTTAACATTAGATAAAAGTCCTACATATACTGTTATTTCAATTACGTGTGAGGATTGTTTGGGCACTTTGGGTGTATCAAAATGCAGGAAAGACTGATCCAATTCCAAAGGTATCTCCCTGGTTGGCTAGAACACAACTCTTTTTCCCCGGGGACATAATCACACCGTCTATGCAATGAATTTTTCCATGTCCCTTACGTATATGCTCAAAATATGTGGTGAAATTTTTTTCATACATTAAATTCAATTCAAGTCATTATTTTCTCAGAGAGAGGATTGGTCATCGCATTTTCAACTGCTCAAGTTACAACTTCAACACACGTGCCTAAATGCGTTTTACCAGTTGCAAAAAGGCCAAAGGTCTCACGGTCAAAGGTCACTGCCAATAGGCCTCAGGTCGTGAAATAAGTTGGTGCTGAGTTGTAGGGAAAACATGTTTCGGTATAGGAAATTTTTAATTAATAATATCTAGTTCTCGATCTTTTTTGAAATAATTATGATTAGGGGTGTAATCGAATGAAACTTTCAGTGAATAATTCAAAAATATATTCAGTTTTTGTTTATTTATGTTAATTTATTAATTATCGCAAATAAAGGTGTGATTTATTTGTGTATATTTCTGATCAAATTCGTTTAAAATTTATTTAAAATTTTTTCATTTAATGAAGTATCAAGTGTTGGTTTACAGTTCAATAATATTACACTTTTACATTACATAGTTACTCATAGATTATTTTAATATGTAATTATCGAAATTACATGTTTATATAAAATTTTTTTAACTTGACGTCATATATTTTAGGGTGAATACGATTTATTTGTATAATATTTTTTGTTTGTTTAGTGTTTACAAATATATTAGTTTAATGTTCATGAACATGTATTTGTAAATATGTTCATTCAATATTTAAAAACACGTGTTCATAAACATATTCGTTAATATTCGTGAACGAACTTAACAAATACGGATTGAATACAAACAATATTATAAAAAAAAAAAGAACAAACACATACATAAAAACATTCATTCATATTTGATTCATTTACACCCCTAATTATGATTGTCTACTCCAAATCCTTTACAATCATCGTATTTTGAATCTTATAATAAATCTAGTTCCAAGTTTGAATTATGTCAAATACATACACAGAAAGTGGAAAATATACACTCAAGAGGCTTAGATCATATATATTTGGTAGATAGAATGATAGGTAGGAGAGGATGATAATCATCATATCTTATATGATATTACATACACAAATTAAAGAGAGGATTGAATTGCAAAGAGAATTACTTATCTTCTTAATATAGGATGATTCAATTCTCTCTCAAAGATAAGGATTATTATTTTTAATCCCATGAGATTAGAAATAAATACTCATATTTTATTTATTTTATCTTCAAATTTTATATTTAAAAATTAGCTTAAACATTTAATAAAATAATATGGATCATTGTTTAATTAATTAATCCAAACTATTTTTCCTTTTTTCCCATCTTTTTCATTTTTTTCCTTCTTTTTCTTTCTTTTCCTTTTTTTTCTTGTTTTTGAATAAAGAAAAACTATAATTTTGATAAAATAATATTTTCTTGAACAATTCATTTTTTCTTCAAAAATTATTTTTTGAAAATAATAAAAAAATTTAAATCATTTTTTCCTAAAATCCCAAAGATAAAATTATTATAAAATATATTTTTAACTAGTATTTGTTTACGTTTAAATTTACTTTTTTGTTCTTTTTTTTTTTATTTTGTCTTCACACATGACTCACTTTGCACCCTTTCGCTTCAAGTACATGGGTAGCCTACTTCGTTCATTTTTTGCTTCAAGTCTTTTTTTTTTTTAGTACGTGACTTACGTCCCGCATTTTTCGCTTAAAGCCCTTGCACTTTGTCTTATTTTTTTTGGCTTCAAGTAGATGCATAGCCTACTTTGCGCATCCTTCGCTTCAAACCTTTTACTTTGAGTGTATGGCTAACGTCGCACATTTCTCGCTTCAAGCCCATGCATAGCCTACTTCGCACATTTTTCTCTTCAGGCCTTTTTCTTCAAGTGCATGGCTTACCTCGCGTATTTTTCACTTCAAGTTCAAGCACTTTGTCTTCACGCATGACTTACTTAGCGTACTTTTCACTTCAAGTCCATACATAGCCTACTTTGCGCATTTTTCGCTTTAAGCCTTTTCTTCAAGTGCATTGCTTACCTCGTGCATTTCTTGCTTCAAGCCCAAGCACTTTAGTCTTCACACATGACTCACTTCGCGCACTTTTCACTTCAAGTCCATGTGTAGCCTACTTTGCGCATTTTTCGTTTTAGGCATTTTTCCTCGAGTGCACTACTTATGTCGTACATTTTTTGCTTCTAGCCCATGTGTAGCCTACTTCGCACATTTTTCACTTCAAACCCGGGCATTTTGGTCTTCACGCATGACTTACTTTGCACACTTTTCACTTCAAGTCCATATGTAGCTTACTTCGCGCACTTTTTGCTTCAGGCTTTCAAAGTTTTTATATTCCTGTTACAACATATGCAATTACAATAATCAAATAAATTATATGAATCGGGAGCATCCTTTATTAATATATCGCATACTAACAATAACCAATGATAATATGGAATACAAAAACAAAATGTTTAAAATAACATTTCTACCATTAATGAAAACTTTAAGAAATTAAAATTTCAACTCTTTCCTATATTTCTTCACATCTAAGGGTCAGTAATGGTAAGGGATTCCTTCTTTTGAATCCCTTTGCAAGTGGTGGATGACATATAATATGTCCTTCCTCTTTTCTAGTCTCTTTTGACTTGGCCTACTCCATTAGGTGTGGGAAACTTCATTAGCAGGTAAATGGAGAGATCATAGCTCTCATGTCATTTAATGACGATCGTCCAAGGATCACATTGTATGCTATAAAGCTTGACTTCACTATCATGAATAACACCTATCGGGTCACATCTTTAGGACTTTCTCTTATGGTGATGAGCAGTTGTGTAGACCCGACTACGTTCACTTTCTCTCCTACGAACCCATACAATGGTGTCTTGACAGGTTTTAACCTATCTTCATTGAAATTCATCATTTCAAAACAATTCCAATAGATGAGGTTCACCGAACCTCAATCATCCATCAGAATTTGATTAACAGGGTGTTTGGCCACTACCGTAGATATTACCATTGGATCATCGTGAGTAGTGATCACATCTCCTTTCTCAAAGGGGGTGAATACAATTGGCTCCTCATCCTTCTTTTCTTCCATCACTGAATTGATTTAATGTGCTTGGCGAGCATAAGCCTTTCATGATGAAGATGAACTTCCAATCATAGAATCACCTATTGAGATAACATTTATGGATGGGCTTGTAGGTTCATTGTCTTCCTATGGGCCCCTCTAATCATCCCTTGCTTCATTATTCCTCCTTCTATCTACTCCTCCCTCTCTTCTATTGTTGTCATATTGCCTATTCTGTAGCAAATTATCTCTCTGATTACATGGGAAATAGCGAGCTCTCCCATCTCCAAAGGTATCTGTCTATTTTTCCTTCTCGAGCCAGTTTCTCAACCTGATTCATTAGTACCTACACTTCTCAATTGAGTGTCCATTTGTAGAATGGAAATCAGAATAGGAATCTGCATCTCTTCCTCTACTTCCTATCACCTTTTAGGGAATTGTAGCAGTCTTATCCCTTTTGTAGGTGCAAGAATTTAGGCTCTAGGCTCATTAAGTCGAGTGTAATTATCATATCTCAACTTTGGAGCCTTATTGGACTTATCTGTGCGTTTGTCAACAGATTCTCTCTCTCGTTTCTTTCCTCCTTTGACATCATGAGTTTGTATCATTTTCAAAACTTCCTCCTAAGTGATATATTTGTTAACTCTAGTGAACAACTCCGAGAGTGTTGTTGGCTAATCTAAAGAGAGTGACTTTTGTAGCTTCTTAGACCTAATCCCTTGTAACATTGCTGCTACTGTGACTCCAACCTGCAAGTCGTGAATCTCTAACATGGTATCATGGAACCTATTGACATAGCTTTTTAGAGATTCCTTGTTACCTTGTTTCAAAGTAAGCAAGTATGTTGCCTCCTTCTTCCTTTGACTATTGATCACAAACGCCTTCAAAAATTCAGTACGTAACTGGTCGAATGAAGGGTCCATTTCTTCATTCAAACTATTGAACCACTTCATTGCATGACCAGTTAAAGTAAGTGAAAATGCCCTACATATAATCTCATCCTCCCAACGATGGAGGAGCTTCAATGATTTATAATTCTGCATGTGATCATACAGGTCAGTCTTTCCCATGTATGTTGTCATTTGAGGCATCTTAAACTTGCGGGCTAAGGGCCTATCCATGATTGAGGCACTAAACGAACCCACCTTCTCTTGCTATCTTCAGTCATAACTAGTTTCTTTTCTTCCAAAATCTTCTCAACCATTCTCTTAACATCATTTGTTTCTTGAGTTGTAAAAGCAAACTGATTTCTAGCTCTCGAGCAGTCTGCTTCGTCTGCAACTCTTTTCCTTTTATCACAGGCAGAAGGTGCCAACCTATTATCTTCTGCCCACCTAGCTTCCTCTACATCCACATCAAGATTCCATGTTGAGTCAGCCTCTGAGTCGAAAATCCTAACGTACCTAACACCAGTGGCTCAATATGCTTCTTCAGCTGAGTCTATCATCCCAGCATCTCCCATACCAGTCTACCACATACCAGTTCACCGAGCACCAATCTACCTCATGCCGATCTCTCCCAAACCAATCTGGCACGCACCAATCTCTCCTAGACCAGTTTGGCGTGCACCAATCTCCCCCAAACCAATCTGGCTCACAGCCTTCCCCTTTCTAATCTAGCACACAGTTTCTCTTGGACCAATTTGGCACTAAGAGTATGCCTTATTGGTTTGTTGCGATTGACATCCTCTAGCGAGATTCTAACAGGCCAGTGGCAGATTCATTTGCGAAAGTGCTTCTTTGAAAAAATCTACCAAGACCTTTAATGCATTAGTAGTTTCTTCATTTCTCTGCCTCAGAGCTTCGAATTCCACTCTCAAGACCGTGTAGATATGTTCAGCTTCTAGCACCTGGGTTTCCTGATGCATTTGATGGTTAGGAGAGCTAGCTGAACCTTCCTCCTCATTCACTTCTCTCGCTGCTGGTCGTGTTCTCACTATTTTTCACAACAAAGCTTTTCATATCAAATTTCCACTGACAGCACCAATTGTTGTTGCCTGTTTAGAACAATAGATTTGTATGTTGTAGGAATCTTGATCTTTGTGTCTACGTGTCTGCCAAGAACTCTGCAAAAAAAGAAGAAATCAGAGAGACACAGGGATTTGTCTCTGCGCACGCACTCTGATGCTTAAGTCAAAAGTTGAGTAGAGTCTTGATAAGAAAAATAGTAATCCATTGAAGAAAAAAGTCATCTGACCTGTTATTTATAAAGTGGAATTGAGTCGCATTTACCATTTTATCCTTCTAGACTTATTTGATTATGGTTCAGGTCCAATGAGTTTGGGCCAATATTTCATAGGCCTCGGAGTGGGCTTGCTAGCCATGTTGCAAAAATCGGTCTCTCACTTTGGGTAGGAGAATGTAACCACGATCTCCCACGCCGGAGAGTGCAACCACTCTCTTGCCCATCACTCTCTCACGCAGTGGGAAAGTGCCCCACCTTCAATTTTTTTAATAATAATATATATTTATATAATTAACGATATATATTTTTATATATTGAATAATAATTTATATATATTTAATAATGATAATAATCACTCTTTTTTCACGAAATAAAAATATTTAATTGTAAATGTCAAGAAACTAAGAAATGTTGTTTTCATCCTATTCTAATCTAAATACCCAAAAAAATTTAAGTGTTTCTATATATTTAATTAAAATTTATAGGTTAATAAGATGTTGGTTTAATAATAAATAAGAGGTTATGAAACATTCAGATTTTTTAAAATGAAATATTGGTTCGATCTCATTATGTATAGATTTGATTTTGTTTTTATTAAATTTTATTCAACTTCATTTATTTGTTGATTTGTTTATTTCATTAATTGTTTTTTATATGTGGCATTTAAAAAAAATTATAGATGAAGGATTAGTAAAAAGTGATACAATAATAGATGGCGGATTTGCGTATAAGATTAATGGAAAGTGAATATTTTGTCAATTTTTTATGTCTAACTTTTTTTTTTCATCCCTTTGAGAAACGCTACCTATTTTCCACCATATTCAACGAAAATGATATATATATAAATATATATATATATATATATAAAAAAGGAGGGATCCACTTACATCAGTGTAAAACTAATTAGTTTTACACCTTTTTTTTAACCATTAGATTGGTATAAACTTATGGTTGAGATTAATTAGTTTTATAAAGATAATAGTGGTTGAGATTAATTTGTTGTATAAAAATAGTTGTGGTTTAATCTCAACCATAAGTTTATACCAATCTAATGGTTAAAAGAAGATGTAAAACTAATTAGTTTTACACAGGTATAAGTAAAAAATTGTTTTACTTTAAAATATATAGACTTACACTTTACTTTAATTTTATAATTTAGATTATTATCCTATCCACCATTAGTGAAATTTTTTTAACTCCACAAGCTGTATTAAGACGATGACATATGTTACTTTTTATTTATTTTTATTTTTTTAATATTTTTAAATGACATGTGCTATCATCTTAACTCCATTTATGGAGTAAAAAAACTCCATTGACAATAGATAGGATAATTATTCTTATAATTTTGTGTTTAGATAACTTTTTAATTGAGTCTATGTCAATTGATTTGTAACACAAAACTCACACTACAAAAAATAACACTTTTAAGGGCACTTTTATTTGGGCGTTTGTGAAAAGCGCCGGTATTTCTACATTTTTTTTGCTTTTTACCGTCTCTAGACCAAGCGTCGCTGTCGAAAAGGATTTAAACGACACTAAACCTTTTTACCCGACTCCCTTGATGAAAAGCTCCTTCATTTTTCCCTCTTTACTTGCTTTATTACTACCATCATCGCCGCTGTTATCTCAACGGGAAATTGATTAATTTCAGTTTTCCCTCTTTACTTTCATTTTTCATTTTTCATTTTTCTCTATCATCATCTTTACTTTCATTTTTCCCTTAATTTCGATTTTCCCTCTTTACTACCATCATCGCCGTTGTTATCTCATCAGGAAATTTCAAATCGTCACCTCTGCTCTCACTACTATCATCGCACCTCTGCCACTTTGCTGCTCCACCGATAGCCTTGCAGATCTCACATTGCAAATCTCGGACATCGTCACCGATAGCTTTGTAGATCTCACATTGCATATCTCCCACATCGCCACCGGTGACATAGCTTGGTTACACCCTAAAAGAAGAACAATAAAGACAGCTTTATTTCCCTCTATAACTTATTAATTTAATTTCAGTTTTCTGCTCAAGCTTTAAGTTTCTGGGAGTTATCAACCATTAATTATGATTTTATTTGACAGAGGATATAATTTATGGATGAATGGAATGTTGTTTTCCTCAAATTCCTTCATAAGTCTTATCATACATTCTTAGTCATAGATAGGAAAGGCACCTAGGATAACTAGGTAATTGTCGTGGACATGACTGAACATGAAAAACGTGTAGGTAACATTGACCTCCCATCCAGGGGTAAAGGGATTTTTGTCTGACATTGCCAAGAAGAGAGATATATGACCATTTCCATTCTTCTTCTCATAAATTTCCTGCTTAAATAAAGTTATTAGAGTTTTAGAAGCATGCAAAAGGACATCATGAGAGGAAGAATTCGGAATTTGTGCTTTCAAGTCTTTAAGACATTTTTTTCAGTAACCCAAAAATGATTTGACATGAAAAATTATGGATGTAATATACTCAGTGATTAAGCACTACGAAATATAACAAACAATTAAATATCTTTGGAATGTGATATGTTGCAAATATTAAGTGCTTGTACCAAGTGCAATATGTTTTCATAAACACTAAATTGCTCTATTTAGGACAAAAGTATTGGAGTCCTTGCTAAGAAAATAGCTTCTGATTTCACCTTTTGTTGATCTGTTTCCTTTTCCCCCCACATTCAACCATCTGTTTTTAAAGCTTTGTGGACTTGCTGTATCAAATAGTTAGGATACATGTTAGCAATTCCTATAAGAACAAACTACTTTTATAGAGCTTGAATGTCTTCAAAGACCTTGCACATATGCTGAGATTCTAATAAAAGAAATACGTGCATAACCATATATTTCCTACAGGAATCACTCTTTTGCTGTAGCTTGTAAATGAAGATTGTGTGTGCCTTTACTTCTGCACTTTGACAAGAGAGCTTCATTGCTTCATGTTCTCAAAGAAGATGTATCACAATTTTGATTTAGGATAGGGGAGGATATTTCTTTGCAATTTTATGGAGAAAATATGAGTCCACAATTAATGTCCAAAAAGGGTGAAATATAGTAGCATCTAATCTGTGTCACTTTGTTTGAAAATCATCATTCGAAGATATTTTCTAGTTTCATTTCCCCTTTTAAGAGTTCTTTACATGTGCACAAATTGCATAAATATATTTTTGATTATTTATAGTATTTCACTCCTTCGCTTTTTAATTTCCTTTATTCTCACTTCCCTATTTTTTATCTCTATCCCTATAAAATTCCTCTGATCCTTTTCTTCCTCTCATAGTTCATTCCTTTATTAGTGAGCAGAGCAGAACAGGGAGGCAGAGTAGAACAGGGAGGCAAGCGTGTATCAGCATGCGCTGAAGGTAGGAATAATGCTACTGTTTGTTCAAGTTTAATAATTTCGTGCTTTATAATGGTTTATTAGAGTACAGTGGTTAAAAATATTAGTTAGTTAATTTTCTTTGCTTGTGTAAGGCTTTAATTTTGGGTTTGGTTCCAGCATTAGGTAAGTAAAAATTTATGGAAGAAACCTTTTGATTGTTTAATTTGAGGAAACAGTGAAGGACATGAACAAGTGAATCCATACATGGTTTAGCCCCTACCAATTATGAAAATGTTGCTTTAGTTGGACATATTTCTTTTCTAATCTTTCACCGTTGGAAAGATTGGAAAACAACTTAAGTCTATCTCTTCCAATTGAAACGTAATTTTGGTAACCCTCTTGAAGAGCATGTGCATTTAGGCAGGCAAAATGGTGTATTTTTACCTTGCATATCAAAATTATGGCATGTAGGTTAGAATGTATTTGCACCCGTTAAGATTAAACCTTTTCATTTAAACTTGTAGCACTACAATTCTTCAACGAAGACCAAGATACATAGTAGTAGTACTAATATATACTAGGTAGTTTGAGTGCAATTTTTATCCTTATGACTAGGACAGGAAAGTCTGAAAGAGGATCTGGATAGGAATATAAATTGTTAAGAAAAGTAGGTATTTCCAGGATTTTCAAAAAGGATAATTACAGCAAGTATTTCAATATTGATGATTATGACTTGATAGTTAAGAATCTCAATCATGATATATGATTTGAGTTGGAACTAAGAAAGAAGATAATATGGTTATAATAATGATAACAAGTGAATAATGACAAAGCTGTAAGAATAAGATAATGTGGTTTAAAATAAGAGGATTTTTATCAAAATCACCGAGTTCTCTTTTTCTTCTTGTGAACATAATGCAATGACTGATTTATTCCTCTTCTATGCAGGTTTGCTTCACCATACATCATGGGAAAGAGTAGAAGTATTCGAAACTGTGAAATTGTAACCCAAGATACTGAAGATACTCAACAAGATGCTCCTCAGCAACCCTCACTTTCTGAACAAAGAAAGAAGTCTCGTACTCGTGGTCGTAATAAGATGATTGACATGTGGAATCTTCCACCTAGGAAAAAAATTAAAGTATGTTTTAACAAAAAAGGTCAACCACTTGGACGTGAAGCTCGCTTATTATCATCTTGTCTTGGGATCTTAGCAAGAAATGGTTACTTACTCCCTTTGGTCTACAAGACTTGGAGGGATGTGCCTCAAATGTTCAAGATAGACTCCTTAAACCATATCAAGGTGCTTTCTTTTATTATTCAATTTATTAATTTGTTTATAGGAAGTTTTCTTGTTTTGATTAGATATTTCAATAATTTTTATTTCTGTGTAGGAAAAATTTGTGTTTCCTGATCGTCATACTGGTTGGATCTTAAAGTCTTTGTCAAAAAAATGGAGGGATTACAAGGCTGAGCTAAAAGCTACGTACTTCCACTCCGATAATGAAGAGGAGTTGCTGCAAAATAAACCCTCAGATGTTCTAAGAGATCAATGGGCAACTCTTGTAGCATATTGGCTGTCACCTAAAGCAAAGGTAAGGTTTACCTAACAAATTTAAATTGATTCAAGTTAATTTACATAACAGGTATACAAACATTTATAAGCTCAACTATGTGAATGATGTAGGCTCTTGCTAAACTAAACAGTGATCGACGAGCCAAACAAACCATGCTTCACACTACGGGCTCAAAGAGTTTTGCTTCTCTTGTGGATGAGAAGTATGTTTTAAATTTTAAGTTACTCAAGTAGTCAAGTTCCAGTTATTTAGCTTTTTAAAACTAAAAAATATCCAGCAGTGAGGCTTGAATATTTGCATTGCTTTTTGTGTTATTTACTTTTATGATGATTTTTAATGATTTTAGTTGCACTGTGCAAATTAATATTGTAGACACTTGTTCTAGCATGTTTTTGGGATTGTATTGCGTGTCAAGTTGTGATAACATTTTGTGGAAATTTATTCCTTCATAATTACTCTATTTTTTTTTCCATGTCACTCATTGTATTGTATTATAGGTTGACTTTCATTACTACAGAGTTTGAACCAAATTAAGAATGCAACGATGTGGATCAATTAAACACATTATCAAATTGGCTAATACATAAATTTGTGGCTAGACTAATGCGATTATACATAAATTTGAGTGGAGTTTTTTTTTCTTGCTCATCTGCTTGATAAGAGAAGATACGCGACAAATAAGTAGTATAAATATTTATCTCTAATTAGTAAATTAAATTTTTTGGTTTTTGATGCTATTGTTGTTTTTATTTTCTTAGTTCTTTTGCCTTTATTTTGTTTTCAAATAAAGTTTGAGAATTTCTAGACATAACTATTGGATCTGACTTTTCTCCTTACATTAATACTTGCTCATTAGTACTATATTAATTTAAGGATGTTTTGTGATAATAGAAGCAAAGTGGTAGGGTGGAGCCAAATAGGATAGAACTATTTGTTGAATGTGGGCTTTTTTAAATAACCTGTAGCACACTCAGGTGCAACAAACCCTTTTGCCCCTATAACAGTATCCTCGACATGAGATTCCCCTTCAGGAATTGATATGCATAGTCCAAACTTCATGTTCTGTTCAAAAAGTTCAACATCTTTCCAATTTGTTAATTGCATTTAAAATCTTATTAGCTGTTAATGTTTCCAATTTGTTGGCTGAACATAAGGATGTCCATGAGAAAATATGAGAAGTTTCTAGGAATTTATATGTACATAAACCTGTTCCATATTGTTAGGAGTTAAAACAGATTTCTTGAAAATGGGATATCTAATGTTTGTTTTGGTTGAGTATTTTATAGGAGAAGTTAAAGGAGGTGTTATCTCAACGTTCTAGCAACTTAGAGCAATCGGGAGAAACAAGTTCTTCCATCGATGAGGTTTTCGTTGACGTGATGGGAAAGGAACGTCCTGGTCGGGTACGGGGATTGGGATTAGGTCCTACACCCACGGAGATATGGGGTTTGTCTTCTTGTCATTTTCAACCAATGAATGATAGAGATGAAGAAGTTCTCAAGCTACAAGCGAAGCTAGATGCTATGACTAATAAAGTTTCCAACTTGGAGGAAAAGGCAGCTAAAGTGTCTGAGCTTGAGGAAAAAGTCTCTAAGATAGATGAACTTGAGGCCACATTAGCAACACTTCAAAAGGTTAATGTTGAGCTAGTTAGATTTGCAAATGCCATGCAAAGGAGATTTCCACATGTGCCAAGCCTGGACATCAGCTCAGCTTCCCTTGCAGTTGGAAACAAACAGGTGAAAACCACATTTGCTCTTGACATTTTCCTACTGAACTATTTTGATATGCAATTACATGATATGCTAAATTCATGGTGGTTAAATCAATTGCATGTGCACTTCTCACCACTAGAAAACATGAGCAGTCTGAGTCATTTTCCTTTGTTTTTTCTTTTTTGAGTAAATATTGTTCGCGATTGCAATGTCCAATTTTTTTTAGTTCTATCTTGTCTTCTGCATCATCTATTGTTGCATTTCCTTGCATTCATTGTATAGAAGATCTTAATATGTATTGGCAGACTCCAACATATAGCTGGCTCACAATGTAAACCTGTTATGAGAAGATTGGTTTCTTTCTTCCTGCCCATATGTCATGATTCTCATTTATTATTAATAAGATGTCACAAAATAGAAAAAAAATGTTTTTCATAGCATTCTATATCAAATACACATGCTTTTATGTTTCTACTACGAAAAGCTAGCAGATTATTTCAAACTTACAGCTATATGCTATCAGTTACACTTTTAAATGGTGAAGTATCTATGGTAAGCCCGAAGAAATCAAATAAACTAGTTACTAGCTCCTGGACTTGGAACTGACTAACTGGTGTAGGAAAGAAACGCCATATTAAGTGGTTTCATTCTCTCTTATTGCAGGTTTCAGACGTATCTAGTTCGTTTGAGTCACTACGTGCAAATATTTAAGTGAAGATGAAAGCTTCAAGGATAATTGGTATACAATTCAGCTAGAAGTTTTATGCTTGTATTAAACTTCTAGGAAGTTTAGAAAACTTTGTGGCTATTGTGATAGGTAATTGATTTTATTTCATTTCCCGTTTTCATATGTTTTTGTTCAGGCTGAACCATGTTTCTCAAACAAATTCAGTTTATTCTGTTTTTGAGTTTCTTATAACAGCTAAATGGCTATAGCTTTGAATGAGTCTTGAATTGAGTGCACAAGCTTGATCACAAGTCTCTTCTATTGTAAATTACTTTATTAACTTGCATTAAGAAAATTTGAATTAATAGTTCAAATCATTTTATTAGACTATTAGTGAACAATGGCATTAATACAAATAATTAATCATGCTTTTAAAAAAATATAATTCAATAAATATAAAAAATTTAAATTTCAAATAATACATTTACCGGCACTTTTAAATTTAAAATATAATTCAATAAATATAAAAAAATTTTAAATTTCAAATAAGACATTTACCGGCACTTAAAAGTGCCGGTAAAAGCTTTTAAATTTCAAATAAATTCAAATTTTCAGTAGGATTTTTTCCGGCACTTTAAAGTGCCGGTAAAGGCCTTAAGCTTGTAAAAGCATTTAAAAGCGCCAAAAAAAGGACTGCCCCAATTCATCACCTCTTTATCGGCATTGGAGTACATGACCGCCGCAGACCTTCACCGGCATTCACCTGGCCGACGGTTTGTTGAATGCCGGTAAGATCTTTGCCGACGCTTGTTTGGCATTTTACCGGCACTTAAAAGTCAATTTTTTTTGTAGTGTCATTCAAACAAGTTTATACACCCAAAACGAAACATAGATATAAACTTGTTTGAATGAGTTTTGTGTTACAAATCAATTGACATAGACTCAATTAAAAAGTTATCTAAACACAAAATTATAAGAATAATTATCCTATCTATTGTCAATGGAGTTTTTTTACTCCATAAATGGAGTTAAGATGATAGCACATGTCATTTAAAAATATTAAAAAAATAAAAATAAATAAAAAGTAATATATGTCATTATCTTAATACAGCTTGTGGAGTCAAAAAAATTTCACTAATAATGGATAGGATAATAATCTAAATTATAAAATTAAAGTAAAGTGTAAGTCTATATATTTTAAAGTAAAACAATTTTTTTACTTGAAGTTAAAAAAATTACATATTCATCCAGTAATTTTCTTTGATTTTTCAAGACAATTTTTTTTTTTTACACAAAGACAAAGAAAAAAATCACTTGGAGATTATCTCATCTTAGGTTTGTATATGATGCACTAACAATGTATAGTTTCTATACACTGTCAATGCATCAGAGGTTGACACCACATCAATTGACAAATTAAAAAATATGACAAACCCTTACAAGTAAATATGAATAATTTTTTTTAATTTGCTCATAAGGACTTATTGATGAGGTGTCGACTTCCAGTACATTGATAATGTATAGAAACTATACACTGTCAGTGTATCATATATAAATTCATCTCATTATAGATTATGATTTCAACAAACTTTTGCCATCAATGATAATTAATATAGTTGTTAAATTATCATCGTTAAATTCTTTCTCAAGATATTAAATTTTACTGGTTCCTACTTCATCATCGATGATCATAATAATAATATTCACGAATTGACAAAAAAGAATAAAGTCAAATTCCTTTAAATTAGTATTAAAATGAAGAAATTTTTTTAAATTATTATTTTGCTTTAAAAATGTGCATGCCTAATTTTTTTCATCATTTAAATTTCAAGATTTTTAAAATCTTATTTTTGTTGATAAAGCTCCTTAAAAATTTTAGTACAAATATATCCTAACAGTATTGTAACATACAATATCAATGGAATTTATAGACTACATAAATAGGATTTACATGATAACACATAGTCTTTAAGAAATATTAGAAAAAGCTAATTAAAAAACCAAGTGAGACGTGTGTCATTTTGTTAACTTTGCTTACAAAATTAAAATATTCACTGATAATATACAAGATAAATATATTATATCTTATGTAATATATTTTATACTTTTATATTTATTGAAGTAAAAATTTTCAAACATGGTAACTGATATAAGTCACACAAATAAAAGAGAAGAATAATAATAATAATTTTATTCAAGACTAATTATTATTAAATTATAGATGAAAGATAATTTTCATAAACTTTCGTGTTCCTTACTTCTGTAAATTTTGACGCAGAAATAATAGATATAATTTGATCAAATCTTTGATTCGGTAAGAATTAATATACAAACATACCAAATGTAATGGCAACACCGATCCCTTCTAAGCATATAATATTACTTCAATTACGTTGGGAACTGGGTACTTTGGGTGTTTCATTCAACATCGAAGCGTTCACGTGGCATTTTAATCAATCTGTGTCACTTAATTTGAAAAAAATGCCCTACATATTAAATTATAGATGAAAGAAAATTTTCATAAACTTTCGTGCTCCTTACTTTTTTAAATTTTTGACGCAGAAGTAAAAGATATCATTTGATCAAATCATGATTAAGTAAGAAATAATATACAAACATACCAAATGTAATGGCAGCACCGATTCCTCCTAGGCATATAATGTTATTTCAATTACGTTGGGAACTGAGTACTTAGGGCGTTTCAGTCAACATCGCAGCATTCACGTGGCATTTTAATCAAACTGTGTCAATTTTAAATAAAATGCCCTACGTACGTGATAAAAAGACTTAGACCGTGAGGCGTGAGTCAGGTCAACATCTTTGTAGTGTCATATCCAATGTTTGGGCCTTAACTTTCTATAGGTTCGATCACATTGCCGTAGAGAAAAAACCCGCAGATGGCGTTTAGTGCTTTACAATTACAAATATGTGTAAAGTGATTGCAGAATAAAATAATTATTAAAAAAGTAATTATTGAAAATTAAATTACAGGAAAAGTAATTTTATAGTATTTGATAAATTAACACTTTGTTAATAATATAATGACAAATTTTAAAAACACTCTTAAGTATAAAAACAAATTTGATACATTATTATTAATTTAAAATGTAATTATTATACTAAAATGTAAATAATATAAAGTTATAATTATTAATATGTTTGTTGAAACAATTTCGTCCGGAGATTCGAGCGTTCGACGATTTTGAAAACATAAAAAAAAAAAAAAAGTCGTCACCAATCTTTTTTTAACTGCATGTGATTGGCCACCTAAAAATCTTGTCTTTTTAACAAAATCTTAAAATGAATTAAGTTTTATTTAAAAGACAATTTTGTGGTCTGCGAAAACAAAATCAAGTTTGGCAGTACGATTACGCATGAGGAAAGATTAGCACACGCCCTTTTGAAAACGGTATTATCTTAACCAAGTGTTATCCTTTAGTTTCAATAAAATGGTCTTAATTTAACATTTAAAAATAATTTTTATTTTTATTACAATCAATTTTATTCTTCAAAAGTCATTTTTTATTTGTAAAAATCATTTTTTCTTATTTTAAAAGTTAAATTTTATTTTTCAAAAATGAATGTAAACCTCTTTTTGTATTGAACAATTAAATCAAATATTCCAATACTTTTGGTAATATTTGAAATAACATTCTCACCTAAAGATTTCTTAAGAATCGCTACTTGCGATTTCTATAGATTCTCATCATCGGATAATTGTTTACTTAAATTTAAATTTTATTATTAATTTTTTAAAAAAAAAAACCTTATTTTATTTTCATTTTTAACAAAAATTTCAATTATTGAAAAATCTCACTAAATATTCCAATACACTGGTAATATTTAGTGAATTCCTTCACCTAAGGATCAGTTAGGAAATCAATACTTGTAAATTTCATAACATCCCATCATCGGGCATAAAATCAATGCAAATTATATAAATATATATTATGCTCATTTGTTTCCAATTCGTTATATTGTTTATCTATCAATTTATCATTTTTATCCCTATTTATTTTCGATTGTTTCATTCTATGAAAATTGCTTATTATTATATATATTTTTTATAATATATGTGAGTTCACGTATTGAAAATTATCCCGAAAAATTCCAATGCTTTGGTAATAATTGGGAAATTTCTCTCATCTAGAGATTTTTGAAAAATCGCTACTTACGAATTTTACGAAACCTCATCATTAGGGAACTTACATTTTTTTTATTTTATTAATAAGTTTTATATAATTAAATTATATTAAACTACATCCTTATCTTATTGTCTCACTTTTACCTAATTCTTATTATATTTTATATTAGTATTATTATTATTATCTTTATATTTTCTTACTTAACTTATTCTAATAAAAGAAACCACTATATTATTATTATTATTATTATTATTGTTGTTGTTGTTGTTGTTGTTGTTGTTGTTGTTGTTGTTGTTGAAGAACTTACACTGCATATCTCAATACTCTGATGATATTTGGTAAAATTCTTCTCACCTAAACATTTTCAAGGAATCGCTACTTGCGAATTGCATAAAAATTTCGTCATCGGTGATTCGTATTTATTTTACGTAAATGGCTTGATTATTTTACCATCGTTCATTTTTATTATTATTATTTATTTTAGTTTTATTAATTTAATTAATTCATTAGACTATTCCCTTCTTATTATTAAAATCCTATTATTATATATTCCTTTATTTGTTTTACGGTAATTAATTTTCATAACTATTCTTTACTTCTTTTTTTTTTACTTCACCATTATCTCCTCTTTTATTGGCTTAATTAGCCTTTTTTTTTAAATTAATTTCTTTTAACTATTTTTTATTTATTAAAAATTTTCCATTATCTATTTTTCTATTTATCTATTTATTTTTAAATTAATATTTTTCTAATTATGCTCTATTTATTATTACTAAATATATGTTATCATTATGTATTTTCTTAAAATAAATATGAATATAATATTGAGAAATTATACTGAATATCCCAATACTTTAGTAATATTCGATAAGTTCTTCTTACCTAAAGTTTTCCAAAAAATCGCTACTTGTGATTTCTAGAAAAACTTATCCTTGGAAATCATATTTATTTTAATTAATGTTTTTTTTACTACACTTTTTGAAACCTAACAATTTGCCAAAAAGAAAAAATTATTATTATTATTATTATTATTATTATTATTATTATTATTATTATTATTATTATTATTATTATAAATTTTAAAAGAAGTGTATAATTTCATTATTGAAACTAATCTCATGCAATTAAATAAATTATCATAAATCCTAAACTATTTTACATGCAAGTAAATATATGTTTTTACCATGAAAATATGTTAGAAACACAAAAAATAAATCATCTAACAAAACAAACAAACAAATAAATAAATAAATGAGGGAAATGGAAATATACCCAAATTAATTTGGGCTTAGAACCCAAGGAAAACTTTCTAAAATGGCCCAAAAACCAAAGCCCAAACACCAAAGGGCTCACGGACAAGCTTGATCTGCTAGGCTGGGAAGCGAAGCGGGTAGCAAACTGGATGCATGGATCTCGGGTCGGGGCGTGGCGACATGCGGATCCCAAGTCTCCTGCGGGTCAGGCATGCAGATCTCGAGTCGAATTCGGTTCTTCCTTTTTTTTTTTTTCAACTATAAAAGACTCTTTTTTTAAATCTTCATTTTTACTGGTTTCCCAAAAAAAAAAACTTCAGAAACTTCTAAAAAAATTCTCTCAAAATCTCTCAAATGCTGAGCAGCTGCCACCGTGCACCGTCGTGTTTTGATCGCCGGTGGTCTGTTCGAGACCCTAAAAATGCCCCACTCCTTCTGCTCTACACTGATCTCTCATCTAATTCTCCCTAAGACAACCCTAACTCCCTAGATCTAACCTAAACCAAAACATTTCCTCCTTTTCTTTTTTGTTTTTTTTTTGATGATTTTAGATTAGCTTCTAGTTGCTAAATCTGGTTGCGAGTTTTTTTTTTTTTTGCATGTATTAGGGAGGCCTTATGTGAAGACCGAGAATTTTCTAAATAAATAAAGGTATCCGGAAAATTTAATTTGGACAAATTAAAATCCAAATTAAATAAGAACGAAAGTGAAGAAAATAATTTTTGGATATTTAGAAATCCAAAACTTAATAAGAAATAAAAATATGTAATTTTATATATTTATATAAGGTTATTATATAAATATATTTTTAAATAAAAATATATATGAAATATATGCACATATCGTACGTTGAAAATACTCTTTGATACCATAGAATGAATACGTATGTATTTTATTATACATTTACGTATATATATGATATACATATATAAAATATATATATGTATAATATTTTAAAATAAAGTGTGTATATATATATTTTTATATGAAATATGTATTTACATATATAAATATAAAATATATGAAATATATATATAGTAAATTAAATTAAAGTATATATATTTGATTTATACAAATTATGTATAATATATATATAAAAATATTAATATATATATAATTATATGAATATAATTAATATATATAATAATAAATATATTTTAATTAAAAAAAAAAGAGGGAAAGGAGCGGGAATCGGGTATCCCGATTCCCTCCCAAATTTCCTTTCCCCTCCTCTGTTACAAAACAGAGGAGAGGATCATGCCGCAGCCCACCCCCCGGTCAGTGAGAAGAAGAGAGAGGTGGGAGGAGGCGCCGTCGCCGGTCGAAGGGGGAGAGAAGGAAGTTGCCGGCGACGGAAAAGAAAAAGAGAGACAGAAAATGAGAAGGAAACCAAAAGAAAAGAAAACCGAAAAGAGGAAGAGAAGAAGGGACACGGTGGTGCCGGCCGATCCGGGCACCGCCACTCCCCCCACGAGACTGGCGGAGACCAGGGGAAGGTGAGAGGAGCCACCGATGAAGAGGAAACCGGCGGAGGAAGGAGAAAAGAGGAAGAGAAGAGCCGCCGGTGTCGCTCCCAGATCCGGTGCCGTCGCCGGTGATGGGGCCAAACGGAGACCAGATTCGGCATCCTCGCAACTTCGGCAAGCTGTGGAGTGGCTGAACCGCCGGAATGGGTGGCCGCCGGTGACCGAACCGGCCAGCAGAAGATTGAACCGGCAGAACCGGTCCGACCCGATCCGACCCGCCTGACCCGGTCAACCCGAACCCGACCCGACCCGGTTCAGAAAAAAAAAAAAGAGAAAGGAAAAAGAAGAAAAGAAAAGAAAAAGAAGAAAAGAAAAGAAAAGAAAAAGAAAAAAGAAAAAGGAAGAAGAAGAAGAGGAAGAAATAGGTAAGGAAAATTAAAAGCCTTTTTCTCTATATGTCTAGAATTTAGTAGAAATTCTTGGATTATTTTCTAAATGAAAATATACGTCAATTTGTGAAATTGTAGCAAAACGAAAATGAGACGAATGGTGGAGTTCGGCAAGGCTCGGAAATCGGAAAGTACGCTAAGCTTGGCGAACAAGTAAGATACTTTTATAAAGCATTAGTAGCTTTATATTGTATGTGGGAATTATGATTTTTTTATATGATGCATTTATTTAATTGATTTTAAATGGAATTGTGATTTTTATATGATGCATCGATTTAAATTGATTTGTTAAAAATGCTAAGAGGACCCACAACTGATGGTGGGGGTCTTAGTAAGAGGTAAAATTGGTGAGAATCAACGGCTGCAAGTATGAATTGTGTTTCCCTTGCAGGAGGTTAGGGAAAATTAAGCTGTTATGCTGCCGAAATTTTTAGGAAAATAATTGAGGAAAAAGATTAAGTTTCTCACATAAATGGAATCTTGGAGATAATTATTGAAAATAAATATTGAAAGGATTTTATAGTATTACCGAAAGAGTTTGATATTGAAATCGATGAGAAGATAGATCGTTGAAAACGATAATGTGGTGAATTACATGGTTTAAAACCTTATAGAATCGATAAATCAAGTAATTTTAATATCACAAATGGTATCAAGTTGAGATTGAGGTGGAATTATTAATTAGACGGATCACGGATAAAAGTGATGATAATTATATGATGTACCTTGGAAGAGAAGATCACAGTTGAAATTTCGATGGTCGAATGATTGGATTGTGAAGTTATTAACGGAGTAATGATTTCCAGAATTTACCGAGTCCGGTTTCATGATTTTGAAATAATTTCGAAAGTGATAATGTCGTAACGATTTTCGTCCGGGGACTCGATCGCTAGACGATTTTAAAAAAAAAAACACAAAATGGAGTCGCCACCAATCTTTTTTGGATAGGTGTGATTGGCCACCTAAAATCATTTATTTTTTTCAATAAAATCTTAAAATTAATTAAGGTTTATCAAAAAAAATATTTTTTGGTCTGCGAAAACAAAGTTTGGGTTCGGGAGTTCGGTTACGCGTAGGGAAAGATTAGCACCCCCACAACGCCCGTTACAAAAACGGTACCACTTAATCATATATTATCCCTTTGATCTTAATTAAATGGTCTTAATTTAAATATTTAAAAGAATTTCATTTATTTCGAAATCATTTTGCTATTTGTTTTATAAGTGAAAATCTTTTGTATTGAAAATTATTCTGAAATACCCCAATACTTTTGGTAGCATTTCGGATAATTTTCTCACCTAGAGATTTCTTAAGAATCGCTACTTGCGATTTCTATAGAATCCCATCCTTGGGAGATTTGCACTTATTTTAAAATTTCATGAATGCAAGTGATGCAAACAAAATAGATATGATGCACATGAGAAATATACTATTTTATTTTATTTTTATTATCTTTTATAGTTATATTATTGTTTTTGAAATTTATTGATTTTATAAAATTTTATTTTTTTATTGAAAAATCATACTAAATATCCCAATACGCTGGTAACATTTAGCATATCCTTCTCACCTAGAGATCAGTTAGGAATCACTACTTGTGAATTCCGTAACATCTCATCATTGGAAATAATTTTGAAATCTTGTTTATTTGTTTAAAATTTTTATTTATTTATTTATTTGTTTATTATTTATTATTGGTTTTTAGTGTTAGTTTATTTCATACAAGTTAATTATATTAGATATCTTAATATCGAACTAAAATTATTTAAATACCCCAATACGCTGGTAATATTCAAATATTTTATTTCGACCCTAAGGATAATCAAAGAATCACTACTTGTGATTTCTAAGGAATCCTATCATCGGGAATTAGTTTATATTTATTTTTATTTATTTATCTTAAAATTTATATTTATTTATATCAACATTTAAATTTATTTAGTTTTACTATTTCTTACTTATTTTGTTTTTTTTTATATATAGTTATCGAGATAAAAATCGATTAGATGTCCCAATACGCTGGTAACATCTAATGTTTTTTTCTCGATCCTAAAGATTATCGAAGAATCACTACTTGTGATTTCTTTGAAATCTTATCCTCGGAAAATTAAATTTATTCATATTAAAATTCTATAATCGTTTCACTTGTAAAATTAATTTTAATTTATGATTTGGTTTTGATCTTATAAATTTGCTTTGTCTTATTAATAATCACAAACCTTATATATTTTTGAATTATTAGCACATAATTAAGCTTTTCTCAAATATCACAACTGCAAATAATTAAATAAACAAGACAAAAACGTTCCACATCTCACACACACAAGCAAATCACCAACTATCAAATATTTATTAGTAAGTAAGACAAATCATTTATTAGCTAGGCAATCATGTCACAATTTAAAACCTTTGGTGCAAATATTGTGAGTGATTAATGGCAAATAACCAAGCAACTTAAACATGCACCACACGTTATTTCCACTTAGCCAAGTAAAATAATCATTTAATAATCAAGTTAAAAGCAAATCAAGAGAAGGCACAAAAAGCTAGCCTGCAACGTAGAGAAATGGCGTGCGGCGAGGAGCAGTAGGCAACCAGAACAGGGTGAGAACGCAGCCACTAGACTCGAAGCGGAATAGAGAAGATGCAGCAAGTCTGAGCGTGGAGGTGTCACACCTGCAGAAGATGATGATGCTCGGCAGTCACGGCAAGCGGGGAACACGGGCAGTGCAGGGAAAGTGCAACAAGGTTGGGCGATGCAGAGGTTGGTTTCATGCGGTGACGATGATGGTGGAAGATATAGTTTTGGGCAATGGCGTGGTTCGTTTGGGACCACGGGGCGGTGAAGCAGCAAATTGTAGCAGGGCCTCACAACAGGGGGTGTAGCAGGGGCACTCAGCTTCGCTTGAAGGTGGCGATGGAGAGTGCCACGAGCAGAGGCGTTGGGCGTAAGGCTGGTGATCCTCCTCGGCTAGACAAGGCAGCAGTAGCAACGCCTGGAGAGCAGGAGGCAGCAGTGGTTGGACGGCTTGGGGAAAGGTGCAGTAGATGGTTTGGCTCAGTGGTGCTGCAGCAACTCAAGGGTAGGGCTGATGATGCAAAGCAGTGAGGATGTTCACGCAGGGCAGTGGATTGAAACGCAGCAGCAATGGAGAGGCGCACCGGTGGCAGGGAACGATGGTGAAGGTGGCCCTAGATAGTTTTTTTTTTTTCTTCTCCAACTAGGTTTTTTTTCTTTCTAGGGTCTCTAGGGTTTTTTCGTATCCTTTTTTTCCTGTCCAAATCCTCCCCCAAAACCTAGCCAACCCCCTCTTTAAATAAATAAAAAAAATCAGTTTCTCAATCCCACAATCATGGGATTTTGTTATTTATTTCCATTTGACCTTTCCATCTTTTTATTATTTGTTTCCTTTTCATTATTTTTATTTTTGGTAATTAACTTTAATTCCTTGATCATTTCCTTGATTCTTTCTTTTATTTTCTTTTGGCAACAAATCCCTTTTGGTTAACATTTTGATTTAATTCTTTAAGAGAAGATTGCATGATGTGCATGGAATTGCATGGAACAGCTTTGACATTTTTTATCATTATTTTTTTTTTATTTTTTATTTTCTTTATTATTTGTTATTATTATTATTTTATTATTTTTTTTTTGCTCGGACAAAATTCGGTGTTTACAGCTGCCCCTCTTTGCACATTGCTGAGAATCAGGAATAGGGCAAAGACTTTAGACAACAATTTTGTCTGAGTCATTTTTTTCATTTTTTTTTTTATTTTTTGGGAAAATTCAGTTTTGATTCTCGAAAATAATACCTTGACTCCATACCAAGGCTCGACCCATGAGAACAATGGATTCGATTTGAAACACATAATATCTTGACTCCCTATCGAGACTCGATCCACTCTGAAGAAGTGAATTCGACTTTGAAACACAACACCTTGACTCCATATCAAGGCTCGATCCACTTTGAAAAGGTGAATTCGATTTTGACACACGATACCTTGACTCCCTACCAAGGCTCGATCCACTATGAAAAAGTGAATTCGACTTTGAAACATAATACCTTGACTCCCTACCAAGGCTCGATCCACTGTGAAAAAGTGAATTCGACTTTGAAACACATCATACCTTGACTCCCTACCAAGGCTCGATCCACTGTGAAAAAGTGAATTTGATTTTGAAACACATGATACCTTGACTCCCTACCAAGGCTCGATCCACTTTGAAAAAGTGAATTCGATTTTGAAACACATGATACCTTGACTCCCTACCAAGGCTCGACCCACTTCGAAAAAGTGAATTCGACTTTGAAACATAATACCTTGACTCCCTACCAAGGCTCGATCCACTGTGAAAAAGTGAATTCGACTTTGAAACACATCATACCTTGACTCCCTACCAAGGCTCGATCCACTGTGAAAAAGTGAATTTGATTTTGAAACACATGATACCTTGACTCCCTACCAAGGCTCGATCCACTTTGAAAAAGTGAATTCGATTTTGAAACACATGATACCTTGACTCCCTACCAAGGCTCGACCCACTTCGAAAAAGTGAATTCGACTTTAAAACATAATACCTTGACTCCCTACCAAGGCTCGATTCACTTTGAAAAAGTGAATTCGATTTTGAAACACATGATACCTTGACTCCCTACCAAGGCTCGATCCACTATGAAAAAGTGAATTCGACTTTGAAACATAATACCTTGACTCCATACCAAGGCTCGATCCACTATGAAAAAGTGAATTCGATAAAAGAATATTTATTTTTTTTTTTTTACAGAAATTCACATATTTGGAGAAAGAAAAGATTCCATGATCCTCAAAATTTTTGAGATTCGCATCTAAAAAAAAAACTTGAAGATTTACATCATAAGAGTTTTGCATCTAAACTTGAAGATTCACGTTCTAGGAGTTTCACATCTTGATTTGAAAATTCACATTCCAAGAGTTTCTCATTTTGACTTGGAGATTCACATCCTAAGAGTTTCCCATCTGGACTCGGAGATTCATATCTCAAGAGTTTCACAACTTGACTCGAAGATTCGCATTCTAAGAAATTTACATCTTAGCTGGAAGATTTGTATTCTAAGAGATTCACATCTTGACTAGAAGATTCACATTCCAAGAGTTTCGCATCTTGAACGTTCATTGGTTTTGTAGGTTGCATCTAGAAGATCTAAGGTATAATCTTATCATGCATCAATCTCACCATGAAGCCAACTAAATCTCATTTACTCATGAGCTAAATTCACCGTCTTAAAGCTACAAAACGATGCCAGCAACATTAGACTTAAACTCTCATCATGATTACAACCATTTTTCTTTAAACAAACATTTTCTTACTCTTTAAGGAACATTTAACCTCATTGCATTCCTTAATCATTCATTTTTCTTTTTTCTTTTATTTTTTCAATGATGCAAATGCAAAATGCATGCCCCTAAAAAATGTCTATCACAATGATGGTAATGCAAATGCTTTCTTGAAATATGCCCCAATGTAATAGTTAAAAACCATGATGCATGCATCTTTTAGAATGATATGAATGCCTAAATGACAGAAGTCTCCTTTTTCTCAAAATTTCTCTCTTTTTTTTTCGATGCCAAAAATCCATGGCTTTCTTCATTATGATCGTTTCTTCTTCTCTCAAAGATTTTCTTCTTTATTTCCCATCTTGTTCGTAGAAGCACATATGTCAGCTACATTCAACACTCTTGCTCTCTTTTTGTATATGGCCCTTTGTCATCTTTAGAATCTTTTCCAAAGTAATGCCAAAGATTTTTATGTATAATTGTCATTTATTTATTATCATTCCAATTCCATGACAAATGCAGTTCAGTCACCAATTTCCTCAATCCATTTTGGGAAAGTGTGAACATTAGAAAGCTTGGGAGAATAAAGAAAAGTAGGAACAAACTTAATAAAGTACAATAAGAATTTGGGCAATTCAGAGTGGATAACAATGATAGGTTCTCAATTAAGAAACTGGATAATTTAAAGCAAATGACAATGATAGGTTTTCAATGAAAAATCAGACAATTTTGACAAACTAGTCAGAATTCTTTGAAAAATCTATTCAATTGACATTCTCGATCAAATTGAGTTGCCCTCTACACCATGAGATTCTCAAATGATGCTGGTTCTCCTTATGTCAACCCATCTTCCCAAATCTTCAACTAGATTATCATTCTTTTAACTCAAACCGCCCTTTCGGGTTTTCAATTTGAGCTTCCCCTTTGTATCCTTCTTTTCTTTTTTCTTTTTTTTTTTGTCTTTTGTTTCTTTCTTTTTTCATTTTCTCATTCATTCTTTTTTTTTTTTCAACTTCACTAATATTCCCAACAAATCGCAATCTTGTTGTTTCTTGATAAGTATGTCCAAGTTCAATGCATGATTCTCCAATTTCAAGTATTCACATTTGATCAAAATGGACTTTTAAGGCACGTAATGTAGGCTCTGGTGATGGGTTATGAAAAAAAAAATGGATATAATCAGGCTCAAAATTTGTTTCTTTAAGGGTTAAAAACCAAAGGATCGTTTATCATCGTGCAAAGCATGCTTGTCGCTTGCTTTAATTGATTTTTATTTTCATCATTTTCTCTTTTTTTTTTTTTTTCAACTTTTCATTTTCACCTCTCCCCTTTTTTTTTTACAAGAGGACTCAAACATCAAAGGGGATTTTCTCTTTTATTTTCATGACTCATGACCTGAATTTCTTCATTTGTCAACAGGTTTTTTTTTTTTTTTTTTTGCAAAATTTGCCCCTCAATGTGAAGGGTGATCCTTGGTGGGTTTGTTTTGAAAAAACATAATAGGCTCAATGGGGGTGGCAAATGGATAATTTTACTCATGCACGAAGGATAGATCAAAGACGGCCATTTCTCATCTCAAATGTAAATACTCTTATTGAAGAACATTTATTGAACAAAATGGATACAAGAGCTTCACTTCTTTCTCATTTCATGCGATTTTAACTTCTCTTGATAGGAGCTATCTCTTTATTGCTTCAACAATTTTAGCAATTTAAGGGACAAGAATGATCACTGACTTTGCCAATAGAAATAGAATTTTCAAAATAAAATCCCAGACTATCGTCATAATTGACTGCTCATTCATTTTTTGGAAGTTAAGTGTGGCTGAAATACAAAGAGATGAAAACAAAGATCTGTATGGAAGAGGATATGTAGTGCAGATACATTTGTCATTTTATTCAAATGATAATAGATAAACTAGCTCATGCATAAAATTTTCCCCAAAGCTTATAGACGTAAGCATTTAAGGAATTTCATTACTTTAGAATAAGAACTCAAAAGTGACAAAAACTTTGGCCTTTCCTCATAGAACACTTATCCTCCAAAATTTATGCCTTTTTGTAGCGACAGGTTCCCACCAACATTTTACTTTTCCTTCTCATCAAAATTTAACAAGCCAGCATTGATCAAACTCTGCACCTTGTATTTAAAAGCATGGCAAGTCTCTATGGAGTGGCCTACATTCCCACAATGATAGTCACATCGAGCAGTGGCATCATACCATTTAGGATATGGAGGTTTTAATGGTTCCAAATAAATAGGTGCAACAAGATTATCTCTCACCAATTGTGGAAATAACTCTGTATAGGTTATAGGAATCGAGTCTACAGAGATTCTCCCTTGATTGTTCATCGCCCCTTTTTTACTACCCACTGGTTTGTTTGATTGAGTTGAGACTTGAAAGTTTGATTGCCAACTTGGGCGATAAACAAAAGGACTATGGGTAGTGCTGTCTATAGTTGGATAATAAGGATATGAGTGATGTCTAATACAGGGTTCAAAAGGAATGAAACTCCTTGGTGGTTGATCTTCAATGGCAACAACTTGTGTTTCTCCGTCCTTCCTCTTATTTGTCCCAACTCTATTTGAAGCAGAAGCATCCTCAATTTTACCACTCTTAATAGCATTCTCTATCATTTCTCCAGAAATTACCAAGTCAGCAAAATTTTTTGTAGCATTCCCCACAAGCCTATCATAATACAATGATGGCAAAGTATTAACAAACAACACTGTGGTTTCCTTCTCAGTAAGGGGAGGCTGCACTTGAGATGCGATACCCCTCCACCTATTGGCATACTCCTTGAAACTTTCAGAAGGCTTCATTTCCATATTCTGCAGAGACAATCTATCTGGTGCCATGTCAATCATATGCTTATACTGGGACAAGAAGGCTTTTGCCAGGTCATTCCACTTGCGAACATGACTTTGATCTAGCTGATTGTACCACTTTGTTACTGTTCCAGTTAAGCTATCTTGGAAGCAATGAATGAGCAACTTATCATTATTCGTATACCCAGACATTTTTCGACAAAACATAGTGATGTGAGTTACTGGGCATGTGGTCCCATCGTATCTCTCAAATTCAGGTACTTTAAATTTCGGTGGAATTACTAGGTCTGGGACCAAACTAAGCTCATTAGCATCTATATTTCCAAAGAAATCCATTCCTTCAATTGCCCTTAGCCTTTCATCCAATAGTTCATATTTTTGTTGTGACTCGCCACTTTCTTTCCTCAACTTTTCTTGCTCCATGGGATCATGTAAATTTGAAACAAAAATAGGATCAACAGGGCTAGATCTCGAGTGCTGTCCTCGGTCTGGTTGTTGATTCACAAAAACATGAGCTGGGGAATAAGCTCTTTGGGAAGTTTGAGTTTGAGGTGCTATAAACTCTGATGGGTACAGTAGATTCTCTCTCATAGGTTGAGGCTCATTTCCTGATCCTTCCGTGACCTCTTTGCCTTTCATCAAAGTCATCATCATCTCCATCATCTTCGACATTTGCTTCTGAGATTCTTCTTGAGATTTAGCTAGCTCTTGTTGAATTCTTTCCATCTTTTCCATTCGCTCAACATGTTCATTTTCTATGGCTTCGGCCTTTGATTGAGTACTGTAACGATGTCGAATAAGTGGTTCAGAATGCAGTGGCTTCTTTATTTTGGCACCTCTAACATTTGTTTACCACAATTTAGAGCATTTTATTATTTGAAATTGTGCCATAAAAGAAAAGACTATTAAAATCATCCCAATACGCTGGTGAGGATTTTAAAAATCTTAACTTTTTACTTCCAAGATTTGATGTCATTACTTATGATCACCAAAAATTTTCATAAGTGGGCACAAGATGGAATGTATGTATGCATGCTAAATGCATGTATGTGCATGAAATTCAATAGCTATTGCACATATGATGAGATGCATATATCAAGTTTAAAATCTTACAAAAACACCTTCTTTTTTAAAAAAACGAAAATCTTTTTTTTTTTTTTAAAAATATGCATGCTATTAAAATCACAAATAAAATTGAATGAGAAGGGTTTTTATTTTTATTTTTTTCACAATTTCAACATTCACTTTATTATATTTCCCATAAAGGTGTTACATAAAAGTATTCATTTATGTGCCATAATTTAAGGTAACCCTCACAAAATGCTGGTATAGCTCTAGCTAAGGTTAGTTTCTCTATGGCTTAGTACATGCTTGGTTTAAGTCTCTAAAGGGTAAAAGGTTCTCAAATTGTTCCTTACTGACGTCCACACTAGACTAGTAAGGCACCCCAATCCTCACCCATGACAGGCTACAAACGGAAAGGGTTCAACTTGAGTGAGAGTATTTCGCTTGCCATTGCGGAGGTTATCACCTCACGAGAGCAAAGGTACTATACTCTCTCCTAAAAGGGACAAACCCGGGTGTAGGGTTGATGTATGCAATGAATATGTCATGTATGCAAAGGAACAAAATTTAAAGTGCATCTCAACAAAATGCAAATGATAAAGATGATTCACACATTTTTTTGTTTGTATTTTTTGTTTGTATTTTTTTGTTTTTTTTAATTATTTTTTTATGAAAAGTTTTATTAAATATTTATTAAGACCATTAACTAAGATTTTGGATAAAACATGATTAACCATGGTTCGACTCTCTAATGTCCCCAGCGGAGTCGCCAAGCTGTCGTAACGATTTTCGTCCGGGGACTCGATCGCTAGACGATTTTAAAAAAAAACACAAAATGGAGTCGCCACCAATCTTTTTTGGATAGGTGTGATTGGCCACCTAAAATCATTTATTTTTTTCAATAAAATCTTAAAATTAATTAAGGTTTATCAAAAAAATATTTTTTGGTCTGCGAAAACAAAGTTTGGGTTCGGGAGTTCGGTTACGCGTAGGGAAAGATTAGCACCCCCACAACGCCCGTTACAAAAACGGTACCACTTAATCATATATTATCCCTTTGATCTTAATTAAATGGTCTTAATTTAAATATTTAAAAGAATTTCATTTATTTCGAAATCATTTTGCTATTTGTTTTATAAGTGAAAATCTTTTGTATTGAAAATTATTCTGAAATACCCCAATACTTTTGGTAGCATTTCGGATAATTTTCTCACCTAGAGATTTCTTAAGAATCGCTACTTGCGATTTCTATAGAATCCCATCCTTGGGAGATTTGCACTTATTTTAAAATTTCATGAATGCAAGTGATGCAAACAAAATAGATATGATGCACATGAGAAATATACTATTTTATTTTATTTTTATTATCTTTTATAGTTATATTATTGTTTTTGAAATTTATTGATTTTATAAAATTTTATTTTTTTATTGAAAAATCATACTAAATATCCCAATACGCTGGTAACATTTAGCATATCCTTCTCACCTAGAGATCAGTTAGGAATCACTACTTGTGAATTCCGTAACATCTCATCATTGGAAATAATTTTGAAATCTTGTTTATTTGTTTAAAATTTTTATTTATTTATTTATTTGTTTATTATTTATTATTGGTTTTTAGTGTTAGTTTATTTCATACAAGTTAATTATATTAGATATCTTAATATCGAACTAAAATTATTTAAATACCCCAATACGCTGGTAATATTCAAATATTTTATTTCGACCCTAAGGATAATCAAAGAATCACTACTTGTGATTTCTAAGGAATCCTATCATCGGGAATTAGTTTATATTTATTTTTATTTATTTATCTTAAAATTTATATTTATTTATATCAACATTTAAATTTATTTAGTTTTACTATTTCTTACTTATTTTGTTTTTTTTTATATATAGTTATCGAGATAAAAATCGATTAGATGTCCCAATACGCTGGTAACATCTAATGTTTTTTTCTCGATCCTAAAGATTATCGAAGAATCACTACTTGTGATTTCTTTGAAATCTTATCCTCGGAAAATTAAATTTATTCATATTAAAATTCTATAATCGTTTCACTTGTAAAATTAATTTTAATTTATGATTTGGTTTTGATCTTATAAATTTGCTTTGTCTTATTAATAATCACAAACCTTATATATTTTTGAATTATTAGCACATAATTAAGCTTTTCTCAAATATCACAACTGCAAATAATTAAATAAACAAGACAAAAACGTTCCACATCTCACACACACAAGCAAATCACCAACTATCAAATATTTATTAGTAAGTAAGACAAATCATTTATTAGCTAGGCAATCATGTCACAATTTAAAACCTTTGGTGCAAATATTGTGAGTGATTAATGGCAAATAACCAAGCAACTTAAACATGCACCACACGTTATTTCCACTTAGCCAAGTAAAATAATCATTTAATAATCAAGTTAAAAGCAAATCAAGAGAAGGCACAAAAAGCTAGCCTGCAACGTAGAGAAATGGCGTGCGGCGAGGAGCAGTAGGCAACCAGAACAGGGTGAGAACGCAGCCACTAGACTCGAAGCGGAATAGAGAAGATGCAGCAAGTCTGAGCGTGGAGGTGTCACACCTGCAGAAGATGATGATGCTCGGCAGTCACGGCAAGCGGGGAACACGGGCAGTGCAGGGAAAGTGCAACAAGGTTGGGCGATGCAGAGGTTGGTTTCATGCGGTGACGATGATGGTGGAAGATATAGTTTTGGGCAATGGCGTGGTTCGTTTGGGACCACGGGGCGGTGAAGCAGCAAATTGTAGCAGGGCCTCACAACAGGGGGTGTAGCAGGGGCACTCAGCTTCGCTTGAAGGTGGCGATGGAGAGTGCCACGAGCAGAGGCGTTGGGCGTAAGGCTGGTGATCCTCCTCGGCTAGACAAGGCAGCAGTAGCAACGCCTGGAGAGCAGGAGGCAGCAGTGGTTGGACGGCTTGGGGAAAGGTGCAGTAGATGGTTTGGCTCAGTGGTGCTGCAGCAACTCAAGGGTAGGGCTGATGATGCAAAGCAGTGAGGATGTTCACGCAGGGCAGTGGATTGAAACGCAGCAGCAATGGAGAGGCGCACCGGTGGCAGGGAACGATGGTGAAGGTGGCCCTAGATAGTTTTTTTTTTTTCTTCTCCAACTAGGTTTTTTTTCTTTCTAGGGTCTCTAGGGTTTTTTCGTATCCTTTTTTTCCTGTCCAAATCCTCCCCCAAAACCTAGCCAACCCCCTCTTTAAATAAATAAAAAAAATCAGTTTCTCAATCCCACAATCATGGGATTTTGTTATTTATTTCCATTTGACCTTTCCATCTTTTTATTATTTGTTTCCTTTTCATTATTTTTATTTTTGGTAATTAACTTTAATTCCTTGATCATTTCCTTGATTCTTTCTTTTATTTTCTTTTGGCAACAAATCCCTTTTGGTTAACATTTTGATTTAATTCTTTAAGAGAAGATTGCATGATGTGCATGGAATTGCATGGAACAGCTTTGACATTTTTTATCATTATTTTTTTTTTATTTTTTATTTTCTTTATTATTTGTTATTATTATTATTTTATTATTTTTTTTGCTCGGACAAAATTCGGTGTTTACAGATAATATGGACAAATTCGAGAGATTGAAATGGAGATTTAATTACGACACAATCCGATCAATTATGGATTCAAAGAAATGAGTGATAAATATGTGAAAAGATGATTGTGCTTATAACCTTAGAATAGATCTTGAATAATAAGATCGACAATTGCATAAGTTCGGATAAAATCATAAAGGCCACATGAAAATGGATTTGAGGATTTAGATACGATTTTGTGATAGTAAATGAAATTGAACCTCAAATCGAAAATGACAAACATGTATCAATAGATCAAATCATAAATGGATTTGATAAGTGACTATCGATTTTGTGATTCTGTTATCCTCGATGTCGATTCTGGAACAGATATTGAAGGATGATATTATTATTTGCATAAATTCGGTAACTTGATGACTATTTTAGAAATTGATGTTTAAATGCTTATCAAAACTTAGAGGATTCATACTAATGATGCGATCCTAATATTGATGATGAAGTGTATAAATGATTATAATAGTCAATGACGATCAAGAAAGGGTATTGAATACCGAATGGTCTGAATACCAAGTGATTCGATTTCCAAATGAATTGAGTACTGAGCAAATTGAATACTGAATTAGATGAATAGTGAATGAATTGTACAGTGATTTATTGGTTGACAGAAAGAAAGTCTTGAAATCGAATAATTGATGGTGATAAAGTTAAATGAATCGCTTTAGCGTATTTGATGGAAACATTACCGAAGTTGCATACTGAAATGTTTTACAGCATCGCATTTAAGCATGCCTTCTTGCAACTTGAAACATTTTAATAATGTTTATATGAGTACTGAAAAGTATTGATTTGTTTTGAAATGAAAGTATATGGTAAATATATATATATATATATTTTGATATATGAAGTCTCATACAGAATTTTACCATATGCCTTACATGATATTGAAAAGAAAGCTATAGATTTAAATGTTTTATGAGACTGTAGGCACCCTAAAAGAATTAAATTCAATAAAGCATAGTGGAAACCGCCTAATTGGAGCTTTGCTCATTAGGCAGATAGATATGCTTGTCCGACAATAGTCGTGGACAGGTCTCAGTCACGCCTGATCAGTGGGGCTGAGAGAGATGAGGTCTATGGCCATAGATAGCGCCCTAGTTGGTTTCCAGGGGACGATATGATTTTCACTGCTAGCTACAGTGATTTAAGTCTTTATTGATAGAGAGATGATAGGGATCTAGCCTAGTCTCTAACCGATATGATATGAAGTCTAGAGTATGATTTTATTGATATGAACTCTAGACTTGACATGATTTATACTGTACATGAAACATATTTGAAATGAAATATGTTTTGAAACAGTACATGTTTTAAACATGTTTTAAAAGTCCATGAGATATGAATTCGACACTATATGATTTATATGTGATTTTGTGTCGAACATGGCATGATATATGGTCTAGAGTATAGTTTGATTTGATATGAACTCTAGACCTGATATGATTTACAGAATATGTTTTAAAAGTATATGATAAATGATTTCGACACTTACATGATTTATATACGATTTTGCGTCGAATTTGAAACGACATGCGGTTTAGAGTATAGATTGATTTGATATGAACTCTAAACCTGATATGATTTATAGTATATGAAAAATGTTTTAAAACCGCACATGTTTTAGACATGCTCCGAAAACGAATACATGAATTGAAATTGAATATGTTTATATTATGCCTTAAAGGCAAACTTTTGAAAATGCATATGTTGAGCATGTCCTAAAGTATATATGATATGATTTGAAATGATCGCGGTTTATACAGAAAAATTACATGAATTGCATATTAAACCCTAATATGACAATATGCTTAGTATATGAGAATTCCATGAGGAATGTCATGACTCGGTGGTAACGATATTTCATCTATATGAGGTCATGATATGTTATGAAACACGAATATAGAAATACACGAAGAGAATTATGACTGGGTACCACCGTGATTATGATCCACAATACGAGAATTGATAAGAGATGATATGAGAATTGATAAGAGATGATAGAATACAGAAATATGATTATGAAATGAAAAGTGATAATGAGATGTGTCGATGAGAAAGGATTAACTGTAATTGCATCCTTGTAAGTATTAAGCATTGCAGTTTAAGACAGTTTAATCCTACTCTTGTATTTATATTAGTATCTTACTGAGCCGTGGTTTTGCTCACCCCACTAAATTTCATCTCTTTCAGATTATTGAAGTTAATGTCTGCCATGTGAGCTGCTCAGTGGGCATCGGAGACGGTGTATGAACTTGGTACTAGTTTTCTGAGTTATATGTTCTTCATAAAATACTTGTTTACATATAAGACTTAAATTGATGCACAGTACATATTCTGTTTAACAAGTCGGGATGTAACTAAGAACCGTTTCCGTGTTTGTTAATATTTAAATGGAACGACTATAAGTCACCTAGGTAGTATAGTAACTACACTGACACCGAATACAAACTTTAAATGAAAAAGAAAAATTTAGTCCATAAATTTGTAGACTAAGAAAAGTATAAGAATCGAGTGAAAGTCGCGGTCTTCGGGTCGTGACACCTTAGATCTAGTTTTTTGTGTGGGGTGTTGTTGGTGCTATGGTGGCTGTAGGGTGTGGTTGAAACAAGGGCTGGTTCATGGTGGCCTTTCGGTGGGCTTTTTTGTTGTGATGGGTTCTGGGTAGTTAAAGAGGGGCGACAAAGTGCTCGACTTTGGGTTTTTGATTGAGGCCGAGAGGGTTGATAGTGTAGGGGTCGAGTGGTTTGCGGGAGCTGTGAAGGCAATGAATGGTGGTTCAGGAGGTGGTGTATGGTGGTTCGTGGCTGAAATGGGAGGGGCTATTTTGGCTGAGTCGGTATTGGTGAGATCGAGAGGAGAGAAGCCCCCCTTGTTAGAAAATTTTTTTTCTTTTAAAAGTCATTAGGATCAATCCTTTAATCTAGCAATTTGTTTAATCCTTTGGATTTTGCCTTTGTTTTTCGGTCACTTAAGGAGGTTGAATTTTCAGCCTGTCATGGTGACTGATGGAGAAAGAAAGGACTGAGGGCTTCAGGTGGCAAGAGTTGGTGCCGCGTGACTATTTCTATTTTTTTGTTTTAATTTTCCCTTTTTTAAGAAGAAATTGTCATTAATTAAATTCATTAAAATAAAAAAATAAAATCAAAAATCAAAAACCAGATTAGAAAATAAAATTAAAATTAAAAATAGAAAGAATTGGGCTTTCAAGCCCACAAAACATTATTCAACTTGGACTTCTAAGTCCATAAGTCTAACAAATTTTGCATGATCCAAATTCACACAAATGTTATCAAATTTTAAACTAAGAAAATATACTTTAATTAAATTTGAGTTAATTTTATTCTATAGGATTTGATTCTTAAATTTTCAAATTTATCAAACCCGAACAAAATTCGGTGTTTACAATGTTAATTAATTGCAATATAAAATTTGATACATTATTAATAATTTAAAATGTAATTATTATATTAAAATGTAAATAATATAAAGTTATAAGTATTAATATATTAATCAATTGTAATATAAAATTAGATACATTATTCATAACTTAAAATGTAAATAACATAAAATTTGATACATTATTATTAATTTAAAATGTATTATGATATTAAAATGTAAATAATATAAAGTTATAATTATTAATATATTAATCAATTGTAATATAAAATTTGATACATTATTATTAATTTAAATTCTGATTATATTACCAAGTAAATAAGATAAGGATTTGATTTTTTAGGAGAGAAAAGTGTTGGGTTTGGAGGCTAATTTGGGTAAATTATTTTACTTTCTAGCTGCAAAAATTGGATGCAATCACTTTACATCCTTTGGATGCAAAGTGATTGCAGAGGTAAAGTAATTTTGCAGTCACTTTACCCCAAATAAATGTTGCAACCACTTTGCAACAATTCAAATTGCAGCGCCAAGTGATCATTCCCGTTATACGTAACGCAACTGCACTGTTAAGTAGAGTCGAGGCTGGCTGAATGCATGAACCTGAGGTTGTAAACGGACTGTCCGAAGGTCTCACACTTATAGGTCAAACAGCCCAGTTCGCATAAAAAGTTGGTACTACTGCTGGGGTGGAGGGAAAAATGTTTCAATATAGGGAAATTGTAATTAATACTACCTAATTTGTGTTTTATCTTGAGATGTTTACGATTTGGTTGTCTATTTAGGGCTGTAAACGAACCGAACACGAACGAACGAACTGATGTTTATGTTCGTTCGTTTGTTTTTCAGTGCCGTTCGTGTTCGTTCGTGTTCGTTAAGGAGTGCGTTCGTGTTCGTTCGTTTGGTTGGTAAGGCTTGTTCGTTAATGTTGGCGAACAATTCGCGAACATGTAAACGAACGCGTTCGCGAACATGTAAACGGATGCGTTCGAGAACACTTAAACGAACGCGTTCGCAAACACTTAAACGAACGCGTTCGCGAACACTTAAACGAACGCGTTCGCGAACAAATGTTCATGAACAAGTTGCATAAGAACAAACTAAATATTAAATATTAAAAATCTTACATAAAGATTAAATTTTACATGTAAATTGAAATCATCTAATACAAAATCTTTAATACAACTTAAGTCAACAATGTTTTATTAAAATTGATAATTACTATTTTAAGTATAATTTATACACATATACATATATTAATGTATCATATATATGTGTGTGTATACACAAATATGTGTAACATATATATATATATATGTAAATGATCAATGGATAGCTCATATGAATGAAATTTTAACTTATTATGAAACTTTTATTAATTTTATTTCAGTGTATTATGTTTAAAATTTTTAAAAAATAATTATTTTAAGTATAATTAACTAATTTAATTTTTAATTATATTATAATTATATTTTATTAATTTTTTAAACCAACAAAGTTATATTGTATAAATATATTTAAAAATTAGGTACTAATTTTTTAAGTTAATGTCTTAAAAATAGGGTATATATTATATAACTTATATAATATAAGTAATTTTGGTATTTTAATAAATAACAAACGAACAATAAACGAACGAATAACAAACGAACAACAAATGACACTCTAAACAAACAAACAATAAATGAACATAAACGAATGAACATAAACGAACGAACAACGAACGAACAATGAACGAACAACGAACGAAAAATAAACGAACAATAAATGACACTTTAAACGAACGAACAATAAACGAACATAAACGAGCCTGTTCACGAACAAAAACGAATGAACCATATCTCTGTTCATGTTCGGTTCATTTAACAAACGAACATTAAAATGTTGTTCGTGTTCGTTCGTTAAGCTTAATAAACGAACATAAACGAACAGAAACCGAACGAGTTCACGAATGGTTCGTCGAACGTTCTGTTCGTTTACACCCCTATGTCTATTATGAATGTATACGGGACAAGTATTCATTAATTTTGGATATTCAAACTCAATACTCAAACTTTATTATTTTTGTCTGTATTACTTAAATCCTACCCATTTAATACAAAGAATTGTCGTTAACTATTTGAACTCATTAAATATCGTTTGTTAAGTTAAAATTTGACCTTCAAAGTTAAATTTAAAGTCAATTTTAGAATAAATTATTAAAAAAATTAAACTAATAAATTTAATTTAACTGATAAAAATAAATTAAAGTTAAAATCATAATTATAATATTTAATGAATTAATTTGATTAAATATAACATCAATAATAAACAATGTACATATAAAAATAGAAATATCATATTAAACAATTATTTTTTATAATCAGGTTCGAATAGTGGGTATCTTAAGATAATTACCTGAACCTTACTCGAACTCGATTATATAATACCCTAATCCTACTTATTCAGGTCGAGTAATGTCAAGTGCCTGTTTATAAGATACCCCTTGCCGTCCCTAATTGAATTGCAAAGAGGATTAGTCATCTTCTTAGTATATAATGATTTAATCCTCTCCCCAGGGTAAGTATTATTATTTTTAATCCTATAGGATTAGAAATAAATACTTATGTTTTATTTATTTTATCCTTAAAATTTATATTTAAAAATTAACTTAAACATTTAATAAAATAATATGGATCATTGTTTAATTAATTAATCCAAATTATTTTTTTCCTTTCTTTTTCTTTCTTTTCTTTTTTTTATTGTTTTTGAATAAAGAAAAACTAGAATTTTGATAAAATAATATTTTCTTGAAAAAATCATTTTTATCAAAATTATTTTTTGGAAACAATCAAAATTTTTAAATCATTTTTTAGAAAATAAATTCCCAAACATAAATTTATTATAAAAATATTTTTAACTAGTACTTTTTTACATTTCAATTTACTTTTTATTCTCTTTTTTATTTTTTCTTTCTTAGTTTTTTTTCAGTAGAAATAGAAAAGAAAAGGAGAAATGAGAGAAAAATAATTGTTAACCATAAAATTATTATAAATTATATATATTTTTTAGTTTATAAATTTTGGATTATTAAATTTAACTCATATTTTTTGTTTTTTATTTTTTCTTCTAATTGGAGAAATAAGAAAGAAGAGGAAGAAACCATAAAAATAAAGAAAATATTTAAAAATTGTCTTTTAAATTAATGTAATTAAAAATATAAACTTCTTTCTTGTAAAATTAATGTAGACCGTCTCTCAAAAGTGATTAAGTGAACCAACTAGACTAAGTCCCGAGTTCAGTGCTACACTCATAATTAACTATATTGAAGTCAAGGAAAGTTTCAGTAGAACAAGTTTTAATCACCAGATAAAGTGGAGACATTAATGACATAAAAGAAGTGCATTAGGCATCCCATCCTTCATACAATCAGACAAACAAAATCTGGAGACAAAAAGGAACAAAAGGTGCAAGCTCCACTTCAAAATCAAACAAGCATTTGGAAGTGCAATATTTCATTGGGTTCCATGAGTATTCTACAGCCATATATTAAAGATAGTTATGGATTTATTGATCCATAAATAAGGGTATAGCTAACTGTAACACAATTACTAAACAACCCTTAATCTAATCTAAGTTTCAGATAATGCCATTGTTAATTAATCTATCATAAGGGAAACCCTTTTAGAAGCTTAACTGTTTTTAGTAATTTTATGCTTTGAAATCTCATGCATAATCGTTTCTAATGTAGAATTAATTGGCTGACTTGTTTTTATAATTGTAAACTTACAGAGAATATGTAGACTAGTTATGCATAATCATTTCTAATGTAGATTCATCATCATCATCATCATCATCATCATCATCATCTTAAAATACCAAACTAGATCAGTTCAAAGGCTGCATAAAACTGCTGCACTGTCCTGCTTAAGAACAGAACACAAAACAGAGGATTTTCTGCAATCTGTTTTCTATTCATTAACTATTCATGCTTCTGATATTTCAACAGCTGATATAGTATTCATTTGTCAAATACAGGATAACTAAGTTGTATAAGCTGTTTAATCTCACATTGATACACACTAACCGATGTTTAAAATATTATGACATTAATCTAATTAGACTGAACACAAGTTTCTAACTGTTCAATGTTGAAATATATGGTTCGAGCCTACTAATCCTTCTGAACATAACACCTACGACATCAAGAAATGATGTATGGTCAAACAAATTCTGAATTGGCATAGGCTCTTAATTGTACGGCTGGTCCTTAAAACAAGAAAAACAAAAGGGGGAAAAGTGAGAACATCTATCCAAGCAGCTTCTGACAGAGAAAATGGCAGCTTGCACAATCATCAAGTCTTTGCCTACTAAAATCTTGAGGCCATCACCATATTAGTTAGTAATGTATCATTTCATTTATAAATATTTTATATTAAAAAATAAAACAATCATTTATAATTTATTTATTTTCATAAACATTTTTTATCTCAAAGTATACAATTTTTTAAAAAATATCATTGATACAAATTTTTTTAAAAAAATACGCAAACAAAAGATTAAAATATATATATATATATAAAAATTATATCCAATTAAAGTTTTAATGCTAAGGCTCAAAATCACATATTTAAGAAGCCTAAAATTTAAATTGCAGCTATTGTTGGGCTCAAAGCCTGAAACATATATTAAAAAAAACAAAGCATAACCCCAAAACATCCGGTTTAGAAAATCTTATGACCTTATTGTATTTTTCTCAAAACTCCACCTCCAAGCCAGTCAGCGACACTGCTCCTTTCATCACCCAGCTTCGAACATAGCCTCACTTCTTCTCCTCATTCTTTTCCCTTCCTTTGCTTCTCTCAAGAAATCCGAAAGTTTCAGTCACCTCTCTCAGTGGCATAATCAGACACTTGTATCAGTGGAATCAATATTGTAATATTATCTTTTATATAATATTTGTTCCTTAATAAAATATTAACAAAATTAAATATAGTAAAAGATATCACATAATATAAAAATATAATATAATGTTTTAATTCAGATATAAATAAATATTTTCTAATTTTTCTTACAATGGGTTCATAATAAAAAATTATATCAATGGTTACATTAACGAAGCTGCATTTTTTTTACGCCAATAAAAATATTAGAAGATAATGCAAGTAACTGATACAATATTTTTATTTTTAGACTTAATAGTCAAATATACCTTTAATTTTTTTTGTACAAAACAAATATAAGCCCTCAACTTTTAATTTTATTAAAAATGTATAAACTTTTATTTTATTATAAATAAACAACCTTCAACTTTTCAAAATAATACAATTAAGTAAAATAAAAAAGAGGTTAAAATCTTATAAACCCTCAACCTTTTATGTTACTATTAAAATTTATAATACATTTAGACTTAATTGCATTATTTTGAAAGATTAGAGATTTATTCATAAAAAATTTAAGCTTGAAGACTTATTTCCATACAAAAGATTGAGGTGTATTTGGCCATTATAATAAAATTGCATTTGTACCGTTTAATAATTAACTACGTGTAATATAATTATTGCATCAAATATAACAAACAAATTATTTATAAATTGAATCAAACTCATATATAATATGTACTATAAAAGTAATTAAGAAAAAAACTATGGTCGGAAAGTATGATCACAACGAAGTGAAGGGAGAATCTTTCAATAAGAAGTAAGAAATAAATCAAAATTAAAATAAAGTTAAAAATGATTAGTAAATGATTAACAGATGTATATGCATAAGAGTTTTTAAAAATCATGAGTTAAATTTATGGATTTATATATGATGCACTGACAGTGCATAGTTTCTATACACTGTCAATACACCAGAAGTTGATACCTCATCCATAGGCCCTTATAAACAAATTCAAAAAAATTTATTTATATTTACTTTTAAGGGCTTGGTATATTTTTTAATTTACCAATAGATGAGGTGTCAACCTTTGATGCATTGACAGTATATAGAAATTATACACTGTCAGTGCATCATATACAAACCATAAATTTATACTCGTAATCGTAATGAAAGAAAATTATTAAAATTTTCAAATTAAAATGAATGTAAAAATGAAAATTATGTGTATCCCTTTCTTAACTAATTTTAATAAATTTTAGTAGTGTCAAATGTCAATATAAGAAAATCGAGCATTATTTTTTTACCTTAAACACACATATATTATTATTATTATTATTATTATTATTATTATTATTATTATTATTATTATTATTCAAAACTTGAGTGGGGTCAAATATGGCGTTCACTTTCCGACTGTTGGTAGAGCCGCCCTAGCCTGTTGTAAGCGCCCTTCCGTCTGCCTCTTTCGATGTCTTCGCTATCGAGTCTTTCAGTTCTTACGAACTGCCTTTGCCTATGTTGTTTTCATTCGCTTTGCTTCTAATTTTTTAGATTAGATTTTTTTGTTGACTCTTCTCCTCTAGTAATCTACCTTAATCTCTTAGAATAAAAGCTCTGATGATGATGATAACGACTCTTCTCCTCATAACATTTTTCTTTCTGTCCTGCTAAGAAATTACCATGTGAAGCTCAATTGAACCAAATGGTAGCCTATGGAAACAGTTAAGAGTGTAAACAAATAGAACGTTTGACAAACTGTTCCTGAATCCGTTCGGTGTCTATTCATTTATGTTTGTTTATTAAGCTTAAAGAACAAACACGAACAACATTTTAGTATTCATTTTTTAACAAATCAAACATGAACAGAGGTATGGTTCGTTCGTTTTTGCTCGAGAACTGGCTCGTTTATATTCGTTTATTGTTCGTTTGTTTAAAGAGTCATTTATTGCTCATTTTTTGTTTGTTCGTTTGTTATTCATTCGTTTAAAGTGTCATTTATTGTTCGCTCATTTATCTTTGTTTATAACTCATTTACTTAAAGTGTTATTTGTTGTTAGTTTGTTGTTCGTTTATTATTTGTTTATCATTTATTAAAATACTAAAATTGCTTATATTATATAAGTTATATGACATCCTAATCACTACACTTTCACCTATAACTTTTTCCTTTTTCGGATAACTTGATTAGACTCGTCCGTCAATGTCATTCCTTCTTCTTCTTCTTAAGCTTGATATATAATAGTTCATCATAAGGATTTCAATTTCAATTAAAGCATAATAATGATATATTTACATATCATTCCAAAGCACAGGAACTTAATCATCTTACATAACCTAAATCCCCAACATGATTATAGACATCACGATAGTATTGTACTGTACAATAGCTGAATTACATGTCAAGTAAGGATACCTTCAATAACTATTGGGAAGCGTATCTCGAAGGTACACTAAAACACTTCAAAGTAGGCTCCTTTATCCGGAGCGGAATTCACTTCAGATAATCTGTATGAAAAATAGTTGTAAAAGGGTGAGTTTACGCTCAGTAAGAAATGTATGTAAAAGAGCGTACTATGCCTCTATATGTAGTTTTCCTACTTGGCTCTATAATGTCATGTAAAACCATTATAAAGCATGTATCGTATACTTCTTTCAAATAACATATACAAGCATACATCATATACTTTCTTCAATTATCATATATATGAATTGTAAATACGTTTGATTTCTTTATTCTTTTGAAATCATATATTCAAATACTTTCAAGAAATTCACATATTTCAGATACTTCAAATAATAGGGAGACTATTTGCATTTCAACAGAATTATGCACTGGATAAGTGGCGTACCCCCGTAGAGGCCAAGAATCCTCCCCTAGCCAAACATATAACAGAGACAATTGGCCAAATGTCGGTAGGCCACGATGAACACTAATCAGGTGACATCTGTGGCACCGAGGACCAGACTAGGGCTCCTCAGTCAAGTACATATACAGAAGTGCATAATCATCAAGTAATTCATAGTCTCAAAACATTTGTCATATAGCTTTTTGTAATGACAATCATACTTTTCTGAAATAAGTTTTAAACCTCTTTTTCAAAGGGGGAAGTCGACTGATCTCATAAGGCAGTCGGCTACTATTACATATCTTACTTTATTGAAATTATTTTCTTTTAAAAATCCCAATATTTCGAAATTCTAAAAACACATGGGGTAGTCAACTGGTCCCATATAGCATTCGACTGGTTTTGAAACAGAATGCTTCTGAAAACAGGGCAGTCGACTGGCTCCATAGGCAGTCAACTGGCTCCATAGGCAGTCGGCTGGTTTTTAAACATAATGCTTTCTGGAAAATAGCAGTCGACTGTCTTATATAGCAGTCGACTGGTTTGAGTCGGTTTCGAAAATTTTCATGCTTTGGTTGTCTCTAGGTAGTCGGCTGCTACTTAAGGCAGTCGACTGCTCCTAGCATTTTGCTAACTAGGAGTAAAGCTCAAAATGTAAACTTCTACACTTTAATTCAGCTTTTGTTTCATCCCAAAGACATTTAAAACATGCGGACATAGCCACCCTACGTCTGTTACACATATTCCTTACCTCAATAGCCAATAATCCACCAGCTTGGTTGCAAATCAACACCTTTCCTTTCTCTTCTTCAAAGCTGAAATTATCATAACATTTCAAACCTTTAAGAAACCTTTATAAGTATACTCTACCAACTCAACACTAAACCATGGACAAAATCAGCTAACACCATTTAAATATCTAACCTTTGCTAGTCACCAAAATGATAGAATTTTAGATCTCCTCAATCCCTTTGATTCAGCCTTTCATATTAAAGGTATAGCTTTAGTTAGTGATGAGGAGTGTTTTTCGTTAAGGGAGCTTAACGATTCGATGACAAGATCTTGGTGTTTGTCAATATGAGTAGGAAGGGAACTTAGAAAAAATTGAGGGAACGAAAAGGGGCTGGAAGGTTGCTGCCGACTTGGTGATGGCTGAAGATGACTCATCAAGCTTCATTTAATTCATCTCTATCACTTTAATATTTTAGCCATTGACCCCTTTGACTAATTTAATTCTCTTCTTCCATTCCTATGCCATATGTCACCTTAATTACTATAAAAATCTGACATTAAATCTTTTCTCATACTTCAATATTCTTACAATATCAATTTAATTCCTTGACTATTTGACTTTCAATTTCCTTATTCTTTCCATGTCCCATACTTCATTTATACTTCATAATTTCATATTTATTTACATCATTTAAGCTAGAAGACTATACAAATATGAGGAATTTGCATGAATTTGGGGATTTCACAAGTTCTATAATATATATCCTATTTTTTAAAACATTAACACAAAAAATTAGTACCTAATTTTTAAACATATTTATACAATATAACTTTGTTGGTTTAAAAAACTAATAAAATATAATAATAAAATAATTATAAAATTAAATTAGTTAATTATACTTAAAATAATTATTTTTTAAAAATTTTAAACATAATGTACTGAAATAAAATTAATAAAAGTCTCATAATAAGTTAAAATCTCATTCTTATGATCTTATCCATTGATCATTTACATATATATATATGTGTGTGTGTGTGTGTGTGTGTGTGTGTGTGTGTGTGTAATACACACACACACACATATATATTACACATATATGTGTATACACACACATATATGTATACCAATATATGTATATTTGTATGATACAAATTGTACTTAAAATAATAATTATCAATTTTAATAAAACATTGTTGACTTAAGTTGTGTTGTATTTAAGATTTTGTGTTAGATGATTTCAATTTGCATGTGGGATTTAATCTTTATTAAGAATTTTTAATATTTAATATTTAATTTATTTTCATGAATACTTGTTCATAAACATGTATTCGTGAACACGTTTATTTACATGTTCACGAACTGTTCACGAGCATTAATGAACAATCCCTACCAAATAAACGAACGAACACAAACACACTCCTTAACGAACACAAACTACACCAACAAAACAAATGAACAAACAGAGACATCAGTTCGTTCGTTCGTATTCGGTTCGTTTATAGCCCTAAAAATGGTTCTGCATATACAGTGTCATAGGGTTAGTTTTAATTGTAATGTAAATATATCCTTTAATTTTGAATAATAAAATTTAAGAATATGGAAGGAAATCTAAAATGAAGATTTTTTTCCTTTATTGGAGTTTCTGGATTAGGTAAAAGAAAATTTGTTAAGTTAAAGTCAAATTTGGAGTTTCCTGTGGTATTTCCATTTTTTCCTTAAAACGTCTCCTTATTTTGCTTATAAAATCCAAAAAAATCAGATTCTTTTCCTTTTGTGACAAATACATTAATAATTATTATCTAATACACTATCAGTAAAATTTTTAGATTTCACAAGTAGGATTAAGATAGTGACATATATCTTTTTAAGAATATTAAAAAATAAAAAATAGTAAAATTAGATGTGTCACCATCTTAATCCTATTTGTAGAGTCTAAAAATTTTACTAACAGTATATGGAATAATAATTCTAACACTAATTGCATGTTAATCAAATAATAATAGAAATAAAATATATAAAAATTGAATTGACACAAATTTAAAATTTAAAATAATTCATTGAGACATGAACTCAATTTAGGGTTTTAATTAAAAATTAGTATGATCATTTACATACAAAATTTAAATTTTTATATTATTTAATTAACACATGAATTCAATTTAGGTTACTAACATGTGACACAATATCTTCTTTATATCAAATCCGATTAATGTTAAAAAATGACATATCTAATTGTTTTTTTTAATCAAAAACGGTATTTTAACATTTAACTCATGTTTGGTGAGACTTGAACCTGAGACCTCTTTACTCATTAAGGATCTCAGGGCATCCTTCTTGCCACTAAGCTAAGGCTTCATTGGCTAATTGTTTTCTTTTTAAATTTTACTTTTAAATTATTAGCTTATTTATAATATATAAGTTCCTTAATCTTCCACATATTTATACACGTGTGTGATTCATGAAAGTATGCAAAAGAAAATACACAAAGCCAAAGAGCCGAAGGGTAAGGAAGTGGTAAGAGAAAGCCAGTGTTATGGTTATGGCAAGCTTCAGAAAGTCTAGGCAGAGGAGAAGCAAGACACCAGCTGAGGAGGTTGCCAACATTGAAGACCTTTTAACAGAAATCCTCAAACGATTACCTACGAAGATTGTCATGCAATTCAAAATCGTCTCAAAACAATGGTTTTCGCTGATTTCCAGCTCCCATTTCAGCATTTGCCACACTCGCTTCCTCCATAAGAAAGGCCTTCTCAAACCTTCTGCGGCTTTTCTCGATGTTGTCTATCGACAGCCACCTACGAAGCTCATGTTCCTTCCATTGAACCATGAGACCAAACAACTCCCGCTCTTCGATTTCGTGAATGCCCCTTACCTCAAAATAATGCAATCTTGCACCGGTTTGCTGCTTTGCATTTGTGAGAATGCTGACTCGAGCTATTTTATCTGTAACCCTGTCACCAAGAAGTTCAAGATTGTTTCTTCTCCTAGACCTCCAGCTTGGGATTATAAGCTTGTTGGAGTAAATCTTGCTTTTGATCCTCTTAAATCACCTTATTATAAGATTATTTTTGTTTGGCAGGAAATGTTGCTGGAAAACGATGGAAGAAACAATTCCTTACGTAATAAGTCTTCTAATTTTTCTATAGACATATACTCATCAAAAACCGAGTCTTGGAGTGTATCTAAAATCAAATTTACTTCAGATTTTAACATAAATTTTAATCATGCTGTTTTCTTTAACGGTGCAATTCATTGGGACAGTGTTGATATAGAGTCATTGTATTTTAACGTGGAAAGCGAATGCTTGATGCCGATGCCAATGCCAAAGTCCAGAAGGCACTACAGCGGGTATCGATATTTCGGGGAGTCTGGAGGCTATTTGCATGTTGCGATTGCATGCAAGCCTGTTGAATATTTAATATTTCGGATTTTCGAAATGCTAGTAGATCATTCTGATTGGTTTCTCAAGTACCGAATCAATCTTGAAGATGAAATAATGCAACTCCCCGACCCTACATTTTTGTTTGACGACTATGGTCTCCTTTGGTTCGCTGCTCACTCTGACGAGGACGAAGGAGATTCACTGGTTGCAGAACTTCAGTGTGGTCTAATAGTTTGTTACAATTTCAAACACGAGGAACTTAGAATGCTGTCAAAGTGTCCCTTAGCAGAGAAATATCACTATGAGTACAATAGATTTCGGGGCTGTTCATTCTTTGAAACTCTTTCTTTTGTTTGATTCTGCAACCTTTTCTATCTTGTTAAATAATTGGTGCTTGGTTTATGACAGATTATGGATGAATAAGAGTCGTATTATATCTTTATGAGAAAGTTTTAGTATTGTTGTAATTTAAAGCTTAAGCACTACTGTTTGATATCATCTCAAAATTCTTGTTGGTTTGGTATTGGTTATTTGGCTTAATTTCTTGCATAAATTCCAATTCTCTTCTCCCATTGCCTTTCTCTCTCTCTTACCAATAGACATGCTAACGAACCAGACCTAATTGATTTTGAATCGGATTATTTCGATTCTGGCTCATTAGTTAGGGGAACCGGATCAAACTAGTAAGTCACTATACTGGTTTTGATTTCAGTTCCTTAGAGGATCCAATGGATCCAATTCGAGCTATATATACAAAACATACATTTTGAATCAGATTGGACTAGATCTCATTTAATCAAATTTTTTGTTTTTTCTCAAATTGTAATAATCAGAAATTGGAAAAAAGACCAAAGCTCTTTTACATGAAAAATCCCTATAAAATTGTAAGGACCATGAAATTGTATTCCATAAAAAATTTACTATATGTGAAATTGTTTAATAACGCATGATTTTGTATACCGTATCAAACTTGAAATTCTTGGCTCCTCTTCTATGTGAATGTTGGGCTCAAAATCATCGAATGATTCTTCTCCTAAGTTGGGAATGTGGATAGGAACATGAAACGATGATAACTTCCACGACATAATTTGCATATTTAAAAATATTAAACGAAATTAAGGGAATTTGTAATTAAAAATATGATATTGAAAGAAAGTAAAAGATTTTGTAAGTAATTAAACAATATTGAAAGAAATTGAAATTAGAAAAATAGTAGAAATTATAGGAATTTGAGAAAATTTGAGAAAATAAAAGGGAATTTGAGAGATTTTGGAGTAGAAAAAGTGGACGGAAGAGATATTTATAGGATTTGGAAAATATATATAAAAAAAAGGACCAAAAGAACAGATTTGGATCGGTTTCAGATTCTCAATTGATTTCAGATTCTAACTGATTTTTAATCAATTCTGGTCTTTATCTAACCGCAATATTTTCAGTTCCAAATTTATTTTAGACGAGTCCAATTGAATCTGTTTTCACATCAGATTGAAGCTAATTTGAAACCCTTATAAGGGGTTTTGGTTTTGAATCAGATTAACCAGACCGATTAACGATTAATCCAGTCCGATTAACATGTCTACCTGCTAAGAAATTACTACGTGAAGCTCCGGTGAACCAAATAATAGTTGATGGAAAGGGTTAGTTTTAATTGTAACGTAAATATAGATTTTGAATCTTGAAAAATGAAATTTAAGAATTATTTAACAAAAATGAAGATTCTTTTCCTTTTTGGAGGTTTTTAAGATTAGGTAAAAGAAAATTTACTAAGGTAAAGTCAATTTGGAGTTTTTTGTGGTATTTCTTTTGTATCCTTACACGTTTCCTTGTTTTGCTTATAAAATCTAAAAAAATAAGATTATTTTCCGTTTATGGCATATACATTAATTGCGTATTAATCCAATAATAATAGAAATATAAGATTAATTTGACCATTCAACACAAAATTTAAATTTAAAACCTTAAAATAATTGATTGACACAGGAATTCAACTTCGTGTTTTAATAAACATACGAAAATTATATTTTCTCTATATCAAATTGTTTTTTCCGTTAAAAACCGTAAAAGTGAACATGATATTTATATATCTTCTTTATAGCACCTTTTTATATCAAATCTGTGTTTTGATTAAAATAATAATATATTTAATTGTTTTCGTTTAAATTTTAGTTTTCAATTATTAAATTAGTTAGATTTTTTTTTTAATTCTTTAATTTCCATATATATATATATATGTGTGTGTGTGACACATGAGGGTAGGAAAAAGAAAACATACAAGGCCAAAGAATCTTAGGCAAAGCAAGTGGCAAGAGAAAGCCATCTTTGTAACTATGGAGAGCATTAGAGAGTCCGGTCAAAGGAGGAGCAAGACATCAGTTGAGGAGGTGGCCAACACTGAAGACCTCTTAATAGAAATCCTCCAACGATTACCTGCGAAGATTGTCACAAGATTCAAACTCGTCTCAAAACAATGGCTGTCGCTAATTTCCATCTCTCGTTTCTGCATTTCCCACACCCGCTTCCTCCACAAAGAAGGCCTTCTCGTACCTTACGCCATTTTTCTCGATGTGATCTATCGACAACCGCCAACGAAGTTCATCATGTTCCTTCCATTGCACCATGATAGAAAACAACTCCCGCTCTTCGATTTCGTAAACTCCCCTTACCTTAAAATAATGCAATCTTGCACCGGTTTGCTCCTTTGCATGTCTGATTATGGTAATCCGAGCTATTTTATCTGTAACCCTTTCACCAAGAAATTTAAGACTGTTTCTTTTCCGAGGCCTCCAGCTATTGATTATCAGCTTGTTGGTGTGAATCTTGCTTTTTATCTTCTCACATCACCTTATTATAAGATTATTTCTGTTTGGCAGGAAATGTTGCTGGAAGAAGATGAATTGCTTACGCTATATGTCTTCTAATTTTTCTGTAGACGTATACTCTTCAAAAACCGAGTCTTTGAGTGTATCCAAACTAAAATTCACTTCAGACTTTAACATAAGATTTGATCATGCTGTTTTCTTTAACGGTGCGATTCATTGGGACAGTGTTGATGCAGAGTCGTTGTATTTTGAAGAAGAGAGTGAATGCTTGGTGCCAATGCCAATGCCCAAGCCAAGTAGGCGCTACAGCGGGTGTCGGTATTTCGGGGAGTCCGGAGGCTATCTGCAAGTTGCCGTTGGCCGCCGGCCGGTTGATTATTTAAAATTTCGGGTTTTTGAAATGCTGGAGGATTATTCAGACTGGTTTCTCAAGTACCAACTCGATCTTTTGGCTGAAATAATGCAATTTCCGTACGCTGCACCTCCGATTAACGAGTATGAGCTCCTTTGGCTCACTGTTTTCTCTGAAGAGGACGGAGAAGATTCAATGATTGCAGTAGTTGAGAATGGTCTAAAACTCTGTTACAATTTCGAGAATGGGGTATTATTTGAACTGATGTTAGGGTGTCCTAGAGCAAAGAACTATCTGCATGATTATGATACCTTTCGGGGCTGTCAATACTTTGAAACTCTATCTTTTGTTTGAGACTTCAAATTCTTCAATCTGGTTGAATAATTCATATTTGGTTTATGACAAATTAAGGATGAATATGAATTTTATTGTCTTTATGAAGAAGATATAGTAATGTTATAATAGTTGCATTGAATAGAAAAAAATATTTTATGTATTGGGATTTGAATGTATAATTGCGTAAAGTTATCTTTTAATAAAATTGTATAAACCAAATGGACTAAATTCTGAGTTCTATATTATCGTTTTTACCTATGATTTTATTCATAACCTTGTGCATACTAGAGGTCATTGAACTAATTATTGTTCAGTTTTATACAACTATTTACTAGTGATCTTTCAAAGTTTCCTGTTCTCTTATAATTTTCAAGGAAATTTTGAAAATATGGATAAAGGAATCTAAGAAAAGGATATATATTCTTGTATATTTCTGTTCTTTCTGTATGCTTTGCCTCTGTGCAGCCCATGTAGTTTCCCTTTTTTTTTTAAGGAAATCTTCTTTTGTTTTAGAAGAAAACATGTAGGACTACAAGGAAATCTACTTGCATATAGGGTAGACGCGTCTTAATAAATATGTATGCTTTTAAGTTTGTCCTGATCCTATATAATTAAGAACTTCTAGTTACAGTATTGGATTCCCTACTTTTGATATGATAAATAATTAAGAATTTTTTTTTTTTGTCTTGCAATGGTGGTTGTTAAAAATTATGATAAATTTTTTCTCTTGTACTAATAAAAATGTTAAAAAATAATGCAAGTAAATCAATGATATAAATAAATTTTTTGTTTCTTTTATCACAAGATTAATTGTATATGTACTATCAAATTAGATATGTCAATCTTAGATATGATCACATGATATGAAAAGGCAACAAAAATACACGAATATGATACAGGTTAAAATTTGAAAATAATTGTATATGAATTTAGGAAAAGAAAAAAAAACATTTTAATTTATTTGACATGTAACACTAATTTTGACACAACAATTTTCATATCTTGATGACATAAACATAAATTGTCAGGTTTATATCAAATAACTAACTACATAGAAATAATTTACATAAAGTACAACAAACCAACCATTTACAAATTAGATCAAACTAATATATGTATTATTGAGATAATTAAAAAGAAAAACTACAGACAAAAAAGTGTGACGATATTAAAGTGAAAAAATAATTTCAATAAGAAACAAATCAAGATTAAAATAATGCAAAGATATAATTAATAAAAAATCAATAGAAATACTGCTAATTATTAATTTTTCTATACTAATTATATATAATTTCATGCATATACTATATATTTTCAAAATAATTGACCTCACTCAAGCACAAGTGACTACGCCACTGCAAAAACATAAATGTTAGAAAATCAAAGGTTTTGATCAATTTTAACAAGCATATAATGTTAGTATATCTCCATAATTAGGGAAATAATTGTTTGATTGACCAATTCCGGATATGGTCCATAATTTCACGCTGAATCTCAACTCAATATTTGGCTATTAAAACACGATTTTGTGATGGTTAAAACATGATTTTATTGTCATAATTAGCATGCCCTCGTTAGTAATATAAGAGGGCTCCTTCCGGTCCCCAAGTACGTTAACCTAAAAAAAACATACAAACACCATCTAGTGAGGTTTTGAGTGCTTGGAAGATTTGGAAGGTCTGTGATCGACACAGAGTAGACTGTCAGATTCGGCAATTGCTTCAACAGCAGAGTTACAGAGTGCAATGGCGGGAGGTTAGATCCTATCACTTCCGCATTTTATTTGTTTAACATGTTTCATATTGTGTAGAAGCATGTTAGGCTTGTTTGATGTACTCACATTTGGTATCAGAGCCGTAGTTTAACCTCTGTCTTGTTAGAGATCTGTAGAAAGAAGCTAAAAAACCCATATTTTGAAACTTTAACTCTCGGATTTCTTGAAACCCATTCTGTTTTCATGTATTTTTGGCTTAAATATTTTAGATCTATTGTTGTAAAGCTCTAGGGATGAAAAATACGTGAAAAACGAGACTGTTTGAAGGGTTTTGTGCCGGGTCGGGTCGAAAAGACCCAAAAATTCTGGAAGAAGCCCTTTCGGGCGAAGAAGAAGATCAGGCGCGTGAGATCCACGCGCCCGATGATGTAAACGGGCGCGTGGATCTCACGCGCCCGATAGTGGAGAAGCGGGCGCGTGGTTGTCACGCGCCCGAGGGTCCACGCGCCCGCCTTGATTACACAGTACAACCGTACTGTAAAAAAAAAAAAAGGAAATTAATCTTTATTGGGCTATCCGGTTTTGGGCCATTATTTGGGCTATTTTTTGTTAGTTTTGGTCCATTTATTTTGGGCCATTTGGTTAATTATTTGGACATATAAATTAAATAAAAGGCTATTTGGTTTATTTATTTTAGGCCTTAAGGATTTATTTAATTTAAGTAATTGAAATTATTTAATTAAGGCCAAATAATTATATTTTGATAGTTTTATATCAAATTTTCAGTTCTGTAATTTTCATAATTTTATGAATAATTGGATTATTTTCACAAAATTAATATAATTATGAAAACTTCTCATTATTTTGGATTTTATGAGAATTTTTCATGAATTTGGAATTTTTATAAATGCTATAATTTTAAATTGAATAATTTTGTGAAAATTATCATAAAATTATGATTAAATTATGAAAATTTGATTTGAATGTGTATATGCGCTCATTTTGAATGTGTATAATTTTGTTATTTTTATACTAGAAGCACATGTAGCTAAGTTTGTTCATATTATTAAGAATTAAAATTGTCTTATGTTAATTGCAATTTTAAAATATGAATAAATTTAGAATTTGCCAATATGTCTCAGTGATTTATAATTTATTTAATTAGGGCTTAGCCACAGCAACCTTAATTAAGTAAAATTATTTTTGTAAAATCACATAATGATATTAGACATAAATTGTAATTAGTTATAAGGTTATGATAAATTTTATCCCACAGGAATTTTTATTATAATTTTATAACTAATTAGGATAAAATGTCAAATTAGTTTCTTAATTTACCCACAGGGATTAGGAAATGATATAATTTGATAGTTTTACCATTATGATATAAATCTATTAGAATTAGAACTTTAGCCCACAGGCAAGTTTTATGTCTAAGATTTATTAATAAAATATGTTTACATTGGTAGACATAATTAAGTTTGCCTCAAAAATTCTAGATACATAAGCATGTTTATTTTCTATATGCAGTATTTTCTCAGGCTAGTATTAACCTAGAAGTTCCCGAGCTGGATGGAGAGAACTACAAGGTTTGGAAGGAGAGAGTTCTCCTCCAATTAGGGTGCATGGATATAGACTATGCTATAAGGAAAGACGAGCCCGTATTGACAGAGACCAGCACTCCTGCTCAAGTAGCTTTACATGAACGTTGGGAGCGATCCAATCGCCTTAGTGTCATGTATATAAAGACAAAGATATCTGCTGGGATACGTGGTTCAGTCGAACAGCATACCAACGTTAGGACCTTACTGAAGGCCATAGATGATCAATTTGTCACTTCAGACAAAGCGTTGGCCAGCACCCTGATAATGAAGTTCTCATCGATGAGGCTCACCAATGTCAAAGGAGTGCGCGAGCACATAATGGCCATGAGAGATATAGCGGCCCAACTCAAGAAGCTAGAGGTGGAGATGTCTGAGTCTTTTCTTGTGCATTATATATTGAACACTCTACCAAAGCAGTACGGACCATTCAAGATATCCTACAACACACATAAGGATAAGTGGACCATCAATGAATTGATGACCATGTGTGTTCAAGAGGAGGGAAGGCTGCTTATGGAATCGGGTGAAAGTGCATTTTTTGCAAGCCAAGGGAAGACCAAAGATCGAGCCAAGAACAAGGGAAAAGGGAAAATCCCTGCCCAAGCTGACATTAAGAAAGAGTCCAAGTGTTTCTTCTGTAAAAAGAAGGGACACATGAAGAAGGACTGTGCTAAGCTTCAGCAGTGGCTCGTTAAGAAAGGTAATCCACTCTCATTTTGTTTTGAATCAAATATGGTTGAGGTTAATCATAACACATGGTGGATTGATTCTGGATTTACAATTCACATTTAAACTTCCTTACAGGGTATGACAAACCTAAGGAAGCCAGTGGGAAATGAGGAGAGCATCTATTCAGGAAATAAGATGCGTTCGCATGTTGAAGGCGTTGGAACGTACACTTTAGTTCTTAGGAGTGGTTTTGTTTTGCAATTGGAAAAGACCTTTTATATTCCTAGTTTCTCTAGAAATTTAATCTCTGTTTCTAGGCTGGTACCTTATGGATATTCCTTTCAATTTTCAAATAAATCAGTATTGATATATTTTAAGTCTGATATTGTTGGGAATGGTACCTTATGTGATGGTCTTTTCTCTATTGATTTGCAAAATGACGCTGCTCATAACGCCTTGCATGTTCAAACTGGCACTAAAAGATGTGTTATGAATGAGGACTCCTCCACGTTATGGCACCGAAGATTAGGTTGTATCTCCATAAATAGAATTAAGAGATTGGTAAATGACGGAATACTTAGTACTCTCGATTTTACTGATTTCGACACTTGTGTGGATTGCATTAAGGGTAAGCAAACCAACAAGTCTAAGAAAGGTGCCAATAGGAGTTCAACCATATTAGAGATCATACATTCTGACATATGTTGTCCAGACATTGATGCATATGGTCAGAAATACTTCATCACCTTTATTGATGATTACTCGAGGTTTATGTATCTCTACATGCTTCATAACAAGAACGAAGCATTGGACGCCTTTAAAATATTTAAGGCTGAAGTAGAGAAACAATGTGGGAAACCCATAAAGATAGTAAGAACTGATAGAGGTGGGGAGTATTACGGTAGATACACTGAAGATGGACAAGCACCTGGACCATTTGCGAAGTTCCTTCAAGAAAATGGGATTGTTGCCCAATATACCATGCCTGGTTCACCGGATCAGAATGGTGTTGCAGAAAGAAGGAAACGAACTTTGATGGAAATGGTGCGTAGTATGCTTAGCAACTCGAAGTTGCCTAAGTCCTTGTGGATTGAAGCTCTTAAAACGGCAGCGTATATATTGAACCGGGTTCCAACCAAGGCTGTTCCAAAGACGCCTTTTGAATTATTCAAAGGTTGGAAACCGAGTTTGCGTCATATGCGCGTTTGGGGATGCCCTTCTGAGATAAGAGTTTACAACCCACAGGAAAAGAAACTGGATCCTAGGACCATAAGTGGGTATTTCATCGGATATGCCGAACGGTCCAAAGGCTACAAATTCTATTGTCCATCTCATAGCACTAGATTTGTGGAATCAAGGAACGCGAAGTTTCTTGAAAATGACTTAGTTAGTGGGAGCGATCAATCTCAAGACCTAGTTTCTGTGAGAGATCAACCCTCTACCTCGAGTCAAGGATTGGTTATCATGAACAATGTCCCTTCAGTACAACTGGACATTGAACAACCAATCGTTGAAGATCCACAAGTAGCTGATAACTTACCAGTAGACGAGGCTCCTCTGGATACACCAGAATTGAGTGAGCAACCAGTTGAACAACATGATCCTTCGGAGAATGTTGAACCAACATTAAGAAGGTCTACTAGGGAAAGGAAATCAGCTATTCCTAGTGATTATATTGTGTATCTACAAGAGTATGATTTCAATATTGGGCCCATTAATGATCCAGAGACGTTTTCACAAGCCATGAACAGCAAAGAATCAAAACTTTGGTTCGATACTATGAAGGATGAGATGGATTCGATGGCATCTAATGGAGTATGGGATCTTGTCGAGTTGCCTAATGGGGCCAGGGCTATAGGCTGTAAATGGATCTTTAAGACCAAGACTGACTCATTAGGCAACATTGAGCATTATAAGGCAAGACTTGTAGCCAAAGGATTCACTCAAAAGGAGGGAGTCGATTACAAGGAGACCTTCTCTCCTGTATCTAAGAAAGATTCTCTCCGCATCATAATGGCGCTTATTGCACATTTTGACTTAGAGTTGCAACAAATGGATGTGAAAACGGCATTTCTCAATGGTGATCTAGAGGAAGAGGTTTACATGAAACAACCTGAAGGTTTTTCCTCTAGTAATGGTGAGCATTTGGTCTGTAAGCTGAAGAAATCCATATATGGGTTGAAACAAGCTTCCCGCCAATGGTATCTAAAATTCCATGAAGTCATCTCTTCATTTGGTTTCGTTGAGAACATCATGGATCAATGTATATACCAGAAGGTCAGTGGGAGCAAGATTTGTTTCCTTGTGCTATATGTGGATGATATTCTGCTTGCAACCAATGATAAGGGGATGCTACGTGAGGTGAAACAATTTCTTTCTGAGAACTTTGATATGAAAGATATGGGTGATGCATCTTATGTCATTGGCATTAAGATCCATAGAGACAAACATAGAGGTATATTAGGTCTGTCACAAGAAGCCTATATTAATAAAGTCTTGGAAAGATTCAGAATGAAAGATTGTTCACCAAGCCCAGCTCCCATTGTGAAGGGTGACAGGTTCAATTTGAACCAGTGCCCGAAAAATGATCTTGAGCGGGAACAGATGAAGAACATTCCATATGCCTCAGCTGTTGGAAGCATTATGTATGCACAGGTCTGTACCAGGCCTGATATTGCTTTTGCTGTGGGAGTGTTGGGTAGATACCAAAGTGACCTGGGGATGGACCACTGGAGAGCTGCGAAGAAGGTGCTTAGATATTTTCAAGGCACTAAGGATTACATGCTTATGTATAGACAGACTGATGAGTTGGAAGTGATTGGCTACTCAGACTCAGACTTTGCTGGCTGTGTTGATACCCGGAAATCAACATCCGGTTACATCTTCATGCTTGCCGGTGGAGCTGTTTCATGGAAGAGTGCTAAGCAGACACTGACTGCCACTTCTACTATGGAGGCCGAGTTCGTTTCTTGTTTTGAGGCTACCTCACATGGTGTATGGCTTAAGAGTTTCATTGGTGGGCTTGGAGTTGTTGACTCCATATCTAAGCCATTGAGGATATATTGTGACAATTCAGCTGCGGTATTCATGGCTAAGAACAATAAGAGTGGAAGTCGAAGTAAGCATATCGACATTAAGTACTTAGCCATTAGAGAACGTGTTAGAGATAAAAGAGTGGTCATTGAACACGTTAGCACTGAATTGATGTTAGCTGATCCTTTGACTAAGGGCATGCCACCATTTAAATTTAAGGATCATGTAGAGAGAATGGGACTTGGTCCCACATTTTGATTGTAATTGAAACTCTTATTAATAATATGATGTTTCTCATTTTTTATTTGTATACACTAAAGTTTATTTGAGAAATATCCTTGTTGTTTGGACCGATAATAAACATAAGGTTTATTCATTAAGTATAAATGAGTTGATTTAGAAACATTTTACATTGTAATACATGGAAGATAATACTCACCATTAGAGGAACTGTCGCCATGATTCATGTGATTTGTTTCTTCTATAAGTGAAATATATGGACCAAGTGGGAGAATGTTAGTATATCTCCATAATTAGGGAAATAATTGTTTGATTGACCAATTCCGGATATGGTCCATAATTTCACGCTGAATCTCAACTCAATATTTGGCTATTAAAACACGATTTTGTGATGGTTAAAACGTGATTTTATTGCCATAATTAGCATGCCCTCGTTAGTAATATAAGAGGGCTCCTTCCGGTCCCCAAGTACGTTAACCTAAAAAAAACATACAAACACCATCTAGTGAGGTTTTGAGTGCTTGGAAGATTTGGAAGGTCTGTGATCAACACAGAGTAGACTGTCAGATTCGGCAATTGCTTCAACAGCAGAGTTACAAAGTGCAATGGCTGGAGGTTAGATCCTATCGCTTCCGCATTTTATTTGTTTAACATGTTTCATATTGTGTAGAAGCATGTTAGGCTTGTTTGATGTACTCACATATAATTCATATAAATGTTAGGCTACAAAAAGGTATTGTTGTTTATTCAATATAAGAGAGATAGATTTATGATTTATGTTAAAAAAATTATTTAGCATTTATTACAAAATATTTTAGTTTTATTTATTTATATAATTTATAGTTTGTCATTTGCAGAGGATAAACTTAAAACTTAAAACATGAAGTATTTAAAAATGTTAGGTTAAAAGTTAAGGTTACATGTAGACATGATAATTTGTGTATTTCTTTTTTTTTTTTAGTGTCTAATGCATTTAAACATAAAAATCAATTTATCAACAAATAAGTGATTGAAGGAAGTGAAAGTGAATTTTTTCTCAAGTAATTGGCATGATTTTTTTTGTATAAATTACAGGTATCCTTATCCGTTTTAATAATCTGAGATTGAATATCGAATTTTATTGTTTATCACCCTCAACATGTAAAATATAATATAATTTTTTAATTTCTGTTAAATTCATATAATTTTATCTAAATTTTAATTCCTATTATTTTTACATTTTTTATATTATTTTTATATTATATTATCGTAATATATCTTAAATTAACGAATATAAATATATTAGGATACATGCTTATTACAGTCATGAACATTGACAGTTTCTTAAAAAAAAAAAAAAAAAGGGAAAAGACAACTAAATGGAGGTTGAAAAAAAAACCTGTGGTGCCGGTAGTCGGCAGACAAGACTCACACACAGGCATGTCGGCCAAATGTGCATTTTAGGACAAAATAGCCGAGATAAGAAGACCATTTACATTTAAACATGATGTAGAAATTCCAACGGTGGCATATGAGACAAATTGCGGTCCTTTATATGGCCTTCTTATCCTTTCAATGTGAGTGTCTTATCAAATCAACTACTCTTCTTTTTTAAGTTTTTTTTTAATAAAAAATTTAAATTTATTAAATTTATTTTTATAATATTTTTAAATTTTATCTGCTCTTAGTTTTATTTTTTAAAATATAAATTATCTTATATATCATTAAGGAAATCTTTAAATTCTACAAATAGAGCTAAAAAATAATACAAACTTCTAAAAATATATTAAAATAACCTAGAAGTCATTTAATTAAAATTTAATATAAATGGAAACTAGTTTACATCAAAATTAACAAGTCAATTTGAAAGTTTGGATTTGCCATTTCTTTTCTTCTTTTTAAATCTAAATGTGAACTTTAATAAAAACTTAAAATATACTAATTAAATTTTTTTTGTAAGTACATGTAAATTCATATAATATAAAATATTGGATTAATATAAAAACTTAAAATACACTAATTAAGTTTTTTTTGTAAGTGCATGTAAATTCATATAATAAAAACTTAAAATATACTAATTAAGTTTTAACGGTTTGAGATTGAATATTGGATTTTATTGTTTACTACTCTCAACATGTAAAATATAAAATAATTTCTTAATTTCTATTAAATTCATATAATTTTATCTAATTTTAATTCTTATTATATTTATATTTTTTTCATATTATTTTTATATTATATTATCGTAATATATATCTTAAATTACCGAATATAAATATATTAGGATACATGCTTATTACAGTCATGAACATTGACGGTTTCTAAAAAAACAAAAAAAGAGAAAAGACAACTAAATGGAAGTTGAAAAAAAAAAAACCTGTGGTGCCGGTAGTCGGCAGACAAGACTCACACACAGGCATGTCGGCCAAATGTGCATTTTAGGACAAAATAGCTGTGATAAGAAGACCATTTGCATCTAAACATGATGCAGAAATTCCACGGTGGCATATGAGACAAATTGTGGTCCTTTATATGGCCTTCTTATCCTTTCAATGTGAGTGTCTTATCGATCTGAATTTGAGTTAATTTATTTGTTATTTATTTAATTTGTTATTATTATTTATATTTATCAATTTATTAAATTATCAATTCATAAAATGTAATATGCTGATTATGATTGTAACTTTGATGAAAATGTACTACTCAAAAAAAATCAACTTCTCTTCTTTTTTAAGTTTTTTTTAATAAAAAATTTAAATTTAATAAATTTATTTTTATAATATTTTTAAAATTTATCTGATTTTAGTTTTATTTTTTAAAATATAAATTATCTTATATATCATTAAGGAAATCTTTAAATTCTACAAATAGAGCTAAAAAATAATATATACTTCTCAAAATATATTAAAGTAATATAGAAGTCATTTAAATAAAATTTAATATATATGGAAACTAGTTTACATCAACATTAACAAGTCAATTCGAAAGTTTGGATTTGCCATTTCTTTTTTTTTTTAATCTAAATGGGAACTTTAAAAAAGACAAAATGAGATTTAAAATATAATAAAAACTTAAAATACACTGATTAAGTTTGACATAACAAATAAATGATAAATTGATTCAATGAACAAAAAAAATGATAAATTGATTCAATGAACAAAAAAAAATGATAAATTGATTCATCTTAAGTTCAAAAGTAATTTCTATATGATTTTTCAGTTAATGCTAATTTAGAATGAGCTATCTTAATGCCACAAATATTTCATCCTGTGTTTTTTTATGATATAATCAGATTATTTTCAAGCTTTGTTTGAATTTTTTTAATGATTTATTGCATTTAAGATTTCAGTTTTAATGTGTTTTCATAAAGATCATATCTAGTTGAAAAAAGAATTCTTTATTTACTAAATTAATTTCATGAGTAATCTTATGTTTATTCATAATTTAATTTAAGACAAATAATAGATATGCATAAGGTTATATCGGTTTTTAAAATAAAATTACACATTTTTAAGTAATTTTTTCTTTTTTTCTTCATTTTAAAAAATTATATCTGTAATTATTTAATTTTCTCCTCATTTCTATATTTGAAAATAATTATATCTTTTTATTTTTTAATAATTCTGTAAAAAATTAACTATATATTTAATTCACTCACATAATAATAAGTGAAGAGTGCAACTTGGGTTGGAAAATTTCTAAACCCACCCATTTTTGATGCTCTTTCTACCCCATTTTCAACACTAAGTTATTGTTTATCACAAAAAAAAGTGAGGTATAAATAGTAAAAAATGGGTATATTTAAAATTTTTCCTTGGGTGGGGATTGAAATGGAGATTGAGCTAACAAGGAAAAGCTTCAACATGAAGGGCTTTAACTTCAAAGCAATTGGGGTTTGAAGCAGCAGAAGCCACTGTTGTCGGTTGACGAAGAACAACAAGATGGAGAAGAAGACTTCCATGATCCTCAACTCAGCAGCTGAGTCAATTGCTTACAACCAAGACCTTTTGACAGAAATCCTTCTTAGATTACCCACAAAATCTCTCATCAAATTCAAGTGCATTTCAAGGCAGTGGCTTTCCATCATTTCCAATCCTGAATTCTGTCTCTCACATACCCGCCATCACCAGAGTAATGGATTTCTCTCTCCCACGGCTCTTCTGCTCAAAGGTGACTGCTTCACCCCTCCCTCTGAATTCTGCATAGTCCCTTTGAAGCACTACAGCAAAGTCCCTTTCTTTCATTACATCCATGACTCTGACATCAGGATTCTTCAATCTTGCAATGGCTTGCTTCTTTGTGAGTCTTATAGACAAAATTACTTAATTTGCAACCCTACTACTAAAAACTTCAGGAGGCTGTATTGTCCTATTAACCCGCATTATAAGTTTCTTTCTAAATTTTGTGTTAATTTGGCTTTTGATCCTTTAAAATCACCTGATTACAAGATTATTTGTATCTGGGAAAGTTACCGGGAACCTTCAAAGTTTAATCTGGATTTATATTCATCAAAAACTGGTTCTTGGGATTTATCCATAATCACTTTCGAGGTAGATGAGGATGAGCTCATAGAGTTGAAGGATGGGGTTTTCTGTAATGGAAGGATTCACTGGTGTGGATATGGAAATGAGTCGTTGTATTTTGATGTAGAGAAGAAATGTTTGAAAACAATGCCGATGGCATTACCAACAAGAATGGATGCAACTGAAGAATATAGATATTTTGGGGAGTCTCGGGGAGTTTTGTATCTTGCAGTGACTTATTGCATGCATGCTCGTTTAGAGTTTGATGTATTTGAGATGGCAAGAGATTATTCTCAATGGAACTGGAAGAAACGTCTGAATCTGGGTGATGCAGTGAGAGTTTTTCCTGAGTTAGAATTGGGTTGTGTTGAGTATCGTTCTGGATTTTCTGGTGTGTGTTTTATTCGATCTGAGAAAGAAGAACTAAAGGTTGTGGTATGGGCAGACGGTAAAATAATTTGCTTTGATTTCAGAGAAGAGACATGGAACAAGCTTTATGATCTCGGACCGGGTATCAAAATTGGCTCCCTGTTTCTTGGAGAGAATGATCATTTACATGATGAAAGATTTCATGCTTATCAATACTTTGAGAACCTCTCTTGTTTATGAGGGTCTTTACTTCTTTCTACAGCAATCTTCTCCAACCTTCTGTTGGTAGGTAACAGAAACTGTTTTGTACTGTAATCTTATACACTTGTGTAGTTTTGTTTGCATATTTTCTTAGAAGCTAGGTCAATTGAGGCACTTACTTTTTACATAAGATGATCTCGCCGCGTGCTGGTTCTTTTTATTTACTTTGCTGGTCTTAAGGCCATTGTCTTTTACATTGTGTTCAAGTTCTTATCAGAAATTATAGACTTTGATTGTTGACGTTTAAAAGTAGAAATTTTGGTCGCAATAAGTTAAACCGTGAATTTGTGCTAGCATTTCCCTTCATTAATGCATCTTAATCCAGGGAAAAGATAATCTTGTAAAATTAACAGTTTGTCTTTCTCATCACATGGCCTAAATGCTCAACTTGTTTAAACTGTATCAGCCTAAACTTAGATAAGAGAATCTCTGTTCTTCCGTTATTCAATCTAGGAAAGAAGTAATGTCAAACCTTGTAGTAGTTGTGGATGGGAAAGTAATTCCTATGATTTAAACTATGGGATGAAAAAGCTTTATGATCTAAGCCCAGGTGCCAGAGCTCTATACTTGGTTTTGTTCTTTGAGGGTTTAAGCATCAAATTCAATCTGTTCGCCTCTTATATTGTTTAAGTAATTGGCATTAGCATTCTAACAATGCAGTAGTAACCATTTCTCCTTCTGGCACATAATACAGCATAAGGATCTCGCTTCAGTTGACTATTTGAATTATATATTTTGTGATTCTGCCCGTTTGTTTGAGCCCTTTATTTTTTTTCTTGTTGGATACACGCTGATGTGCTGATATATTTACAAGCTACCCTGCTGATTTAGAGGGTTTTTTTTTGTGATAGTTTTATCTGTGACAAAAACTTTGATCTTCTTGTTGTTTAATAAGATTATCCTCCCCACATTCTGGTCCTAGTCTTTTTTTCTTGCATTAATTGGTGGGATCAGGGAATCTTATAGAAGTTTGGGGTTTTGATCTGATGATAGGAAATTTGGGTCACAAGCCAAATTTGAACTTTTCCCTTGTGTAAATGAAACTCTCGTGTTTTTCCTGCATAGTTTTAAAGGTTCAGCTGCATTATATACCAAACTCAAGATACATTTTAACTTGCAGTCAGTTGAACATATGAATTTGTTATTTAATGAATTAGAGACTGAATAATTTGAGACATTGAATTTTACTGTTCAAATTTGCAATAGTCTCATTCCTTTCTATGCAGCATTTGAAACATAAGTTTACTTATGCAATGTTCATATTTATTTAGCAAAAGATGGTATTTCTTACTGGAATTTCATCTTTACTGAGTCATCGCAATTGCATTTACTAACATGCACATATGATTGTGATTTTATCCTCCGTTTTAACCAGTTTCCCCCTTCGAATATTGAGGAAAGATATTGATGGGTAACAAACTAGGAATAAGAGTTTACAAGCAAGGTATATACCATATATAGAGTCTCGCACTAATAACTGAAACATATACTTTTCTTTTGATGTAAAGGCATGAGTAACGATGGCATATGCTGATAGATTTAATTTCATGATGCTACTAGTATTGAGCATCACAGATGGGTTTGAATGTCTGCAAATGTTCCACTAGTAGCAATTTGGTAAATGTTTTGGTGGATTTGGATATTGTTCACGTGGACTGCAATCTTCCTGCCATATCTGTGCCAAGTCACAATTCATTGATTTCATAGTAATAGCACAAGCTAACTAGCCTTTTTTTATTTTTTTTTTAAATTCTACTTGTATATACTTGTATTATGTTAGAGATTTGGATTGCCCCAGTCTCAGTACGATAACTGTTTCTTTTCTAATTGATTGTGTGTTTTTGATTCAACAGGTTGAAGGCATACAAAGTTGCATGACGTTGGGTGTTACAGTATGGTGAACTGTTGTTTTTTGTGCCATGTATCTGATAAATGTTTATAAATTTGAAAGGACTTCTACCCTTCTGTTGATAATAGTTTCCAAAGTGTAAGCCCCTTCCCCCCCACCCCCCGGTTTTGTTTGTCTGTTAAAGATGTTAGAGCACAGTAACTTGCGAATGTGAATCCAATATAAAGCTGGTGATTTCTCATACGCTATAATGTGCTGAACCTATTTTTTTTTTCCTTTGATTTCGGGGAATGTGAACTTGCTCCTTGAGCGGGGAATACATTCACCTATTATTGATTTCAATGCGCACATCACGTGGATGTATTGATCTTACCATTGATCGTACTATAAATATAAAAACAAGGTTAGCTCTGAGCATGGAAAATTTGTGTTGTTCCATTTGTTACTCCGATTATATAAGGCAGAGTTAAGTTTTGTTGATAAACAATCATAGCTGATTTGTGTTGCCATTACATTAATGTTTTTCTGTTTCATGTTCATGCCAGCAAAACACTTTTGTTTAACTGAAACAAGATACTAAGAACTTGTGTTTGGGTAGGCAATCAGGGAGTGGATAGCTAAGGTTTGGCAAAGTGAAGTTCAAGCTTTAAAAGTAAAGAAGAATAGCATGTGCTTGACTGAAAACAATAAACGAATGATTTTGGCAGGGAACACTTACTGTTGTAAGCTTTGGAACCTCTGGGACAGCTAGGCCACCAATATTTTGAGCCATTGCAGTTTAACCCTTCAAAGTCATAGCCGGCATGAGAAAACTTGCACTTGTATTATCACAATTATTGTCACCGTTTCTGTCGGCCACAATTTCTTATTGAGATTTTTATCCAAGTTTTTTAGCATTAGCCATCATCAATAGCAATGAAAAAGACCTTTATCAGCAGCTCTGCAGAGACGTCGGCAACAAAAGATCTGAACGGGTATCTTCAAGTTACTAACAAAGTTTCTCAAAAGATCTGAACAGAGATCTTCCTCAACTTACCAACAAAGTCAGTAAAGTTCAAGTGTGTTTTCAAACATTGGCTCTCTCATTTCGAACATTGTTGCTGTCTCTCCCACACTCATTACCACAGCAGTGTCTTCCTCACACACACCACTCTTCTGCTCGTAAAGGACAATCGCCGAAGACCCTCTGGGTAGTTCCTTTGAAACTGGACACCACCAAAGTTTCCTTTGAAACCTCAAAGATTGCATAATCTTGCAACGGGCAGCCGTTTGTGAGAACTTTTTTACCAACGTTTACTTGAATCGCAGTTATAATTTCATGTCCAGATACTTCATCTAATTATTTTATTTGATGAAAAGCCTCAGAGTGAATTAAAATTTTGTGCTAAACATGCCATTTTGATGAAAAGCACCAGATAAAATAAAATTTCTTAAGTAAAATATATTACCACCTATATTTGTTTTAAATTATTTTTTAAAATATATGTAGTTTTCTTTCTTTCTTTTTTTTTTGATGAATAAATATATGTAGTTTTCTTAGTCCTAATAAAAGATGGTGTATTTCATTTAGTTATATTCATATTCAAAAGTAAATTAAAAAATACAATATAAACAAGCGAGGTTTGATCCGTGGTTTTTATTTTTCCTTAAGAAGAATTAAATTTAAGATTCAATTACTCTCCCTTTATACTTCTTATGAATCAAAAAAAATAATGACCTCTTTAAATTAATAAAAAAAAAATCATGATCTCAAATTGAGTCAGGACAAAAAATTAAAAAACTTCTTAATCGTAGTAATTAATAAATTCGTTTTAAAACTTCATATAAAATTTTGATTTTGATTTTCATATAAATTAATAATTTGATAAAAGCACAAAATATATTATATATAATTAATATTGAAGAACTAAAAAAGCATTTCAAAATATTAATTTGTAAAATATTATTATGTTTAAGATTTTTTTCTATAAAGAATTAGAAAGGTATTGAATGTATTACATAAGTGATAAGATATATTTGCAAGCAAATTCTTAAAAACTTTATCAACCAAAATGATATTTAAAAAAAAATTAAATGCTATTTTACAAAATAAACTTTTTAAATTTATTAGGTTTAATAGCTAAATATGTCCTCCATATTTGCCACAAAATGAAATTAAGTCTTTAACGTTTAATTGCATCAAAATCAATCCTAAACGTTTCAAAATAATTGAACGAAGACATTTCCGTTAATTTCCTCTAATACCATTAAGTTTTATTACTGTTCATGTGTGTACAAGGGTAACGAAAATTAAAAGATTTAACGGAAATATTCTTAATTCAATTATTTTGATATTTTGATAAGACTTATTTTGATACAATTAAACGTTGAAAACTTAATTTTATTTTGTGGTAAACGTAGAAGACTATTAAGCCAAATTTATTACTCTTTTGAATCAATATTCAATATTCAATAATGAATAAAAATATTAATTTAGCGGTTCTGCCTACAATGATTTTAGTGCGCCTAAACACTCTTAAAGTAGCATGGTAGTCTGACAAAATTCCAAGTTCCCCAAATCTCAAAGAATTAGGCATTGCCGGTATGAAGAAAACCAAACCCTCCTTCTTCCCCCTTTCTTCAGCAGAAACCATAGCCAACAATCAGGACCTCTTGACCCAAATCCTCATAAGAATCCCTCCAAAACCTCTTCTCAAACTCAAATTAATCTCAAAACAATGGCTTTCCCTCATTTGCAGCCTCCAATTCTCTCATTACCACTCTCTGCACCACCAAAACCAAGGCTTTCTAACCCCAACAGCTCTCTTTCTAAGCATTGGAAACTACTATAGACCACCCTTTGAATTACCTGTCCTTCCCTTGAACCCTCAAACCAAAGTTCCCATCTTGGATTTCATTGATGACCCATACTTCAGAATCATCCAATCTTGTAATGGCTTGCTTTTGGGTCATTGTTATCACAAAATAAATGAAGGCTTGAGGTATTTCATATGTAATCCAACTATCCATAAGTTCAAAATGATTTCTTTGCCTGTTTCGCAACGGGGTATCTTGCGTGCTGTTAATTTAGCCTTTGATCCTATTAAATCACCGTATTATAAGGTTATTTGTGTAAGGAAATTGCTTTATCCGAGTAATAGGTTTGGTATATATATTTATTCCTCAAAGTCTGACGAATGGAATTCTTCTTGGATTAGTTTTCGGGCCAATGAGTATATAAGGTTTGACTGTGGTGTTTTTTGTAATGGGAGCATTCATTGGCATAGTAATGGTAGCAAATCTTTGCGGTTTGAATTGGAGAATGAAGTGTTGAAGGAAATGCTAATGTTGCCTTATATGTTCCAAGCTCCAGAGGAATCAGAGGATGAGGATAGTCGATATTTTGGGGAGTCTCGGGGTCATTTGCATCTTGGAGTTACATACATGCCACTATGTTTGAAATTTAATGTTTTTGAGATGGCGGCTGATTATTCTCATTGGTTCCTTAAATACTGTCTGAACCTGGATGATACTATGAAAATTTTCCCTAATTTGCGGTTGTCTTCTATTCAGGACTTTTATGGATTCTGTGTTTTGTCTGTTATCCAATCTGAAAGTGACGAGTCAAAAGTCATGATTCTTTTGGATTGTAAAGCAGTTTGCTATGAGCTAAAAGATGGGATTTTGCTAAATGTTTATGAACTAAAGCAGTGTCCTAACGCTCTCAATCGGTGTCCATTGAATTATATTGGGATTCAAGTCTATCAATATTTTGAGACCCTCTCTTGTGTTTGAGGGTCTAACACTCTCAACTCTTCCAGAAGTCTGGCATGTTTGTACAAATCTTCCCAGGTCTTATTTCGGTAAGTAATCCAGCAACTGTCTTGTGTATTTAATATTGTGCTTGGGTAAACATTTCTGCTGTTATAGGAGTTTGGTTTATAGTGTTCTCGTTAAGGGACTTTTACCTGTATCAAGTGAATTTAGCAATCTAGCTTGCATTTCCTTATTTACTGATTTCTTGATCTATGATTATTTTAAACAATGCGTGTGAATTCATCCTGCACCACTTCTTGATTTGGTTAATTGCTTTTATGTATGGTTCAAGATTTTTGACTTCTTCAGCATAGTGAATTAACCATCTGTTCATGGTTCCCTAGATGTTGGGTTATCTTTATGATTCGGCCATTTTAAACTTGTGGCAGGAAGAAAAGAACGTTGAAAAGAATAGAAAACTTAGAGAATTAAAGTTCACCAGAAATGGTAGAGAGGCAAAAGAGTTGTGGCAATGGTGGTGTGACTGTATTCACCTAGGAATTTATCTCATCTTAAGCATGAGTTTTATGTTATAGATATTTATGAGCTTGGACCACAATATATATATATATATATGGAGAGAGAGAGATAGTATCTTGCATAGATATTTGGAAATTTGTACTAATTTTCTTTTTCCTTGTGACAGTAAGTATTAGCAGGGTAGAGTGAGACTTATAATCCTTTAAGGATATAGTTCTAATTCTTTGAGCCCCACTGTGCCTATTGTAGAGGAAAAGTGACCAAATTTAGTATATTTCACCTAAGCAGAATAAATAAGTTGACTAGGCATGACACATGACATGTCATGTGAATTATGGCAGTGGAGGCTGACAGGATGACAGTTCAATGGTGGAGTTACTGCTGAACAGGAAAGATGGTTTTGACCTGCAAATTTCCATTAGTAGCAATTTAATGGGTGCTTGGAGGAATTGGGATATTGTGAGTGCAGACTGCTAACCTCTGTACCTTTTTTCTGCTGAGTCAGAATTTTTTTGATTTCACTATAATAATATAAGCTAGTGTAGCTTTTGAGTATTCATTTTTGTTCTTGTATTTTGTTCGTTGTATTAATCTTGTATTCTCATTCAATGCTATCATGTTAGGGAGTTGAGAGTGCAGCCAATGTGAACTGTATAGTTGTCTCTCTTTTAACGGGTTGCTTGTTTTTGCTTTAACAGGTTGAAGGCCTGAGAGGTTTGCATAGACTAATCTAATGGCTTGTATCGTGACTCAGATGGGCGTTGTGAAGGTGATACCTATTTTGTACACAGGAATTTACAGTAAGACCACTAGAGGAAGTGCATCCAATGTAAAGATCATTTCCATGTATGATACTGACTGATTGATTCCCTGTGACTATAGAACAATGCTGGCTGGCTATCTCAGTTTGCAAGTTTTGTGTTATTCTGTGTATTGCTAGTTTCTATTATCATGTACATATATAAGCAGCGAGGCTAATGATCTGAGTTGATTTTATGGTTCAAACATGAAGGTGATCAATCTCAGAGTTCTGTTATTGAAATGTTGCATATTTGCATGCAATATAACGATAGACATTAGCCTATTGTTAGCAGTCTAAGAGAAGAGAATGCATCAAACAGGACATGACAGGGATGGCAAAGCAAGGTTTCTTGGTGTTGGTGGTGTAATTTCTACAAACATGGATGCTGAGTTCAAGTATTAGAAATGCAGGAATTTTAATGTTACTCTTCCATTCAAAACAGCTGTTGCGAAACCCAGAAGCCAAAATCCCAAGTCTTGCCCCAACAACAGTTGAAAAAGTGGCTATCCAGTTCAGTTACGTGTAATCCTTAAAACTTAAGTGTGTCCGACACTACCACTCTTCCCATTCCCACTCGAGTGGATCATAAGAGAAGGGGAGCGTTTAATAGAACTGTAATTATGCACGGCCATTGAGGGATGAATAGAAAACTAGTTCAAGATTGATGGTAAATCCCTTCATAGTCGAAACAATGCAAAACTATCAATCAAAATAAGAAAACTGCAAACACGAACAACCTAGAAAGCCTATGAACAACTGGCACAATTACTTTACATTCAAATCTTTGCCACCCTAAGAAAACCATAAAAACCCATCTTCCCTACCACTCTCCTTGCTTCTAACATAACTCACGTACAAACAAAGACATACACTAAAATGAATTTCCGCCTAGGCAACGTATTATTTTTCGCAAAGAAAATCAGAATGACTTCACTGTAGATTTGCCTCTAATGTACTCCACTGGACAAAAAAGTACTAAAATGCTACTTTTGCCAGTAGAATTCTATGCAAAAGGATTTCCTCCAATGGAAGCAACCGGCCCTTGAGCTGGGACATTTCTGCCAAAATAGAAAACAAATTTTAACTTATATAATTATTCACAGTTACTTGAGTACACAGATTGTAATTAGCATCAATGTCAAACAAAAATTTCTCTAGCTGGGTTTCCTATGAATCAGTAATTCCAGACAGATTCTTGAAAACTCATTTCATATGAACATGAGGTTGCTGACTAGATATTGACACACAAGTAACACAGCATTCCCCAAGCAAAGATTAAGAACTTTAAACTTGAACCCACAAGCCAAACAATCCATGGTATGGAGCATCCATGCTTTGGAAAGTGGGAATGAATAACATATAATAATGATGTACATTAAGGAAACGCAATAATGATGATTGCAAAGTTGGTGCTTGACTGTGACATAATAAAACAACTTACGATAATTGAGGAGTTGGTGCTTGGCCAGACATGTATGCTAAGCCACCTGCAGAAATAAACAAAAAATTCAAGGATCTAAATTACAAAAATCTCATAGTCCATAAGTCTTGCCATAATGTTTTTCAAAGGCATAAATTTAGCATCTCTTTTTCCTTTTTCTTTTCCTTAGTGCATGTCCAATGAGATACATCGGCCAACCATGAACTTAATAAGTATGGTTCTCCAGTTCCAAGGAGACAACAAGAACTACCTTGTGGTGTTGCTGGGACATACGAAGTTACTGGATTCTGAGTAAACCATGGTTGTGATACACCACCAAGAAAGGTAGATGGCAATTGAGCATTAGGAAGTGTGTTTTGCAAAGAACTCATATCCAAGAACTGCAATAAGCCATAAACCAGGAAGAAATTAATTAAGAATAATCCAAATATTGCATCTGCCCTTCCCACAAGTTGTGTACTCCAATCCAATGCAAAGCATGGACTATTAAAAAGAACAGGTGAAACATTATTGATGTCCTCCATAAAATGTGGTTGCAAGCATGCTAAAGATTGGCATTTCATCTACTTGCAAATTCTCCTTCAAGTACAAAATTAAGTATATTCATGTCCAACCAGAATCTAAAAACTTGTAGATTAGGTAGGTGAAAAAACTAAAACAACAGGCAGTTTGTTCAGAGAATGCTGCAGATACCAAGAAATGAAGAAAATGAAGGAATCGCCTTATCATTCAGATCGATGATATAAGATCTTCAATTGTCCACCCTTTAGTTACACCATGGCAACTTAATTCAAATTTGACTCTACACCCAGCACTTCATGTATAGATAATACTAATTTGGATAATGCTCATATTTAGATAAACCCTGACAGGCAACATTACCGCAAATTCCTCAAAACCAATATATGGAAGTACAACCAAACCAAATGGCTTATATTTCAACATCTTATTGTCTGTTATCCATGAGAGAAAACACAACAATCATGTCCCTTCTTTCCCCCTCGTTCTACAAACCTAAACCCCGGACCTCGGAAACCACTACTTATCCATGAAGGCACATAGACTGTGCCCTCTCTCGCTCCCTCCCTTTCTACAAAACTTAAAAGTCAAACCTTAGGGGCCTCAAAAATTTTAAGTTCTCAGCAAGACAACAAAACACAAAATGAACAAAAAAAACATGCCATTAATATAGATAAAATTACAGGAAATACTCCCTTTAAAAGAAATGGTAAGTAAACAGTAAAGACCCTCTCTATGGAACCAGGGCAAAAAGGTTAACATCGATAAAACAGAGACATTTTAACCTTAGGTAAAGATCAACCAATTTTACCAAAATAACAAAGCATAAAGAACATGCATGATATACCATATCACTTTGTTCCAATTCAGAATCATAAGGAAGATCAAATGGGTTGGATGATTTACGATCAACAGCATACAACTGTTTCTCTCCCTGCAAAATTAAGCAAGATCAAAACCTAAAGAAATTAAAGAAATGCTCAATAAAAGTCCATATAATAAAAAGAACAAAAAGAATATGAAAGTTAAAAGAACAAACCAAAAGTGGATTCACGGATGGAGTACATAATGGTGCTACACCATCATCTGATGGTAGAGTAGCAGCAGGGAAATCAGCAAGGAATGCAGCTGTTTGGATGTCATCATTATCAAGTTTCTGCAGGAACAGATATTTTAGAGATAAATTGAAGAAAAGTAAATCTTTGGCAACATCAAAATAGAAGTAGCAAACCTTTGAAACTCCCAAGCCCAAATGTTGATCAGTGGCAGCCAAATGATTGTACGCTACTACTTGTGGTTCCAGAGAAAGTGATTCAGCAGAATCATTAAAAGCATTCCATGACTGTTCAGAGACAATGGATCACTTTACCATACATTTGCAGGAGACAGAACTTTATATTTCTAATAGGCCAAGCAATGAAAAACATGAATAAATTTATACCGCAAGCATTGTTGTTTCTTATTCTTCGCAAAAGGGCAATGGCTTAAGAAAAGCGTGCATTACAATGTGAAATGGTTTACCTGCGTGCTCGTTGCAGCAATGGAGGCTTGACCATCATGCAAGCCCTCCTGCCATTGACCAGACATTACTGAAGTAGCCCCAAGAGCACTAGAATTTTCAAAGAGTGGCCACTGTGTGGTTGTGTTTAAGGATGACAATTGGTCAAAATTCACTGACAGATTTCCATCACCAGGCATTACAGCAGGTGAAGTATTTTTGGTTACTGAATCAGATGCTGCATGCTGAGAAGTATCAAATGTTGCCCATCCTTCATTTTTAGCTACAGGTAACTCTGGTGATTTTCCATCAAAACTTGCAGCTGGGGGCTGCTCAGTAATTCCAGCAAATAAGTCTATAGATGGAGTAGACGGGGGAGGTTGACATAAATTCCCAGTTGGCACCGAAGATGCTGCTGCAGGTTGAAATATATCTTTGGATGAAACTGGTGAGGTTGAAGGTAACTGAAACAAATCTATAGGTGGAGCAGCAGAAGCCTCAGGTGCATTAAAGAGATCCAGGCCACCATAATTCACAGTAACAGAAGATTGGATAAATGTCGATGCTTTATCATGATAGGACCCGGCAGCTTGTTCAGGTGAAGAGACAACATCCAGTCCAATGCCAGAGTTATATGACTTGACAGACGTGGAATTGCTATCAAATGACCCAAAACTTCCCCTGGATTTAGTTCTCTACATAAAGGAACAATTCTGATGTCAGTTACGGATAAATGATTCAACAGATAAATATAGCTCTAAGATTACACAAGGTAAAGCATGTAGAAATACAGCAAATAAAAAAAAGGGCTCATTTACTTGGCAACACTCTCATTTACTTGGCAACATTTGCGCCTCACATATTTAGCATCACTATGATCATGCCCACTTTTATTAACACACTTTTAAGAAACCCAAAACACCTTAGTAGATTCACATTCCAAAAATATTATGGTAAAATAAATTATTGCTCGTACAAAAGCCAATAGTATCTCCCAAATGTGCATATGTTTATGTCTATGGGTATGCACCAAGCGCGCATATGAAGTAACTGACAGTAAACCATGCATTCGCATGCCTGAACTTTGAATAAAATAAATGAAAAGAAAGTAGGCTCTACTGGAATAGTTTTAGACAAGTTATCAGCTACAAGATTTATCATGTAGGTTTGAGCTCTCTTCTTGATGTTAATAAACACTATATGGAAGTATCCTACCAGAATACATTGAAGCCTGCACAGTGTTATGATGACAATGCTTCAAAGGATTCATATACTTCCAGATGTGGCACACAACTGAAAAAGAAAAATTTTTCACACTAATTAGATGTAAGCGTGAGACATGTGACCTGTGGCTGTGGAATCCCTCCAGCATCTTTTTTGGAACTTGGATCCACAATTAAATTAATTGTTTGACGCGGGGTATCTTCATTTAAGACATCTTTTGGAGGTTGAGCAGTTGGACTGCCAAATCCAATGTCCTTCTGAAAATTTGGTGACCCAGTACCAGATTTGAAAGGATCACCTCCACTGGATACAGAGTAGTCTGAAACTCGGGGAGCAGAACCCTCATTTGCAAACCTGTCCTCCAATATTTGATCACTTAAGCGACCAGGACTGTAGACAAAACTAGAAGCTTTCCCCACATAGTGGCCTCGATCTGAACCAGGCTTCCTAGAAAGCACAGCAGCAACTTGTTTTCCATAACGCCGATCTTCATATTGATAGTCATAAGGTGGACTTTGAGAATAAGAATGATAAGAACTGGCACGTCTTATCTCATCTTCATGATTTCTAAGGCTCTGTCAAATAAAAATTCATTTAAGAAAACCAAATTTAAACTACTACTCTAGGATTTAATGAGATGAATTAAAATAAACTGAAAGAAAAGCACACAGAAACACCCATATCTAGAAATGGGCCAGTCTGATTTCGTTTGCATAAATTTGGCGTTTATGCAAATATCATTTGAGAAAAAACAAAAAATCCCGAATTAGGAAGTTCAACTTCAGATGAAATGACCCACAATCCTATTCTCTTCATTTTCTAATTACAATACAGTTTTAGGAAACAGAGCCAAGCAGCATAAAGGTTTAGCAAAATTTTTAATTCCAGCAATTGCAACCACTGTACATACTAGATAGGAAGAAATTACCTGAGTGTCCCTTGGAGGCTTGTCAGATGTTTTTCCTCCAGCATATTTTCTGTCCACGTATACATACTTTATAAACTCTCGGATTTTATCAGCATTGCTGCAATAAGAAAAGAGTTATTAGAAAACCCCATATCTATCAAGAAGATGCATAGAACTGAAGTGATAAATAATATATTCTGCACCTGCTGTCAGGCATTCTTTGCCTCTGCAGATCCCAATCCTTAAGATATATATCTCTTGCACGCTGAAAACAGTCAAACAAAGAACAATCTCATCAGCATTATAATAAGCATCCCACTCTTTCCATAGAAAACAACAAATGTAACACTAGCTCAAACCTGATTACCACCATTCTGAAGAGCTTCAACTTCCTGTGATGTGAACTTTGACATTGATACGGACTTTACACGATGAGTAAACTCACGACTGCAATACAAATTAATATGAACACAAATTACAGAAAAGGATAGGATAAAAAACCAGTCAAGATTTGAAGCACTCGATCCTGATGTCATTCAGTCCACTAGAATCGTGCAAAGTAAATACAAAAATACAATCATCAACCAAATTGGAAAAAGAAAGATGAAATAACTCCTTTAATTTAAGGAACTTAAAATCATGACAATGGGCAACAAGTTACAAAAAATTTAGATAGTCAAAACCATAATGCATTAATATACACAACACTGATAATTATATACTACCACAAATACAAAGCCTCACAGGAGTGACAATTATTTCCATGGCAAAATCGTAGATGCTGAAATAACTAAAGAAATACTCACTGAATGCCACTGCAAGTCATGCAAACAAAAGTCCAAAAATTGGTGCAAACATACTGAGGACCCTGTAACAATAGAACCACAAATTAGCATCAAAGAAATAGGGGATACCAAAAAAAAACATTAGAAGCTGAAAAAAAGCTAATTTAATCCTTTCAAGTCATGCTGAGCAACAGTTTAGTCCTCATTTCAGCATAAAAAAATAAAAAATAAAAAAAACAGCAATTTTAAATCTATCAGTCTCAGTTGATAATGAAAGGAAACAACAAAGCAAATTTCAACAACCTTTTAAAAACAGCTGATTTACCATCTTAAAATCCATTACTAAAAGTTGCATTGCATTCAAAAAAAAAATCAAGAAAATCCATTTTCAAAAACCCTTTCTATAGCCTCAAATCCATCTTCGTTTTCTCTTTTTCACTTTCCCAAACAGAAATTAACCATCAAAACAACCAACTAAAATCATTGTTTACCAAAAAAATTAAAAACAAAAGAAAAAAAGAAAACCCAATTTCAAAAACCATTTCTATAACCTCGAATCTCTCTCGTTTCTTTACTCATCAGCTAAAACCAACTCTCCCAAAAGAATTAAAAAAAAAAAAAGAACAGACACAATTTCTTTTTCATTTTCACATACTTTGGCAGCCTCCCCAGTCCCCAGCACATCTTAACCATAAAAACCCATCAGCCAAAAACTCTTTTTTTCAAAAATAAACAAAGTTCGAGAAAATTTACCAAGCTGTTACAGTTAAAACAACGACGATTTGGTGGCAATTTCATGAGACCTCTTATTATCTTCTCGTTTCTTTCTTCTTCTTTTCTACTTCCCATTTCTCAAAACAAACAATTTTGATCCTCCAAAATTAACAACAGCCTCAAACAAACCCTAAAGAGCTTCAAAATTTATCAAAAACCCAGTCGGAATTCAATACTTTTTGCTGAGAACAAGCCTTGTTTTAAAGCATAAATCAAAGGAAAGTGGGAAATTTAGAAGTTTGGGGTTTTGGAGAATTTTTTGTTAAATGGAAAAGAAAAGTTCTCTTTCCGTGGTGAGCTGTGAATGTGATTGGGACAATAACGCTCTGTACCTTTCATTTTTGAATACAAAAGTAACTTAAAATATAAAAAATTTAAGGAAAATTAAAATATATATTTATTTATTGATTTGTTTGAGTTTTATTTAATTTTTATGTAGTTTTCAAGCGAAGGTAATGCGGAATGCATATAAAATTTTGCTGCTTGCACAAATTTTATATATTGTATGATTCCTCACGATGATGATTCAATCTCAAACTCATCACATGCATAGCAGTAGTAAAATAAATTTGTTTCAATCCAGACTCAAAATCAAAATATTCTAATCAGAATATGGGCCTTAAGGTGTTGTGGTATTTTTCTTTACTTTTTTTTTTCTTAATATTCAAATATTTCCTTTATATTTGTCACAAAATAAAATTAAACTCTTAACGTTTAATTATATGTAAATTAATATTAAACGTTCTAAAATAATAGAGTTAAGTATATTTTCCTTAATACTCTCTAACGTCATTAAGTTTTATTACTGTACAAAGATACGCCGTTAAGTTTTATAACTGTGCAAGGATAACCAAAATTAAAGAATTTAATGAAAATATACTTAATTTTGTTATTTTGAAACATTTAAGACTGATTTTCAGGCAATTAAACATTAAAAGCTTAATTCCATTTTGTGACAAAACGTGAAGGACATATTTTAGTATTAAATTTTTTTTTGCAATAAGAAAATTACAATTTTACATGGATTTTAAAAAAAAGTAAAAGTCTTAATTTAAAATTGTAAACTAAAACAAGTTAATTAATTAAATATGAAATAACTTAATCAATTCAAATAGAATAATTAAATAAAATAAATTTTTTTAATTTCTAGTTAAATTCTTCTTAACGATCTCAAATACAAAATTATTTGACAAAATTAGATAAAATATAAATACATTAACAAATTCAATATTAAATCATAATATATTGATAAATTTCATCTAATATTAATAAATTAAGTTTTCGAAGTGAAGTAAAAAATTTATGTAAAACTGGATCCAAAGAGAATTAATGACACGTTAACTCCTTTAATTATAGATGTTTTCAAAATGCGATCCATCGTCCATCTAATAAAAAAATCTTTAATAGGTTACTTGACATTTCATTCTTTACATTAATGTTAATGTGGTAGTTAACATTAACTCCCTTATGTTAGATGTACTAATATGGACATTGAACAAATCATAAGATGGCATTTGGATTAAAGTAAAAAGATTTATGCCACGTTAAATTACTAATAGATCATGTAACATGCCACGTGTCATATTAAAACAGGTAAAATAGTCATATAAGCCCTCGACCTTCAGTCCAAAATGGAATTAAGCCCTCAACCTTTTATTTCGTAGAAATCAGTCCATAAACTTTTATTTCAGTGGAAATAAACCCTTAACCTTCTAAAATTATGTAATTAAGTCCAAATCTGTTAAATGACACTAACTGCAGTTAGTATTGTACACGTGGCATGCCACGTAGCAGCCAAGTAAGCTATCCACGTCAGCTTTCACTAACGGCAGTTAGTGTCATTTAACAGATTTGGACTTAATTGCATAATTTTAAAAGGTTGAGGGTTTATTTTCACTGAAATAAAAGTTTATGAACTGATTGTCACGAAATAAAATGTTGAAAGTTAAATTCTATTTTGGGCTCAATATCGAAGACTTATTTGGTTATTATTCCTATTAAAACATACAAAAAAAATTTTAATTTCTTTTTTTTTTTTCTCTGCTTCCCTTCTCTCTCTACATCGATTCCCAAATCCCTTCCAACATTTATGGCCGAGATCCGATTAAGTCTGATCAAATCTAGCCAAATGAAGTTGGAAACGATGTTGGCTTGGCTAGCCTGCCTTTTAAGAGGTTTGTCGGCCAAGCAGAAGCTAGATTCGATCTATTTCGATCTAATTCGATCGAACATGACCAAATCAGATCATAGATGAGGAAGGGTAGTGGAATCATGAGGGAAGGGGAGAAACAGACTAGGAAAGACAAATATATATAATTTTATTTTCTAAAAAAATAAGTTTTTAAATTAGAATTTTGGTTTTTTTCTATTTTTTAACAATTTAAAGAAAAATAAAAAATAACATTATGTATTTTAAATTAAAAATTTTTTTTATAATTTAAAGAAAAATAAAATATTTAAATTTCTCATCTTTTATTATTTTATTGTTAAAAAAATCATTTTTAAATTATAATTCGTATTTTTTATTTTTCAAAAAAATAATATTTATAAAAAATACAGTAAAAAATATGTTTTTTTATCATGCCACATGGCATTTATAATATTGATAATGAAAAAATTATAAGACGCTTTCAAACTATGAAAATTTGTAAAAAAAGAAATTATAATGTGTTTTTTATTTACAAAATAAAATAATTTTTTATATTTAATATTTTATACATTAATATGTCTTCAATTAGTATAAATCTTAAGTTCGTCCCTAAGAAAAATCCTTATAGTTTAGAGGGCAAACGGAACACCATTTCATCTCATATTGGATTGATGCTAATAAATTCAAATTAGTTCATTGGTGAATGGAATCTAGAAAGAGGGTGTGGCTGTAGCAAATTTGGGATAGAATATCATGATTTTTGGAATCCACTTTAAAGACACTAATCCCAAAATACTTTCGTAACGGTAAAATGGAATACATGAACTTCACAAATTATTCTTTGCAATATATATGATTAAATCTTTGAAAGCTTCATAACATGAAAAAAATAAATAAAAAGGAATTCCTAATTTTTTTTATGTTGATTTTGAATAGTTTCTTATCTTTTCTTAATTGTCACTCCAACATCCCACATTCCTATTAAATGGGTAGATATGTATGAAGTCATGACCGTCTTCCAATTCTTTCTCATCCATTTTGCTTGTAATTAAAATTTAAATCATTTTAAAATTATTTTTTATAATTAATTGAAATTAATTTCATAATCAATCAATTAGTTGAATTAACTAATTCGATTAAACACGAAATAAATACCTTTTTAATCTTCCATATCATGTAGTCTTGAATTTCTCACTTTAATGATGTTATTTGTAAAATTTTCCACTACCTAAGTTGGTAAAAAAAATCTATTTAGTCAACATTTTTAATTATTTTCATTTTAGAAAAGTAAGATTGACGGTTCAAACTAAAAAAGTAAAGTGAGACTCATCAAGATTTACTCAATTATTGGTCTGTGAAAACGTTTTATTATGATTTTTTTTCAATCTTTACATAATCTTTGCAAAATCTCCGCAAGAGACAATATTTGAAAAGTAAAATTCCGAATGTGTCATGATTGTTAGTACATCAAACATTAGAAATCAATTTCTGTCCCACTAAAAAGGTCAAAACAACAATTTGACTCAAAATACATTTCATTCAACAAGAACTGCTTTGGTTCATCTAATCCATCCAAAATAATAATTAGACTTTATACCAAGATGACAAGGAATCAAATATGAAAGAACGTTATCTCTATGCACGAGCAAACATTATGTCATGAGTCATGAGTCATGACACAGTTAGTTAATAGGGCGACTCAGCACACCATCAAGATTCAAATGCATAACCCCTCAAAGTAAACGTGATAATGTATCAAGCCAAATGACAACCTTACTATAAAAATGTATGCCTACAGTAATTCAAGGTAAATCAGTTTCCATAATTTTTAGCTTTCTCACTATAAAAATTTCTTTTTTTTATTGATTTAAGCATCAACACAAGTCTTATTTTAAAAAATCTCTGATAATTCTTTTTCTTTTTGTAAGTTGATGTGTAAAAGAAGCATTATAATTGGACACTTACAAGCTTTGCATGTCTTTTCTTTAGCATCAACAACATAAATAAAAAAAATGCACTTTTAAAATCACTCGAACAAGGCTTAACTCAAACAAATTAAACATGAATTATAATAACAAAACTAAGTTGAGGGTTAAGGCATGCCTCATTCTCTTTTTTTTTCTAAGCCAGAATTTTATAGATATTGAAGCTAGCAATAACTGACAAAGAAAGAAGTCAAAGTTTCAAAACAAATGTGATGAAGCTCTAAACAGCACGTAAAAGCCCTGAAGTGGGTGTCTTCATATCCCACGTCGGCTGTCAAGGGTGTGTGAGTACATTAGGTTATAACAGGTCTTACAAAATTATCATGGTTTTATGAGGTGCTGTGTTCCTTCACCGGCCCAAAAAAAGCATTTTCTGCAATCTAGGTTGGTGTGCAAAGTAGCCCAGCTACGTGTCTGGGGGCTCTCCGATAGTGGGTGTCTTCAGATCCTACACCGCTGTCAAGGGTATGTGAGTATTAGGGCTCCAGGCCTTACAAAATTACCATGATTTTGTGAGATGTTGTGTTCCTTCACTGGTAAAAAAAAAACAGCACGTAAAAGAGGACAGGACAAAAGATCACCTTGACAACTGGATAAAATATTAAGATTGCATGAACTAGCAAGACAGAAAGGATAAAACCAGTGAACATTTAAATGGTGTCTCTAAACAGTCCAAGCAAAAATCCAAGATAGATAAAGCGCAAGATGAACCACATCTACCGCATCATGCATAAGGAATCGAAATTATCTTCAAGGTGTGACAAAGCACTAAGTGAAAGCATTATTAGCCCGCTCCCTTCGTTCAATTTCCATTAGCTTATCAATAATGATCTCTTCGTCACCAGCAAAGGACAAACCAAAACGCTTTCCAATCTCCCAGGTCTTAATCGCCTCCTATCTGTGTAAAGAATTTATCTGTTGGATGTCATTATCAGAAATGCAAATATCATTTTCCAAAATCACAAGTGGTGCGACAATGCAAACTGTCTTTGAACGATTTTTCTTCCTGCTCCAATTGAAATTTTTATGCCTCTTTTTTCTAGGGCATTCCAAGTTTTTGCTAGAAACATATTCAAAAAATCTTCAACATCACAACCAACATAACAATCTTCAGATTCTACATCAAAATCACATTCACCATTTTGAATACCATCATTATCTTGCTCTTCCTCAACTTCCACTTTTGAACAGATGGAGTCATATTTCTCTTCCTCAATTTCCGCACTCAAAGAATTCTCCACTAGTTTTGTATCCTTAAGAAGCCCTTCATCATTCCCATCTTCAACCCTTTGAAAAAGATTTTCATTTCTTGCAAGAGAGCTACGATATGGACTGTCATGCACATGATTCACACTTGGTACAATCCGACCACAATTTTCTTCATTAGTTTCAATAAAAGAGACATCCAAAGATTTATCACTCTTAGAAAATGCTTGCTGTCATTTAATGAAGAAGCACAAGCTTGTGGTTTGTCACAAGTTTTCGATTGATTAGGAGTAGGCACCTTAGCTATAGGGTTCTCAATTAAGATGCATAAAATTATTGACAATTTAAATATTTATTGTCCTCTACAAAAAACAAAATGCAAGTCATAATAATTTAAAATTTTTTTATGGAAGCATATGACAATAAAAAATATGCAATTTAGATATAAGTGCGCCCATATGCATATACATACAAATGCATATGCATATGCATGCATATATATATATATATATATATATATATATATAGGGTTTGTAAAAACAAAATATTGAAGAGGTAACACGTGAGCAAAAAAAATATTTTGGATTACAACCTTGATAATAATGTCACGCACCGTCATTTACTTTTGGTAATGGAATAATTGTCGGTGAAGTGGAGCACGTTAGTCAACTAATAAACATTTATATATTCATGCATTATTGAATAATTGTTGACTAAAAATATGAGATAACATGCAAAGTTATCATTCTACTTAAAATGATTAATCAAATTTACCTTTTATTTTTGAACAATGAAACTTTAACTAACATTTTATGATCTGATTTGATTAAGATAAATCAAAAGCTAAAATATTTATACTTATATTTTAACTAATATTTTAACTAATATTTTAACTAATGATTAGTCAAAAGCTAAAATTACTAACATTTTAACTAATATTTTATGCTTATTTTTTTTACAAAATATTTTTATTAATAGCTTTTGATAATTTCTTAATCAAATTAAAAAATATAATGTGAAATCATGTAAATTTAAAAATAAATGATAAATTTGATCCCTAACTTAAACTATTTTCACCGAAAAAAAATAAGAATCCGAGAAAGTTACCTTTCATTAAAAATCTAAATACCGTACTAATATTTTAAAATTAGTAATTTCATTTTAGATAATTAAATTTTGTGAGTTATTATTGGAACAATTGAAGTTTTCTCCAATAATTATTGGACATTTGTTTAAAAGGGTTAATATTAATAAAAAAAAAGAAGAAAACCCTTAATCTTCACTCTCCTTATAGAATTCTTTATATATAATATCATCATCAACAACAACAACAACAACAATAATACCTTTTGAGGCTCATGTAATTGGTTTCCTTTTATTTAATTAAATTCTTATTTAAATAATTCTTTCTTATATTTAGTATTTTTCTTGTAAATTAGTATTTTTTTTTTGAAAAGCCAAATATATTTAAGGAAGCTAAACTGCAAACAGAATACAGAAGAAAACAAAAAGCACTAAACAACAAATGTTCCATCTATCTACTAGCAATTGACCCATCAACCAATGAACTAAGCCAAGCCCAAACTGATCGAGACCACCATGGAGCACGCAACACCCACGCCTTTAGTGATCGTTGAAACCACGCACAGCACCGATCAAAAAGCCAACAAAATGACTCAACATTCTTGACTTAGCCAAACCATCGAGCACCTTGGGTGCAACTTAACTTCAAGTGAATCTAGTGATACTTTTCCAGCTCAACACCACAAATAAAACCCGAGCAGCAAGAGCCAGTAAAAATGAAAATCAGCAACCCATTGTGGAGGCAGACAATGATCAGCTCATCGAGACCACCAGAAATGATCAAAAAAGCCAAAGCCACACAACCAACACCTCAATACCAACAAGGAAACATCTGAACCGCTCAAAGAAGCAAAAGAGCAAACACGTAACCGACGAAAACAAAAACCAAGAAAAGGAAACTCCTCCAGCAAAATAGCCATCCACTCAACAAAGAAACCACACCAGAATAATACAAAAATGACAAGGGCCACGCCGGACCAACCCTCCCCAACCAACCCTATTCTTCTTTAGCCAACCAATTCACGCACTACCCACAACGCGTCTGAAGAAAAAATAAAAACATCACACAATAAACGAAAATAAAAAACTATCCAGCTGTTCACCTTCACGAAGCAAAATTGCCAACAGAAATCAACTATTAGACACCACAAGATCATTAGCTCTGTTGATCCCTTGTTTAGCTAAGTTATCAGCAAAATCATTGTTTTCCATGAAGATATGACGAAATTGAAAGCCAATCAATTGTAATTTTAGATTTTCAATTTGGTTAAAGAACTTCTGTAATCTCCAAGGAGCATACCAAAGACTCGACAGCCACTTTATGGTATTTGCTAAGTCACTCTCTATAAATAACGAATAAGTACTAGCCCATTTAGACTTAGAAAAAATAAGCACAGCTTCTTTGACTGCAAGCACCTCGGCCACATTGGAATCTTGAACACGAATGGATTTAGAAAACAGAACCTTAACATCCCGTAGCTCATCCCTTAAAACTTCACCAATGCCCGTAGGACTTGGCTTACCAACTGCGAATCCATCAACATTGAATTTAAGAACACCAGGAGAGGGGGCTTGCTAGTTAGCAACAAGTCTGGGGATTTTCTTTGGAAGAGGGACTGAAGCCAACATGGGTAACCGAAAGCAATCAAGAAAAGTATTTGAATTACTTGGCCATTTGGCTTTGAACCAAGACACCAACCTGAGTTTGATTGTGTCCAGCAAATACTTAAAATCAGCACTCTTTCCATTAAACACCACTTCTTTCCTATAAAGCCAGACAGACCAAACAATGGCAAAAAAACCCATCTTCCACACCTTATCGCAAACACCAACAGGAAGCGCAAATTGCCATGAAATAAAAAATAGCTCTGGATTTCTTTGACAAACCCAATAAATGCCCCAATACTCACAACATTTGGCCCAAATCTTCCACACTTCCATGCAAGTTAAAAACAAGTGATCAACAGTTTCATACTTCGTTCTACAAAAGACACAAGCAGCATTACCCCTTAGCAACAGCCCTCTCTTGACTAGTTAATCTTTAACAACAACTTTACCTTTTAGCAATTGCCACACAAAAATTTCAACTTTGGGGAGAGCCAAACCAGCCCAACAAAATTTCCAGTTTTCAGACTTCGGCTTAAATCTACTTGAAACCTCTTTGCAAAAATTCTTCACTAAATATACAGCATCTATAGTCCCTTTCCAAATCAAAGAATCATTTAAATTACTACATACACTAACCTCATTAATCAAGTCTAAAAAATCCTTCTATTGTTGGAGCTGCCAATCAAAAAGTCTTCACCTTAACTGTACATCCCAATACCACTTTGCTGAACTCCAAAATCCAAACTCACTAACCTTCCCCTCTTTCTTGACTGCTAATGCAAAAACTCGAGGGAACAAATTTTTCAAAACCACATCGGGAATCTATTCATCAACCCAAAAATTGATGCAGCTTCCATCACCAAGCGAGAAGCCCATCCTTGCATCAAAGTATGAAACTGAGCATTATTCGGAAAGAGAGGGTTAATAATATTTCTCCAAACTCTGGACATCCTGCCAGAACCTCCTTGATTCGGAATAAGATCCTTATAATGCCCCCCATACTTCCCCACAATGATAGACTTCCACAATGCATTATGCTCTTTTCCATATCTAAAAATCCACTTATTCAATAAAGCTCCATTTTTTATTTCCAAATCAACTAAACCAAGGCCACCAAACTCCTTATAATTGCAAACAGTACTCCAATCCACCCAATGCAACTTTTTACTAGAAGAGGATCCACCCTATAAGAACCTCCTTTGAATTCTGTCAAGTTTCTCTTTAACAACAGTAGGAACCTTCAATAGAGACATGTAATATACCGGTAAATTGGCCAACACCGACTTCAATAAGGCAACTCGTCCTACTTAGCTTTCCATCCTGCTAATCTCTTCTCGAACTTCTCGATAACAGGATTCCACAACCTAACACCATTTAAAGCAATTCCAAGTGGGAGACCTAGATATTTAATAGGCAACTTCTCCATCTTGCAAGAAATCACATCTGCCCAAGTAGAAACGATTTGTTGTTCCACTCTGATGCCAATGATACTGCTCTTCTTAAAGTTAATCTTCAATCCAAAAACAACTTGAAAGCATCTGAGAACCCTCTTAATATTCCTAATTTGATCTAATGAAGGTTCACAGAAAATAACAGTATCATCAGCATACTGAAGATGCAACACTATCAAATTGTTGTTCCCAACAACAGCACCCTTGAACAAACCCAAATTAGAAGCCTTAACAAGAAGGATACTAAGGACTTCTACCACCAATTTAAAAAGAAATAGAGATAGGAGACATCCTTGACGAAGACCTCTGCTCATTCCAAACTCCCTGGGGAAGCCCATTAACTAACACCGATAAAGAAGTAGACGAGATGCATTCTCGAATCCAAGATCTCCACTTTTCACCGAAACCCATTTTAAGCATGAAAAAGTCCAGGAAACCCCAATCAATACTATTATAAGCTTTTTCAAAATCTACCTTGAACATCAAACCTCCAACACCTCTTCAATTGATATCGTCAACAACCTCATTAGCAATCAGGGAAAAGTGCAAAATTTGCCTCCCTTTAATGAAAGCAAATTGATTATCCCCCATCACTACTCCCAGGACAAGTCTCAGACAATTGGCAAGAACCTTCGCCAAAATCTTATAAATGCTACCCATTAAAGAAATGGGCTTATAATCTGCCACACCACTTGAGTCTGAACCCTTAGGAATTAGAGTGATAAAGAGGACTTTAGTCACCTGTCCAAGGTGTATGAATGATGGAACTCATCAAAGAATTTCATCACTTCATCCTTTATCAAACTCCACTGTGATTTGAAAAAATTGAGATTCAGCCTATCAGGACCAGGGGCTTTGTTGCCATCACAGTTATTGATAACATCCTACACCTCCTCCATCATGAACGGCTTCTCCAGCAACCTATTACTCTCTCATTCAATTTCCTAAATTCATAATTAATGTTTCTAACTCCAACGACCTGACGAACATTATAATGTGATTCAAAAACAGAAACAATGTAATCTTTAATAGCGACTAGATCATCGACTTCACTATCATGTATATGAATTATATCAATCGTATTTGCACTCCTCCTAACAGAGGCCACTAAGTGAAAGAACTTAGTCTTACTATCCCCTTCCTGGAGCCATTTAACTCTCGATTTTTGTTGCCAGGACCTCTCTTCAGCATGATATAGCTTCCATAGTTTTGCCTTTAGCTTATTCACCTTCAATCTACTATTCATAGTACCGTTACCATTACACATTTGTTTCTCAATTCCATCAATTCTGTTCTCCAACCTTCTGATTGAGCTACAGTCCCATTTACCTTCTTGGTTATACCATTTCTTGATAGCCAATCTGACCCGTTTCAACTTGTTCCAAATGTCAGGGAACCTAAACTCACTACTACAAGCATTTACCTAAGCATCATTGACACTCTTCTGAAAATCCGCCTCCTCCAACCAATGATTGAATAATCTAAACGGCTTAGGACCCTTGTTTAGCTCCGTCGATTCTAATACAATTGGATTGTGATCCGAAAGTGCTGTTGGGTAAACTTTCTGAACCAGAGAAGGTACCATTAAAACAAGCTCCGGAGAAATAAGGAACCGATCCAATCTACAAAAGGAAGGATCGGCTCTGTTGCTAACCACGTATATTTGCCTCCTACCAAAGGTAAGTCAACAAAGCCCATGTCGTTAATGAATTAACAAAATGAGAGATGGCAGCAGAGTTACACGTTCTACCAAATCTCTCCTCTGGTGAACAAACCATATTAAAATCCCCTCCGAGACACCATGGGACATCCGTTCCCTCCAAGAAACCCGCCAACTCAGCCCAAAAAGCCTGTCTTTCATCGTCATCATTTGGTGCATAAACATTTCCAAAGTGATGACTTTTTCAAGATAAAGAGTAAGGTTATTTCCCAAAGATTCATTATGGTTATTGGTGAATTATGTCAGTTAAAATTAATTTTAATTTTAACCGACATAATTCACCAATAACCATAATGAATCTTTGGGAAATAACCTTACTCTTTATCTTGAAAAAGTCATCACTCCATAATGAAATTAACCCACCAGCTGCACCATCCGCTAACACGAATTCATAACTCATTAGCCACGAACCCCCAAGCGATCTAAGAATAGACAATGTCATCTTATTCAGTTTAGACTCTTGTAAAAAAATCATCTTGAGCTTCAAATCATATACCAGCATTCTCACCGCACGTTTCTTCCCCACCCTACCCAAGCCTCTTACGTTCCAAGAAGCAATCTTCATAATAAATAGAAGAAACACCAACAACCAGGGAAAAAAACCTTAGGCTTCTTCCTTATCCCTCGCTTCTAGGTCCCTAAAAGTTTGAACCATGGCAGCTCTTTCTAACTCAAAATCAACCCCAGCATAAAACAAACCATCCAAGTAGCATTAGCTTCCCTCAGCAGCATTGCATTTCTATTATCAATATCAGTATCTGAAATAGAATTTTCAGAAAAGGCAAGATTATGAACCATATCACCATCCAGAATCTCCCTCATTTCTCGTCTGAATTTCCTTCTCCTTCTAATAGCAGAGTTAGTCTTTTTCTTTTTGTGGCTGGCCAACCCTCCTTTCTGTAGCTCAGCTTTCTTTAAGGATGTCTTTAATTTTGGGCCAATGTTGACAATATCCCCATCTTCATTCGGCCTAATTGAGGAAAGGGCTTCCAAATTTAAAGGAGTCCCAGTTCATGGATTCCACAATTGCCTTCAGGCCCAATATCCCTATGACCCAAAGTTAATCTAGGCTTGGAGATGGCCCTACCAAAAACATAGCCTTCTTCAGGACCATTAAAAATCACTAATTCCTTGCTGCCCATCAAAGCTATCTTATTTTTGCACATTGACAACTCAACAGCCCCGACAAGTTCAGGCTCAATAACTAAGTTTGCATTTCCAATGCAATCTTCAATCAATTCATGATGCCACCAACGTTCATATAGGAGAACTGAATCGTCCATAACCATCTCAACCTCTACACGCTTGCGACCCTCATTAACTTCAATGTCTGCAGGGGAATGTAGAGAGTCGTCGGAACTATCAGTTGGGGACAGCGACCCCCTCTGCGCTTTCTGGGTCACCATATCTTCTTGCACCGAAATCAATATTTTGTAGGACTGACCTTTCACTTCCACAACAACTAAGGATGGAATATTCCACCTTGAATCAACAGAGATTAACATCCTTGCCAAGTCCAACCTTTGCCTACTAGCAGTGTACTCGTCCAAATAGATGAAGGAACCCCAACTATTTCCCAAGGATTTGAAAAAACTTTCGTTCCAAACTTGTAGCGGGACCTCTTCCAACTCTACCCAAATTGAAAATCATCTCTGACTAAAGGACAGAGACTAGGGAATGACAAACATGGCTATAATGTATATATAAAATATTCATTTGAAATTGAGATTAAAATATAGTGTAACATTCAAAAATACATCAACAATAAATTTTTTAAATTTTGCAAATGCATTATGACAATTTAATAATTTACATAAATATATTTATGAAATAAGTATTAAATTTTTAACCATAATTTTAAAAGTTAAAAACTTGGTCGGATCATGTATATGGTAATATATCAAAATATAAAAAATACTGTATTCTTTTAAAGCAGCTACTATAATAAAAAGTTCGATTTTATTAACAAATTGTGTTAAAATTATTATATATTTTTTACTATATTATTATTTTATTAATATATTTTGAAAGATACATATATATATAAATAATTATTTCATATACCGTTGGTGGAGGTTTTTTACTCCACAAGAACTATTAGGATCATGACACATGTCCTATAAAAATATAAAAAATAAAAATAAATAAAATAATACATGTGTCATGATCTTAACTCCACTTATAAAGTAAAAAATGTGATTGCTCTATTTGAAAATGATACCTAATTTTTAGACAGCTAGATGTTCAAAAGGATAGGATTTGAACGTTAATTGTGGATAGGATTTGAACGTTAACTGGGGTATATAATTATATTATTTAGGATTTGAATGTTTGCTAAATATTGTTATGTATTGAAAACATGTTATGGACTGAGTGTTAAGAAAGAATTGCAGCATATTGTAAGGCTTGGACTTAAATCTAAGTCCCATCTCTAGTTATTAAATATTTTTATTATAGCTAACAACCTCTAGACCTAGTGGTTAAGGATGAGTTATGGCATATTGTAAGTCTTGGGTTCGAACCCAAGCATCTTCATTCCTAGTTATTTAATATTCTTCTTGTAACCAAAAAAAAATTATTTGACTTGATTTAGATATAATAATTCAATTTACAAAATAAAATTTTAAAAATTAAATAAAAATAAAATGTATATTTATTATTAAGATAATATATTAATATATAGATACTGTTTATTTACTTATGAACAATACCAATAATGAAAACATGTTTTCAAAAACAATAAAAACAAAAATTTTTGCTTCCAATAGCTTTAGAAATTATTATTTTCGTTTTCGTATTTTGAGAATAGAAACATGTTATCAAACATGCTTCTACTATCGTTTTTGTAAAACAGAAAAAAAAAATGCCAAACAACCATTTAATTTTTAAGTCATTTTCAAGAGGATTTTGGGGTTAGTTTGTTTACGTACGTATTAAAAATAAAAGCATGATTATTTGAATAAATGATAAAAATCTAATAAATAATAATGTATAATAATAATTATTAAAAAGCTCTATGAATCGTTTATTATATAATTTTCCGATAATTAAATAAGTAAATAGTCTTTTAATTACATCGAGTGATCAGTCCTGGATAATCGTAGAAGCTTCTTTTTCCTTTTCCCTCCGTGCATCGTCAAACAACCCTCCGATTTACATACGAGACCATCATCCAACGGTTCAAATCAAACTCCACCATCTTCCTCTTTTATCTTCAGTTCACCCACCCTTTCTGTTCTGCCTCAGCCTCTCTTGCCTGCTCAAGATTCTTTCTCCCATGGCAGCTCTCCTTAAAACATTGCCGTTTAAATCCCCTCCTCCTCTAACTCCACGTGTAACGCCCTTTTCCTTAAACTCTTCAAAGCCCTTTCATGTCTGCTTCAGACGAAGACTTCCTTGCACAACCTGTCCCCTCCGGCACAGCTCCATTGCCTCTCTTCGGTTCGTAAAGACGGTTCCTTTTGCTTCAAATGGTCGTGAAACTGAAACTACTGAGACCCAACAGGAAGTTGAAGAACCCCAAATTGAGGTAACTTTAACTTTCTCTCAACAGTGGTTTCCATTTCCTTTTTTGGTTTGATTCTTTTGGCCTTGTTTTAGTGTTTAATTAAGTTTTGCTTGTAAAATTGAAATATATATTTACGGCTTTTGGAATTTAAGGGTTAAGTGTGTTAGAAATAAGCAAAAAGATAGTAACTTGGTAGTGTATAGAATTTAGTATTATCAATGAATTTTCTAATAAAAAAAATTCTCATTTTTGTAGCTTTATCGATTGGATGTAGTTTTTCTACCAAGTAGATCCTGCTTTCTTCATTGACTATTTATTATGAGCATTGTTATGTATTTCCTACATTTATGATTCGTTGTCCAGACACCATGTTCAGACATAATGACATAGCCTGTAAATGAATCAAATGTCGGGGAGCAATATGTGGTTAGACAACCAAATGTTGCTGACTTTAGCATTTTCCATTTATCGTTGACTAATCAGTGTAAGGCATGGAAACTTTTTCATGTCTTGGCATCGTAGCTTTCTGTTCATATGAGCGTAAATTGACAGTGTCAGATATGCATACATTTTGTAATTAGGACAGATACAGAAAGAATTTTTATGAAATCCAATCAAGTTATTTTGCAATTCACGTGAGGTACTAGCTTGTGTTGAGTTAAATGGGAGATTCTATGAAGTGTAGTAATGAACAAGGATATATTTGGTTGGTGGGCCTTGGAGATGAGGTGTAGCTGAAATTGATGAGAACTTGGTTGAAGAAGGGAGTCAGGACTTGAGTTTTGAGTGCATTAATCTGTGTAAGAATGATTGTGAATTTGATGAGCATGTTGTTACCAGAATTGACAGTAGCCAATTTTGTAATTGGTTCAATGCCATTGATCTTAAAACTGAAACATGGTTAGGTAGAAATTTAGAGTTCAATCTGGTGGTTGGCTCCTCTCTGGAGATGAAGTTTACCTGGCTCCTGTCATTTGTAACACAATGTTACAACTATTATTTCGATACATTTATCATCAGTTTCTAAGTTACCCTTGTATATCTATAAACTAGACTTATGATTTTGAGCTTTTTGATGACTAAATTTTAATTCTGTAACCCATGTATGAGTATCACTATGCTGCAACAATCTCATTATTTCTGGAAAATTAAGGGTTGCCATGTAACAAAGGGTTAATTTATCACAAGCCCTTCAATATTTTTTTCTTTTTCTTTGCTCTGCATGTTCTTGCTTTTGTGTGGTAGGGAGTCTAGATACTTTTTTCTTGTGTCTCAAAAAGTTTCGGTCTTTAAGAGTTTTTTTCATCCCTCTGCACGAACAGAACATAATTAAGGTAACTCAGTTTGAATACTTTTTGCTAAATGAGAACCAACATTGACCCTATTAACTTGTGATTGTCGGAGGTATTCTGTAGTGAGGTAGTATAAAATTGGGCTGTAATTGTTACAATCTTCTACTTGATGTTAATAATCCATCTTCTCATTTTCAATCATTGCATGTATTTGTCATCACCGCCTAAGTTAGAAATTATTCTGAATATAGTTGTTTTGGTTTTGATTTTAATATTTTATGAAGCTAAAAGCTATATATTATGCCAATAAAATACTTTAAGACCTTATAGATTGGTCACTTCTTTTTATACATATAACTTGGTATGTCTTAGGCTGCTGTATTGGTTTATATGCCTGATGAGAAGATGTTTGATCACAATTTTCTGTAGAATCCTCGAATGATTGGAAAGGAGTATTGCTCAAATACATTGCTAGTATAACCTGCTATGGTAGGAGTTTGCTATTAGTCCATGCTAGATATATGTATTGCATTACCATTTTAGCTCTTAGTCATATTACTATGTTGATCCTTGAATCAAGTGGTTTTCACCATCTTTCCTCCTCAATTTTTATATATTTCTTGTGTCCAAAAAGTGGAGTCGTTAACACATTTATAATTATTCTTTTCTGTTGATGAAATTGTACTTTAAAGTGTTAAAAAAATAGAGCAGATCCTATGCCTTGCTGATAAGTTGATATCCCAACTTCTTCAGAAATGCATCTCATCTCTGAGAAAAAATTAGCAACATGAGACTAAGTATTTGATTTTAAATTTTCCTGCTCATTGTCACATGATATGATCCTCTAGGGTTTATTTGTCAGGTTCTAAACCGGATTTAACTGTTTGGGTCATGGATTGCCTGGCATAAGGTTAAGATTGAAATGATTGAGAGATTTCCATGTTGTTCTCTCTTATTGCAATATTTTTCTTTACAAAGGTCTTTTTTATTGCATTATGGGAGACATTTTGTGGCTGCATTTTTCATCCTGGTGGATATGTGTAACAGGACTCTTCAGATGGTGCTGTCGCTGTTGAAGCGGATGCTGCTGCTGATGAAACTAGTGATGTTGAAGAAACACCTTCTTCAGCCATTGCTTCATTGCTTCAATCGTACAAAGAAGCTTTGGCAAGCAATGATGAGTCAAAAGTTGCTGACATAGAAGCATATTTAAAATCCATTGAAGATGAGAAAGTTGATCTTGAAAAGAAAATGGCATCTTTGTTAGAAGAATTTTCAATAGAGAAGGATCGGATTCTTAGGATTAGTGCGGACTTTGACAACTTTCGTAAGAGGACAGAGAGGGAGCGCCTTTCATTAGTAACAAATGCCCAAGGAGAAGTTCTGGAAAATTTGTTGCCTGTTTTGGATAATTTTGAGCGAGCTAAAGCCCAAATCAAGGTTGAGACGGAGGGAGAAGAGAAGATAAATAATAGCTATCAGAGCATATACAAGCAGTTTATGGAGATTTTGGGCTCACTCGGTGTTGAACCTGTGGAAACAGTGGGAAATCCCTTTGATCCAATGGTGAGTTAATAGTTATTACTCTCTGCTCTCCCAACCTTTTGTAGACATGATAACTTTTACTTGAAGCTTCTTCATAACTCAAAGTTGGGACGTTTCATGATTGTTGCGTTGGATCCTTCAGTCAAGTGCATTTTGGTAATTGCAAATGTTCATAGATTCATTCAAATTTTCTCTTACCATGTTGTAGTTCTCTTTATCATTGGCAGTCTGTAACTAGTTGCCTTTCAAGGCCCTAAATACATGACTGTTTGATTATAGATGAGAAGAATTAGACTGAATATGAGATAGTTATAGAAGAGGATACAAACGTACTTAAGATATTAAAGTTAAATCTTCAAAAGATAGGCACTACTTTTGAATAGTATTTGAAAGATATCATTTTGGTTTGTTAGTTGGCATAATGATAATTGGCTTAATGCTGGTGAAGTACCAAGTTGGCTTGATAAACAGTCCGAGTACCTGGTGAGCTTTCTTGAACATTTAAGCAATATTTGTTCAGGTTTTCTGAAGACCTGGATGTGCTTTTAATACAAACCAAGTCTTGATTGATTCGAGCTGATTTGGTGAGTTTACGAGTAATGATATGATATGTTGATATGAGTATTAGATTTTAGCTGTGGGATGAAAACTTACCTGTTATTCCTTGTCCAAAAAGTGGTTGGTAAATGATGATTAGATACTTTATTAGACCTTTCATTTTCATTTTTGTGTATCGCTGATTGATATTTCTAACAATTTTCTTACAAATTGCTTTGTCTCTCTTGTAAAAGCTTCATGAAGCAATTATGCGTGAGGAATCCACAGAATTCGAAGAAGGTATCATTCTTCAAGAATTTCGCAAGGGGTTCAAGCTGGGAGAAAGGCTGTTACGTCCATCAATGGTTAAAGTATCAGCTGGTCCGGGGCCTGCAACGCCTAAACAAGGAGAGTCATCAGAAGCAGCAGATGCAGGTGAAAGCACCAAGACCAGTGAAGCTGTTGAGAGCAATGAAACTGCTGAAATCAGTGAAACTACCGAGACTGGCCCAGGACCAGAGTCTTCTTGAAGACTAGACGGAGAAACTGGATTCAGTTTTGTATAAGCAACACATGGTATTCTATTACCGCCACTGTTAGCACTCAAATTTTGGTGGTGATGGTGATATATTATTGTTAAGTTTTGTTTCTTTTTGGAGGAATTTACATTGAGATGAAAAAATAGCATGCATTGGGAACAACTTCTGTAACTCTTTTTTATCCCTGCTTGCTATCTTGGTAATGGAGTTGCATAAACATAAAATTTGTTTATGGCTACTAAGGCAATGTCATTGGATGAGTTAATTGAGTGGAATTGTCCTATGTAAGATGTCAGTTACTCTCAAACTGCCAAGGATTTTTGCTTGTGCCAGGCTAAAGCTGTGGGCTGGGAGTGATTACCACTGGTCAAGTCCACAGGAAAAAGATGGATGATCTTATTCTATTGCTTAAACTATTGACTAAAACTTAGGCCCAAATGGGATTCACCCAATGAAAATCTTAATAAAATTTCATTCTTCAATCTTCAAATAACACTCATTTCTGATATGAATAATATACCGACTTTAATATTTATATCTTTATTTCTAATATATGAAATTTTATAAATTTGAAAATCAAATTTTAATATTTACTTTTTCTTTCTCTGGGTCCAAGGCTTTCTATTATACTAAATAGATAATACCCCATTCTTTCTACTGCCTTTTCTCCTATTCTGACATCAATGACCAAATCCATTACCATACATGTACCAAAAGAAACATTATCAAATACCAACTAGCTTGGGGCTTTCACCTTTGGTCACATATTTTGTCTTGTAAAAATATGGCAACTAGCAAGGAGGAGGCATGAATCATATGTTTTATAAAGAATTGCTACTTTTTGGAAAAAAAAGAGGGGAAGTTTCTAATTGCCTATGACAAACATCATTAATCATCATCACCATCAATGGGTTAGATTATATTATTAATTACTTAACCTAAAAGTTGTGGCTCAGTTGGTAACGCAGGCTGAGTGTCACGGACAAGGCTTTTTCTCACTAAAGCGATTGGCCGCGCGGCACTTGAATGGTCTCGTCCACACAAGTCAGCCAAGATATCGAAAGGATCTGAACATTAACAATCAAGCAATCAGTCACTAAGGGGCACGCCACGATATCGCGGGGCATAAAGAATTCATATCTCATAACCACACGTGCTCATATAAGAAAAATTTGTTTTATTAATGATAATGAGTTTACAAGAGATTACAAAAGGAGTAAGTTCTTCCACACCATCGTCGGGGCCAAGGAGGCAGTCCTAGATGGGTGTGCTTGCACATACCTTAACCAGTGAGCCAGCCCAACATTCCGCCGACTGGTCACCCTCCCTAAAGAGCTAAAGAGATTTTACAGCTATTCTACCAGTAACCATTAAAGTGTTTGAAACGGGGACACTTTTCCTAATTCCCCTGGATTCTATTTTCCTGATACAAGGATTCTGTTTTCCTAGGCACTTCTACCCAACCATGGCCCTATACAAGGTTGGCTCATGACATCCTCCCCCACTTAATCTATCGACATCCTCGTTGACTTGGTTGCTTGGAACTCCTCGATCTTCTGCTTGAAGGCTTTAAGGTCATGCTCTCTCTCCCAACTGACTTCTTCTGGCCCTAGTCCTTCCCACTTTACAAGGTATTCTTGGACCGGTCTTCTTGACACTACTGATCGTCTATCAGCCAAGATTTCCTCTACTCGGCATTCTGAAGGAGGCTTCATGCTGATGGCGGCCCTGGTTGTTCTACTTCGGCTTGCATTTGTTGAGTCTGCATGGTACGGCTTCAGATTGCTCACGTGAAAAACAGGGTGCACTTTCATCCACTTTGGGGGATCAATTTTGTAGGAGGCCCGTCCCACCTTACCAAGGATTCTCACAGGACCCTCATACTTGCGCACCAATCGGCGGTCTCGCTTTCTTAGGAATCTAAGTTGTTCAGGCACCAGTCTGACCAATACCAAATCACCCACATCGAACTGTTGAGCTCTCCGGCCCTTGTCCGCCCATTTCTTCATGCGTTTTGATGCTTTCTCCAAGTAAGCTCTAGCAATCTCGGTGTTTTGTCTCCACTCTTTGGTGAAGTTGAAAGCTCGAGGGTTTTTCCCTTTGTACAGCTCAAGAGAAGTGTGGGGAAGTCTCGGTTGCTGTCCATTAACTACTTCAAAGGGACTCTTGTTTGTGGTGGAGCTCTTTCTCGAATTAAAACACAGTTGAGCCACATCTAATAGCAGAGGCCAGTTCTTCTGATTGGCTTGTACAAAATGTCTCAAGTACTCTTCCAACAACCCATTAAAGCGTTCTGTCTGTCCATCTGTTTGAGGATGATAACTTGAGGAGATGTTAAGTTGGGATCCCAAGAGAGTGAAGAGTTCTCGCCAAAATGACCCTGTGAATCTTGGATCTCTATCACTAATGATGCTCTCTGGAATACCCCAATACTTGACCACATGCTTGAAGATTAGACGAGCTGTGTCTTCCGCTGTACAGTACTTAGGAGCTGGGATGAATGTGGCATATTTTGAAAATCGATCAACGACTACAAGAATGGACCCAATGTCGCCAACTTTAGGGAGCCCAGCTATGAAGTCTAGAGAGATGCTTTCCCAAGGTCTTGTGGGCACTAGCAATGGTTCGAGTAAGCCCGCTTGCTTCCTTCTTTCAACTTTGTCTTGCTGGCAGATGAGGCATGTCTTAGTGTAATCCATCACATCTTGTTTCATATGCGGCCAATAATAGCCTTGTTTTAATAGAGCAAAAGTGCGTTGCCAACCCGGATGTCTTGCCCAAGGGGTGTCATGACATTCCCGCATTAACATCTGTCTCAGGTTTCCTGCTCTTGGGACAAATAGTCTTGGACCTCTTGTTAACAGAGCCCCATTCTCACACCAAAAATACTTCGACTTCCCTTCTTCTACCATCTTCATTAAGGACTTGGCTTGAAGATCTTTATTCAAATTTTCTTCGATCTGTTTACGAATATCTGTGGTCACTTTAGTAGCCGATCAGGGCAATTCTCCTAAGCGCTGCTAATTCCGCCCGCTGACTCAATGCATCGGCTACCTGATTGGCACTCCCTGCTTTGTATTAAAATGGAAATCAAACTCCGCGAGAAATTCTTGCCATCGTGCCTGTTTAGCTGTGAGCTTTGGTTGAGTGAGGAAATGACTCATTGTCGTGTTGTCTGTCTTGACAACGAATTTGGACCCAAGTAAATAATGCCGCCAGACCCTCAAACAATGGATTACTGCTAAAAGTTCCTTCTCTTGAGCTGTGTATCTTCTTTCGGCCTCATTTAACTTACGGCTTTCGAAGGCAATCAGATGTCTTTCTTGCAAGAGCACTCCCCTAATGGCAAAATCTGAAGCATCGGTTTGCACTTCAAAAGGCTTCCCAAGGTCTGGGAGGACCAATACCGGGTCTTCAATTAAGGTTTGCTTCAAATCTTCAAATGCCTTGTGACATTCCCCTGACCAATCCCACTTCTTATCTTTCTTCAATAATTCCGTGAGGGCTGTTACCCTACGGGAGTATCCTTCCACAAATCTCCGATAATAGTTGGCCAGTCCAAGAAATGAGCGAAGCTCTTTAACATTTTTCGGGGCATGCCACTCCTTAATCGCCTTGACTTTCTCCATATCCATCCGAATCTGTCCCTGTTCCACAACATGGCCTAGGAAATGGACTCGGGTCTAGCCAAAACACACTTTTCCCTTTTGACAAACAACTGGTGGTCTCGAAGTCTTCTGAAGACTAGTCTAAGATGATCTTGATGCTCCTCTAAGGTAGAGCTAAAGACCAAGATGTCGTCCAAATAGATGACCACAAACTTATCAAGGTAGTCATGAAATACCGAGTTACACAGGTAGTCTTTGGCTCGTCCCCTTCAGCAATTCTGACTTGATGATACCCGGACCTTAAGTCAAGTTTAGAGAAGTACTTGGCCTGACTTAACTGATCAAAGAGGTCCGCTATTAGGGGAATTGGATATTTGTTCCTCACAGTCACCTTGTTCAAAGCTCTATAATCCACACATAATCGTAAGCTCCCATCGTGCTTCTTTTGAAACAACACCGGTGCCCCAAACGGTGCTTTGGAAGGTCTGATGAAGCCGGCTTGTAATAGCTCATCCAACTGCTTTCTCAATTCGGCCAACTTTGGGGGAGCCATACGATAAGGTCCTTTTGCAGGAGGCTTTACTCCAGGGAGGAGTTCAATTTCATGATCTACCGATCTTCGTGGTGGTAGGACCTTTGGTAGTTGGTCGGGCATCACCTCCTTAAACTCTTCTAACACCTGTCTTATCCCCTTTGGCACAAACTCTGACTCAGGCCCCTCTTTGTAAATCGGCATGGCCACGTAGGAGGGCTCCCCTCTTTTTACTCCTTTTTAAACTGCAGAGCTGAAATTATCTTGCCGCTCCTAGGGAGGATTGTGGTCGGTACTACCCATGGGCATTCCCCCAAGAACAATAGACAACTGGCAGCTGAAATCGGGATCGCCTGAGCCAGCATCATGAAATCTAGTCCCAAGACAACATCAAAATCGTCCATGGGGGAAACGGTGAAGTTGATGCCTCCTTCCCATGGTCCAAGTTTGGTCATCACGTTCTTAGAACTTCCACAGATGGCAAAGGCTGGAGAATTCACTGCTTTCATCTGCCACAATCCTTACTAACCTTTAGACCACACCTCTTGGCCTCTTCGGGTGTGATAAAGGTATCGGTTGCCCCCGTGTCGACCATTGCCCTTGTAAGTTTCCCATTGAGCATTACCTCCACGTACATCAAGCCTCTCTCAGGCTCTTTCTTCATTTGGCTCAGTTGCGAATGAAGGGCGTTAAGGAATCAGATAGAACCCATTCTCGCGGGTTCTTCTACAGTTTCTTCGGCCACTGGCGGCAATTGGGGAGCTTCTTGGGTAGAAGTCCTTAGTGCATTGAGGGCACCTCTATGGGGACACTCGGCCACTCGATGCGGTCCTTGGCATAAGAAGCAAGCTAGTGGTTGTCTAGGCTTGAGTGTCGAAGCGTTGTTAGTCTTAGATGGAGGGGCGTCTTTACCCGGTGGTCTCCTATCCACTCCCCCACTTGAGGGTCTATCCACCCTGGCCGCCTTTCCTCCGTTTCTATAATTGGAGTTACTGCCTACTGATGGAGGGTTCTTACGCTTGCTTAAGCTGTCATTGTAATCGTTGAGGCGCTCGGCGCAGCCATTGCTGTGGCTACATCTTGTACCTTCTGCCTTTGGAGTTCTGTTCTAGCCCAAGGCTTAAGTCCCTCAAGGAAATAGAACATCTTGTCCTTTTCGGACATGTCTCTAATATCCAACATCAGGGTAGAAAAGCTCCTAACAAACTCTCGCACCGTTCTTGTTTGCACCAGTTCTCGTAGCCTTCTCCGAGCTAAGTATTCAACATTTTCGGGGAAGAATTGGTTTTTCAGCTCTTGCTTTAGATCGCTAAATGTTTTGATGGGGCACTAATACCTACAAACTTTGAACGCCACCATAACTTGGCATCTCCAGCGAGATACATCGAGGCCATTACGACCTTTTCTTCCTCCGACTCTGTGCGCACCGCTCGAAAATTTTGCTCGATGTCAAACAAGAAGTTCTCAAGTTCTTTTGCATCCCTTGCTCCTCATACCGGCGCAGTTCTGGCACCTTAGCTCTTTTCCCCCTATCCATCGTGCTAGCACCAGCCCTGCCCACAGCTAGTTGAAGCACACTAATTTGAGCCTTGAGTTCCTCGAACTCTTTCTGAATGATTTTCAATGCATCTCGAGTCTCTTCCCCCAAGTTAGCTACCGACTCGGACAGCTCCCGCTGGGCTGCCTCAATTTCCCCCAATCGGTCGTTAGTGACCATGTGAGCTTTCAAAGCGGCCACCGCAGCCTCAAGCTCCTCAATTCTCATTCTCTCATCTGACCCTCCTCGAGTCGTCACCATTTTCCTTTCGTTTGCTAGTGCAATTAACCAAGCTCGGATACCACGTGTCACGGACAAGGCTTTTTCTCACTAAAGCGATTGGCCGCGCGGCACTTGAATGGTCTCGTCCACACAAGTCAGCCAAGATATTGAAAGGATCTGAACATTAACAATCAAGCAATCAGTTACTAAGGGGCACGCCACGATATCGCGGGGCATAAAGAATTCATATCTCATAACCACACGTGCTCATATAGAAAAATTTGTTTTATTAATGATAATGAGTTTACAAGAGATTACAAAAGGAGTAAGTTCTTCCACACCATCGTCGGGGCCAAGGAGGGCAGCCCTAGATGGGTGTGCTTGCACATACCTTAACCAGTGAGCCAGCCCAACATTCCGCCGACTGGTCACCCCCTAAAGAGCTAAAGAGATTTTACAGCTATTCTACCAGTAACCGTTAAAGTGTTTGAAACGGGGACACTTTTCCTAATTCCCCTGGATTCTATTTTCCTGATACAAGGATTCTGTTTTCCTAGGCACTTCTACCCAGCCATGGCCCTATACAAGGTTAGCTCATGACACTGAGTTTGTGGAAAGAGCTCTCGGGTTCGACTTCCACTAAACACATCTTTGGAGAGGGGTGAAGAACCTTAACTGTGACTAAACCCGAACAAGATTAGTCTCAAAACCGTCAAAACGGATGAGGATACCTGTAGTTTATATCAAAAAAAATTATTAATTAATTTAGGTTGTTTTTTATTTTGCCAGGAATACCTTATATGGTTTGTTTGGAATTAGGAAATAATAATCGGATCTTTCAGTGGGTCCACGTCTACGGTGTGTCTTCTTTTGCATGGAAAGAAAGTTTTTTTATAATACGGAAGTTTTTAGTGTGATTTAAAGAAGAAAAGTATTTTGAAAGTTTAAATTTTAGATCTGTAAATTTTTACCTACTGATATTTTAGGTGAGAAAATTTTTTCTTAATTCATAAATAATAAAAACACAATTTAAGTTGGTGTGATCAATTTTTTAATCATTAATAGGCTCCATTTGTTTATTAGTTTAAAATGACATGCGAAATGCATGATTTACCTGCTAAAGAAATAATTTTACATGTTTGATATGAATTACAATTTTCATTGTAAGAACTTTTTTTTTGGAAGCATAGGTACCCCTTTCCGTTTTATAATCTAAGATTAATCCTATTCTAATCGAAAGTGGTAAACAATAAATTTCTCCTAACAGTGAAGACTCCAAGAGTCAAACTCTGTCCAAGTACCTGGAAAAAAAATTTATTTTCACTTTTTTCAACCACTTATTGATCATAGTAAAAACTTTTACGAAACATTAGCGGCAAAATTTATTTTAAAAATGACAACTTAACCTAATTTGTTGTTTTGGTACTTCTTAATTCATATATAGTAAAGCGCAACATGTAGTTAACGATTACTTGCTCAAGGTAAGAATTGAGAATTTAAAGTAAAATCATTTGCGTATCATATATTCTTAGTAGATAATTTGTCATTTTTATGATTGCAACAAGATGTGTCGTATTTCATTGAAATTGTATCTTTAAAAATTGAAGTTTATAAAAATTCATTCAACAAAAATCTTTCAAATTCAAATTTATCAACATACACATGCGATTAAATAAAAACATATTCCAACGATCTAAATTAATCTATAATAAATTTTAATTAAAAAAAATAAAGCATTCTCATGCATCTGAACTTGGATAAGCTCAACCATATCCATACTTTTCCAATTTCCCAACACAAACAATAGAAAATAAAAAAAAAAGCCAATTAAGTCCACATGCAAGCATTAAATTGTCAATGCACCATAAATGATTGGAATTGGACTTGGAAATTTACTAGCAACATAAACAAAATTGATGGACTGTAGTTCACCACGATCTTTGACTCTTGACCCGCACATGCTTTCCGTACATTCTCATCCTCAAATTTCAGACAACTTTTCCTACTATTGGCAAAACTTTTCCTACTACCTTATTACTTTATGTTAACATCCCTTCGAGTAGCGGGGATCCCAATCCCATAAATAAATTCCGGGGTCTGCTGGGTGGGGAGAGCAGAGCTATCAACAATCAAAGCTTTTGTTATTTTTTTTGGTACATAGAATTATTAAGGTTTGGGACCATTTTTTTTAATTACAATTATTTTTATTTATTTTATGATATTAGATTAATCATATTTGAATAAAAAATAAAGATTTATAAATGATGCATTGACAGTGTATAGTTTCTATACACTGTCAATACATAGAGGTTGACACCTTATCAATAGCCTTTATATGCAAATATAAATAAATTTTTTTAATTTGCTAATAAAGCCTATTAATGAGGTGTCAACCTCTGATGCATTGACAGTGTATAGAAACTATACACTGTCATTGCATCATATACAAACTCAAAAAATAATGAATAATAAAACTCTTTTAATAGTAACGAGTCTAAGGCTTTACTTGTTAAGAATGATGAAAAGGGATAAGAATGAAAAATTTATTAATCTAATGGTTAAATTATAAAATAAAAAATAGTTATAAAATTTAATTATCAGATTATTAAATTTTTTATCTTCACCTCTTTTGATCATTCTTACCAAACAAAATCTAAAATTTGAATCACGTTTAAATATTTTAAAAAAAAAATCGTTGCTATTTTTTTCAATCACTTATTAGTAAGGATGGGAACCATGTCACCTACTCTTTGTATCTGCAGCATTTGTTAGTCTGATTTGTCAATTTATTTTTATTTTCGCACTAGCCAGGTACCTTTCAAAGTTCATTTTTTTTATATTATTATCCTTTTACTTTCTTATTATATTTGAAAATTTTGATAGATATTGTTCTACATTAATACAAGTAATTAGTTTTCATAGATAAGACCCATTTAAGCCAAGAATTGCCTATATATAACTAATATGAATATATAAAAATCGAAATCTCCGGTGTAAAAGAAAAATGTCCTTTGCGTGAGTAATCTAGTTTTTCTTGACACTTCAAATATTTTGAGTACATGCCAAGCATTTCTTAATTAATAAATCTGATTTGATTTAAATTAAAATTTTAATTCCATTTGTGTATTTAAATTTCGTTCAAAATTAGTTGACAACTGGCCTGTCTCTTCGCAAATAGCACGTGAAACTTGATCTCATCTTTCATATAATTGACATGATCATTAAAATTGGTAGAAAAAAGTCGTTGTTGCACTCACCGGTCAATTTCAATAGTGGCAGCAAATTTTGTCTGTTGCCATTAGTTGCAGCTACAAAAGTACAAATTTGATTTATTTATAATTTATTTAATTTATGTTCACGCATTGCTTCTAATTATAAATCATTAATATATTGATAGAGCCACGTGATAGCAAGGAGGGGCTATAACCTCTCAATATTTTTGATATTTTTTTATTTATATTGTTATATATGTAAGTATTTTAAATTTTAATTTACTTTTGGCTCCTTCAAAAAAAATAAAATATCTCTTTTCTTCATAAATCCAAAAAAAATGCCAATCTTTATAAATATAAGAGCTTAAATTTTAAGAAAAAAAATCAACTATTAGGTTTTAAACAAATTTTCAAAGGGTATTAATGTCATTTTATACAATGAAAAAAATTATTTGATTTTAATTTTCATGAAATTATTTTATAGATATTATTAATTTAAACTTTGTATGTTAGATATATGCTAAAAAAACTAGTTAAGCATTTTTTTTAATTGTTACAGTCCTATAAAAAATTTAAACTTCACTTAATTATTTTTTATATCCTAAATAAATATTGTTAAACAAAACATCACTTAAAATTGAAAGAAATAATTAATTAATATAGTTCAAGTTTTTTATTATTAATTTTTAAGATAAACTTGTAATTGTCAAGAATGATTAAATTAATGTGTATTTTCTTATTGATAGATTATTTAATCTTATATCAATGGTTTTTACTGCACCGTTTTTTAAAATATATATATTTTTAAACAATGAAAATTGTTCAAACAAGGTTCCAAAATAAAATGGAATAAAAGTTAATCTTTATTCTCTGCATTGAGATAAAATTTATTAAAATTTTCAACTCAAATAATTTTTTTTTACCAAAAATAATCATGCACTGTTTTAAATAAAAATATCTGTCTTTTCTCCATTTTCAATAATTATATATTTTTTTCTTTTCATACTTCATTTTTTTTATTTATATATATTTATATATGGAATGTCATGTTTCATGTATTTTTTATGTTTTTGGTAAAATAATAATATATTAGAAACTAAACAAAAAATTTAAGCTAGTAACAGATTTTATTGAACAATTAAATTTTTTATGCAAATGGTTTGGCCCCCCCCTAATCCGAAATCTTGGCACCGCCACTACTATTGACAATGAATTATTATTATATTTTATAATTTTATGAAAACAATTTACAAAATAACAATACCCTATATTAGTATTAAATGCTTTCAAAATGAAAAAAAATATTATTATGGATTATCCAATATTTACAAAGCAATGTACATACTTGAGGTCAAACATTCTGCAAATTAATAAAATATTTTTTAGAATATTAAAGTTGATCATGATGGAGTCAGATAATCGAAATAATATATATAGATGAAGATATGAAGGAACATAAAAGTATATATAAATTTGCAGAATCCATACCTTAGCATCATCAAGTAAGAAATCAAAGCTTAGTAATGTTTTTGGTACATTTGGATTAATTTTCAAAGTTGCATTACTATTACCACAGTTTATAAGAAATTATTTTTCATTTTTATGTAAAAAGAAATTATTGAAAAAATTTTTCCTTAGAATTCAAACAAAGCGAATGACAAAGCAAATAAACTGATTTGGACATGGTTCTAATGTTGTTTGCCGACCCAATAATACCGAAGATTGATCATGAAATGGCTCGCTCGAATATTATTTATTGGGACTTGAACTCAAGAGTCCAAAATAATTAAAACCAGCTAATTGTACGGACAATAAATACAACCAAAAAGATTAAATAATAAAACATAAAATATGAAAATAATTGAGATAGGAGAGCCCGAGAGATAAAAATATATATATGTATAAATTTGAAGCAAGATGATCCCAATTTCCAATCAGTTTATTCATTTATCAGTAGAAAAAAGTATTCATTTATGGTTTTTACAAATTATTAGTGCATACTTTAGCATTAATCTTTAACTAATTTCAATGCCTATTTAGATTATAATTTCTATTAGAATTGTATATAAAAATTATTAACCTGTAAGTAATAGCACTTTGTGGATTTGTTGTTTGATTTTTTTGGGTCAAATATTACTTGTGCATTTGAAAAATTATGTCTCCATTATGTTAAAATAAAAGCATATGAAATATAATAAGCTATTTTTCCTCTTACGTAAAAAACAGGGGTAATTACCAGTTAATTCGTTTTTTTGGCCAAGGTTATTGTTGTAAATTATTTTTTGCAAAAAAAAAAAATCACGTGCACGGTTAATGCTTTATAGGTAGTCGACAATCATCATCATTATGTGCAAAGAACGAAGACAGCAGTGTAAGTACTGTTATACGAGGATCTGGATATTTAGTTTTAGAGATCAATTTAAATCATTTTTTTTAGTTTGGGATATTTTATGATATTTATTAATATAGAATATGTAAATAATCTACTAATAAAGAATAAAAAACTTATAATATAATTTATGAATCTAACTTTTTTTTACACATTTATTTATAAATTTACTAATCTTAAATATAACAAAATAACATGTTATAAAAAAACATAACAATAAAAATAACATAAGTTATAGATTTACAAGATTTGAAAATTTTATTTCTTTTAATCATCATTATTAGAATTTTTATTTTTAATATTAAAATAAGTTATATGAATCAATTTATTTTTTTAATATATTCATAAATTATTATATGGTAATTTTTATATTTTAATAATGTATAATTATTTTATTCATCATCAGTGATATTTTTTACTTTACAAACGAAATTAAAATTATGACACATATTTTATTTTATTTATTTAATATTTTTATAAAATATATATTAATTGTTATAATCCTAATATTATTTATGAAATAAAATTTTTTTCATAATGTATGAAAGAATTATTTTTTAATAATTTATATATACACACACGTACGTACGTACGTACGCCCGCCCGCCTCACTTATCGCATAGATTATTAATTATTTGAAAAAAGCTGCCACAGCACATGACGTCCTTTAAACGAAATCATTTTGAAGAAGAATATTTGTAAAACCAATGAATTCAAAGGTTGCAGTCCGGCCAGCGAGACCCTAATTTCTGTGAAGGAAGATTTTCTAGATTATTGTTATTTCATACTCAAATTAATTTATACGTCACTTCGTTCAATTTAATATTCGTTATATTTAATTATATGCTTATTTATTTATTTTAATTTTTAATATTTTTATATATATCATAATGAAAATGATTGACGTTTGAATTTAACTCCTATAACAGCTCAATTTTTCAATTTTTAATTTCTTTGCCATTGTTAATAAATTTAGTTTATATTTTTTTAGGCTTAATAATTAAATAAACCCTCAATTTTTAGTCCAAAATAAAATTCAGCCATCAACGTTTTATCGTATGAAATTCAGTCCATAAATTTTTATTTCAGTGGAAATAAACCCTCAATCTTTTACAATTATGTAATTAAGTTAAAATCTGTTAAATGACACTAACTGCCATTAGTTTTGCATACGTGGCAACTGACGTGGATAGCTTAGTTAGCTGCCACGTGGCATGCCACGTATGCAAAACTAACGACAGTTAGCTCATTTAACAGATTTAATCTATTTCTACCGAAATAAAAGTTTATAGACTGATTTTCATATAATAAAATGTTGAGGGCTGAATTCTATTTTGGGCTAAAAGTTGAGGGTTTTTTTGACTATTAAACCTATTTTTTTATGTGTAAGATCAATTTTGTTCGAATCGATAATAATAAACAATAAAAAAGTGATTTCAAATTTCAAATTATATTTGAATGTTTGTGAAAAAAATATACTTTCAAATTTTGTAATCATTTGTTAGTTGTTGGTGTTTTTGTTAGAAATTGATTTAAAAATAGTAATATTCAAAATTTTATCTTTAATTTGTGTTATATGATATTTTGGTTATCTTGAAATTATAAATAATTTTTTAAAAAATAAAATTTTTTAAAATTTGATTTTTCTTATAAAAGTGTGACATTGTTATAATTTTTTAAAATTAATTTTATTAAAAATCAAAATTACAATTTTAAAAGGTACAAGATTTGGTGTCCGTTCCACCATGATTTGAGAATTGAAAGTTGAAACTTAATAATTCAATGTCAGCCAATCTGCCCAGTTGGCCTCTGACGGTAACATTACTTTCTCGGTAAGCGCGTGGCTGCAGCGTCGACTACGTGGAAACCATTCTGGCCGTTGGTTCAACTACAACTTAAAGGCGTAAGGACATATATCTATTTATTACTATACAAAATTTTTTTTTTATTACAAGATGAAAATTAAATAATTAGAGATAAAATATTTAGATTCGAACTCAAAATTTATAATATACTATAACTTATTTTTAATCACTAGATCAAAAAATTGTTGGCTACCATACAACAAGATTAATGAAGTGTGTGCGTCTGCTGCTTGTGGCGGCCCTTTCTTATACGTCAGATCAGTTTCGTGCTTAAATACTGGCATTTCGCTCCAGGAAAAGTCCCATTCTTCTTAGCTCTTCCTTCTAACTCTGGCTTCTTCGGTGTCGTTTCTTCTACTATAATAAGTTTGTAAGCTTTATCTTCTTCTTGCAGTTTTGCAACTGTTACATTTACTTGCCCATATAGATTTGGCTGGGAAGACAGATTTGGATCTTCTCAACTGGTTTTTCTTTCATCGCATTGTGCATTTGATTGCTCTGAGATTTCTTTTCATTTACTATTGCTTGTCCCCTCTTTTGGTTTTGCTTTGAAGTGGTTCTATTTTCTTCCACCATTGTTACTATGAACTTTCGAAACTAATGTCTGTAATTTTCATTTTTATCTTAAGGACACAACTTGCCATAGCATATATTGAATTAATTTTTTAATTTTTCTTTAATTCTATATAATTTTTATCAAAATTTTAATTTGTATTATTTATATATCTTTTATTAGATTGGATTAAGGATAATTATTTCATACATCGTTGGTAGAGTTTTTTTACTTCACAAGCGGTATAAGGATCATAACACATGTCTTATAAAAATATCAAAAAAATAAAAAATAAAACAAGTGTTATTATCTTAATCTTATTGTGGAGTTAAAAAATTCTTCCGATTTGTATTAGATAATTATTTTATTAAATTTAGTAATAAATTATGAATTATTATCTCATACACTGTTAGGATCATGACACATGACCAATAAAAACATTAAAAAATAAATAATAAATAAAATAAAACATGTGTCATGATTCTAATTCTACTTATGAGGTAAAAAACCTTCACCGACAATGTATGAAATAATTATTTTTGGATTAATATTCAATACATCTCGGTAGACTTTTCATATTTCACAAGTGGAGTTAAGATGATGACACATTCATTTAAAAATATTTAAAAAATTAATAAAAATAAGATATATGTCATTATCTTAATCTTGTTGTGGAGTTAAAAAATTCTTTTGACAGTATATTATATAATTATTCTATTAAATTTAGTATTAAATTATAAATTATTATTTTATACACTATCAATGAAATTTAATTCTACAAGCAGTGATAAAATGATGAAACATAATTCATTTTATTTTTTATTTATTTTTTAATATTCTTAAAATGTTATATGTTATTATTTTAATATTGTTTGTGAAATTAAAAATTCTACCGATAATATATGTAATATTAATCCCTAAATTATTATTAGAAATGTTCTTATTGAAGTTTTTATATTTTATAAACTTGTGATACCTTTTCCTTAAAAAATATTAAAAAATAAAAATAAATAAAATATGTATCATTATTTTAATTTTATTCATGAAATTTAAAAAATTTTACACATTAATGTATTAAAATATAATCTTTTAATAATCAACATTTTCCTTGTGACATGTTGGCGTAGAAATTTGTTTTCTTTTTTTTAGTTGCAACAGAAATTTGTTACTGTGGAGTTATTCCATTGGCTTGACAGATGACATTTACTTTACCGAGATCGTCCTTTATGTCGCCATAAAAGTAAAAAAATTGAACACCTAATTATAACAAAAAGACAAGGAGTAGTTGTCAAATCAATCAAATTTGTCTCTTTCTTCTTTCTTTTATTTTCTTGAATAGATTACTGATAAAACTTTGCTTTTGGTTATTTAAATTTTATAAAAAAAATTAAAACTTTAACTCACACGACCAGGAGTTCAAAAATTAATCGTTGTCAATGAAGTTTTGGTTTTTTTTTTTTTTCAAAATTTCCAATATTCAAAATTCACTCCACTTCGATAAAAATTTTTTTCCTTATATTAAAGTTTTATAATTAAAATTTATATGTGTGGAGTATTAAAGTTATTGCTTTTCTTGTAGTTACTAATTTCATAGAAAAACAAGTCAATACTTTTCTCTTTGTTTTGTCAAATTAAAATATACACGCTTTATAGTCCATGGCCAGAATGATTGGATTTGACAGTATTTATATTAAAAATTTATATATGATGCACTGACAGTGTATAATTTTTATACACTGTTAATGCATTAAAGGTTGACACCTTATCAATAGACCCTTATATGCAAATATAAATAAATTTTTTAAATTTGCCCATAAAGACCTATTCATGAGGTGTCAACTTCTAAAGCTTGACAGTGTATAGAAACTATACACTGTCAGTGCATCATATATAAACTCTTATATTAATACACAGTTAAAAAAATCATTAATTAAAGACAAATCTGTTTGTGTCCAACATTAATTAAAATTATGTTTAGTCATCAAATGTAATTTTCAATATATAAAGAAAGAGTTTTCAACGTCCACCTGTCCAAATCAAATCCTAATTATTGAATGCCAATGAACAATCTAAACACTGAATGAAATCAAAAACGAATAAGATCATGCAATTTAACTGTCGCTTTGGTTTGAAAAGTCCAACAAGTATTTTACAACAAATTGTATAATTAATTGTTTTATAATATCTACCTTACAAAAGTTATCAATACTTAAAACTTCCAACATTAATTGATAAGTTAGTGTTTTATCAAGTTACTCTTACTTCAAGGATGATTATTAATGGTCATTTATCACTTTTTTTGAATAATGTTATTAAAATAATTCACAATTCACCATTAGCATGGGAAAAGTTGACCTAAGTCAAAATAGACTTGGATTGGAATTTATTCGTTCGGAGATATTGTTTTATTATTGGACTAATTAATTACTCTGTTACATGAATTTATTTAAATATATATTTATAAAAATTTAAATATTTTTTACAAATTTTATGAATATATATGTTTAAGTATGTGTGTTTATATATCATAACATATAAAAATATTTTGATATATAATATTTTTATATTAAAAATATTAAAAATTGCTAAATAAATTCATATAACATATTTTAATTTATATCAATTTTTATATATTTTTCATATATAATATAAAAGTTAGTATACATTAAAAGAGAAAATCATTTTTTATTTTTATTTTTATTATTTTTTATTCACTACAAATTTAAAAAATACTTTCACATTAAAGTTTTATTAATAAATAAATCTAAATAATTTGAATGATATTTAGGTTAATTTCTTAATTAGTAGTTTGACTATGTAATGTGAACAATTTTTTTTTTGCGATTGATTTTTTTTAAAGTTACCATGATAAATATAATTGAAGATGAAAATATTTTTGTCAAAATTTAAAATTAAGAAAAATATATATATCTATATAGTTAGTGAGATCTATAAATCATAAAAGATAAACTTTTTAAGTTTTAAATTTGTATCAGAGTTTAATCTATAGTAGATAATTATTTTAAAATTTTGAAAAAATGCTTAAATAATTTTAATTGTTTTAATGCGTTTTTTAGTCAATTTATAATTTAAAATGGATTGAGAGGTGTAAGCCAAGTGGAGAAGAGATTATAGATGAATGTAGTATTTGGTTTTTAGTTAGTTTTTAAATAATTTTAATTTTTAAAATGAACTAGATATTAGATATTAGATATTAGGTATTTTCAAACTATTGTTATTTTTAATTATATTAATAGCATATAATATTTTAATTATTTTAAAAATTAAAGATAATACTTATATAAATTTAATTGATTTAAATGTATTTAGGTAATATTTTAATTGTTTTATTTTTTTAAACGGGTTGAGAAATGTTGAAAAGTGAAAAAGTTAGATAACATTTTTAATGATTTGTAGATATTGAAATATGCCTTAATTTTGGTTAATAAATTAAAAACTTTGTGTGTCATTCAAAGAGAAGGTGCACCATCCGCATTAACACAACTGATTAGGTTTATTTGTATCTTAGAATATAATACATATTAGATTTTTTATCATACTTTTTTATATATTTTCATAATTTACTTTTTTAATAAAATCAAAATACACCTATTCATTTCTTTTACATGATTTATCATTTATTTCTACCAATTTAGAGGTTGGAACCAGCATTACAAGGAATTGCATAAAATGATTATTTTATTTTAATATACATGACATCAAATATTTATGTTATAAAAAATAATTATTTATCTACATAATAATTAAATAATAGATATTTATTTTAAAAAATTTATTCATGATCATAATAATTAATAATTAATATTTCTTGGTAACAAGATTACGTGAATTATGTACATTAATATGGTGCAACGCTCCATCTATATTTTAAAATTAAAATGGATGGTCACGGTTTTATGATTATTTTTAAAGTAACCAACTGGTGAAAATAGAAAAAAAAAAGATTAAAGTTTTCTTTTCATTTCATTTCATTTCATTTCTCTTTTGAGTTGAGTGAGATATAAATAAGGCGGCCACTAGCCAGCTGGAGAATAATAGAAAATAGAAGAAAATGCCATAAAATAATGTGCCGTGATTAAATTTTCCACTGTTTATGGTTATCTGAATCAGACTAAGTCCATGCACAATAAATGTTGACTGCTGGTTGTGGCTCCGTTTGATTACTGTAGATATATATTCTGTAAAGCACATATAAAGCAGGTTGGAAAGGAGAGAGTTTCATTGGGCGTAAACTGGTTGCGAAAGCATGGCAGGAGATCTCAACCAGAAGCTGCTGACAGAAGCGGAGAAGGCCGAAGTTGGAGAAGTGACGCTTAAAGAAAAGATATGGACAGAGTCAAAGAAGATGTGGGTTGTGGCTGCTCCCGCAATTTTCACCAGATTTTCTACCTTCGGTGTTACTGTAATCAGTCAAGCTTTTGTTGGTCACATAGGTCCTACTGAGCTTGCTGCTTATTCCCTTTGTTTCACCGTGCTTTTGAGGTTCGGCAATGGTGTTCTGGTATGTACATACTTGATCTGATTGATTTTTTTTTCTCTTTTTGGTTTTTCTTTTCTTGTCTTGATCTTCGGAGTTAACTACTCACCGGAAATGGTTGCTTTTTTGACCTTTTCTTGTGGAATTTAGTTACCGGAACCGTTTGTTAAGCTTTTGAGCTTTATTTTCAGGAGGATAGTTACTCAGGGAATTGGTTTTTGGCCTTTTTGTTTGAGTTTCTTTTACTTTTTGAAATGGGATTTGTGTTGTCCTTGATCAGTATAAACTAAAAATTTTATTTGAGATGATCAGCATTTTGGTTCTTGTTCTGAGAAAGTTTGTGATTTTCTAAACCTTTTTTGTTTTGCTAAAGGGTAGTCGAAAATTCTCTTCTTTTGGTCGTTGTAAGGCCTAGGCTCTAACTTTTAAATAAATACAATATGATCAGTTGTTGGTTCCATGGCTTATCAAGTTCACACCATATGTTAAAAATCTTTTTGATTTCTATTTAAATCTGAAGTATCAACATAATAATTTTGTTAGTATTATTCAGCTGTAGGGTTGAATTTCATTTGATATATATATATATATATATATATATATATATTAATAAAGTCTAATGTCGTATTCTTGGGAAAACCTTTGACTTATCTGATATGCTCTGGTTTTTGTTTTTCTCTATGATATGTCTTAAGAGTTCTGTGAGGTGTATCATGAACAAAGAAATAATTCCCTTCTTTACCGTCAAGTGTCTAAAATTAATCAAATCCTAATATTACTCTTTTTGAGTTTTCAGTATTCTTCTTATTGTTTTGGCTGATAGTTGTCAATAGACTTGAGAACACCAATACTGCATAAAACTGCAACTGAAGTCTAAGGGCTTACACTATTAGAAAATGGGTCTTTTGCAACACTTAAAGTCGTTGCCAAATGCAAATTTATTATTGCTAAAGTTTTTTGGCAACGACTAAAAGTCGTTGCAAGGTTGTTGTGTAAAATTCCGTCACTAAAAATATACAAAACGACTTTCATCGTATAAAATATTTGCAAAAAAAGTATTTATTGCAATGACATTTTTTGGTTACTAATTAAATTTTGTTTTAGCAACGACTTAACATGTTTTCCATACTTTGTTTTAGCAACACAATATATTTGGTTGCAAATCCTCTTTGGCAACATTTTTTTTATTGTTGCAATAGTTAGATTTGTAACGACTGTAATCATTGTCAAAAATAGATACAAAACAGATACAAAACCACAACTTTGTTGTTTCTAATTTTTTTTCCACAACCACTATAGTCATTGCTTATAAAATAATTGCAACCACAATTTTATCGTTTTTAATTTTTTTCACAACGATTATAGTCGTCGCTAAAAATAATTATGAAATCACCATTTTGTCATTTTTATTTTTGTTTTTTTTACAATTATATTCATAAAAAATAATTACAAAACCACAATTTTGTGGTTTTAATTTGTCTTACAACTATAGTCGTCAAAAATAATTAATAGACTAAAATTACAAAGAAGAAAGAAAACAAATGAAATAAAGCATTTGAAATAACAAAACAGTGTAACAAAAGAACCTTATATCATTAATGGTAAAATCTTATACAATACAAATGATGTCTTCAAAGCACATTCCACTCCAAATTATTACATGAAAAATCCCAAACTTGGCTGGAAAAGCTAGAAATACTTATCCTCATACAATAACTAAGCATATTCTTGAACTCTTGAGTCTAAAAATTAGATAGGTAAATTTGTCCAACCTTGGCTGGAAAAGCTAGAAATACTTAACCTCATACAATAACTAAGCTAAAAATGTTGTATATGCATATGAGCTTGCCTTACTGAAATACTAGAAGCTTTTCCCCGACACTTTTCATAGCCAATAATGCCACCTGAAATGTAAACAAAATAGTGAGATATCAACATCTATGCTTTTAAATATTTTGGTCAGGAGAATGTATTTGAGTCTTGAGAAATCTCACATATAACATCATAGTATCAACCACTGTTAAGTTAACGGCGGCAATTATGAATCAAGATGCTATTTGCATAAGTGAGATAATATAAGTAAATGAGAATTGAAGAGTATAAGTTTCAAACTTGCAAAGATCTATAATCACAAACTTGTTAGTAGCAACAAACACGCCTCCCAGTCTTTCAAGAAGTCCTGCCCTTGTTGCCCTTGCAAGCAGCATAGCTCTAGGAAACCTCTCATTCTAAATCAACCTTAGCCTAATTGAATAGCTATCAGCACTTCCATTTAAACCATTGCTTGATACAACTAACTAGTACCTTGATCAAACCAACTAGATGTGAGCTCCTGACGAAACCAAATTCAATATAAAATAACTCAAATACACTTAAAATATTCAACAAGGATAAAGAAGGTAAGGATTCAAACTCCATGCACATGAACATAAGTAATTCTCGGAGATTGTGTAATTAAACAATTCCTTTTAATAAAAATCCACATAAAAAATTAAAAATACAAAAAAAATCATTTATATCAAAATTAAACCTATATACTAGTGGTAGGAACCTGCTGAGGGAATACTTATCATTTCAAAGTAGAGAGAAAAGTTTCAAATTATCAAGAAAAGTTTACACTATAGAAATATTTTTCAGTAATTCATGCACCGATAAATTTCAATTCCTATGATAAATTCTTGGATAAACATATGCCACCAATAAATTATTGATACTATCGAAATTCACTAATTCCAAATAACCCTAATTCTTTTCGAATAGGAATTTATACCTAACAACTGTCAATAGCCAGAATTTAGATGCATAACAAAGCAATTTAAAATACAAAGCATAACAAAGAAATTTAAAATAAAAACCCTAAGCATAAAATAGAGAGGGAATTGTTAAAATTATTGCGACAATAGAGGAAAGAGGTCGGTGCTGCCTGAGTTGTGCGGATGGTGGGTGCTGCATTGGTTGGCTTACATCGCTGGTTGAAAATTTTTTTTTAGTGAAATTTCTAAGGTTAAAAAAAAACATGAGTGAGAGAAAAAAAAGTTGTGGGCGTGCGAGTGAAGGCAGAGAAAATAAGGAAGATGAAAAAGGGTGTATGCGACTGTGAGGGTGGAGGGAAAAGAGGTAAAAAAGGGGAGAATGGAGATAGGGTTTTAAATTTTCAACGGTTATATGCTAAGTGGTCAAAACTACATAGTTTTGGTGTAAGCAAATATAGTTATTTATATGGATTTATATATGATGCACTGACAGTGTATAATTTTTATACACTGTCAGTGTATCAGAAGTTGACACCTCATCAATAAGTCCTTATGAGCAAATTAAAAAATTTATTTATATTTAATATAAGGGTCTATCATATTTTTTTTAATTTACCAATTGATGAGGTGTCAATCTCTGATGCATTGACAGTGTATAGAAATTATACACTGTTATTACATCATATACAAAATCTATTTATATATAAATATATTAAAGTATATATGTTATATTTATTTATATATTATACAAATATATGATATCCCTACTTAAAATGTTATGAATTTTTTAATTAATATATTATTTTTGAATAAATTTAAGATGCACATGATAATATATTAATTATACAAAACAAAAATGGACAATCCCACCCCCCGCCTCCCCAAAAAAAAAATATACAGTGTATATTTATTAAACATAGCAATATGTAAATAATAAGTATATAAAGAAAAATAGCAAAATTGTGGATGATTTGCTGATTGGTGTTGCTTCCTCCATTCTTTTTTGGGGTTGTTTGGTCTCCAAGCTTAGAACATTCAGCCAATTGTGTTAGTGCCTCTTAGGTGTTTGTTGTAAAGCCCCTTAGAGTCACGTTTTTGTACTCTGTCGTTTTGTTGGCTTTGTTGTAGTAGGCTGCCATGCTTGCCAACTTTTCATCTTAGCTGGACTTGGCATCTAGTCCATTCAATAAAACTTTGTTTTTCAAAAAAAAAAAAAGGCAAAACTGCTATTATGGGATTTTGAAAATAACAAAAATAATAAGTTTTCGGATAATATAGACAAAAATATAAGTTTTTTAACGGATAAAAGTTATATTTTCATGTGAATATAATATAGTTTAAGAAAAAAAATTAGATTTATGATTGTTCTTATTATACTCTTAAATAAAAAGTTTGAACTTATAATTTAAATTTTGGAATATTATCAATGAAATTGCTAATGATATTTCATAATAATTATTTTGATCATTGTATAAAAATTTAAGAAGTTTTTAATTTGATAATGACTATAAAAAATCATTGCAAATTTAAAAGATTTTCGTAATGATTTTTTTTGTCGCTATGAATATGATATAAATATCATAATAAATTTTTTAGCTGTATAATATATTAAAAAAATCAACCATGAAAATTGCTAATCTTATAAGATTCTGAAACGACATTCTTTTGATGTTATATATGTGATATAGATATTGTAACAAATTTTTTTGTTGTATAGAATGTTATCAACTATAAAAATTCATTGCTAATTTGATAAGATTTTAAAATGACTTTCTTTTTGTCATTATGAATATGATATATATATATATATATTCAGTAACAAGTTATTTTATGGCTGTGTAAAATATTTTAAAAGTTAATTAGGCAACGACAACAAAAGGTCGTTGCAAATATAATAAGATATGTAATAATTTTTTTTATTGTTGTCAATTTCATAGGAATTCGCAAAAACAAAAATAGTTGTATAAAATCTAAAAAAAATTAATTAAGTAATGATTATAAAATATCATTGCAAATGTCATGAGATTTTGCAATGACATTCTCAATCATTGCAAATTTTGGTTGCTAAAAGCTCTTTTTCAAGTAGTGTTAACTGCTTAATTGAATGAGTACTGCTTTCTAAAAGCTTTTATTTTGTTTGGATGTTTGACATGTAATACCATATATTTTTATATGTCTAATTGATGACTTTCACATGGTTAGAAAATGTCAAATTGGCAATGGGATTAACTTCTTGGTGGAAACCTTGGACTGCTATTGATGTTTGCAAACTTTTGAATGTGCAGCTGGGTATGGCCAGTGCATTGGAAACTCTGTGTGGTCAAGCATTTGGAGCAAAACAATACCATATGCTCGGGATATACCTTCAAAGATCATGGATAGTTTTGTTTCTGACTGCATGCTGTCTTCTTCCGTTATATATCTTCGCTACCCCAATACTGATAGCGTTAGGCCAGGATGAAAAAATAGCAGCAGTGGCAGGATATATTGGTCATTGGTTTGTCCTTGTTGTGTTTTCTTTCATCGTATCATTCACCTGCCAAATGTTCCTGCAAGCACAGAGCAAGAATATGATTATTGCATACTTGGCAGCATTCTCTATTGGAATCCATATCTTTCTTTCATGGCTATTGACTATGAAATTCAAGTATGGGCTCGCAGGAGCTTTGTTCTCCACAATTTTGGCCTATTGGATACCAAATATAGGTCAGATTTTGTTTGTTACATGTGGAGGGTGCAAGGAAACTTGGAAGGGTTTCTCAATGTTAGCTTTCAGGGATCTCTGGCCAGTAGTAAAGCTATCTTTGTCATCTGGTGCTATGCTCTGGTAAGGTTTAAGTCAATTTATGAGTCTCTTGAAAGAAGCGGCATAGAAAGTTTGCTTTTTGTGGATTAATAACTTAAACATTCACCAATTGGAATAAGAACTGCTGTAAAGGTTGAATGTTTAATAGAATAGCTATCCACATATGCTTTAGGTTAGTGAAGTGGTCAAGAATTAATCTCAGCTAAGGTTAGGTTTAAGCCAGCAGGATAATTTATGCTTTTTCTGCACTGAACATACAGTATAGCTGCATAAGACTGTTATAGCCAAAGGTGATAGAATCTTAGCTTAAAAGTGCAATGTTGGATAATCTCTGACAGGCAGGTATTCAGTTTCTTGAATGCACAATTGTACATTGAATAAAATCCATCTTAGTGCTGACCCGATGAAATATTGTAGTTGATGATGGAATCTGATATTTCTGTTAGTAAATTAGGAGTTGTATAGCATGAACTGTGCCTAATAGCTTGAAGTTTCCTACTGAAATTTTCAGACATCATGATCATTATAGAATTACTTTTAGTTGCGCAAAGTAACTCAGAAATTCCCCTCCCACCACTTCCTCTATTTATTTTACTCTTTTTAAACTTTACCTCAGAGGATATTGATTCGAGAATTTTGTTGTAATGGTCAGTCTTGAGCTCTGGTACAACACAATCTTGGTCCTTCTAACTGGAAACTTGAAAAATGCTCAGGTTGCAATTGATGCACTCGCAATTTGGTAAGTCTTTCTGTCATCCTTTTCCAATGGGCTTAAAAGGTTTCACTTTCTTTTGTTGTTCCCATCCCTGTATTAGCTATTGCATTCTACTTATGTTTATATGTCCTTTTCAGCATTAACATTAATGGATGGGAAATGATGATATCACTTGGTTTCTTGGCTGCAGCAAGGTATTATCAGCTTAAAGCCTGAACAAGACATTGGAATTTGTTTTTTGTTTGCTGTGAGTTAAACATTGTTTCTTTTCTTTTTGAGAAATTTCCAGTGTTAGGGTGTCAAATGAGCTTGGCAGAGGAAGCTCCAAAGCTGCCAAGTTTTCAATTATGATAACAACTCTTACATCACTTTGCATTGGATTCGTGCTATTTGTGGTCTTCTTGTGCCTTAGAGGACGTTTAGCATACATATTCACCGAAAGCGAAGAGGTGGCTAATGCAGTTGCGGATTTATCTCCACTATTGGCTTGCTCCATACTTTTAAACACTGTTCAACCTGTGCTCTCTGGTAATTTTCCATTTGTTGGTTATGTCCTGCCTCCAGCATCATCGATCAAGTTTTTCTTGTAACATATTACATCTAACTGAATACGTTCATACATTCGGATCAAGCATTTAATTTACTCTTAGAAAAAATTGTTACATGATAGATATTTTTCAACAGGAGTTGCTGTTGGTGCTGGATGGCAGAGCATCGTAGCATGGGTTAACGTAGCTTCTTACTATCTAATCGGCATTCCAATTGGTGTTGTGCTTGGATACGTTTTCAACTTCGAAGTGAAGGTGGTTTTCCTTGTCTTTCGCATTTTGCATTTCAAGAATCAACTCTGCAAATCTATCATTTAGTAATCTTCAGGATTCCTAGACATTAAATTTGTAAATTGCTTCTGACTAGAGACAATTTCCCTTTTTCTGCTGCCATTTGTTTTTTCAGGGTGTTTGGACTGGCATGTTGCTAGGAACATTTGTTCAAACTGTTGTACTTGTTATTATCACCTGGAGAACTGACTGGGATAAACAGGTAATCTGGTTTGGAATGATAGATTTTTTCTGATCAAAATTTCATTTAAGATCCAATTTACAGATGTTATGAACATCAACTGCAGGTAGTCTTAGCTCGGACTCGTGTGAATAAGTGGCTTGTACCAGAATCCAGGGCAGAAAATGGCAATACAGAAAATTCTGCCTGAGAGGCAATTTTCTTTTCTTCCTATTTGATTTAAATTTTTGTTGCAATTATTTGTTGAAAGCCAGTGACTAATTCTAATCTCCGATTTTCTACCATAATTAGTCACTTGATCAATTTCGATTTCAATTCCGATTCTTTAGAGGATCCCATAGATCCAATCTAGTCAGTGTATTTGGAACGTAGGCTTTGGTGTATTTGGAACGTAGGCTTTGGATCGGACTAGATTGGGTTTAATTCGTATTTTAATTTTCTCAAAATTAAATAATTGAAAATAAAAAAATACTAAAAAATTTTTACGTGGAAAATCTTTTTAGAAGGGTAAAAATAACAAGACTATATATTGTACATAAAAATATTAACAATACATGAAATTATCTACATAATAATAACGGATGATTGTATTTATTGGACGGGTCATTGAAAGATTATTCCGCTTATTCAGGAATATGGGCAGGAACTCGAGACATTGATGAACTTCCACGACGATAACTTGCCATTTAAAATAAATAGAATTACAGAAAGTACGAATATTAAACGCATTAAGAGAATTTGTGAGTAAATATATAATTTTGAGAGAAATTAAAAAATTTTGTGAGTAAATAAATAATATTGAAAGGAATTGAAATTGGAAAAATTATAAGAGACTGAGGGAAATTGAGAAAATTTGAGTAAATAAGAGGGAATTTGAGAGATTTTGGTGTAGAAAAAATAGGAATGGAAGGGGCATTTATAGTATTAAGAAAATATAAAAAATTAAAAAAGAGACCAATATATCAACTCCAGATTGGTTTCGGATTTCGAACTAGTTTTGGACAAATTTTGAATTATGTATCAACTAGTTTTTATTCATGTGATGCATGAATTAATTTTAACTATTTAAATTAGTAAATATATAAAATAATATTATTTAATTAATTTATTTAAAGTATATATAAAATACTTATATATAATATAATCAAGATATCTAATTATAAAAGAATTAAATATTTAATTAAAAATGGTTTGACCCCCCCTAATCTGAAATCTTGGCACCGCCACTGTAATGAGTATAATATAAAAGTATTTGTATTTATATTTGAAAGCACAGTAATTTGTGCAATGCACAAACTAATTTCATCTATTTAAATATGCATGCAACATATATATTTATAAATTTAGATGTTTTATACATGAATTTTATTTATTTAGAATAATAACAATTTTAAAGATTTCAATAATATACATGATATTGAATTAATGATAGCTTATTTTTATACTTTTTTAGTTTTGTTAATAAAATATTTTTTCAATAAATTAAAATTAAAATAATTTATTTTATAATATAAACATATATCAATAAATATTTTATTTAATTTTCCATAGATAATATTAAAATTATATGTTTTTAAATTTTTTATTACATAGTTACTATTTAAAATTATTTTAAAATATTTAAAGATTGAGAAATTTTAGGGATTAAAAATTTTTTAGGAAAGTGAAAAAGTGAGGAAGTTAGTACTTATTATTCTTTTTAACTTAGGTGGACGTGAAATTAATGATGTTTACATGTCATTCAAAAAGAATGTCCATGTGTATCTCCTATGAACCAAAGAAAAAAAAGAATATATGTGTAAACATCTTACCATATTTACTATGTACCTTGTAATATAATATATTAGATTAGATTAGATTATGGACCGATTCTGATTTCTTACCATACTGATTCATTTCTGGTTTCGAAATTGTTTTGAAGAATCCAATTCAATCCGTTTTATATAACAGATTAAAGGCAATGTGAAAACCCTAATAGGGGTTTTTGATTTCCAACCGGATTAATTGGACTGGTTCCAGACCATTGCCCGGCTAACCGGTCCGATTATGTGTACCTACTAAAAAATTAGCATGTGAAGTTCGGATGAACCAAATGATAGCTGATGGAAATGGTTCTCTATGTATAGTCATGGGGGTTACTTTTAATTGTAATGTAAATATAGATTTTGAATATTGAAAAATGAAATTTAAGATTACGTAGAAAAAAAAATCTGAAATGAAGATTCTTTTCCTTTTTGAGTTTTTAAGATTAGGTAAAGGAAAATTTATTATGGTAATGTAAATTTGGAGGTTTTTTTTTTTGTTTCCGTACAAGATTTCCTTATTTTGCTTATAGAATCCAAAAAAATCAGATTATCTTTCTTTTTTTTTGACAGACACATTAATTACGTATTAATCCAATAATAATAGAACTATAAGATTAATTTGATCATTTAACACAAAATTTAAAATTTTAAAATAATTGATTGAGACAGGGTTTTAATTAATTTGATCATTTAACTCAATTTAGGGTTTTAATTAGTGTTATCAATAGCGAATAGTGGATGATAGCAGGGAGGCTAAAATATAGTCTACAAATGAATAATGGATAGCGTAGCGGCCGCTATATAAAAAATATATATAATTTAATAGAAGATAATAAAATGACCATAAAGCACTCAAATAATGTTCTTAAGCAAATAAAACCATTGCAAACAATAAGTTATCAAGTCAAATAAGATAATAAAATTTTAAATGAAATCGCATAAGACAATAAAAACAAGCATAAACACAAAATGCAATTCCTGAAGAAATACAGTCTATTAATCCTCCTCCTCACTTCTTCAGCTTCCACTTCCTCTTGCTCAGCCCCAAAATCATTATTATTAACTTGATCTTTTTGAGCTCTACCACCAATATCCAGCTTAAATTCATCTTCTTCCTCATTTGATATTTCAATATCCAAAGTAGGCTCAGCCATCTTATTTGAGAAATGGCTGGGTTGTGCTTTGCAGATGGGTCTAGAGAGTGGCAGCTGCCATCATTTTACTTTGTTGATGGGTTTTTATTTTAATTTAGGGTTTACTTAATGAAAAAAGGTTTTACTTTAAATAATTTTAAAACGCTTAAAAAACTTAAACACCCTTAAATAAAATAAAATCACTGATTGTAATTAAATCAAAAAGAAAAAATTGATTAAATAGACATTTGATCAACTTTTTCCAATATCACCACTATTGACCGCTTTTTGGCGCTAGTCACTATTGCACTTGCTATTGGAAGCTATTGTAAAACCACCATACTATGCATGTTATTATAGTGGTAGCTAATTTTCCGTTCTGTTACGCTGCTATAGTGGCCATTATTGCCGCTATTGACAAGACTGGTTTTAATTAACATATGAAATATATATTCTCTACGTTAAATCGTTTTTTCGGTTAAAAAAATCGTTAAAAGTGAGGATGATCATTCATATATCTTCTTTATAACATCTTCCTTGTATCAAATCCATTTTTCGATAAAAACAAAATAGTATATCTAATCGTTTTTCTTTTAAACTTTAGTTTTCAATTATTAAATAGATTAAAATTTTTTGTATATTCTTTAATCTTCCACTTCCACATATATATATTATATATGCGCGCGCATGTGCCGTACATGAAAGTATGAAAAAGAAAACAAACAAAACCGATGATTCATAGGATAAGCATAACAGAAAGCCATCGTTATAGCTATGGAGAGGTTTAGAAAGTTTAGTCAAAGGAGGAGCAAGAAACCGGCTAAAGAAGTACCCAACATTGGAGCTGAGAAGGTTGCCAACGTTGAAGACCTCTTAATAGAAATCCTCCAACGCTTACCCACAAAGATTTGTCATACGATTCAAGATCCTGCTCTTTGATTTCGTAAATGCCCCTTATCTAAAAATAATGCAATTTTTTCTCTCTGACGGGGATAGAGGAGATTCGATGGTTGCAATTTCTGATAAAAAGAATATTAGGAGTAGTTATTTTGATTGTTATATTTTAATATTTTTTATTTTATTGAATTATGTTATTTTTTTAGTTTTATGTGAAAATTTGTTATTATAAATTATTTTAAAAATATTTTTTTGCATCCACATTTTTAAATTTTAATTTTTTTATATAAATAACTGATTTTTATTTAAAATTTATAAAATGATGCAGTTCTATAAAATTAAAAATGTTAAAATATGATTGATAAAATGATTGCTGACAGTATTTTCCTATTTGGGAATAGTCTAAAATTTTTTTATAATTTCGAGGATGAGGCACCCAAGGATTGTGGCTCAGTTGACAACGTAGATTGAGTTTGTAGGAAGAGCTCTCAGGTCTGATTCTCACTAAACACATCTTTGAGGAGAGGTAAAGAGCCTTAATTGTGATTAAATCCCGAACAGGATTAATATCAGACCGTTAAAATAGATGAAGATACTTGTGATTTACACAAAAAAAAATTTCGAGGATGAGGCATTTACTAGTGATATTTCAAAGTTTCGTGTTAGCCACTGTTAGGAAATTTTATAAAAATGGATAAAGGAATCTAAGAAAAGGATATATTTATTTATTTATTCTTGTATTATTTCTCTTCTTTCTTTATGCTTTGCTTCAATTCAGCCCTTGTAGATTTTTTTTATGGAAATGTTTCTTTTGTTTTTAGAACAAAACATATAGGACTACAGGGAAATCTACCGCATAGGATAAATTGCTTAATATTTAGTAGAGACTTGATTTTAGAAACTAATATATTATTTCTTTAAAATTTTGTTTTAGAGAACAACATACCCAATTAGTTCGTATCACACTTTTAAAAAATAATTTAATTTTCGAGTCTCCTCTGCTCTCTGGGCTGTAGGAGTTTTCTCTTAGTCTTGTTATTATACAAGAGAGTCTTGTCCTTGAGATTATCCATTTCTCGATGGTCTTTGAGGTTTAGTTTAGCCTATGTTTGGATTGAGGGTGGAGAAGGGAAAGGAAAGGAAAGCAAAGTAAAACAAAGGAAAATTGTAAACCTTTCCTTTGTTTGGGAAGATTTTTTAGTTAGGGAAAGGAAAGAGAGGGGGAGTGAGCACCCCTTGCTTTCCCTTGAGTTATTCAGTTTTTTTAAAACCCCAATTTGGGGTAAAGGGGAAGGAAAGTAAACTTGAAAAAAATTTTAACTTGTAGAATGTCAAATTTAACCTTATTATCTTATAAAATTTAAAACAAAAAGGGTTATAATTGGAAAAAAAGCATTACAATGAATTACTTTCTTTTCCTTTTTATTGTTTAACCAAACAAAGATGGTTAAGATTACTTTCTTTTCCTTTCCTTTATTAATTTTAGCTATCCAAACAAGAGGTACATGTACCATTTCCTTTCCTCTCTTTTCCTCTAGTTTACATTCCTTTCCTTTCCATTCCTTTCATTTACTAATGTTTATCCAAACATAGTGTTAGTTCTCTAGCTATAGTTGATTTAGAAAGAATGGACAGGGAGTTGGTAGGATTGTGGCGAAACTTGAGGTTAACAGAGGATGAATTAGAAGGAATTGATTTTGTGGACGATGGATCACAACAAGGAAATATAGAGGAGAGGAAATGGCTGGTCGGAAAGATTCTTACTTCTCGACAATTCAACAAGGACGCAATGATCAGCACATTTCGGGTGATTTGGAAGCTAGCTAAAGAAGTACATATTGTAGCCCTGGAAGAGAATCTCTTTATTTTCAAGTTCGTGACAATGGCAGACAAAAAGAGAGTAGTGGACGGATCACCATAGACATTCGACAAACATCTCTTGTTACTACAGGAGTACAAAGCAAACCTTCGACCGGAGGAGTATGTGTTTAAAGAAGCATTATTCTGGATCCGAATATACGATCTACTGTTGGGGATGCGTTCTCAGGAGTACGCACAGAGGATTGGAGAGAAGATAGGAGAAGTAGTACAAGTGGGTGCGAGTCTGGAAAATGGTGGTTGGTCTCGTTTTTTGAGAATCTGTGTATCAATGGATATATCCAAGCCACTAAGGAGAGTCATACCAGTGGGTAGAGGTCCTGGAAAGGATATCATTTGGGGACGGATTACTTATGAACGCTTGCCCACCTTTTGCTATATTTGTGGACTTCTGGGTCATGGAGATGTAGATTGTGAAAAGCAACCGGAGGAGGAGGACCACGAGGAAATACCAAGGCAGTACGGAGAATGGATGAGGGCCTCTCCCATCAAGAGGTATCGATTTCAAAGCAACGAAGAGAGGGGCGGTAGCTACTGGGGTGACTAGAGGAAGACTGGAGTTACGAGCCAGCCATCGATGACGACGAGTGCATCAACATCTCGGGGAAGGGAGGTGGCAGCAAAGCCTCCTGATATGGAAAGAATTATAGATAAGGAAAGACTTTCACAAAGGGAGGTAATGCAAGAGATTAAAGACAGAGTCAACCAATCACTGGGAGATCACCTGCTGAAGGACAGAATAATTGAGAGGAATCAAAGGGATCCTAGTGCGTCAAAGTCACAGCAAATCGGGGATTCGAGGGAGACAAACGAGGAGGTGAGTCAGCATTGCAATAAAGTTGTTGGCCCTAAAAGGGAAATATGTAAGAGTGTTGACCAATTAACTATTAATGTGGTGGAAACTTCGATTGGACATGTGGATCCGACTTAAGACAAAGCTGACAAGGATTCATAGCAGGAAAAAGTTGACGTGGAAGGGAGGATTAATAAAAAGAGGGATGAGGTGGCAATTATTTCTGTGGAGTCGAGTGAATCAGGTTAAATCCCAGAAGGTGTCAAAGATCATAAGGAAACTAGAAGTGCTACTAAAACAAAGTGGAAGAAGATGGCCAGGGCATCGGGTAATAAAGAGGATGTCAAGCTCTTTAACACGGGGAAGAGGAAACAACAAGGGCCAATGGAAGAAGGGGATCGAATGGATATTAATGAGAGCAAACAAAGCAGGAACGAGATGTGTGCAGGATTACAGGAGAATTTTACAACGGCGGAGACTGGTTTCCAGTCCCGCCGATCACAATGAAACTCTTAGCTTGGAACTGTCGTGGGCTTAGGAACCCACGATCAGTTTGAGCTCTTCAACCGATATTGAAGAGAGAAGCTCCCGAGGTAGTGTTCTGAAGCGAGACAAAACTGATGGTTGCAGAATTAGATCAGTTACGACGGAAATGTAAAATGAGTTATGTATTTGGAGTAGACGCACAAGGGAGAGGTGGTGGCATTGCATGTATGTGGCTGGAAACATGTAACCTAAGCTTACTGTCGTACTAAAAAAACCAGATTGATATGATGGTAAGAGATGTGAATGGAGCGGAATGGCGTATGATAGGTTTTTATGGTGAGCCGAGAGTACAGTACAGACATTAGACATGGAATTTGTTGCGAAGACTGGCAAGGAATTCACAACTCCGGTGGTTATGTCTAGGAGACTTCAACGAGATTTTATGCGACGAAGAGAAAAGTGGTGGAGCTCCAAGGCTGTGGAATCAAATGCCAGCTTTTAAGGAAGCCATAGGAGATGTAGGTTTAACAGATCTGGGGTACAAAGGATCATGGTACACATGGGGGAGCAAAGGAATGGATGAAGGAAAGTGATTCGAGAGCGACTGGATAGGGCGCTGGGCTCATTGAGTTGGTGTAATCAGTTCCCATATTGTTCGGTGACTAATCTAGCAGACTCGATTTCTGATCATGGACCGATAATTGTGGATACCGAAGGAGCCAGGCGAGGACATAGGAGAAGGAGGAAGAAGCACTTCTTCTTTGAAGTCCACTGGTCACAAGAGGAGAACTGTGAGAGAATCATAGAGGAAAGGTGGAATGCGAACAACCAGATGACACTACAACAAAATTGATAATTTGTGATGATTTTTTTGAGTGACGGATAATCTTTCGTCAAGTAAAGTATACAATACATGACAAAGATTATAATTCGTCACGCTTCTTTACAGTTTTAATATTTTATATGACGATGTATAAAATCGTCTTAGGATAGCGTCACTAAATATTTGGCGCTAAATTTTACCGCCAAATATATTTGGTGGGAAATTTTTTTTGTGACATTTTTTGAGTTTTTGTGACATTTTTGTGTTTGTCATAAAATAGACACTTTATACATGACAAATTACAAAATGTCTCATTTTATAAAACGTCACCATATTCTTGGCGCCAAAATTTACCACCAAATATATTTGGTGAAAAATTTTTTGTGACGTTTTTTTTTATCGTTTGTGACATTTTTGTTTTTGTCATAAAACATACACTTTATACATGACAAATTGTAAAATGTCTCATTTTTATAAAAAAACGTCACCATATATTTGGGGCCAAATTTTTTTGCCAAATATACTTGGTGAGAAATTTTTTCGTGACTTTTTTTTTAATTTTTGTGACGTTTTTGTTTTTGTCATTAAATAGACACTTTATACATAACAAATTACAAAATGTCTCATTTTCTAAAAACGTCACTATTTATTTGGTACCAATTTTTGCCATCAATTAGAAATTGTGGAAATTTTGTTGTGACATTTTTTGATTTTTTAATATGTTTTGTGTTTTTGTCATTGGTTTGAAGAAAATATGGTGACGACAATTATTATTGACGATACAATTTTGTCATATAAATATATGGTAATACATGACGACATGAATAATGTCACAAACTTTTTATTGATTTGATAACGATATTTATGTGCCATTGGTTTTACATAAACATAGTGACACACACATTTGTTACTAGAAAACAATTATTAAGGATTATACAATTTCGTCACATAAATGTATGCTAATATATGATGACTTGAGTAACGTCACAAATTTTCTATTGAGACGATATTATTTATTTGTCACTAATATAACTAAATTAGTGTAATTAATAAGTGACAATAATTTATTTGTCATGTATATATAACATAATTAATGACGTGTAATAACGTCACTAATTTTGAAAAAAAATTAAATTAGTTAGCAAAAAAATTTAAATTTTAACTAATTTAAAATTTTAAATAAAATTAAAAAACAGGTTCAATGAGAAAATTATTGGTGACATATTTACTGAAAATTGTCATGTTACAAAATTTTAATTTATGTATATGCTCAATTTATTTTACCTTTTCGGTGATCAAAGATAGATAAGAAAAACAACAATATCATTTGTTTGAATACAATTTTCTATGCTTTTATTTTATTATTTACTTAATTTCGTAAGTATATGATTATTAAATTTTTAATATTTAATTTATAACTCAAAAAAATCTAATAAAAAATTTATAACTGCAAATTAATCAAAAGCATAATGCACCTATAATTTTTTTTTTCCATTTGAAGAAATTGTTCATAGTTAGAGTTAACTTGAATATTGTTTTTAACCAAAAAATATATATATACACACACACACACACACACACACACACATATCATATATGCAGTAAATTATATTATTTTAAAATATATTTTAAAATTATACATATTTATATATATATATATTGAGATAAAGGCTTTTAATATGATGATTACTATTACTTTTATTTATGTACCTTGTGGGTCAATTCAATAACTTTAATAATAATTTTTTTATTTAACTTACACTATACATAAGCAGGCCTGTTAATAGGTTGAAATAGACTAAGTTCGACCTATGACGAACATAATTGCTTTTTTAGTTGTCAGATTAATGTTTGGCATTTTTATTAAAATTGTTTAACAAACATAACTAGATATATATTAAAAAATTAAAAATAAAGGTAGTTTGGAAGGTAAAATATGTGATAATTTCATTAAAAAATTAAAGAAATTCATTTTCTATAGATAAAAAAAATAATTTTTCATTTATTTATTAAATGACTCATAAGTTCACTTTTCTCCAAAGTTAAGATATGCAGCATTGACATCTTCACTATCATATACATTCAAAAACATATATTACTTAATGAAATAAATCAGTAATTCTTAAGTGCTCAAAATTTTCAAAAGCTGAGAACAAGAAAATTGACAGAATCAGTGATCTGCCAGGTGCCATTCTCTTGCACATTCTATCATTTCTCGAGTCAATCAAAGCTGTTAAGACATTGTAATTCTGACATTGAAGCATTCTCTTTATCCCATTTCAACTATGCTATAGGGGGTCATCGAGGCGTGGCTTTAAGACCTGGTCTGACATAATAGTCAATAGATTGAATTGACTTTACGCCCTGAGATTTGAGAAACTTTTTTAGTTTATTTCCTTGCCCATTGCATCGGTTTGCCCATTGCATACCCTGAGATATGCAGGTGTCAATGCATATCATATACATTCAAAAATAATATCCAACAAACAACTCTTTTTGAAGAAATCCAATAAACAACAATTTGTTTAACATAATAAGATTATTATTATACAAATGAAAAAAAAAAGATGAACAATATTTGGAGAATGCCAAAATGGGCGGAAGTGAAAGTGCAAACGTCAACAGAGCAAACATGAAATGAATAACAGGACACGTTTGCGGTGTAATGCCAGTGGATTGGTCCACTGTCGGACGACGTGCCCAAATGCCAAACCCCCTAAATGGAAAAAGAGATCTGCTTCACTCACAGTCACAAGCAGCCCCACTCTCCGACTCAACACTCTCATAGTCTCTCATCATTCCCTCGCCTTCCCATTAGCTACGTCGACACTTGACGCCCTTGGCCTTTCTCGCCTAACTCCCATTTGTCACCAGGTATTTTTATTTTGTTGCTGTACCATTTCTCCATGATAACAAAATAAATCAAACTTTCCATTCCATTTTCCATCTCAATTTTTTTCGAGATTTCCATTTTCTTGAAGCTTCTGTCAGGATTTTTATATTTTTAAGTGTTTGTCAAGATTGATTTCAAGCTAATGTTTAAAACCAACAATGTTGCTTCCCGAATTTTCGAGCGTCAAATTTGCAGCCCAGCGCCTGGAACTAGCATATATTTCTTACTTTTTGGTTTTCTCATTTTTTATATTTTGATTTTTCTTGCCTTCCATCTGTTTGATGATTTCTCTCAACCTTTTTTTGTTAGCATGCGCAGGTTCATTGTGCTTCGATTCCTTCTCATTGTCTCTCCTCTGTAAGTTTTTTTTTTTAGTTACAATTTGTAAGTTTTTTTGTCATTTGTAGCCATGAAATGTCTTCATTAATTTTTTATCCAAAGTTGAAATTCTTGTATTGTTAAAATAATTTTCAATATATACATAATTATTTTATGTTTTATCACATAATTATATTTTTTTATCTGATTTAATTGGTGCAAAGCGTACCCGTGAAGAATTAAATTGGACTAAAAAGAGCATCTTCTTTGAGTTGCCTTATTGGCAAACATTGAAGTTAAGACACAATCTTGATGTCATGCAAATTGAGAAAAACATTTGTGATAATGTTTTAGGAACATTGTTGAACATTGAAGGGAAGACAAAGGATACAGTAAATGCGAGGTTAGATTTAGAGGATATGAAAATAAAGAAAGAACTGCACTTGAAAAAACTCTCAGATGGTTCTTACTTGATGCCTCATGCGTATTACACTTTATCAAAGGAGGAAAGGAGGGAATTTTGTGAATTTTTAAAATCAGTGAAGTTTTCGGATGGGTATGCATCAAACATCTCACGATGTGTTAATGTAATTGATGGTAAGATTTCGAGATTGAAGACTCATGATTGCCATATTCTCTTACAAAGAATACTTTCAGTTGCAATTAGGAAGTTTGTACCGAAAGATGTCTTTGGAGCACTAGATGACTTGGGCAATTTCTTTTTAAGATTATGTTGTAAGACATTGAAGAAGAAAGATGTGGAGGATTTAAAAGTAGATATTGTCATCATTTTGTGTAAGTTGGAGAAAATTTTTCCTCCAGCTTTTTTTGATGTAATGGTGCATTTGGCTGTACACTTGCCACACGAGGTCATGCTTGGAGGACCTGTGCATTATCGTTGGATGTATCCCATTGAAAGGTTGTATATTTTTTACTAATTTAAGTTTCAAGTGTTCAATTAGAATAAAGTTTCACTAAAAAAAGTTTTATTTGTTTACTAATAGGTTTTTAGGTAAACTCAAGAAGTATGCAAAAAATCAAGCTCGTCCTGAAGGAAGTATAGCGGAGGCATATATTTCTAGTGAATGCTTAACTTTTTGTTCAATGTACCTCTCTGGGATAGAGACTAAATTTAATCGAGAAGAGAGAAACTATGATGGAGACAAGGAAGGGAATGAAAAAGGGCTAGTTGTTTTTTCAAAAAGTGTTCGCCCCTTTGGATCATCAAAATATGATGTCTTATCAGAAAAAGAGTTCGAAATGATTCAATGGTATATACTGAACAATTGTGATGAAGTCGAACCATATTTAGAGTAAGTCATTTGATTTTAATACTAAATTATTGAAGTAAGCTATTTTTTTTCAACTAAGCTAACTTTTATTTCATTTATTTTATTATGTTATAGAAAACATAAAACAGAGCTTGAGTTGCAGAGTTGTTTGTCTATCGAAGAAAGACATAAAAAGCAATTTCCCTTATGGTTTAAAAGTCACGTAAGTAAATGTTTTGAAATCAAAGATACTATACATTGTAAAATCATTATATTTGATTTATATTTTCTTAAATGATAGGTTACATTGTTGCGAGATCAAGATTCACCAGAAATTTCTGATGAGTTATTTTCTTTAGCTTATGATCATGATAAACGTGTTCGAAGGTACACAAGTTGCATAGTTAATGGAGTAAGGTACCACACGAAAGAGCGTGATTTCCATTTAAGAACTCAAAATAGTGGTGTGATGGTTGAAGGCTATCATGAAGATGAACTAATTGACTTTTATGGTGTTGTAAAAGATATCATTGAGTTAGATTACATAAAAGATTGCTAAGTTGTTTTGTTTAGATGTGAGTGGTTTGACCTTGATGGTAAGAGGAAAAGAATTCATAAGGATGGTCATTTATTAAGTATCAATGTTAACAAATATTGGTATGAGAATGACCCGTTTATTTTATCAATTCAAGCGAATCAAATTTTTTACTTGGATGATAACAAGTTAGGGAAAAGATTGCTGGGTGATACAAAAGTTTCATCATAGACACTTGTATGATGTTCCAGATATGCAACATGTGAATACTAGTGAAATGTTTGATGTGGATGAAGATCAAATAGATCAAGAGATTGAAATGTTTGAAAGTGAACGGACTATGCAAAATGAAGAAAATGAAGGACCATTGAATAGGGATGATATTGCTCCAGATGTCATTACTCTTGAGGTTGTGGAAAATACTCAAGCAATAGTTGATGATGCTTACATGGAAGAATCCGATCATGATGATCAGGAAGGGATTGAAGATGACATTAACGAGGAGGAAAATGATTCTGATGAATATGATAGTGATATAGATCCTATGTTGTAAATATTTATGTTTTTTTCATGAGAACTTATGTAACTATTTAAGTTTGGCTGTTATGAAGTAATTTTATTTACCATGATAGTTATTTTATGTTATGCTTGATTATTTCATTGGTAACTATTTTTGTATCATGTTTTCCAACTTGGTTTAAAATCTTTGACTCATGAAGGTAATTATTCTTTTAATATTCTTTTGTTGTTTTTTTGTTTGATTTAACTAAAGTATATATGATCATTTACAATTTCTTTGTCTATACTTTAGGATGGCACCAGGAAAAAGAGGGAAAAAAAGAAACGCTATGGAAGAGCTAGTCCAATCATCTGTGCAACCTTCACTTATATCACAACAAAATAATTTGGTGGAAACATCGCATCAAGTTTGTTCTGCTAATAACTTGATGCAATCACCACAAGCTGATCAAGATTCACCCATTGAAAATTCTGGTATCTAGTACATTTAGAATATAAGATTTATATTCCTACTAGCAATATGAATTGTTTGGTATGACCTTGATCATGAAAAGCAAGTATGCTACAAACTATTTGGTATATAAATTGTTTGTTATATCCTTCCTTCGTCTGTTATATTCAATTAAACTTTTGCATTGGAACTTGAGCTTGCTTGCTATATGACATCATTTCTTGTATTTGCAATTGCTGTATTAAAACTACTGTAACAAATTTCTTGTTGTAATATAGCTACGAACTTGAGCTTGCTTGCTGTATTACCTTGGTTACTGCATTTACCATTATTGTATTCATTATTGATGCATGAAACTTTGCTATCTTTGATACATGAACAAATAGATCAAGACATTGGAATGTTTGAAATCAAAATACTTGTGGCCTAATTCTGAATTTTTTTTGTTACAATTTCAATTCTGAAGTTGTTGATGCTCTCAAGGATTCAAGAGGACAACTTTTTGAGAATTAGTCGAAATAGCTATACTTGGTGTGCTCAGCTTGAACTTTGATTTTTATCAATTGAGATTGGTTTGGTCTATGTTTTCCTGATTTGCCATTCTTTTTTTCTATTTGGTTCTGTTCTGGTTGTGATCAGCCTCTTCTGGAAGATGTAAAACAAGAAATAAATCATGTAACCTCTGCAGAACTAAGTTTAACTACTGTTTAAGTTTGTTGTTATGGTATTTCCCTTTCACCAATGATTTCAAGTTTAGAAAATCTGAAACATTTTCATTACATCAGCCTTTTTTTTTGTGCTCGAAAGTTAAGGTTTGCTTTTGATTGTGCAGAGTGAACTTCATAGATTACTTGCTTTGCAGTGATCTATATGTCAAGATTTGCTTGGTAGATAAATTATCTAATATATTCAATGTCACCTTATAATCTTGTTTGTGAAGTAAAACTTTTCTTGTGGGTTATATGTCACCTTATAACTCTACTTGTGAAGTTTAATTTTTATTCTAGTAGATTAAGTTTTGTTCTGTGTTTGAATCACGTGTTTTTTTTTTCTAAAGCCTATTGATGTTTGTTAAGGGTTTTTTTTTCTTAGGATTTGATCCCTCTGAAGATTGTTGAGCTTTTCTGTTTTGGCTTTGATTTAAGATTTGGACTCATTTCTCTCACTCGTTAATTTGGTGTTTATATGACATGACATTCATTTCTCTCTGTTACTATCATCACTGCCATCTCCATCGTTAGAATCATAAAAATAATCATCTTCTTCTAGATCACTTTCCTCGTGTGCCATTTCATCCTCTTCATCATAGCTTTCTCTACAGTTTTGGTGTCTATAGTTGCTAGGATAAGAACCCATCTGCAAAGAATTTGAATCCCCCTCAGAGAGAGAGGGTAAGCTCCAGTTTCTAGCTTTTGCTCCATTCTTTTCACTTTCTCTCTCTTCAAGACTCTGTAAAAATTGATATGTGGCTGTTTCTTCAGGTGGAATCGGCTCATAGGTCTGAACATTCAAGTTAAAGCTCACTTTCTTCCTGATTTTGATGCTTAAACTCTCCTTAGGCTTATCATTCAGCTGAGAATTTGTGGAAATGGAGTTTGCAGGGATGTCAAGATTTAAAGAAACAGGGGAATCCAAGGGTTCATAGTTGATAAGTTTTGAATCTCCAGGGAGAATCCTGCTGGCTGGTTTTCTACGCTTTCTTTTTGTAGAAATCCCAAAACAACCAAGGAAACAACCCATTAGAAACTCTCTGTAGTTTCACAAAGAACAAAGGAATGTTGGGTAGAGTCAGACGAAGGGATCCATGCTAGGAAAAATGGACTCTCAAACATTACAAAAACTCAAAGCCCAAAGCTCATTTCTTTAGCAATATTTATTTTCTATTTTAGAGCATTTAAAAAAAATTTTGAAATTTTTTCATCTACTATTTTTAAAGTTTATTTTAATTTGTTAAGTCAGTTTTTAAATTTCTTATAAAACAAAAATCCAAAAAAAATCAAAGGTTGTTTGGAAATGGTGTGAACTTGGTGTAGTCATGGGAGTAGTTTCAGTTTTCTCATGTTTTAGGTAGATTTTGGTTTGGTTTTAAAGAGCTTTTGGGTTTTTTTTTTGTTTCTTTTTAATGTCTTTTAAGTTGTTTATTAATTGGTATTAGTTTCATGCATTTAGGACTTAGTTCATTAGGTGTTAGATTAAAGTTTTAGGTAGCATTTCATTAAGTTCTATTGTCATTTTGTTTTTACAATTTTCTGTCAATTTTGGTGTCATTTCTTAGGATCTTTAGCTGCTATTTTTAGTCCATTTAAGGTGTCATTTAAGTAGTTAATCATCCATATTAGTTTCATGCATTAAGAGTTTTAATTTCATAAGTGTTTGGTTTAGTACTTATAGCATTTCATTAGAGAATCCATTCACATTTTGTTTTGGCTGAATGCTCAAATAAGGATATAAAGTTTTCGAAAATATTCAATTCAGGATCTAAACTTTTATTTTGCTCAATTCAGGATAAAACGTTTTCGATTTTGCTCAAATAAGGATTTTTTAAACACCGTTAAAATAATAACGGCGTTTATAAAAGACACGTGGCAGCATGTGATTGGGCCACGTGGCAGAAGTGGACACGTGGCAGCATAAGGGTGGGACACGTGGCAGTGACATATAATTAATTTTCTTTTAATAGGTAAAAACTATATGGACACATGGCAGCGTGTGAGCAGGATACGTGGCAAGCTTGACACGTGGCAGCGTGTGAGTGGGACACGTGACAGTGACTTATAATCATTAGTGGGACACGTGGCAAAGTTTAGATCCTGAATTGAACATTTTCGAAAACGATAGATCCTTATTTGAGCATTTAGCCAAATTTTTTTGTTATAAATATTAATAAAAATTAAAAATTTAAATATTATTTATAATATTATAATTAGTAGTTAATTTTGTTAGTTTATTTTTTAATAAAAAATAACTTTTAAAAATTTATATTACATTTTCAAAAAAAAAATTTGTTAAAAAATAAATTTTTATAAAAAATATTTATGTATTTTTTTCACATTGTTTTTCTTTTCATTCCTTTCTGTTTTTATTTCTTTTATATGATTTAAATTTAAAATAATTTTTTATTGTAAATTAAATATATTTATTTTTAGAAAATTGAGTTTTTCTAGGAAATACGTTTATTTTTTTAATTACATCAATTTTTCTAAAAAAACAATTCTTACATATTTTTCTTTATTTTTATAGTTTCTTTATCTTCTTTCTTTTTTTGTCAATTAGAAGAAAATATAGAAAACAAAAAAAGAAGAAAAATACAAATTAAATTTAGTAATTTAAAATTTATTCTTTAAAAAATATATAATTTCTAATAATTTTATGGCTAATAGTTTTTTTCTTTTTTTATGGTAAAAATGAAAAAAAAATTACGAAAGAAAAAATAATAATTATACTAGTTACAAAAAAGTTTTATAATAATTTTTATGTTTGAGAATTTATTTTCTAAAACAAAATTTAAAATTTTTAATTATTTCAAAAAATAATTTTAAAAAATTTATTCAAGAAAATATTATTTTATCAAAGTATATAGTTTTTCTTGCATAAAAAAAGAAAGAAAAAAAAGTAAAAAAAATATGTGGACACGTGGCAGCGTGTGAGTGAGACACGTGGCAACCTATGAGTGGGACACGTGGCAGTGATTTTATAATTATTTTCTTTTAATAGGTAAAAATAAATTGACACGTGGCGGAGTGTAATTGTGACACGTGGCAGAGTGTGAGTGTGACACGTGGCAATAATTATCCTTTCATCGTCAATCACTCTCTTTAAAGGCGCGTGTAACTCACACGCATTAAAAAATCCTTATTTGAGCAAAATCGAAAACGTTTTATCCTGAATTGAGCAAAATAAAAGTTTAAATCCTGAATTGAATATTTCCGAAAACTTTATATACTTATTTGAGCATTCAGCCTTTTGTTTTCAATTTTTTTACTATTGTTGGGCGTCATTTGTAGTATTTTGTTTGGGTTTGTTTTATCATGTTTCAAGTTCATTCCTAGTAGTTTAATGTCATAATTACATCATATAATTTTTAGGAATTTTTAGGAGTCATATTGAATTAGTGTGCTCAGTCATTTCATAGCTTGTTCATGCATTGTATCTTGATTTCTTGATCATTTTTGTAGGTATTGTTTTAGCATTTCATGGCTGTTTGGTGTTTAATTTAGGTGCATTTCATTAGTTTTGAGACATGAGTACCTATCTTAGGATTTTTAGGGAGCTTTGGGAAATTTTTTGATAGCATTTACATCACATTTTGCATCAAACTTCCTCTTTTGGCGTCTTTGTTAGTGTTCCTGTCCAGTTTTTGTGTTCTCACTGTTTTAGGAATTTGTAGGCCATGTTTAATTAATTTTAGGTCATTTACTTAGTGATACAAGAAATGAAAAAAAATAGTACAAGATTTTCAGGGAATTTCTTTTTTGATTCTATCCACCTCGTATTTTAGATATATTAGCTATTGCCTGTAAGCATTTTCACAAAGAACATCCTGATTATTGGGGCTACAAAGTATAGTCAACAAACATTAAAAGTCCAACCAATAATAGAAAATTCTTCGAATCTACAATTGTTTTGCATATCATTAATGGTTTTTTTTAATAGGTGTAGATTCTATCCCCTCTACAAAGGTACGTGGCCCAAGTCAAGGGATTGGACTAGAAAAATTTATCAAAGGAAAAAATAAGATGGTAATAGATATACCATTAAATAAAGGTAGACCTGTTTGTGAAGTTTAATCAGCTAAATTATCATCTGAAATTGGAGTCATTACTCGACAATTCATGCCGGTCCCAACAAAATGGAAAGATATGAGTGCTACAGACAAGTTGCATGCCTTTGAGAGACTCAATGTAAGTGTAAAAAATTTATTACGTAGATTAAATGTAGATTTTTTCTATTTATTTTTTAAATGTAGCAATTAATTTGATTTTTTTTTTGTTTTAGATAAAGTTCGAGATGAAATTGGATGATGAAACTGTTAAAAAATCAATCTTGGCAATTTTGTCCAAATTGTCAAGAAATGAGAGATATAAGCTACACTTGCACTATAAAAAGTTTCCAAATGATAAAGTGGCACGTCAAAATAACCCTCCAAAGTATAACTTGTCTCAAGAAAATTGGGAAAAACTTTGTGATTTGTTTAATGATTCTGCATACAAGGTTTGTTTCATATTCACATCAATTTTGTATTTGGAAGATTTATTTTTCATATTTATGCACAGTAATATTCATATGCCATGAATGTTTTTATATTTTATTTTGCATTTTTATGTAAATGAAGAGGAGGTGTGAGATAAATGTTGGAGTTTGAAGCAAAGTCAAGTTGATCCATAACCAAGGATCGAGGGCCTTTGTGCCTAGTCGTTATTCAATGGTAAATTTTTATATTTTAAAAGTTTTTAAACATTATATGTTTTTTTATATTATTACCTTTTTTTTAAAAGAATTTTTGTATTTATGTAGCGCAAAGATGACCAAGAACCCAATAGGATAGAATTTTTTAAAGCGACTCATTATTCTGAGGAAAAAGGATGGTCAACACCAAAGGCTCAAGAGGTTTATGTAAGAATTATAATTTTATTTTTGTTATAGTATGATTCTTTTAGTTAATATTATTTATCTTAATTGTTAGGAGAAAATGGTAGAGTTAGAATCAACTCCTACCGAGGAAGGAATAGAACCTAAGACCATTGATGCTATAGTGGATGAGGTCCTTGGTACTCAATCGGGATACATCAAGGGACTTGGTTATGGACCTAAGCCAACTAAGAACAGCTCAAAAGAAAATGTTTCAGAGTTGAAAGAAACTCTCAAAAAAACACAAGATGAACTTCAAGACTATAAATCAAACTTTGGGCATTTTGAAAACCAAATTGAAGCAATGAAAAATGCCTTGATAGCTGCTGGAATTCAAGTCCCTATCCCCCAATCTTCAGGTATTTTTTTTCTCACACTTTTTTTAGCATAAAGTACACTAAATGCCATTGTATAAATCTAGGCATTTAGAATTTAAGATAAATGATTAGACCATTCAGCATTATTACATGGTGAAAGAATGAAGTTTGTTTAATTTATAATTTTACTTGTGGTTTAAATTTGAGATGAACTTCAACAATATGATAAACCCGCATGATCTTGAAAGTGAGAAAAGCAAGTCTGCTACAAATTGTTTGCTATATTTTCTCTTAGTTTGTTATATTTAACTAAATTATTGCATTGAAACTTGAGCTTGCTATGTTACGTTATTTTATTTATCTTGCTGTATTACAATCACTGCTACAAATTGTATGTTGTAATATACCTATGAACTCAAGCTTGCTTACTGCATTAAATTGGTCGTATATTGTTGTATTACAATTATTACTATAAATTGCTTACAGTATTACACCAGGGAACTTGAGGTTGTTTGTTGTGTTAAATTGTTTGTTATATTTACAATTGCTATAGCAAAATTACTGCAATGAATTACTTGTTGTACTATACTTGGGAATTTGAGCTTGTTTGTTGCTGAAAATTTGTTGCTGGATTTACAATTGTTATATTACAATTATTGTTACAAATTGCTTTTGCATTACACCTTGGAACATTAGCTTGCTTGATTTATTACATCGGTTTTGTATTTATGAAATTCATGATAGAAATATATTTGTATTGCTTTTTAATTGCTGTTTTTTTGACAAAGTTTTACAATCAATTGTAGATTATTGCTCTTATTTTCTTTTAATAATAATTTATTATTTTTCTTATCAAATTATGTAATATATTGTATTGATAGTTAGTTAATATTTGTTTATCGCAGTTTCAAGTGACACTAACTCACAATCAACACAATCACCCTCGACTCAAGAATTGGATTGAGAGCTACAATTGAAGTTTGTTCTAGCTATTTCCTAGATTTGGTATATTTTGTTTCAAACTTTCAAACTTATTAGGTGGTCTTCATTTTTATTTATATTTCTGAATATTAGATAATTTGGATCGTATTAGCTTTACTTTATTTTAAACAATATTATTTCTATGTGATTTACATTGACTTTATTGAAGGTATTAATTACATTTGAGAACCAATGCAAATGCCGAAACAATTATTTATATTGCAATATTATTTAAGCGAGATCTTGCATGAATAATACTATTTTTATTTAATTATTTCAAAAAAATATAAATATTATTTATAATTAAAGAAATGTGATGCATAATATTGTGACATTAAATATTTCTTCACTATTATAAAATCAAAACATCGTGACATTTGAGATTTTATTATGACATTACTTTACTAATATAGGTGACGTTAATTTATGTCACCTATAGCATGATGATTTTATATTTTGTCACCTAAAATTAAATTTGTAATTATTTTTAGTGACATTTGGGCATTTTTAATGACATTATTATAATATTATAGGTGACAAAAATTTATGTCACCTAAAGTGTGACAAATTGATATTTCGTCACAAAACACCTAAAATTTTAATTATTTTTAGTGACGTTTAAGAGATTTTTATGACGTTATCATACTACTATAGGGGATGAAAATTTATGTCACCTATATAGTGACGAATTGATATTTTGTCACACTAAGCCTAATATTTTAACTATTTTTAGTGACGTTTAGAAGATTTTTATGATGTTATTATACTATCATAGGTGACAAAAATTTATGTCACCTATAGTGTGACGATTTGATATTTCGTCACTAATATATAAAATTTTATCACATCTTTAGTGACGATATCGATATTTAGTGAGGAATTTTTATATTAATTTATGACACATTCAGATGTCACAAAAGAGTAATTATTAGGTGACAATTTATGTTATCGTCACGTTAGAGTTACGCATAAGTGACGAAAATTATAAGATCGTCACGTTTGATCTTTAGCGACGGCGCAAAGGTGACGATCGTCGTGACGATAAAAATTTCGTCACCAAAATTTATTGGTGACAAAAAATTAATATTTTGTGACATTATTTCATGCGTCACAAATTGTCAAATTTGTTGTAGTGTGAATGTCTTAGAGAAGATAAGTAGTGCTGTGAATCATCTCATGAAGTGGAACCAAGACACTTTCCTAGGAATGCGACACAAGATTGACTTACTACACAAGGAGCTTAACCAAATTAAAGCTTGTGACTCGGATAATAATTGTCTACAGAAGGAGGAGAATATTAAGCAGGAGATAAATAACTTGCTAGCTAAGGAGGAGTAGTATTGGAGACAGAGGTCAAAGATCTTATGGCTCAGAGAGGGTGATAGAAATACTGCTTTCTTCCATGCACAAGCATCCGAATGTAAACAAAGAAATTTTATTGCTGGAGTGGAAGACGCAAGTGGACAGTGGATCGAGGACGAAGAAGGGATAGTAGCAGTAGTAGTGGATTACTTTAAAACAATTTTTAAATCTCAAAGACCATTAGTGATGGATGAGGTATTGAGGACAGTTGATACTCGTGTGTCTAATGAAATGAATGAGTTTCTTCTTGCAAAATTCCAGAGGGAGGAGATAACAACAGTAATCAACCAAATGCACCCAAATAAAGCACCAGGACCGGATGGTATGCCCCCTCTTTTCTACCAAAAATATTGGCACATCATTGGTTCTGATGTTATCAATTTCTGTCTACCAAAAACAACACGATTATAGTACTCATCCCAAAGATTAAAAATCCAAAAACAACAGGCCATTTTAGACCCATTAGCTTGTGTAATGTGATTTATAAGATCATTGCAAAAACACTAGCTAATAGGCTAAAACATGTTCTTACTTCATGCATTAGTGAAAACCATAGTGCATTCGTACCGGGTAAGCTAATCACAGATAATGTGTTAATAGCATATGAGCTTTTACACTCTCTAGAGCTGAAGAAGCAAGGGAGGGAAGGACATGTAGCTATTAAATTGGACATGAGTAAAGCCTATGACCGAGTAGAATGGCCTTTTTTGGAGTCTATGATGTTGCGCATGGGGTTTCATTCTCAGAGGACTAGCTTAATAATGAAGTGTGTTACGTCTGTTTCTTATTCTATTATGATTAATGGCAGTTGTACTGATAGCTTTTGTCTAGAAAGAGGGCTTAGACAAGGGGACCCTCTGTCTCCCTATTTCTTTCTCTTATGTACAGAAGCCTTCGCTGCATTGCTATCAAAGGCCCAGAGAGTTGGTGATATTCATGGAGCTCATGCTTGTCGAATTGGTCCCCGAATTACTCACCTATTTTTCGCAAATGACAGTATGCTTTTTGTCAAAGCAAATTTAAGGGAGTGCAAACGGGTAAACAGCATGCTACTGCAGTACGAGAAGAGTTCAGGGCAAGTTGTAAACTTTGATAAGTCTTCACTATTTTTTGGTGGTAATGTCGAGCAGGATAGACGTGAATCCATTAAGGAGATATTTGGAATACAGGCCACTTGTTCACCAGAGAAATATCTTGGGCTGCCAGCAATGATGGGCAGGAATCGAAGGAGTTCCTTTAGAGAAGTTACCCAGCGTGTACAGAACAAGATAAAACACTGGAGTAAGAAATTTCTCTCGTAAGGGGGAAAAGAAGTTTTCATCAAAGCTGTGCTTCAATCAATCCCTACCTATGCGATGTCGGTGTTTTTTTTCCAAAAACTTTATGCAATGACATAAGTAGGCTGATCAGGAAATTTTGGTGGTCTTTGAAGGCAGAAAAGAAAGGCATCCACTGGATTAACTGGAGGGATATGTGCTTGAGCAAAGAGGATGGAGGAATGGGGTTTCGTGATCTTAAATGTTTTAACTGTGCTTTGTTGGGGAAACAAGCTTGGCGACTTCTAAAAAATCATGATTCACTGGTGTACAAGGTGCTAAGTAAGAAATATTTCCCAAACTCATCATTCCTTGAATCATCACTGGGAACGAGACCCTTATATTCATGGCAGAGTATCTGGGTAGCAAAGACTGTTGTGACAGAAGGAAGTGCATGGCGAATTGGAAAAGGAAGCCAAGTCCGGATCTGGAAGGACATGTGGGTTGATCTGAATAGTGTGCTTCCATGGCATGCTGATTTGGCCTTACCAGAAGATGCGCTAATGGAGCAATTGATTGACGAGCAAACAAGATCCTGGAACGCTGATATTCTTGCAGGACTGTTCACGGAGGTAGTTCCCTTAACTAGGGGTGAGTGGCAAGATGAACTAGTATGGGCAAGGGAAAGGAATGGCAAATATTCAGTCAAGAGCGCATATTATTTGATCATTAAATCTAACTTGCATGGAGACCAAGATACAGAAATTGAGGACCAGGAAGTGGTTACTAGTAAGAGGAGAGCTTGGAGGAATCTCTGGTCAGCAAAAGTTCCCAGCAAGGTCAAAATGTTCTGCTGGAGACTCAAACATGGAATTATTCCCGTGTCCTGTAATCTAATGCATCGACACATAATCCATGATAGTTGTTGCCAAAGATGTAAACAGAGTGATGAAACCGTTAGACATGCAATAAGCTTTTGTGAAAAATCGAAGGTTGTGTGGAGCTACTTGGGTCTCAATGGGGCGTGGTAGCAGGGCGAAGATGTAGACAATAAAGAGTGGATGTTTACTCTGTTAGAATCTAATGACCAGAGTAAAAGGAGGAAGTTATGACATGTGCATGGATGATTTGGTATAACCGAAACCTTGAGATACAAGGGAAGGAGCCAATGGACCCAAAAGACTGCGCTCTCTTTGTAACTGCTTACCTTGATGAATTTAGGCGGGCTCAGATAAGGGATGTTAGACAGAGAAGTATTGAAACATGTATATGGGATCCACAACTAGCTGGTTATGTGAAAGTCAATTTCGATGGAGCTTTGAAAGAAGAAGAAGATACCGGAGGAGTCAGCTGAAGGAGACCGAAACAAACACGCAGCGGAAATAAAACATTCGGCCTCCACCAGGATCGATTCGGAGGGTTGCCTGATTAGGGTTTCGAGATTTTACCTAACGTTTTCTCTGCTTTTTCTGTCTTTGGTCGAATCACAAGCAGCAACTTTTCGTTCCTGCCTCTATGGTATCCACACGAACGGATCTCACGACTCTTGAACGTCTCACGATCAGATGCCTTAAGGAGCGTTTTGATTCTTTTAACCGAACTGCTAGCTTCGATTAAAAGAATACTTTTCTGTTTTCTAATTGTTGTATGGCTATGTTTCAGAAAACATCCTTTTATAGGCAGTAAATTTTACCCTAAAATTTACTGCCAAACAGAACTCTAATCCTACTTAGAATAGGATTAGTTATATCCCTAATCCAATTCAGAATAGGATTAGTTATATCCTTAATCCAATTCCGAATAGGATTAATTAAGCTCCTCATTGATCCGTTCTAAGTGTGCGACCCAATAGGTTCTCAAAACAATGGCAATGACAAAATTGTCACAGGCAATGAGCGGTATCTAGCAACACATCATTGCTACCCATGTAACGAGAATGTCAATGACTCGACATAACCTTACTCGTGATAGATGTTACCGTGTAGTCTAATCCCTTTATCCTTTGATGTCTTTATTAGACACAAGTCATGGAATGTGTCACACTTGTATAGTCTAATCAGCGTTTCTTGATTCCTGAGTAGACTAATTAAACAAATAAAATCAATATCTCATATTGAATTATTCGAGCACGGCCATGCATTTCTTAGTCTCACTCTATCAAAGGGCCCAAGACATCACTCTTGTTATATAAGAGGGATAAATTCTATCTTGATCACTCAACATCCCTCTATATAGATCAAGGCATACCCAATTACTACCTTTATAGTCCATCCTGTTACGAATGACATCTAGCAGCATTAAAGTATGCAATTCTCTATGTTGGGATCTGTGATGATCTCAAGTCAAAGGATCACATACACCATCATCACTATGAGAATCGCTTATGACACTCATATAACAATCCATGTAGCGTTCTCATGGAGGGTCGATCCAGTACATAGTTCTCTAACATGTACCTATGTGATGACTTGATATCCTATATCGATGACAATGGTCATCAGTCAACCACATACTAGTCTTATCGTATCATTGTTATCCTTGTTCACAATAATACTTGACTAGGGATACTTTAAGAATAGTGTGTTATTACTATTCTAAGGACATTATCATATAAGATTACATTACGCAGTTATAAAACAAATATAATAATGAACTATAATAAATAAAATGTCATGATACATAAATAATGCCAAAGTCAATCATCTAATGAATGGTTCTAAGGGCATAATCCAACATCAGCATCATAATTCGAGACTCAATGGGCCAGTTGATGGGGGCGTCCTCCATCACCATTCCTTATGTGATAGAGCCGAAAGTAATTGAGGTAAGAGCAGCAGTTAAGGCAATGGAGCTGGCGACAGAAATGGGCTTTTCTTCTATTATTCTAGAAGGGGATTCTTTAGGAGTGATAAGGGCATTAAACAGTAATGAAGAAAATCACTCTGCTATAGGAAATTTGATTACAGAAGGGAGACTCTTAAAGAGAAATTTTAGGAGTATCAGAATAAAGCACGTGAGAAGGGAAGGCAACTAGGTAGCACATACTCTGGCAAGACATGCTCTTTTGTCGACAGTAGAGCTATACTGGGTAGAGGATAGTCCTATTATAAGGGACCAACTAAATAATGATTGTATTGCTTCTCATTCAATTTAATATAAGTTGCTTTTTCTCAAAAAAAGAAGAAGAAGAGAACAACGTACCAGGATTTTCACTGAATCACACTTTAATAAAAAGGAAGTGGAGATGCGATTTTCAATAGAATAGTTATCCAATACACCATTAATAGAGTTTTTTTTATTCTATAAGCAGTATTAGGATGATGACATATGTTCTTTAAAAATATTAAAAAAATAAAAAATAAATAAAATAAGACATTTGTCATAATCCTAATCTCGCTTGTGGAATAAAAAAAACTCTATTAACGGTATATTGGACATTATTTCTTTTCAATAGTAGAAAAAATTCATTGGTATGGTGATGCATACGAATCTTAACACATACAGAATGCTAACAAACACTACAGTTTAGAATATTATTACTACTAGATCTTTTAATTCAAATACAATATTAAGATACATTTACTACAACTATTTATTGAGAAAAATTAGCTTCCACCCAAAAAAAACCTAAATTAATTGCAAAAAAAGATTTACCAATTTTTTTTTATTTTTAAGAAATTTGCAAAATTTTACTTTTTTTATTTGTTTTTTAAAGTGATTATCTCATGCAAGCAAGTCAAAATATCTTAAATGTTTTTGAAATTTCATTCAATATACTTCAAATTAGACAAAAATCAACCAAAGCAAAATATATATGAAAACTTTTTCTGATATTGTAAAAAAGTTTTGGAGATTTTTGGACTTATGAAATTAGCGTTTAGAATTGAGAGAGAGAAGAAGATCATGCGATAGAGGAGAATTTTTTTTTTTGAAAATTTAGAGGAGAAAATTTTTACTTTATTTAATTTAAGGATATGTAAGTTATTTTACATGGTGGGAAGAGTATTTTTTTTTAAATTGTACTGTATTTAGTATAAAAGTTTAAAAATTGTCAACAACTTCTTAATCGAATGATCAAAGAAGAATTGTGGTACATTGTAAAATTTTGATTTGAATTCAAACAATCACACCCTTATTCCTAATTTTCAATATTTTCTTTATGACTAAAAAATTAAAGTTTAAAAATTAAATTTTGTAATGTATATAAAATTTTTTTATATTTTCATTTAATACAATATTTGTTACCTTATCTATATATGAAATTGGTAGAACAAGCACTGATATGTCCTAAATCTATTTAGATTTAAAGCGTGACAAGTCCCTTTACTAATGATATCCACCCACAACATTGGGTATCCTTCTTACCTTCACAAAGACGAGAGAGGAAAAAAATATATATGGGTAACGCACGCGTGTGTATATATATAGATAATTATTTATATATCACCAATAGAGTTTTTTTATTTCATAAACGAGATTAAGATCATGATAAATATTTTATTTTATTTATTTTTTATTTTTTAATATTTTTACAAAATATGTATCACGATTTTTATACCGTTTATGAAAGAACAAAATTTTTTGAATAATATATGTAATAATTATATATATATATATAAACACACTGCAAGTATGCACAATTTTTCGAGGTATTTTGATTTAATACGATAATTATTACCATATCTATATAAGAAATTGGTAGAACGAACATTAATATGCCCTAAATCTATTTAGATTTAATGAACAAAAAAAATCTATTTAGATTTAAAGCGTGACAAATCCCTTTACTAATAATATCCACCAACAACATTCGGTATCCTTTTTCCTTTGACAAGGACGAGAGAGGAAAAGAATATACATGGGTAGCGCGCGTGTGATGAGCTTGCAACATCACACTGGCTTCTCACCGCCGATCATAATGAAGGCGTCCTTGCTTGCAATTTTGATTAAATATTTACATTTTTAATTGGATACTGTCAGCTAGCAAGTAGCAACATCATATGACACCGTTCTAAATGAAAATATCTAAGTTGAAGTCTTATAATTAAATTATTGTTGAATGAGTGAATAATTGATGCATTTATCGGAATATAAATTTAATAATATTTACTTTTAAGAATTTTTTATTTTAAAATTTATGAATTGATGATTTGTATGGAATATAAATCTCTGTTTGAATATTTTATTTGAGATATATAGTGTAGGATAAATATGAACAAAGAAGATTATATTTTTAATTATAAAAGCAAACTCAAAATGAGATATATAGTGTAGGATAAATATCTTTTAGGTTTGTACAGATTCTCTGATCACAAGGAAAAGATTTGTTCACAATATTTGAATGTTCCAAGCATGGTTTTGTTGACTGAAATATGAAAAAGAAAGAAATAAAACTGGAGCACTTTTATAAGTTGTACTTCCTATTTCATATAAACAAACATGCACGTTTAACCCACCAATTAGAAAAAAAATGCATAGACATCAGACATCATACATCATACATCAAACATCAGCTGCTGAAAAGCTAGCAAACAAATTTGACAACTTTTGTTTTTATTGTCATTGAAATTATTTATTAGCATCGAGTAGTGGAGTTGGTTCTAATGTTCTACTTATAAATTAAAATATATAATAATATATTCATGAGGGTCTCTGTTCTTGTCAGAAGCCAGTTGAATTAAAATATTATAAATATTCCAATTACATTATCAGACTCAGTTGAGCCAGCTACCAACTTTTGGTTGTTTATGGCTTGTTGCTTCCTTTGATTGCTGTATATTCTTCTATATAAAGAATTTAGAAAGCAGCTTGGAAAGGAGAAGAGCTTTGGGGTTAGACTGGTTGTGAAAGAATGGAAGGAGATCTCAACCAGAAGCTGCTAACGGAAGCAGTGAAGGGTGAAGTTGGTGAAGTGAAGCTTAGAGAAAAGATATGGACAGAGTCAAAGAAGATGTGGGTTGTAGCTGCTCCTGCAATTTTCACCAGGTTTTCTACCTTTGGTGTTACTATAATCAGTCAAGCTTTTGTTGGTCACATTGGTCCTATTGAGCTCGCTGCTTATTCCCTGTGTCTCACTGTCCTTCTGAGGTTCGGCAATGGTGTTCTGGTATGAGCACACTTGATCAGATTGAACTACTTTTTTTTTTTTTTCACTTTATGGTTCTCTGTCTTCCGCTTGTCTTGATCCTCGGAGTTTAGTTACCAGTATTGGTTGCTTTTTTGACCTTTTCTTGTTGGAATTTAGTTGCCGGAAAGTTTTGTTAAGCTTTGGTAGTATAGTTACTAGGAAGGATTAGATTTTGGCCTTTTTGTTTGGGTTTCTTTTACCTTTTCTGAAAGGGACATAATGGTGTTCTTCATCAGTATCAACCACCACCTTTATTTCAGAGCTGGTTCTGGTTGTGAGAAAGGTTGATTTTTTTTTTGGCCAAAGGGTAGTGGAAAATTCTCTTCTTTTGGCTTGTTTCAGAGGAAGTATCATTTACCAAAGTACAAACTAGCCCATCTAAGTGCTCTGCCTATTTTTGTTCCTAGTGAAAATTTTGAATGCTATAATTCTAGTATGAGTTGCTTTCTTTACCTCATGAAAACTTTACTTTTAAAGGAGGCTTTCACATGGCTAAAGCTTAACCAAGGTTCAACATTCGGAAATGATGTTTCAATTTCCAGAGGTACTCATCTCAGTAAGAGGACATTATTGGCTTGGTTTTGTAGGGCCTAGAGGTCTGACTTTTAAATGAATCCGAGATGATCAGTTGTTGGTTCCATGGTAGATCAAGTTCACACCATATGTTAAGAATCTGTTCGATATCCATAAAATCTCAAGTATCAAAATAAAAGCCTTGTTAGTATTATTTAGCCATGGGGTTAAATTTCATTTTGCGAAATGTAAAGGCTAATATCTAGTCTTGGGGAAATCTTTGACACATCTCATATGCTCTGGATTTTGTTTTTCTCTAGGATGTGAGTTCTGTGAGGTGTTTCTCGAACAAAGAAATAATTCCCTTCGGTACTTTCAAGTGTCTGAAATTAACCAACCCCTAATTATACTCTTGTGGAGTTTATCGATATGCTTCTTATTATTTTGGCTGATAGTTGTCAGTAAACTTGAGAGCACCAATATTGCATAAAATTGCAACTGAAGTCTAATTAGTGGCTTAACTGCTTAATTGAATGAGTACTACCTTCTAAAAATCTTTTATTTTCTTCGGATATATTTTTATGTATCTAATTGATGACTTTGACATTGTTAGAAAATGGCAAACATGGCAATGCGAATATTAACTTCATGATGGAAATCTTGGACTAGTATTGATGTTTGCAAATTTTTGAATGTGCAGCTGGGTATGGCCAGTGCATTGGAAACTCTGTGTGGTCAAGCATTTGGGGCAAAACAATACCATATGCTTGGGATATACCTTCAAAGATCATGGCTAGTTTTGTTTCTGACTGCATGCTGTCTTCTTCCGTTATATGTCTTCACTACCCCAATGCTGATAGCGTTAGGCCAGGATGAAAAAATAGCAGCAGTAGCAGGATATATTAGTCATTGGTTTATCTTTATTGTGTTTTCTTTCATCATATCCTTCACTTGCCAGATGTTCCTGCAAGCACAGAGCAAGAATATGATTATTGCATACTTGGCAGCATTCTCTATTGGAATCCATATCTTTCTTTCTTGGCTATTGACCATGAAATACAAGTTTGGGCTTGCAGGAGCCTTGTTCTCCACGGTGTTGGCCTATTGGATACCAAATATAGGTCAGATTTTGTTTGTTACATGTGGAGGGTGCAAGGACACATAGAAGGGTTTCTCAATGTTAGCTTTCAGGGATCTCTACCCAGTAGTAAAGCTATCTTTGTCATCTGGCGCTATGCTCTGGTAAGATTTCGGTCACTTTTATGAGTCTCTTGAAAGCAGTGGCAGAAAAAGTTTGCTTTTTATGGATTAATATGAAGTAAGAAATTGACAAACTGGAATAAAAATTGATGTAAAGGTCGAATGTTTAATAGAAGAGGTATCCACATATGGTTTAGTTTAGTGAAGTGGTCATGTTCTTGGACAGAATTCATCTCGACCAAGGTTAGGCTTAAGCCAGCAGGATAGTTTATGGGTATGATGCACCAAACATATACTATAGTTGCATAAGATTATTAAAGCCAATGTTGTTAGAATCTTAGCTTAAAAGTGTAATGTTGTATAATATCTGACTGGTAAGGTATTCAGTTTCTAGAATGCACAATTGTACATTGAATAAAAGTCATCTTAATTGCGGACATGGTGAACTATTTTTGCTGATGATGGAATCTGATACTTCTGTTAGTAAGTGTAGCATGAACTATCCCTGATAGCTTGATGTTTCCTATTGTATTTTTCAGACATCATGATCATTACAGAATTACTTTTAGTGGGAAAATGTAACTCAAAAATTCCTCTGCCCCCCACTCCCCCTCTTTCTTTTTTCCTTTTTAAGTTTACATCAGAGGATATTGATTTGAGAAATTTGTTATCATGGTCAGTCTTGAGCTCTGGTACAACACAATCTTGGTCCTTCTAACCGGAAACTTGAAAAATGCTCAGGTTGCAATCGATGCTCTTGCCATTTGGTAAGTTTTTGCGGCATCCTTTTCCAGTTGGCTTAAAAGGTTTCACTCTCTTTTGTTGTTCCCATCCTTACATTGGCTATTGCATTCTACTAATACGTATATGTCCTTATCAGCCTGGACATTAATGGATGGGAAATGATGATATCACTTGGTTTCTTGGCTGCTGCAAGGTATTATCAGCTTAAAGCTTGAACAAGACCTGGGATTTTGCTGTGAGTTAAATATTGTTTCTTTTCTTTTTGAAAATTTCCAGTGTTAGGGTGTCAAATGAGCTTGGAAGAGGAAGCTCCAAAGCTGCCAAGTTTTCAATTGTGATGACAACTCTTACATCACTTTGCATTGGATTCGCGCTGTTTGTGTTTTTCTTGTGCCTTAGAGGACGTTTAGCATACATATTCACCCAAAGCGAAGAGGTGGCTAACGCAGTTGCAGATTTATCTCCACTATTGGCTTGCTCCATACTTCTAAACAGTGTTCAACCTGTGCTCTCTGGTAAATTTCCGTTTGTTGGTTATGTCCTTCTGCCAATAGCATCTTCCCTCTTTTCTTTTCTGTTGACATTTTGTACCTTAATAACAGTATATTACATCAAACCGAACATATTCATACATTAGGATCGGGCATTTTTTTTACGATTACAAAATATGTTTTACATGGCATACGTATTTCAACAGGAGTTGCTGTTGGTGCTGGATGGCAGAGCATCGTAGCATGGGTTAACATAGCTTCCTACTATCTGATTGGCATTCCAGTTGGTGTTGTGCTTGGATACGTTTTCAACATGGAAGTCAAGGTGGTTTTCCTCGTCTTTTGCATTTTGCACTTTAAGAATTGACTCTGCAAATCTATCATTTAGTAATCTTCAGTATTCCTAGACACAAAATTGTAAACTGCTTCTCACAAAAGACATTTTTTTTTTGCTTTTACAGGGTGTTTGGATTGGCATGTTGCTGGGAACATTTGTTCAAACTGTTGTACTTGTTATTATCACCTGGAGAACTGACTGGGATAAACAGGTATATATAATCTGGTTTGGAATGATAGATTCTTGCTGTTCAAAATTTCTTTTAGCATCCAACTTACAGATATTATGAACATTATGTGCAGGTGGTGTTAGCTCGGACGCGTGTAAATAAGTGGTTCGTACCAGAATCCAAGGAAGAAAACAGCAATACAGAAAATTCTGCCTGAGGAGCAATTGTCTTCTTTTCTGCCTACTGGATTTAGATTTTTGTTGCTATCATTTGTGGAAGCCTTTTTATTTTGTTTGAATTGTAGCTTGGGGCTTGAAGAACATGTGACAGTTGCAACTTGGGTGTGGATTGATGTTGCTTCTGTTTTACCACTTCTTCAAACTCAAATTTGGCTAACTATTATGTGTAGGAGTGTATCGTTTTTCTCGTTCGTTTTTGGACTCTGAGCTGTTTGGAAAGTAGTTATGTTAACCAGACCTTAACCTTTTCATCTGCTGCATCAAGGCCCTTCAGCAACTGCTTCACCTTGATATATAGCTGTATTTTTAGAGCATTTCTTAGCTATGATGAGCTGTGTAGAAAGTGGACATGAAATAGTGAACAATATTTAGCTATTAAAGGAAATGGATATTAAATAGCAGTAGTTACATTAAAACAGTATTGGTTGAACTTTTTTTCAGTATAAAGAGGTCACAGTTTTTTGAAAATTTATTCAAAATTTTTTTAAGAAGTTCATGATTTTTATACACTAATTTGAGCCGAAAATTGGACTTAAAAATTTTGGAGATAAATTTTAATTTTATTGTTCAAATGTGAAGTTATAATATGAGATAAACGAATTTTTTGGGAAGATTCACTACAAAAAATAAAAAAAAATGTACTTCAAATCTATTTGAAAATCACTTTTTAAATGTCGAAAATTACATTTAAAAGATTTGGAAACTGTTGTCGTACAAAACAACAATAAAGGTATGCTGATGTCGATGTTCGTCCTTTGTTTACACGTGTTTCCAAAGATCTTCTGTAAAATAAGAAAAGTCAGAGAGATGCAGGGGTGGATCCCTGCGTAGACACTCCGATGCTTAAGTCAGCAAAAAGTTCTTCAATATTGGGAAGCGTAAAAGCCAGTTGTCAAAAATTAAGGAATAAGACTGTGCCTGGGGCCTATTTATAGGCGAATATTCTAGGTTAATTACCTGAGGATAAGTGCGTCATTTTGCTAAGAGTTTGTTCTCGAATATAACACAAATTCCACAAATAACGAAAAAGTAGAGGCCTGTCGCCAGCGAGAGACCCCTACCGCATGGCACGTTGTGGCGTCAGGGGTCTGTCGTTGATGGAATCTGGAGTTACGCCACATGTCGCGTGAAGATGACAGACGATAGATGAGGGAGTCTGTCGCCAGCGATAGGCGTCATGTCGTAGTTGTGCCTTTTGTCGCCGAAGGCCACGTGGCCAAATGATCCCTTGCCACGTGGTGATTCTTGACGCCTTTGGGCCTGGCCCGATGTAGATAGACTTTGTCATATCAATTGCTCCCCACTCTCTTGTTGGATTTCTCCAATAAAGAGACTATAAATATGTGTCTTGGGCCCTAGCCCACCGTGAATAGCCCTCCTAATTTTTGTGATTTCTTCTGATTTTTTTTTTCATGTGAAAAATCTTGGTTCTGCGGGAGACGTCATCAGGCGCAACGTTTGATATTCTCTGTCGCTACTATATAAGCGGTTGGGGCTTGACATAGACGATAACGAGAAACCTCCGTGCCAGCACCTTGCCGCACATCATTTAACTCTTCCGCCGAAAGCACCTGTTGCCAAAGCCTTTCACCCCACACCAGGAGTCTTTCGCCTACCGTATTAACCAATAAGTAACCACCTGTCGCGATATTTATCACCTCTCGCGTTTTTTTAGGTCTCCCGCAGGTTCCTTAATCTTTTGCGTAGAGTCTTAGGTCTCCCGCTGATGCCTTAGTCTCTCGCTCAGTAGGTCTGTTGCAATAGATCTGTCGCTCATCACATCTCCATCAATTAGTCTATCGCCTAATAGGTCTGTTGTCCGCTAGGTCTGTCGCCCATTAGGTCTATCACCTGTTTTTGGGTTTTCCCTTACCCCTTTGCCATGTCTTCTTAACGTCCGGGTAAAACACTTAGAACAGGTGGTGTTGTGTGTTCTTTGAAATATGCTGATTTAGAGGATATCAGGACTCGTTTTCCTCTTCCCTCTGGTTATCGTTATAGACTTCCAGCTGTAGGAGAGGTTACACTCGACTTGGTTAGAAGCGGTGTAGCCGTTCATAAGGTTTCTTTATCCTTCGGTTTACACTTCCCTCTTCTTGAGTTTGTCGAAGCGTTTCTTAGGTATAAGGACATCGTCCCGTGTCAATTCCATCCCCATGCGTGGGCTCAACTGGTAGCGTTTTTCGTAGTGTGTCGTAACTTGGATATTATTCCAACAGTTCCTCTTTTAAGCGCTTTTTTCAGAGTTCGTGGATTGAAAGGGTTAATATAAGGTTAAAGGTCGACGAGTTTCCAAACAATAAAATTTTCTCGGACCTTCCTAGTAAATTGCGCGGCTTTGGGAGTGAATGAGTCATTGTTGAGATTCCAAGCGACTTGCGGATTCGCACTAGCTGGAATCTTAGTACCGTCGGCCACTCAAAGCGTTCGGAAAGATTTAAAGCAGGAATTTTACGAGACCAATTTGGTGAGCCTATTCGGCGACTCTGTTCTACCGGGGAGCATAATTTATTTTCCCTTTTAACCCCGGAGAATATTGTCGTAGCCGGTTGGGGGGTAAACAGGGCCGTTCTTGGGACTTCTGTTGCCCCATCTAACCTCCCTACAACTCTACGTGTTTCTGATGCTGGTCTTAGCCAGCCACCCCCAGTACTCGTAGCCGAAGCATCCATCCCCGTAGGTCGCCTTGTAGATGAATCCTCTTCAGACTCGGAGGGCGAGGCTCCTAAGGTCGCGGGTACTAGTGATCAATTAGAGGAGAACCCTAAGTGGGCTCAGGCCAACGCCTTCTGGAGTCCTTTTGTCAGTTTTCCATTGGATTCAAACTTGAATAACTTAGAGGACTTTGGTGGTTTTTTAGGTTTCTTATCCCTTTTTACTTCTTATATGCGTGTGCGTGGCGTTTTGCTTGGTCAGCTAATCCTCTCTTTTTATATTGCGTAGGCATGAACTTCCAAGATTTAATGCGTAGGAGGGATGCCAGTGTTGCTGCTCGAGCGGCTTCTTCTTCTCAATCGCAAGTTAGAGCCCCTTTATCTGGATCGGCTCGTGCTCCTACTCCTCCTCCTTCTGTGACTGATGGATCCAGCTGTCCTACACAAGAGGCCGGGAGAAATAAACGAAAGAGACCTCTTGTCCATGATCGTGGTTCGGACGATCGCGAGAGCTCTGAGTCCCAAAGGAGTGATTCAGCCCGTCAAGAAGGTGGCTCTCGTGTCGCTGAGGATAGGTCTGCTCCTCGCCAGCCTAGGCGCAAATACAGGAAGAGGTTGATTATTGAAGCCTCAATGCCTACAAGACCAATCTTACCTAAGGTGGCCGATCCTTCTTTGAGGAGCTATCCAGATGATAGTGGGGTCGTCGTAGGTGGAGAAGACTTCCAGACCTATCCCGGAGTGAATGACAATGACAGCATCGAGGATGCCGGGATAGCGTCTCGTCTGGCCTGGAGCACCATCCTTCCTCGTGATGAGGCGAGGCTTTTCACAAACCTTACAGAAGCGGAGGATAATTCTGACTATTTCGCTATGAAGGTGAGAGCTTTATGCTTGTTTGGTAATTAAATTCTCCCTTTTTAAGCTCTTCCATCAAGTTTTTTGAGTTACGTCTGTTTTTTGTCTTGTCAGACGACTCAACAAATTGCGGCTGTCAATGCTCGACACAGGGCTCTCAAGGAGCAAGCTGATAAAGACATTCGTGAGCTTCGAGAGCAAAGAATGGAGCTTTTGAACGAGGTTGTCCAGCTTCGCCCCTATCCCAAAAGGATGGAGGAGTTGACTAAAAAGAACGCTGATCTCGAGCAGAGGCTCCAAGAAGAGCAGGCGAAGGTGGCTTCCTTTTAGGGGTACCAAGAAGCTTACAATAAGGCTGTCAATGATCGGGAAGCTATGGAGAGGCAGCGGGATGAGGCCATTGAGGAGCTACAAAACGTACTGGATCATCAAAAAGAGGTTCGAACCGAGGCTGTCCATGAATACCACTTGTCCCAGCATTGCTTTGACAAGAAAGCAGAGTTCGCGACGGGATTCATCAAGTACGGTTTCTACTTGGCTCGTGCTTGGCTGGAGAAGCATCGACCTAGTGAGACTTTCCCTGAATTGCTCTTTACTGAGGAGGCAAAGTACTACAAAGCTCCTTCTTGGACCAAGTATGAGCCCGACTCGCAAGGTCTGGAGGCTTATTTAGAGGAGGGAGCCGCAGATGAACTGGACAATCTTGAGGGTTCGTGGCCTCCTCGATAGCCACAACGTCAGCCTGAGTCTTCTGAAGCGCGTGATCGATCTGAGCCTCCAGCAGTGTGTGACGTTTCTGAGTCTATCGAGGCATTGCTAGGGTTAGACGGTGCTGAGTTCCAAATTTCTGATTCTGCAGCCATTGATCCCGTGTCAGACTCTGCGGCTGTGGTTGGGCCTTCAGGTGATGTTACCTCTTCCGGGATGGCTTCTTCGGCTCCCCAGGACCCTGATTCTTCGACTCCTTAAGTTCCTGATCATCAGGCTCCTCAAGACCCTAGTGCTGATGTAGCGTCTTCTCAGCCGGCTGACTCGGTCCTTGCCGTAGATTAGAATTTTGTATTTTTTGTTTTGTTTGTTAACTCCGATGTACAGATTCATTTTTAATGAAAAGTACCATTTCATTCTGTAGCTTTTTCTTTTGCCTATGTGAATTTAGTAGAATACCTTTTATAACTGTTATATCACAAAGTTCTAAAGTGATATTAGAAAGATCAAATAATTTCATTTTTGCGGCGAAAGCGTACCTTTACCTTTACACCATGTTGCTCCCCAAGTTCTACTTTGAAACAGTGTTATTATTCCTGTTCAAAGATAAACTTTTCTCGAGCGTTGTGCCTATCTTGCGCTTTTTCGCTTAAGGACTTTTTAGAATAATCAAGACTAAAATGTCAAGGTATTAACCATAATTTGTCAACTTATTGCAACATATTAATCTGAAAATTTTAACGTACCTCGTAACATGCTATATAGTTTGTATCTTTTGTGTTACTTGGATATCGCACTTGTCTGTTTGCTCATTGCTTGATGATTTCATGATTTGCCCCCCCCTTTTTTGTGCACTTTTCGCGTTTAAGGACTTGTTTTTTCCCGTCTCTCACCTTTTTGTGCTTAGGGACTTTTAGATGTGCCCGTCTCGCGGATTTTTTGCTTAGGGACTTTTAAGTTGCCCGTCTCGCACATTTTTCACTTAGGGACTTTAGTTTGCCCGTCTCGCGCATTTTTCTCTTAGGGACTTTAGTTTGCTCGTCTCACGCATTTTTCGCTTAGGGACTTTTAGATGTGCCCGTCTCGTGCATTTTTCGCTTAGGGACTTTAGTTTGCCTGTCTCGCGCATTTTTCGCTTAGGGACTTTTAGAGTAGCCAGCTTTTGTCTATTTCAATTCCTGTAACACATAATCTGTCTCATACATTGCATTAGAGAATATAGAAAATGAATAGCTGGCCTTTATTCATGAATCAGATAATCGTAAAACAATAATATCTGTAAAGCAATGGAGTAATGTATGGAAAAGTGAAGACAAGAATAAGAATAATAATAAAAAAAGTACAATGCTTACTGCCAGTACAGCTTGAGATGGTTGGCGTTCCAAGTCTTTGAGATCTTCTTCCTTTGCAAGGTTTCTAATGTGCATGTGCTAGGTCTGACCATCTTTCTGATTCTGTATGGTCCTTCCCAATTAGCCCGAAGCTTTCCATCCTCCTTATGGGCGTTTATAATTGCCGACTTTCTCAGTACCAGGTCTCCTTCTTGCAATTCTCTATTCTTAACTCGTGCATTGTAATAAGTGGCTACCTTCTGTTGGTAGGCAGCCACTCTTATTTTTGCCATGTCTCTCAATTCATCTATCAGGTCTAGATTCTCCCTTAGTCCTTGAGAGTTAAGTTCTTCAATGTAAGGGACCAATCTAGGTGACCCAACTCCAACTTCAACTGGGATGAGAGCTTCAATCCTATACACCAAATTGAATGGTGTTTCACCTGTCGACACTTTGCTTGTCGTTCTGTAGGCCCATAGGACACTCGGGAGCTCATCTACCCATGCTCCCTTTGTCTTGTCCAATCTGGTCTTCAAATCATGCAGTATAGTTCGATTGCTCACCTCTGCCTGCCCATTTGCCTGTGGGTAAGATACCGAAGAAATTCTTAGGTGAATATTCAGGCCCTTACAGAAATCCCGGAAGGCATCACAGTCGAACTGCTTCCCATGATCTACATTTATCACATGGGGGATCCCAAATTGGCAAATTATGTCCTTCCACACCATTGCTTCCATCTTCTTCTCAGAAATTGTAGCCAAAGGCTCAGCCTCTATTCACTTTGTGAAGTAATCCGTGGCTACAAGGAAGTACTTTCTTTGTCCTAAGCCTAAGGGAAAAGGTCCCAGGATATCTAGTCCCCATTGTGCGAATGGAGTTGGTTGAAGAGTGTTTTGGAGGGCCGAAACCGGCGTAGTAGCTATAGGTGCAAATTTCTGACACTTTTCGCATCTCCGCACTTTGTTGGTGGCATCCTTCCTCAGTGTAGGCCAATAAAACCTCGCACGTAATATTTTCGAGGCTAGGGCTCGAGCCCCCAAGTGCTCACCACATATCCCTTCATGAACTTCAGCTAAGGTGTACTCAGCCTGTTGTAGTCCTAGACACTTCAGCAAGGGCATTGTGAATCCCTGCTTATAGAGTTCTCCATTCACCACGGTAAACCTAGCACTTTTCAATTTCAGCCTTCGAGCTTCATCTATGTTAGTTGGGAGTGTGTCCCCCAATATATAGTCTTTGATCGGGACTCTCCAATCATCTCCGATCTCGATATCGCAAACACCTTCTTCTGCAATACTTGGCTTAGCGAGGGATTCCACATTGACCATACCCCCTTTGACTCCTCTAGAAGAGGCCAACTTTGAAAGAGCATCTGCATGGTTGTTCTTAGATCGATTTATCTGAGTTAATTGGAAGTTCTTAAACGATTGTGCCAATAATTGCACCTTCTGCAGATAAGGGACTAAAGCGGGTTCTCGTGCTTCATACTCACCCGAGAACTGATTTACCACCAATTGCGAATCGCTATGGGCCATTAAGTTGCTGACTTCTAGTTTCTCAGCAAGTTTCATCCCTGCTATCAAGGCCCTTTACTCAGCTGTATTATTCGAACTTGAAAAATCGAAACGTAAGGAATAGTCATAGGTTTTCCCTTTAGGCGAAGTTAGCACAATTCCAGCCCCACTGCCATCCATGTTACGAGCCCCATCCATAAATAATTTTCACCAAACTAACTCTGTTTCTTCTTGGACTTCTCGGCCAGTGCATTCTACAATGAAATATAGCTTGGCAAGGCTGGAAGTGTATGTCATATTCACTCAACTGGATAGCCCATTTAGTTAGACGTCCGGATGTTCTGGTTTCTGCAGTATTTGCCTCAAAGGCTGGTCTGTTAAGATAGTCATCGAGTGAGCTTGGAAGTAAGGTCGTAACTTCCAAGTTGCCATCACCAAGGATAAAGCTATTCTCTTAACTAAGGGGTATCTTGTCTCGGCATCTAGCAGGACTTTACTTACATAGTAGATCGGGCAATCCCTGTCCCCTTCTTTCCTTAGTAGAACTGTACTTACAGCTTTCTCTCCTACACCGAGGTACATGAGGAGGTGGTCTCCGGGCTGTGGCCGAGATAATAGAGGCAACTCTTTCAGGTAGTCTTTCAACCTTTCAAAGGCATCGTTGTACTCTTCCATCCACTTGAAATTCTTTCCTGCCTTTATCACCTTAAAAAATGGTAGACTTCTTTCAGCTGATTTGGCCAAGAAGCGATTCAAGGCTGCTATCCTCCCTGTCAGCCTTTGAACTTCTCTAACAGTATTGGGTGGCCTCACGTCTAAAATAGCTTGAACTTTCTCGGGATTAGCCTTTACCCTCAATTAGTAATCATGAATCCCAAAAACTTTCCAGACCTCACCCCGAATGAGCATTTATTGGGATTCAACTTCATCTCGTATTGTCGCAACACATTGAATACCTTCGTCATTTTCTCAGCAAGTGATTCTCCTTGTCTGCTTTTGATGATCATATCATCAACATAAGCTTCCATGGTGTTGCCCAACAAGTCTTGGAACACCCTATTTACCATGCGCTGGTAGGTTGCCCCTGCGTTTTTCAAACCGAATGGTATTACTTGATAGCAATATGTCCCACTATCGGTAATGAACGAAGTCTTCTCCTCATCATCCGGGTGCATCATGATTTGGTGGTACCCCGAAAAGGCATCCAAGAAACTAAGCAATTCGTACCCACAAGTTTCATCTACCAACTTGTCAATTCGAGATAGTGGATACGAATCCTTAGGGCAAGCTTTGTTCAGATCCGTGAAGTCCACACACATTCTCCATTTCCCGTTGGCTTTCTTCACCATCACAACGTTAGCCAACCACTCTGGATAGTTAAATTCTCTAATGAATTTCGCTTGTAACAACTTTGAAATTTCTTCGTTTATTGCCTGTTGCCTCTCTGGAGCGAAATTCCTCTTTTTTTGTTTTATTGGCCTTGCCCTTAGACTACGTTCAACTGATGACAAACAACTTCAGGGTCAATTCCGGGCATATCGGCTGGAGTCCATGCAAATACATCAATATTCTGCTTTAAGCATCGGATTTTTTCTCCTTTTACTTCTTCGGGCAACTGGCTTCCTACATACACTACTCTTTCTTCATCTTCTTCATCCAACCGAATTGCCTCCATCTCCTCATCAGGTTTCGGCTTAGGCGTTTCTTCAATTGTAAGGGTTTCCTTCCTCTGAATCCCCTTACACGTGGTGGATGCGACATTACACGTTCTGGCTTTCCTTTGATCTCCCCTTACTTGTCCAACACCATGGGGAGTCGAAAACTTCATTAACAAATAGTAGGGATGCATCACCGAGCTCATGTCATTCAACAATGGCCGCCCGAAGATCATATTGTAAGCTACGGACGTTGATCTCACTACCATAAACAACACTTGTCGGATGACATCTTTTGGGCTCTCCCCTAATGTAACAGGTAGCTAAATGGCGCCTGCTACCTTTACCTTCTCTCCAGAGAAACTGTATAAGGGCGTAGGTATTGGCTTCAACCTGTCCTCCGTGATATTCATCCTCTCGAAGTAGTTCTAGTAGATTAAGTTCACCGAAATCCCATTGTCGACCAAGATTCGACTCACTGGATGCTTTGCTACCACCGCTGTAATTACCATCAGGTCATCATGAGGAACCACTACATCTCCTCTATCTGCTGGTGTAAAAGTAATGGGTTCCTCATCCTGCTTTTCCTCCATTACTGAGTTGATTTGATGGGCCTGTTGGGTGTAAGATTTTCGAGATGAGGAAAAAGTACCAGCTAATGATTCACCTCCGGATATTACATTAATAGCTGGCCCTGTGGGTTCATTATATTCCTCCTGATTCCTTCCTTCTGTCCTTCTATCATTATCTCTCTTGTCACCTTCATTTCGTCTTACAGGTCCCCTGTGTTCACCTCTTCTGTCTCTAAAATAGTTTCCTCTGTTTCGCGTAGGATAGTTGTTTCTATCACTTCTCCACATAAAACGGTTTATTTACCCCTCTGGCGCTAGCTTTTCTAGCTGATTCATCAACTCCTTACACTTTTCGGTTGTGTGCCCATGCGTTGAGTGGTAATCGCAATACAACCTTAAATCATGGCCCAGATTCCCTGACACCTTCTTCGAAGTCTGTATAAGACCTGACCCTTCAATAGCTGCCAACACTGAAGCTCGAGATTCAGTGAGTGGGGTATAGGAAGTGTATTTTAGTGTGAGAGCTTTCTCAAACTTTCTCAGTTGGCTAGAGGATGCTTCAGTGACCTCTCTTCCTCGTTTCCTTCCATCCTTGGATTCTCCTATCGCCACCATTTTCATTACTTCTTCCTGGGTTACATACTTATTTGCGCTGGAAAGCAAGTCTGAGATGGTAGTCGGCTGGTCTAGCGACAGGGATTTTTGCAATTTCTCAGACCTTGTCCCCTATAACATGGCTGCTACGGTTATACCAACTTACAGATCTCGCACCTCTAAAGTAGCATCTCTGAACCAATCCACATAACTCTTCAATGACTCCTTAGCTCCTTGCTTAATAGTGAGCAAATAGGTCGGTTCCTTCCTTCTCTGACTATTCACCGCAAATGCCTTAAGGAACTCTCTTCGCAGTTGGTTGAAAGAGACAATAGACCCTTCAGGCAGGTTATTAAACCATTTCATTGCATGTCCGGACAGAGTTAGAGAAAAGACCCTGCACATTATCTCATCTTCCCATCCATGTAGCAACATTAGGGCCTTATAGTTTTACATATGGTCATAAGGGTCCATCTTCTCGGTGTATGCGGCCATCTGCAGCATTTTGAACTTTGGAGGCAGAGGTTTTTGCATGATGGTCGTACAGAACGGTACTCTTCTTCTCTGGCTCTCCTCTGCAGACACTAATTTTTTCTCTTCTAGTACCTGTTCTATCATCTTCTTCATGTCCATGGGAGGAGCGAGCTGATTTCTAGCATGAGATGAATCAGGTAGGTCTTCGACTATTTCCTTATCCCTTGCTTGACGTGAATTTGTTCGTACCATTTGCGTACACCAAGTGGGGTCAAACTCTGACCCGGCTCCCTAAGTGCTTTGATCTTCACCACCATTCTTTCCAGCACCTCTAACACCATGTTCTAAGTTAGTACCAGCAAAATTTGACAAGTCATGGTGGTGGGCGGTAGACCCTGTCGTCCGGTCAGTGTCCTGTCGCCTAAACACCTGCCGCCCTGCACCTGGAGTCTGTCGCTTGACCCCTGCCGTAGGGTCTAAGTCTGCTGCTTCCTCCGTCTCTCGCTGGGTGCCTGCAACAGGCCTCCTGCTCCTTTATCCTGTCGCACCTTGTTGAATATCATTCTCTTCCACGGGGGGAATCTCTTGCCGTCGAGAGGGGTCTGCCGCTGTCGCGTCCTCCTGTCTTCCAAACATTTGCGGCGGGACCCCTTGATCTGTTCCTCCTACCAAATTCTGCACGGTAGGTGGCAGACTCAATGTCGGGAGGACTTCCTGGAACAGGTCTACCATGGCTCTCAGCGCCTTGGTAGTTTCTTCACTCTGTCGCCTCAGAGCTTCGAATTCTGCCGCCGACACGGTAATCCTTTCTTCCTCCCTGTTCACCTGGTTCCTCTAGCGAATCTGTTGTTCAGGGGAGCTCACAGAGTTTTCCTCACTTCCGGTCCTCACGTTTGTCGATCTTGTTCTCACCATCTTAGAAAGTCTTGGATTGGCTTTTTATACGTTTCCCACAGACGGCACCAATTGTTGTTGCACAAAACAACAATAAAGGTATGCTGACGTCGATGTTCGTCCTTTGTTTACACGTGTCTCCAAAGATCTTCTGTAAAATAAGAAAAGTCAGAGAGACGCAGGGGTGGATCCCTGCGTAGACACTCCGATGCTTAAGTCAGCAAAAAGTTCTTCAATATTGGGAAGCGTAAAAGTCAGTCGTCAAAAATTAAGGAATAAGACTGTACTTGGGGCCTATTTATAGGCGAATATTCTAGGTTAATTACCTGAGGATAAGTGCATCATTTTGCTAAGACTTTGTTCCCGAATATAATACAAATTCCACAAATAACGAAAAAGTAGAGGCCTGTCGCCGGCGAGAGACCCCTACCGCGTGGCACGTTGTGGCGTCAGGGGTCTGTAGCTGATGGAATCCGGAGTTGCGCCACATGTCGCGTGAAGATGACAGACGATAGATGAGGGAGTCTGTCGCCAGCGATAGGCGTCATGTCGTAGCTGTGCCTTCTATTGTCGAAGGCCATGTGGCCCAATGATCCCTTGCCACGTGGTGATTCTTGACGCCTTTGGGCTTGGCCCGATGTAGATAGACTTTGTCATATCAGAAACAAATGTTCATTGTTTTCTGTGAAAGATCATGTTTTGAGATACTTGATGTAGTATGCGTAGTATCAGCTTTCGTATATATTTCGTACTGGGCATAAGCTCACCCCCCCTTATTTTCGTTCCAGATTATTAGCTGTAGTTCTCTATTTGTTCAAGAGGACTTACTACTTTTGGGTATCCTTCAGGCGGTTTTCATTATCTGTTGAGGTATACGGTTTGTTACTTTTATGTATTCAGACTTTGTATGTACAGTACTAGGTTATGTAAATGATATTTGGGATGTAAACTGAACTAAAAAACAAGATGTAAATTTGAAGTTGTTGCACATTTTATAAATTTTACTTCGACTTTATAAGAAGAAAATCGAAATACTTAAATATAAATGGGGACACTGCAGATAGCCCAACCGTAAATATGTGAACAATAATGAGTAAATACTATTTTTGGTAAAAATCGAGACGTGACAATCTAATATAAGTTATTCTCTAATTTAAACGGTAACAAAAAATTTAATTTGATGAATTAGAAATTTTGTGTTTGATACTTCCAAAACAAAAAAAATGATTTGGCTATTAACATCATTTTCCGCGACCGATAATGACGAACAAAACCAATAAAAATGATAATAAAGCGCGACATGTAGTGAACGATTACTTGCTCAAGGTAAGAATTGAGAATTTTCATTTACGTATCATATATTCTTAGTAGATAATTTGTCATTTTTATGATTGCAACAAGATGCGTCGTATTTCATTAAAATTACATCTTTAAAAATTGAAGTTCATAAAAATTAATTAAACAAAAATCTTTCAAAATCAAATTTATCAACATATACATGCGATTAAATAAAAACATATTTCAACGATCTAAATTAATCTATAATGAATTTAACTTAAAAAAATAAAGCATTCTCATGCATATGTACTTGGATAAGCTCAATCATATCCATACTTTTCCAACTTCCGAAAACAAACAATAGAAAAAAAGAGAAGCAATTAAGTTCCACATGCAAGGATTAAATTGTCAATGCACCATAAATGATTGGAATTGGACTTGGAAATTTACTAGCAACATAACAAAATTGATGGACTGTAGTTCACCACGATCATTGACTCTTTACCCGCACTTGCTTTCCGTTCATTCTCATCCTCAAATTTCAGACAACTATTCGTACTTTATGTTAAGATCCGGGGTCTGCTAGGTAGGGAGAGCAGAACTAACAACAATCAAAGCTTTTGTTTTTTTTTTGTACATAGAATTATTAAGGTTTGGGACCATTTTTTTTGTAATTACAATTATCTTTTTTCGTTTTATGATATTAGACTAATCATATACAGATAAAAAATAATGAACAATAAAACTCTCTTAATAATAATGACTTTAAGGCTTTGGTTGTTAAGGATGATGGAAAGATGTGAAGATGAAAAATTTGCTAATATAATGGTTAAGCTATAAAATAAGAAAGTAGTTATGAAATTTGACCATTAAATTATCAAATTTTTTATTTTTACCTCCTTCCATCATTCTTACCAAGCAAAACTTAATATTTGAATCATGTTTAAATATTTAGAAAAAAAAAATCGCTGCTATCCTTTTCAATCACTTGTTTGTAAGGCTTGGAACCATGTCACCTACGCTTTGTACCTGCATCATTTGGTTGTCTGATTTGTCAATTTATTTTGGTTTTCGCACTATGTCACCTACTCTTTGTACCTGCCTCATTTGTTAGTCTGATTTGTCAATTTATTTTGGTTTTCGCACTAGCCGGGCTAGCTTTCAAAGTTCATTTTTTTTGTTTATATCATTCTCCTTTTACTTTCTTATTATTTTTGAAAATTTTGATAGATATTGTTCTACATAATACAAGTAATTAGTTTTCATAGATAAGACCCATTTAAGCCAAGAATTGCCTATATATAACTAATATGAATATATAAAAATCAAAGTCTCCGGTGTAAAAGAAAAATGTCCTTTGCGTGAGTAATCTATGTTAGCTTTAAATTGATATATGTATTTTAAAATGATAAAACCTTAAGTAAGCTTTAATGTTTTAATTCATATTGTAAATTTTCTTTTCTCAAGCCATCTTAAGTGTACATATCAAACATTAAGACCATGATTTAATGATACATTCTTATTGGTCTTAATACTTTATGGAATGATTTTGAATATTAAGTAATTTTCTCAAAAATATAATGATACAAGTTTAGAAAATTACTTATAAGTTTTTTGACAATATTTTCATTTGAGAAAGTCAAGAAAAACTCCCTTAAAGCTTATAAACATTTTGGGTTGAATTAAAATCAAATGCCACATCATTTCTAACCCAAAAAATGCAGGAAATCGCTCTCTGGAAGCATGGGATCGATCCCCTAAGGGAAGGGATCGATCCCTTCATGGCAGAATGGCTTCCCAACGCTGAAAAGATCCCTCAAGCCAAGAATCGAGATTCTGGATTGAAGGGATCGATCCCTCGGGACGAAAAAGTGCTGTAACGGCTAGTTTTGTGAGACACAACGGCTATATTCATTTTTGGCTCCACCCAACGGCTAGAATCCATTCAAGGGACTATAAATAAAGGCTTAGAAGCTGAAGGAACGAAAAGGAACTGCTCAGAAATTCTATTCTTCATCTTCTTCATATTCCTCAAGCCTCAACAACAATTCAAGAGCTAAAAACTCTTCATCTTCCATCATTCACACATTCATTGTATTGCATAGCACAATTCTTGTATAGGCTTTTACTTGTGCTTAATCTTTGTAATCACTTGCCTATCTAGAGGCTTTTCTTTGATTACATTCCTTGTAAACACCTTGTAAAGGAGAGGTTTCTCTTTAGCCTAAGAAAAAGAGGGAGGTTTCTCTTTAGCCTAGAAAAGGAGGGAGAAGAGGTTTCTCTTTAGCCTAGAAAAAGAGAGAGGTTTCTCTTGAGCCTTGAAAAAGAGGGATTGTAAAGACAAATTCAAAGTTAGTGAATTTGGGAAAAATCCTTGAGAGCGTCTCAAGGTAGAGGACGTAGGCAAGGTTGCCGAACCTCTATAAATCGCTTGCGTACATTTTTCTATCTCTACTCTCTTTACTTATTTGCAATTATATTTGTATTTATTGTATTGAATTTATATTACATACTTAAGTAGCCTAGAGAACTTATAAAATATCAATATAAGCTAGAGAATTTAGAAGAATCGAAAAACGAACTTAAGGTAAGTGAAAAACCGATTCACCCCCCTCTCGGTATAGCCTATAGAGCCAACAATCTAGTTTTGCTTGACACTTCAAATATTTTGAGCACATGCCATGCATTTCTTAATTAATAAATCTGATTTGATTTAAATTAAAATTTTAAATCAATTTGTGTATTAAAATTTCGTTAAAAAATAGATTGACAACTAGCCTCTCTCTTTGCAAGTAGCACGTGAAACTTGATCTCATCTTTCATAAAATTGACATGATCATTAAAATTGGTAGAAAGAAGTCGCTGTCGCACACTCACCATCAATTTGAACAGTGGCAGCAAATTTTTTTTGTCTGTTGTCATTAGTTGCAGCTACACGAGCAAAAATTTGATTTATTTATTTATTTTACTAAATTTATGTTCACGCGTTGCTTCAGATTATAAATCTTAAATATATTGACAATAAATTATTATCATATTTTATAGTTTTATAAAAACAATTTACAAAATAACAATAATCTATATGAGTATTAGATGCTTTCAAAATGAAAAAAAAATTATTATGGATTATCCAATATTTTTTATGTAAACTACAGGTATTCTTATTTGTCTTAACAATCTGAAACTAATTCTGTTCGAGGTTTAATCACAGTTAAGACTTTTCACTCATTTCCAAAAGTGTGTTTAGTGAAAGTCGAACCCAAGAGTTTTTTTCACAAACTCAACCTGTGTTACCAACTGAGCCACAACACATGGGTTGTATTATCCAATATTTACAAAGCAATATGCATATTTGACATCAAACATTTTGCTAGTTAGTAGAATATCTTTTAAAATATTAAAGTTAATCATGATGGAGCATCAGATAGTCATAATAATATATATCGATGAAGATATGAAAGAACATAAAAGTATATATAAATTTGCAGAATCCATACTTTAGCATCATTACCTAAGAAATCAAAGGTTAGTAATGTTTTTGATTCATTTGGATTAATTTTCAAAGTCGCATTACTATCACCACAGTTTATAAGAAATTATTTTTCATTTTTACGTAAAAAGAAATTATTGAAATTTTTTCCCTTTAGAATTCAAACAAATTGAATGACAAAGCAAATAAACTGATTTGGACATGGTTCTAATGTTGTTTGCCAGCCCAATAATACTGAAGATCGATCATGAAGTGGCCGGCCGGAATATTATTTATTTGGACTTGAACTCAAGAGTCCAAAATAATTAAAACCAACAAATTGTTATACAAAAAATGCAACCAAAAAGGTTAAAAAATAAAACACAAAATATAAAAGTAATCAACGTGAGGAGAGCCTGAGAGATAAAAATATACGTCCGTATAGATTTGAAGCAAGAGGATCCCAATTTCCAATCAATTTATTCATTTATCCATAGAAAAAAGTATTCATTTATGGTTTTTACAAATTATTAGTACATAAAAATTATTAACCTGTAAGTTAATAGCACTTTGTGGATTTGTTGTTTGATTTTTTTGGGTCAAAAATTACTTGTGCATTTGAAAAATTATGTCTCCATTATGTTAAAATAAAAGTATACGAAATACAATCGAGCTAAAAATTAAGCAAAATTAGTATATAAATATAATAAAAGTTAAAAATAATATTTTAAAATTTTCGTGTCGACATAAATTTTAACACAAAATTTTTATATTTTATATGATACGAATATGATTTTACATGATACAAAAATAAATTATAAACATAAATTATCAGATCTAATTTTTTCCCTGACGTAAAAAAACAGAGGTAATTACCAGTTATTTCTTTTATTCGCCAAAGTTATTGTTGTAAACAATTTTTTGCAAAAAAAAAAAAAATTCACGTGCACGCTTAATGCTTTATCGGTAGTCGATAATCATCATCATCATGTGCAAAAAACGAAGACAGCAGTGTAAGTACTGTTATACGAGCCAATAACTTTTTAATCTAGTGGTTAAAGATGAATTGTGACATATTATAAGTTTTGAGTTCGAATCTAAGCACTTCTCATCCTCAGTTATTTAATATTCCTTGTAACAAAAAAAAAATTGATATTTAGTTTCAGAGATCAATTTAAATCATATTTTTTTAGTTTAGGATATTTTATGATATTTGTTAATGTAAAATATGTAAATAATCTAGTAATAAAGAATAAAAAACTTACAATATAATTTATGAATCTAACTTTTTTTTACTCATTTATTTATAAATTTAATAATCTTAAATATAAATATATAATAAAATAACATGATATAAAAAGACATAACAATAAAAATAACATAAGTTATAAATTTACAAGATTTGAAAATTTTATTTCTTTTAATCATTTTATTAGAATTTTTATTCCAATATTAAAATAAGTTATATGAATTAATTTATTTAAATTATTATATGGTAATTTTTATATTTTAATAATGTATAATTATTTTATACTTCATCGGTGGTATTTGTTTACTCTATAAATGAGATTAAGATAATGATACATGTTTTATTTTATTTTTTAATATTTTTATAAAATATGTATTAAGTGTTATGATCCTAATACTATTTATGAAGTAAAAAACTTTTTTCATAACGTATGAAAGAATTATCTTTTAATAATTTATATATATTGTACGTACGTACGCATGCCTCACTTATCGCATAGATTATTAATTATTTGAAATATAAAAAAGTAAAAATAAAAAATGTGATAATCTTTTAATCCGTTCTATGGAGTTAAAAAGTTTTACGACTAATATAAAATAAGAACTCTTAATTTATTAATTAATTTAAAATAATTCTAACAAAATGTTTGACAATCCTGTTCAATTTTCTGGTAATGTTTAAATTTTTTCTTTTTGGTTTTGTAAAATTTAAAATTTTCATGATTGTGTATAAGATACTTTTCTTACATATATATATATATATATATATATATATATATATTATGTATTTTAATATCCAGTCATTAATTGAATTTATCAAAATAAAAGAATACTTTTCAAATTCGAATTTCAGATTAATTTTTAATTTTTTCCTACAATGTTCCAAAAAAAAAAAAGAAAAAAAAGGTGCTTAGGCAGAGGATATCATGGGCCCCTGGACGGAGCCCAGTGTAGTAAATGGGCCATACAACAGGCCCATCTAAGACGGGTATTCTTGCTAATAAAGGAAAAGGGTGGGGCTAAAAATAAATCGAACACCAAAACCCCGCGAAAGTGCCAAGCCTCTGGCCCATATATTCATCCAAAGAAAAAATGTTCCCGCCATTTCTCGCATCACTCATCAGCATAAAGGAAACCCTAGATTGACAGAAATCGGCCGGGGGAGAGAGAGATAGAAAAAGAGGGAGGAGGGAGCCATGGAAGAGGAGATCAAAGCAGAGTTCCTGAAGAGTGAGTTCACTCTTGACGACAAAGAAGAGATACTCAAGAAATGTGAGTTTTTTTTTTTTTTAAAATTTCAAATTTGTCCCTGTCTCTCACTCTTATTTTTGAATAATTGATGCTAAAAAACGATCTCAAATCCTCTCAGGTCGTACGTTTTGCCTAAATTACAGTATGGAGCCTTCCGATCCCGTCTCAAGCTGGGAGCTTTGTTATCTCAATCGGTAATTTTAATGATTTAGCTAACCGTATTTTCTTTTGTTAGAATTAGTGTGTAGGGAAAAAATTTGAGAGTAACTTCTTAATTTGAAGATTTTATTAGGTTTATAGAAGTGGCAATAATCTGATTAAAAGCTACTTTGGGTTGCAGACAACTTGATGGATCAGTTGTAAAGGATTCGGAAATGGATGGGTTTTTGGGAAACCTGCAGAATGAACAAGTAGAGGCTGTTGCTAAAAAGGAGCCCGGTTTGCATATGTACTCTTTTAAAGATGTCGACATGTGAGCATTTTACTTATTATCTTGTTATGTGCACAATCTACTCACTTATCACATTTCTGGCCACACTCCGAAAAAGAAAAAGGCAGTGTGACCAACTTTCATTTGAAATTTTCCTTCCTGCCAAACATGTGGAAACACGAATTCACATGAAACTATGAAAGTTACCCATTAATAAACATGTGGAAACACGAATTCACACCATTTACAATAGGTTGATTCTCTTAGCTAAGCCTCACTGTTCACTTACTCATAGATTTAAATCTTAATTAGAGTTTATTAATGGGTGAAAATGATTGAAAAATAGCAAAGTGAAAGCCGATAAATTGATTTTGGAAATTTAAATTAACATTAAAAAAAGTAAACCTAAAATTCAAGATTTAATTTGATTCATCTAAATTTTTTAAAAAGCAATTTTAATAATTTTAAAATTTAAAACATATATCTTCTTCTCTTGCGCTAAAGCTACGCTATACACCAATATCGTTTTGGTTTGTTTTCACGTCTTCAGTCAACTCTTAAATGATGGTCCAATATTTTTTTTAATTATTACAGCGTGGGTCTACCTATTCCATGTGGCCGCATCAAAGCTTAAAAATTCCCTTAGAATTTTAGGTAGAATAGAAAAATGGTTAAAAGAATAATGAATCCAATCTAGTAACTTAATTTTGAAGAAGAATATTTGTAAAACCAAGTAATTCAAAGGTTGGAGTCTGAGCCAATGAGACCCTAATTTATGAGAAGGAAGATGTTCTTGAATATTGTGATTTCACACTCAAATTAATTTATACTTAACTTTGTTCAATTTAATATTCGTTATATTTAGTTATATGCTTATTTATTTATTTTAATAGATTAATTTATATATATATATATTGTAATGAAAATGATTGAAGTTTGAATTTAACTCCTATAATAGCTCAATTTTTCAATTTTAATTTCTCTGCCATTTTTAATAAATTTAGTTTATAATTTTTTGTGTTTAAGATTAATATTCTTCGAATAAAAAGTAGTAAATGCTAAAGTCTTATCAATAATGATGATTTCAAAATTCAAACTATCTTCAAATATTTGCAAAAAAAATTCACTTTTAATGTTTTCAACCACTTGTTAGTTATTGGTGTTTTTGTTAAAAGTTGATAATATTCAAAATCTTACCTTTAATTTGTGTTATAAGACATTTTGGTTATCTTGAAATTATAATTTTTTTTTCAAAAAATACAATTTTTAAAAATTGATTTTACTTATAAAAGTGTGACATTATTATAATTTTTAAAATTAATTTTATTAAAAATCATAAATAAAATTTTAAAAAGTAGAAATTTAGGTGCCCATGCCACCATGATTTGAGAATTGAAACTTATAATTCAATGTCAGCCATTCTGCCCAGTTGGCCTCTGACGGTAACGTTACTTTCTCCGTAAGCGCATGGCTGCAGTGTCGACTACGTGGAAACCCATTCTGGCCGTTGGGTTCAACTAAAACACGTAAGCACGTTTATCATTTATTACTGGACAACAACTTTAATAACTGCGTCTGCTGCTTCGGACTGCTCTTTTTTATACGTTAGTTCAGTTTTCATGCTCAAAGACTTAGTGTCTGTTTGGTACATAAATTTTATTTTTTATAAAATATTTTTTACATTTTTTAATGTTTCATACTTGTAAAATATTTTTGGTCAATAAAAAATAAAATTCGATCAATAAAATTTTTTTAAGGATTTTGATATCATTTTCAAAAGGGGAAAACAATTTCTAAACCTATACCACTGTTAAGAAAAAAGGCTCGACTGAAACTCAACTTAATCTATATTAACCAAACAACATAAAATATTAGGTTTTCCAGAAAATCAAATTTTCAGAAATCATTTTTTGGAAGTCATTTTACGCGAACCAAACAGAGCCTTAAACTAGCATTTTGTTCCAAGGAAAATCCCATTCTTCTTATTTGTTCCTTCTTCCTCCGGCTCTTCGGTGTCGTTTCTTCCACTTTATGTTTGCTATAATAAGTTGGTAAGCTTTCTCTTCTTCTTCTTCTTCTTCTTGCTGTTTTGCAACTGTTACATTTACTTGCCCATATAGAATTGGCTGGGAAGAGAGATTTGGGTCTTCTCAACAGGTTTTTCTTTCATCGCATTGTGCATTAGATTGTTCTGAGATTTCTTTTCATTTTCTATTGCTTGTCCCCTCTTTTGGTTTTGCTTTCAATTGGTTCTATTTTCTTCAACCATTGTTACTATGAACTTTCGAAACTAACGTCTGTAATTTTCATTTTTATCTTAAGGACACAATTTGCCATAGCATATATTGAATTAATTTTTTAATTTTTTTAATTTTATATAATTTTTATCAATTTTTTAATTTGTATTATTTATATATCTTTTATTAGATTGGATTAAGAATAATTATTTCATACATCTTTGGTGGAGTTTTTTTACTTCACAAGCGGTGTACGGATCATGACACATGTCCTATAAAAATATTAAAAAATAAAAAATAAAACATGTGTTATTATCTTAATCCTATTGTAGAGTTAAAAAATTCTTCCGATGGTGTATTAGATAATTATTCTATTAAATTTAGTAATAGATTAGGAATTATTATCTCATACACTGATAGAATCATGACATGACCAATAAAAATATTAAAAAATAAATAATAAATAAAATAGAACATGTGTCATGATAGGTCCCAGTCAGTAGCCAAGTAAATAGCCAAGAAAAAATAAAAGAACTTGTTCTACTTGGGGCGAGAACTTTACCACAGATTTTCTTAATGGATAAATTCGTCGTCTACAACCAAGAATGATAGTGGTTTAAATACAGAAATAATAACGTCCTTAGCCTAAAATCACGTTGCCACAATAGCAACATGACCATGATATCTAACCAAATCATGCCAAATATTATTTGTAGAAAATCAAGGAAATAAACAACAAGCTACTTATTTAATTTGACTCCTTTCCCACGACCATGCAATCAAGCCAAGTATCTCGGGTTTGGCTTAGGAGTCCTACTCAATCTGCGAGTCCTATCAATACCCTCCTCTGCAAGAACGAGCTTGTCGTCAAGCTCAAAGGTAGGAAATTGCTGCTGCAACAAAGCCGTTGTTTCCCATGTGGCTTCCTCCTCGGGCAGGTGTTTCCAACTCACTAAATGTTCAGTGACGAATGCACCATTTCTTTTAACCCAACGCTGATCTAGCACTTTATGTGGCTCCAACACAAGATTTCCTTCATCTGATACAGGTGGGACATCGTTAGAAGTTTCGGTTTGAGTGCCTGTATACTTCTTTAATAGGGAGACATGAAATGTTGGATGGATCCTTGCTGAGGCTGGCAATTGCAACTCATAAGCGACTGCTCCTATCTTTCGTAGCACAGGATAAGGGCCAAAGTACCTTGCTGTCAATTTTTGTTGTGCCCGTTTGAACACACTTTGCTGCCTGTAAGGATGTAATTTAAGTAAGACCAAGTCCCCTATCTCAAAGGATAGATCCTTACGTTTTGTATCTACCGTTTGCTTCATTCGATTATTAGCTTGCTCCAAATTGACCTTGAGTCGCTTTAATAGTTCTTCCCTGTGAGATAATATTTGTAGGGGTGTAAACGAACAGAACGTTCGACGAACCGTTCGTGAATTCGTTCGGTTTCTGTTCGTTTATGTTCGTTTATTAAGTTTAATGAACGAACAAGAACAACATTTTAGTGTTCGTTTGTTAAACGAACAGAACATGAACAAAGGTATGGTTCGTTCGTTTTTGTTCGCGAACAGGCTCGTTTATGTTCGTTTATTGTTTGTTCGTTTAAAGTGTCATTTATTGTTCGTTTGTTGTTCGTTCGTTTATGTTCATTTATTCGTTTAAAGTGTCATTTGTTGTTCATTCGTTTATGTTCGTTTATTGTTCGTTTGTTATTTATTAAAATACTAAAATTACTTATATTATATAAGTTATATAATATATACCCTATTTTTAAGGCATTAACATAAAAAATTAGTACCTAATTTTTAAATATATTTATACAATATAACTTTGTTGGTTTTAAAAATTAATAAAATATAATTATAAAATAATTATAAAATTAAATTAGTTAATTATACTTAAAATAATTATTTTTTTTAAATTTTAAACATGATGTATTAAAATAAAATTAATAAAAGTCTCTTAATAAGTTAATATTTCATTCATATGATCTTATCCATTGATCATTTACATATATATATATATATGTGTTACAAATATTTGTGTATACACACACATATATATGATACTTTAATATATGTATATGTGTATAATATAAATTGTACTTAAAATAGTAATTATCAATTTTAATAAAATATTGTTGACTTATGTTGTATTTAAGATTTTGTATTAGATGATTTCAATTTGCATGTAAAATTTAATCTTTATGTAAGATTTTTAATATTTAATATTTAGTTTGTTCTTATGAATACTTGTTTATGGAATTTAATCTTTGTGTAAGATTTTTAATATTTAATATTTAGTTTGTTCTTATGAATACTTGTTCATGAACATGTGTTCGCGAACGCGTTCGTTTATGTGTTCGCGAATGCATTCGTTTACATGTTCGCGAACGCGTTCGTCAACGTGTTCATTTACATGTTCGCGAACACGTTCGTTTACGTGTTCGCGAACGCGTTCGTTTACCTGTTCGCAAACTGTTCGCGAACATTAACGAACAATCCTACCAAACAAACGAACGAACATGAACGCACTCCTTAACGAACACGAACGAACACGAACGACACTAAAAAACAAACGAACGAACAGAAACATCAGTTTGTTCGTTCGTGTTCAGTTCGTTTACAGCCCTAAATATCTGTTCCACTTCATGTACTTGGGTTGTTCCCTCAGTATAACCAGGAATGGTTGGGGGCAAGTGACCATATAGTGCTTCAAATGGTGTCATCTTTGTTGAAGCATGAAAAGTTGTATTGTACCAATATTTCGCCCAAGAAAGGTACCGACTCCAAAAGCGAGGCCATTGATGCACAAAACATCGAAGATATTGTTCCAAACAGCGATTTGTAACTTCCATTTGGCCGTCGGTTTGTGGGTGGTAGGAAGAACTTGGCTTGAGCTTTGACCCTGATAATTTGAAAAATTCTTGCCAGAATTGGCTCATGAAGATTGGGTCTCTATCACTCACAATGGACCGTGGCATCCCATGCAGTTTGATGATGTTGTCCACAAATTTTTCGGCTACAATCTTTGCTGTGAAGGGATGAGAAAGAGGTGTGAAATGGGCAGACTTACTTAAACGGTCCACTACAACCAGTATGGTGTCTTTGCCTCCTGACTTTGGCAAGCCTTCGATGAAGTTTATCGAGATATCCTCCCATATTTGGTTTGGAACAGGTAACGGTTGTAAGAGACCTGCTGGTGGTGAGCAATCAGCTTTGACCCGTTGGCAAACTTCACAATGATGAATATATTCTTGCACCGACTGGAACATGTTGATCCAATGAAATTGTTGTCTTAACCTTTTGTATGTGTGAAGTAACCCGGAATGTCCACCAATGTTGGAGCTATGGACCTCATTCAATATGCGAGCTCGAAGTGCGGGGTCAGCAGGAACCACTACTCGTCCTTTGTAAATCAACAAATCATCCCTCCATGTAAAATTAATAAAATGGCCATTTTCCATTTGTTTTTTAATTCCCTGGACATACTCATCCTCCTTGGATTTGTGCCTGATTTCATCCTAAATTTGCATATTAGATATATAAATTGAACAAAGGATAGGGCTATCACCTCGTCTCGATAACACATCAGCCGCTCCATTTTCTTTCCCAGGGCGATAAAGTATTTCATAATCATACCCCAATAGCTTAGCCACCCATTTTTGCTGCTCTGGTGTTGCAACCTTTTGCTCCAAGAAAAATTTAAGGCTGCGCTGATCGGTTTTGATAAAGAACTTTCGCCCCAACACATATGGCCTCCATAATCGAATAGCTTCTACAATTGCTAGCATCTCTCTTGCATAGATTGACCATGATTTCTTGGTGACCCCCAAGGCTCGACTCATGAAAGTAATTGGCCTGTTTTGTTGAGTTAATACGGCACCAATGCCCTCACATGAAGCGTCTGTCTCGATAGTAAATGGCTCGGTGAAGTTGGGCATGGCCAAAATCAGTGTAGTTGTCATGGCTTGTTTGAGGGCATGAAAGGCTTTCTCTGCTTCTTCACTCCATTTAAAATTCCCCTTTTTTAACAGGTTGGTTAATGGTCGTGCAATCTCACCATAGCCTTTCACAAATTTACGGTAGTAACCCGTAATTCCTAAGAAGCCGTGAAGCTCAGTGATGTTGGAAGGTCTTGGCCATGCTAGCATTGCTTCAATTTTCTTGTGGTCTACCTTCACACCATTTGGGGTAACAATGTGGCCAAGATACTCGAGCTCTTGCTTGCCAAAGCTACATTTGTTCAACTTTGCAAAGAACTTGTGTTGTTGAAGGATGGCCAAGGTTGTGCGTAAATGTTCCAAGTGAAGCTCCCATGTAGGACTGTAGACCAAAATGTCGTCAAAGTAAACAAGAATAAATTTTCTTAAATGAGAACGAAAAATTTCATTCATCACCGATTGGAAGGTTGAGGGTGCGTTGCACAATCCAAAGGGCATCACCATATACTCATAGTGTCCGTTGTGGGTTTGAAAAGTCGTTTTGTGCACATCAGCTGGTTGCACTCTAATTTGATGGTACCCCGCCCTTAGATCAAGTTTGGAAAAATATGCCGCACCATTTAGTTCATCTAGCATGTCCTCAATGGTTGGGATGGGGAAACGATCTTTGATAGTCACCATGTTAAGAGCCCGATAATCTGTACAAAATCTCCATGTGCCGTCTTTTTTCTTCACAAGCAACACCGGTGAAGAGAAAGGACTTGTGCTTGGTCTGATTAAACTCGATTGCAACATCTCATTCACTTGTTTTTCAATTTCTTCCTTTTGAAAATGGGCATATCGATATGGTCGAACATTGACAGCTTCTGTTCCTTCCTTCAAATTAATGGCATGCTCAATTTCCCTCCTTGGTGGTAAGCCGTCGGGCTCCTGGAAAATATTTTGGAATTTTCTGAGCAGTGCTTGCAAGTCTAGTGGGATTGCTTCACCATGGCTTAGTTCCATGGCCTGAGGGTATATCATGAACATCATTTGCTGCTGCCGCACTTCTTTAGTCAGCCCATATAATGACTTTGTTTGAATGGTCTGTGCTTTAATGCCTTGCAAACATTTCTTTGTTGCTTCCCACTTAAAGGTCATGGTTAGTTCCTTCCAATCACAACTAACAATTCCCAATAATGCAAGCCATTGTATACCCAATACCAAATCGACTCCATATAAAGGTATAGCAAAGAAGTCAATTAAAAATTTGCTACCTTGTAAATCAACCGCAATCTGTTCAAATTTTCCTTCACACTTCAGCTGCTCCCCATTTGCCACCCGCACCTTAAAAGATTTGGTTGGCTGTACACTCAAACATAGTTGATCTGCCACCTTCTCATTGATGAAGTTATGTGTGGACCCGGTATCAATGAGTGCAACCAGGTCAGTGGAGCCAATCTTCACCATAACTCGCATGGTTTTTGGAGCCGTCCACTCGGTTAAAGCATGTAATGTTATCCTCGGTTCTACATCTTCTATACGAGCTTCTTCCAATTCATTGGCTGTGTTCTCGCTCTCATCACCCTCTTGCCCTTCTAGCAACAATAATTGTGACCCTTTGCATTTGTGCCCCATGGTGAATTTCTCGTCACATGAAAAACATAATCCTTGAGCTCTTTTCTTTTGCATCTCTTCCCATGTCAATCTTTTGGCCGCTTGATTTCTTGTGGATGAACCAGCCCCAAAATTTGAAGCTCGATTAGCCATATTTGAGAAGGTCTTCCTCACTTTTTGCAACTGTTCATCCCTCATTCACCCCATTCCGAAAGCATCTTTGATACTCTTGGGTTTGAATAGCCGAATACCATCAGCAATCTCAGGTTTTAAGCCGCCCATGAATGTGCCTACCAGTGCTTTTTTGTGTCCACCCTCTCACGCGGTTGCCCAAACGTTCGAATTCCCGCTGATAGTCCCTCAATGAACCAACCTGTTTGATGCGAGATAACGCCTCATCAAAGTCCTCAGCTTCTGTTGGCCCGAACCTGGTCCGAACCTCATCCTCAAAATCACTCCACGTGATGTCTTTCCCTTCCTCTTAGAGAGCCTTCTTAAGCCATTACCTCTATTGATTAGCATCTCCTTCAAGGTGAAAGGTAGCTAACCGCACCTTATCTCCCTCATCGATGCTCTGGAATTCACAAAACTGATTGACTCGGTCGAGCCACACCGTAGGATCATCTCCTGAAAACTTAGGGAATTCAAGTTTGGTGAATTTAGATAGAAATGGCTTGCTGTTCTCACCGAAATCCCTTTTGGGATGGGATTGGATTTCATGACTAGCGGTATCGGGTGATCCCTGGCTTGACATGATTGTCTCTGTGAGCTTTAGAATTGTTCCCTCCAGCCGATCAATTTTAGAATTCATTCCTAACTCGATTTTCTGCATTCTATCATGAATGCCACTCAATTCCCTCTCCAATGCCTCAATTCTGTCTTTGTTAGTCGCCATAAACCTGAGCTCCTGATACCAATGATAGGTCCCAGTCAGTAGCCAAGTAAATAGCCAAGAAAAAATAAAAGAACTTGTTCTACTTGGGGCGAGAACTTTACCACAGATTTTCTTAATGGATAAATTCGTTGTCTACAACCAAGAATGATAGTGGTTTAAATACAGAAATAATAACGTCCTTAGCCTAAAATCACGTTGCCACAACAGCAACATGGCCATGATATCTAACCAAATCATGCCAAATATTATTTGCAGAAAATCAAGGAAAAAAACAACGAGCTACTTATTTAATTTGACTCCTTTCCCATGACCATGCAATCAAGCCAAGTATCTCGGGTTTGGCTTAGGAGTCCTCCTCAACCTGCGAGTCCTATCATGTCATGATTCTAATTCTACTTATGGGGTAAAAACCCTTCACCGACAATGTATGAAATAATTATCTTTGGATTAATATTCAATACATCTCGGTAGACTTTTTTTATTTCACAAGTGGAGTTAAGATGATGACACATTTCTTTAAAAATTATTTAAAAAGTTAATAAAAATAAGATATATGTCATTATCTTAATCTTGTTGTGGAGTTAAAAAATTCTTTTAATGGTATATTAGATAATTATTCTATTAAATTTAGTATTATATTATAAATTATTATTTTATACATTATCAATGAAATTTAATTCTACAAGCAGTGATAAGATGATGAAACATAATTTATTTTATTTTTTATTTATTTTTTTAATATTCTTAAAATGTTATATGTTATTATTTTAACATTATTTGTGAAGTTAAAAATTCTACTGATAGTATATGTAATATTAATCCCTAAATTATTATTAGATATGTTATTATTGAAGTTTTTATATTTTATAAAATTGTGATACATGTTCCTTAAAAAATATTAAAAAAATAAAAGTAAATAAAATATATATCATTTTAATTTCATTTTTCTTTAAATTTAAAAAATTTTACTCATAATGTATTAAAATATAATTTTTTTCCACCAAAAAAAATATAATCTTTTAATAATCAACATTTTTTTTTGGTTATATAATTAGGAATGTAAACGGGTCGGGTACCCGCTAAATTTGGGATACCCGAACCCGATTAATATGTATAATACCCGAATCCTATTAACTACTCGATTATTTTGATTTATGTTACCCGAACCCTAATCCTATAAAATAGAAAGTACCCGTTTAACTACACGAACCCGTTAACTACCGTTTATTAAGTCAAAGTTCGATTTTTAAATTTAAATTTAAAATCAATTTTGAAATAACTTAATTAAAAAAACTAAATTAATAAATTTAATTTAACTTATAAAAATAAATTAAAGTTAAAAATCATAATTATAATATTTATTGACTTAATCTAATTAAATACAACATTAATAATAAATAATTTATACATAAAAAATATAAATATTATATTAATTAATTATTATTTATAATCAGATTCGAGTAGTGAATGCCCTAAGATAACTACCCGAACCTTATCCGAACCCGTGACGGATAGTAATTTCACTATCCGAACCCTACTCGAACTCGATTATATATTATCCTAATCCTATCTAAACGGATAGAATAATATCGGATATTCGTTTATATGATACCCATTGCCATCCTTATATATGATCAACGTTTTCCGTGTGACATGTTGGCATAGAAATCTGTTTTCTCTTTTTTTTTGTTGCAACAGAGGAGTTTTTCCATTGGCTTGACAGATGACATTTACTTTACTGAGATTCGCCTTTATTTCGCCATAAAAGTACAAAAATTGAACAGGTAATTTTAACAAAAGGACAAGGAGTAGTTATCAAATCAATCAAATTTGTCTCTTTCTTCTTTCTTTTATTTTCTTGAATAGATTACTGATAAAACTTTACTTTTGGTTATTTAAATTTTATAAAAAAATGAAAACTCTAACTCTCACGACAGGAGGTCAAAAATTAACCGTTGTCAATGAAGTTTTAATTTTTTTTTTCAAAATTTTTTATATTCAAAAGTCACTCCACTTTGATAAAAAAATTTTTCGTTATCTTAAAGTTTTATAACTAAATTTTGTGTGGAGTATTAAAGTTATAACTTTTCTTGTAGTTACTAATTTCATAAAAAAACAAGTCAATACTTTTCTCTTTGTTTTGTCAAATTAAAATATACACGCTTTATAGTCCATGGCCAGAATTGATTGGATTTGACAGTATTTATATTAATACAAAGTTAAAAAAAATCATTAATTAAAGACAAATCTGTTTGTGTCCAACATTAATTAAAATTATGTTTAGTTATCAAATGTAATTTTCAATATATAAAGAAAGAGCTTTCAACGTCCACCTGTCCAAATCAAATCCTAATTGTTGAATGCCAATGAAAAATCTGAACACTGAATGAAACAAAAAAAATAAAACCATGCAATTTAACCGTCGCTTTCGTTTGAAAAGTCCAACAAGTATTTTACAACAAATTATAATTAATTGTCTTATAATATCTACCTTACAAAAGTTATCTATACTTAAACTTTCGAAACTAACGTCTGTAATTTTCATTTTTATCTTAAGGACACAATTTGCCATAGCAAATATTGAATTAATTTTTTAATTTTTTTAATTTTATATAATTTTTATCAAATTTTTAATTTGTATTATTTATATATCTTTTATTAGATTGGATTAAGAATAATTAGTTCATATATCGTTGGTGAAGTTTTTTTACTTCACAAGCGGTATAAGGATCATGACACATGTCCTATAAAAATATTAAAAAATAAAAAATAAAAAATAAAACATGTGTTATTATCTTAATCCTATTGTGGAGTTAAAAAATTCTTTCGATGGTGTATTAGATAATTATTCTATTAAATTTAGTAATAAATTATGAATTATTATCTCATACACTGTTAGAATCATGACATGACCAATAAAAATATTAAAAAATAAATAATAAATAAAATAGAACATGTGTCATGATTCTAATTCTACTTATAGGGTAAAAACCCTTTACCGACAATGTATGAAATAATTATCTTTGGATTAATATTCAATACATCTCGGTAGACTTTTTTTATTTCATAAGTGGAGTTAAGATGATGACACATTCCTTTAAAAATATTTAAAAAATTAATAAAAATAAGATATTGTTATGAATAGTCATAAATATGGATGTCCATTCATCCCCCATACTCTTCATATTGGTACATGAATGATGAACTATTCATCTTCCCCTTATTTATGTTTGTAACTTCCCCTTAATTAAGTTTGTAACTATCCCTTAATTAAGGTTATAACTTCCCCTTAATTAAGTTTGTAACTATTCATCTTTCAATTCATCTTTATTCATGTATTTTTGTGAAACCTATAAATAGAGGCTCATTATCCATGTATTGAACACACTTAAAGAATAAGAAAATCTCTCTTCTTGCTCTCTCTATCCTTATGTTCTTTCTATAATTTCATAATACTTTATCATCACGAGACTCTAAAAACCCTTGAGAGATTTGGAGAATAGGCCTCAACCAAGGATCTTCATCAACCACAATTATCTATCTCTTCTTTTACGGTAATGGAACTATTTTTAACTAGCTCCTCCGTAATTATCTATGCTTGTGTGTGTTTTATTTGCTTACTCAAATCTAAGATTTAATTAAAAATTATGATTCTTTGGAATGTTAATGACTTGGGGATTTAATTTGAACTGTGCATGTCTAGAGTGCATAACTAAAAGTTTCTAAGTGTTTAGCCTAGTTTAACACGAAAATTAGTAATTTTATATGATTGTGTTCTGCTTCTTAGACCTGAATGCACATACAATTTTCTATAATTTTCTAGAATAATTGAATTGAGTTTTTGTGCCTCTAATTGCATGAATTGGCTAAGAACTAATTGAAATTGATCGAGATGATTTTATTTTGGAATTTAGGGTCTGGAATAATTAGTTGTTGAATTTTTGTTAATTATTTTCTCCTAACTTATTAAATATACTTGTGATAGTTCATAATGTCAAACCTTGCAAAACTCGAATTTGTGGCTCTTGACATTACGGGAAAGAATTATTTATCATAGGTGTTAGATGCTGAAATTCATCTAGATGCAAAACGGTCTCGGTGATACCATTAAAGAAAGGAACAAAGCATCTAGTCAAGATAAGGCTAAAGTGATGATATTTCTTCGTCATCACCTCCACGAGGGACTTAAAACTGAATATCTGACTGTTAAAGACCCATTTATTCTTTGGACTAGTCTAAAGGAAAGATATGACCACCAGAAAACTGTGATACTCCCTAAAGCTCGTTATGATTGGATGCATATGAGATTACAAGATTTTAAATCTGTAAGTGAATATAAACACATCTATGTTTAGAATCAGTTTTCAATTAAAGTTATGCGGAGAAAAGATCACCGATGAGGAAATGTTAAAAAAAACATACTCCACCTTTCATGCATCTAATATGCTCCTGCAGCAGCAATATCGTGAAAAAAGGTTTTAAGAAGTACTTTGAACTGATTTCATGCCTCCTTGTGGCTGAGCAAAATAATGAGCTATTGATGAAAAATCATGAAGCCCGTCCAACTGGATCTGCTCCATTCCCTGTAGTGAATGCAGCAACATATAATGGAAAAAACAGAGGTCATGCTAGTAGTTATGGCTGTGGTCGTGGACGTGGACGTAGTAATCATCGAGGTGGTCATTTCAAAAACACATATACCCACCAGAAGTGGGAACATAAGGATGGAAAATGTGACAAAGATAAAAGTGGGAAAGATAAAAAGATCATGGAGAATTTGTGCTATCGTTGTGGAGGCAAAGGCCATTGGTCACGTACCTGTCGTACGCCAAAACATCTTGTTGAGCTTTATCAATAATCACTAAAAGATAAAAGGAAGAAGATAGAGACTAATTTTGCTGGTGATGATGGAAAAGATGAGACAAATTTTGTTTGTGGAGATGATGATTATGGCTATGTTGATACCACTAATCTAGATGTTGCTAATTTTTTCTCACACCCTTAAGGAAAAATTGACCATTTGATTGGAAATGAGAGTGTCCAAAAAACAAATAAAGTTCTTAGATATTACTTAGATGTTATTGGACTTTATTTTACACATGCTTCTTATTAATAGGATTCTAATTATTAAGTATTTGTCATGTTTAGATGTTTCATTATGTTTTGGTTATTTATGAGCTTTTTATTAATCTGGTTATATATTTCTTATTTTCAATGAAGAATATAGATACTCCCCTGGTTCGATTTGCGATGAGTGGTGGAGATATATGTCTCGCAGACAGTGCCACTACACACACTATATTAAAGAATAAGAAATATTTTTCTTATTTGATAATGCAAGAGGCTAATGTTAGTACTATATCGGGTAGTGCAAAATTGATAGAAGGCTCCGGAAGAGCTAACATATTCTTACCTGGAGGAACAAAATTTGAAATTCATGAAGCATTATACTCTCCCAAGTCTTAAAGAAATTTATTGAGTTTTAAAGATTTCCGCCGAAATGGATATCATATTGAGACAACAAGTGAAGGAGACATTGAGTACCTTCACATTACGAGTATAATCTTGGGTAATAAAATTGTATTAGAAAAATTACTGGCCTTTTCCTCCTGTTTGTACTACATAAGAATTAAAACAATTGAAACAAATGTGGTCATTAACCAAAAGCTTACAGATCACAATAACTTTGTTGTTTAACATGATCGGTTAGGCCATCCTGGATCGATAATGATGCGAAGAATAGCTGAAAATTCATGTGGACATCCATTGAAGAGCCAGCAAATTCTTCAATAGAAAGATTTCCCATGTGCTGCTTGCTCTCAAGGCAAGTTAATTATTCGACCATCACCAGCTAAGATAGGGATTGAATCCCTTACTTTTTTGGAACGAATACAAGGTGATATATGTGGACCAATACATCCACCATGTGGACCTTTTAGATATTTTGTGATTTTAATTGATGCATCAGCTAGGTGGTCACATGTATCTTTATTATCAACTCGTAACCTGGCGTTTGCGAGGTTACTTGCTCAATTAATTAGATTACGAGCACATTTTTTATATTATCCCATCAAGACAATTCGTCTTGACAATGCTGGTGAATTTACTTCCCAAACTTTCAATGATTATTGTATGTCTATTGGGATAAGTGTTGAACATCCTGTAGCACATGTTCATACACAAAATGGCCTTGCAGAATCATTTATTAAGCTTCTTCAATTGATTGCAAGACCATTACTAATGAGATCAAAACTCCCAATTTCTACTTAGGGTTATGCTATTTTACATGCGGCAGCACTAATTCGCATCAGGCCAACAAGTTATCATAAGCCCTCCCCTTTACAATTGGTTTTTGGTCAGGAACCAAATATTTCCCATCTAAGAATTTTTGGATGTGCTGTATATGTTCCAATTCCTCCACCACAACGTAATAAGATGGATCCTCAAAGGAGGTTGCGAATATATGTTGGATATGAATCCCCATCTATAATTAAATATTTAGAACCATCAATAGGGGATTTATTTACAGCTAGATTTGCTAATTGTCATTTTGATGAATCAATCTTCCCAACTTTGGGGGGGGAGAAAATAGGCAGCTGGAAAAGGACATAAGTTGGAATGAATTATCATTGTCTCATCTTAATCCTCGTACAAAACAATGCGAACTAGAAGTTCAAAAGATAATTCATTTACAAAGTTTAGCAAATCAATTGCCAGACGCATTTACTGACCCAAAAAGAGTGACAAAGTCACATATATTAGCTGTTAATGCTCCAATTAAAATTGATGTCCCAGAAGGACAACCTTTTATTGCCAATGAATCTAAAGCACGCCTGAAGCGTGGTAGACCAGTCGGTTCCAAAGATAAGAATCCTCGAAAAAGAAAAGGAGCAAAGATTCAAGATGGCCGAGTCGAGGAAATTATAACTCCAGAAGAGTCTACAGAAGAGCCACTAGACATGACTAACATTACAGTCCCAAAAGAAAGTCAGGTACCTGAAATTACTGAAAATGAAGAGATCTCGATAAATTATGTCATGTCAAGAAAAATATGGAACCGAAATAAAATTAACGTCGATAATTTTTTTGTATACAATGTAGCACTAGATGTTATGAATGATGACGAGGATCTTGAACCAAGGTCTATTGAGGAACGTAAGCATAGACATGATTGGCCAAAATGGAAAGACGCAATTGAGGCAGAATTGAAATCTTTTGAAAAGAGAAATGTTTTTGGACCAGTAGTCTGTATACTCGATGGTATAAAACTAGTGGGGTACAAATGGGTCTTTCTGCGAAAACGAAATGAAAAAGGTGAAATTGTAAGACATAAAGCACGTCTAGTTGCTCAAGGTTTTTCGCAAAGACCTGGTGTTGATTTTGAAGCGACATACTCTCTTGTGGTAGATATGACTACTTTTTAATTTCTAATCAGTCTAGCAATAAAAGAGGGACTCGACTTGTGTCTAATGGATGTCGTTACAGCCTATTTGTATGGCTCACTTGATAATGACATTTATATGAAACTCCCAGAAGGATTTAAACTACCAGAAGCATGTTATTCTAGTTCTCGAGAACATTACTCAATCAAATTAAACAGATCTTTATATGGATTAAAACAATCTAGTCGTATGTGGTATAACCGCCTTAGTGAATATTTGTTAAAAGAGGGATATAAGAATGATCCCGTTTGCCTATGCATTTTTATAAAGAGATCTAGATTTGAGTTTGTTATTATTGCGGTATATGTTGATGATCTGAATATCATTGGAACTCCTGAAGAGATTTCAAAGGCAGTAGAGTACTTGAAAAGAGAATTTGAGATTAAAGACCTTGGAAAGACAAAATTTTGTCTTGGGTTGCAGATAAAACATTTAAAGGACAGGATTCTTGTGCATCAAACAACTTATATAGAAAAGGTGCTAAAACGATTTTATATGGACAAAGCACATCCATTGAGCGCCCCAATGGTTATGAGGTCTCTTGATGTAAATAAAGACCCTTTTCGACCTCGGAAAAATGATGAGGGGATTCTTGGTCCTGAAGTACCATACTTGAGTGCAATTGGAGCACCAATGTATCTCGTTAGTCATACACAACCTGATATATCATTCTCTGTTAACTTATTAGCGAGATATAGCTCTTGTCCAACCCGAAGGCATTGGAATGGGATTAAACATGTACTTTGTTACCTACAAGGTACAAAGGATATGGGTTTGTATTTTCCTAACCTACCCAAAACAGATTTGATTGGTTTTGCAGATGCAGGGTACCTATCTGATACTCATAATGCTCGATCGCAAACTGGATATGTATTCACATATGGTGGCACTGCCATTTCATGGCGTTCCATGAAACAAACTATAATAGCCACATCTTCTAATCATGCTGAAATGTTGGCAATACATGAGGCTAGTTGTGAATGTGTATGGTTAAGGTCTGTAATTCAATACATACGAAGAGCTTATAGTTTATCTTTAGGAAAAGAGGCACCAACGGTCTTATATGAGGATAATGCAACATGCATCGCCCAACTGAAGGAAGGATATATCAAAGGTGATAGAACAAAACACATTTCACCGAACTTCTTTTTCACTCGTGACCTTCAGAAGAATGGTGATATAAATGTTCAACAAATCCGTTCAAGTGAAAATTTGGCAGATTTATTAACAAAGGCGCTTCCTACCACTACATTTGAGAAGTTAGTCCACAATGTTGGATTACGTCGACTCAGAGATCTCAAGTGATATAATCATAAGGGGGAGTAAATACACGCTGTACTCTTTTTTCCTTAACCATGGTTTTGTCCCATTGGGTTTTCCTGGTAAGGTTTTTAATGAGGCAGCATCTCATGTGTATTTTGAAGAATAATGTACTTTTTTTCCTTTACTAGGTTTTTATCCCACAGGGTTTTTCCTAGTAAGGTTTTAATGAGGCATATTCTTTAGTAATAGACATCCAAAGGGGAGTGTTATGAATAGTCATAAATATGGATGTCCATTCATCTTCCATACTCTTCATATTCGCTGACAGGCAGGTATTCAGTTTCTTGAATGCACAATTGTACATTGAATAAAATCCATCTTAGTGCTGACCCGATGAAATATTGTAGTTGATGATGGAATCTGATATTTCTGTTAGTAAATTAGGAGTTTTAGCATGAACTGTGCCTGATAGCTTGAAGTTTCCTATTGAAATTTTCAGACGTCATGATCATTATAGAATTACCCTTAGTTGCGCAAAGTAACTCAGAAATTCCCCTCCCACCACTTCCTCTATTTCTTTTACTCTTTTTAAACTTTACCTCAGAGGATATTGATTCGAGAATTTTGTTGTCATGGTCAGTCTTGAGCTCTGGTACAACACAATCTTGGTCCTTCTAACTGGAAACTTGAAAAATGGTCAGATTGCAATTGATGCTCTCGCAATTTGGTAAGTCTTTCTGTCATCCTTTTCCAATCGGCTTAAACGGTTTCGCTTTCTTTTGTTGTTCCCATCCCTGTATTAGCCATTGCATTCTACTCGTGTACATGTCCTTTTCAGCATTAACATTAATGGATGGGAAATGATGATATCACTTGGTTTCTTGGCTGCAGCAAGGTATTATCAGCTTAAAGCCTGAACAAGACCTTGGAATTTGTATTTTGTTTGCTGTGAGTTAAACATTGTTTCTTTTCTTTTTGAGAAATTTCCAGTGTTAGGGTGTCAAATGAGCTAGGAAGAGGAAGCTCCAAAGCTGCCAAGTTTTCAATTATGACGACAACTCTTACATCACTTTGCATTGGATTCGTGCTATTTTTGGTCTTCTTGTGCCTTAGAGGACGTTTAGCATACATATTCACCGAAAGCGAAGAGGTGGCTAATGCAGTTGCGGATTTATCTCCACTATTGGCTTGCTCCATACTTTTAAACAGTGTTCAACCTGTGCTCTCTGGTAATTTTCCATTTTTTGGTTATGTCTTGTAACATATTACATCTAACTGAATATGTTCATACATTCGGATCAAGCATTTATTTTATTCTTAGAAAAATGTGTTACATGATAGATATTTTTCAACAGGAGTTGCTGTTGGTGCTGGATGGCAGAGCATCGTAGCATGGGTTAACATAGCTTCTTACTATCTAATCGGCATTCCAATTGGTGTTGTGCTTGGATACGTTTTCAACTTCGAAGTGAAGGTGGGTTTCCTTGTCTTTCGCATTTTGCATTTTGAGAATCGACTCTGCAAATCTACCATTTAGTAATCTTCAGGATTCCTAGACATTAAATTTGTAAATTGCTTCTGACTAAAGACAATTTCCCTTTTTCTGCTGCCATTTGTTTTTTCAGGGTGTTTGGACTGGCATGTTGCTAGGAACATTTGTTCAAATTGTTGTACTGTTGTACTTGTTATTATCACCACGACGATAACTTGCCATTTAAAATAAATAGAATTACACAAAGTACGAATATTAAACGCATTAAGAGAATTTGTGAGTAAATATATAATATTGAGAGAAATTAAAAAATTTGTGAGTAAATAAATAATATTGAAAGATATTGAAATTGGAAAAAATATAAGAGACTGGGGGAAATTGAGAAAATTTGAGTAAATAAGAGGGAATTTGAGAGATTTTGGTGTAGAAAAAATAGGAATGGAAGGGGCATTAATAGGATTAAGAAAATATAAAAAATTAAAAAAGAGACCAATATATCAGCTCCAGACTGGTTTCGGATTTTGAACTAGTTTTGGACAAATTTTGAATTATGTATCAACTAGTTTTTATTCATACCATGCATGAATTAGTTTTAACTATTTAAATGGATAAATATATAAAATAATATTATTTAATTAATTTATTGAAAGTATATATAAAATACTTATATATAATATAATCAAGTTATCCAATTATAAAAGAATTAAATATTTAATTAAAAATTATAATATTCAAAACATAATATAAACAATTATTAGAAAGAATAAAAAAAATAAAAACATATCATAAATAATAATATTGCATACATCAACAAAAAAATGTTAAAATAGAAATTAAAACTACATTTTAACAATTTCAAACGTTAGCATGACATTATGAGGTATGTTTTTATTATTGACATATATAATCATTATTATAAATACGCATTATACGTACACACATATATATAATGAGTATAACATAAAAGTATTTGTATTTATATTTGAAAGCACAGTAATTTGTGCAAAGCACAAACTAATTTCATCTATTTAAATTGCATGTAACATATATATTTATAAATTTAGATGTTTTATACATGAATTTTATTTATTTAGAATAATAACAATTTTAAATATTTAAATAATATACATGATATTGAATTATTGATAGCTTATTTTTATACTTTTTTAGTTTTGTTAATAAAATATTTTTTCAATAAATTTAAATTAAAATAATTTATTTTATAATATAAATATATATCAATAAATATTTTATTTAATTTTCCAAACAGATAATATTAAAATTATATGCTTTTAAATTTTTTATTAGATAGTTACTATTTAAAATTATTTTAAAATATTTAAAGATTGAGAAATTTTAGGGATTAAAAAAATTTTAGGAAAGTGAAAAAGTGAGGAAGTTAGTACTTATTATTCCTTTTGACTTAAGTGTACATGAAATTAATGATGTTTACATGTCATTCAAAAAAAATGTCCATGTGTATCTCCTATGAACCAAAGAAAAAAAGAGAATATCTATGTAGACATCTTACCATATTTACTTTGTACCTTGTAATATAATATATTAGATTAGATTAGATTATGGACCGATTCTGATTTCTTACCATACTGATTCATTTCTGCTTTCGAAATTGTTTTGAAGAATCCAATTCAATCCGTTTATATAACAGATTAAAGGCAATGTGAAAACCCTAATAGGGGTTTTGATTTCCAACCGGATTAATTGGACTGGTTCCAGACCATTGCCCGGCTAACCGGTCCGATTAGCATGTGTACCTACTAAAAAATTAGCATGTGAAGTTCGGATGAACCAAACGATAGCCGATGGAAATGGTTCTCTATGTATAGTCATGGGGCTTATTTTTAATTGTAATGTAAATATAGATTTTGAATATTGAAAAATGAAATTTAAGATTACGTAGAAAAAAAAATCTGAAATGAAGATTCTTTTCCTTTTTGAGTTTTTAAGATTAGGTAAAGGAAAATTTATTATGGTAATGTAAATTTAGAGGTTTTTTTTTTGTTTCCTTACAAGATTTCCTTATTTTGCTTATAGAATCCAAAAAAATCAGATTATCTTTCTTTTTTTTGACAGACACATTAATTACGTATTAATCCAATGATAATAGAAATATAAGATTAATTTGATCATTTAACTCAAAATTTAAAAATTTAAAATAATTGATTGAGACAGGGTTTTAATTAATTTGATCATTTAACTCAATTTAGGGTTTTAATTAGTGTTATCAATAGCGAATAGTGGATGATAGCATGGAGGCTAAAATCCACTATAGTCTACAAATGAATAATGGATAGCGTAGTGGCAGCTATATAAAAAATATATATAATTTAATAGAAGATAATAAAATGACCATAAAACATTCAAATAATGTTCTCAAGCATATAAAACCATTGCAAATAATAAGTTATCAAGTCAAATAAGATAATAAAATTCTAAATGAAATCGCATAAGACAATAAAAACAAGCATAAACACAAAATGCAATTCTTGAAGAAATACAATCTATTAATCCTCCTCCTTACTTCTTCAGCTTCCACTTCCTCTTGCACAGCCCCAAAATCATTATTATTAACTTGGTCTTTTTAAGCTCTTCCACCAATATCTAGCTTAAATTCATCTTCTTCCTCATTTGATATTTCAATATCCAAAGTAGGCTCAGCCATCTCATTGGAGAAATGGCTGGGTTGTGCTTTGCAGATGGGTCTAGAGAGTGGCTGCTGCCACATTTTACTTTGTTGATGGGTTTTTAATTTAATTTAAGATTTTTAGTTTAATTTGGGGTTTACTTAATGACAAAAGGTTTTACTTTAAATAATTTTAAAATGCTTAAAAAACTTAAACACCCTTAAATAAAATAAAACCACTGATTGTAATTAAATCAAAAAGAAAAAAATTGTTAAATAGACAATAGACCAACTTTTTACAATATCGCCATTATTGACCGCTTTTTTGTGCTAGTCACTATTGCACTTGCTATTAGAAATATAAACGGGTCGGGTACCCGTTAAATTTGAGATACCCGAATCCGAACCCGATTAAGTCTTATAATACTCGAATCCGATTAACTATCTGATTATTTTTATTTATGTTACCCGAACCCTAATCCTATAAAATAGAAAATACTCGTTTAACTACCCGAACCCGTTAACTATCCGTTTATTAAGTCAAAGTTTGACTTTCAAATTTAAATTTAAATTAATTTTAGATAACTTAATTAAAAAATTAAATTAATAAATTTAATTTAACTCATAAAAATAAATTAAAGTTAGAAAATCAGAATTATAATATTTAATGACTTAATTTAATTAAATACAACATTAATAATAAATAATTTATATATAAAAATATAAATATTGTATTAATTAATTATTATTTATAATCGGATTCGGGTAGCGGGTACTCTAAGATAACTATCCGAACCCATAACGAGTAGTAATTTCACTACTCGAACCCTATCCTAACCCTATTATACACTATCCTAATCCTACTTAAATGGATCGGGTAGTGCCGAATACCCGTTTATAAGGTATCCATTGCCATCCCTACTTGTTATTGGAAGCTATTGTAAAACCACTATACTAGTGGTAGCTAATTTTCCATTCTGTTACGCTGCTATAGTGGCCATTATTGCCGCTATTGACAACACTGGTTTTAATTAACATATGAAATATATATTCTCCACGTTAAATCGTTTTTTCCGCTAAAAAATCGTTAAAAGTGAGGATGATCATTCATACATCTTCTTTATAACATCTTCCTTGTATCAAATCCATTTTTCGATAAAAAAAAATATATCTAATCGTTTTTTCTTTTAAACTTTAGTTTTCAATTATTAAATAGATTAAAATTTTTTGTATATTCTTTAATCTTCCATATATATGTGTGCATGGGCCATACATGAAAGTATGAAAAAGAAAACAAACAAAACCGATGAATCATAGGATAAGCAAGTGGTAACAGAAAGCGGTAACAGAAAGCCATCGTTATAGCTATGGAGAGGTTTAGAAAGTTTAGTCATAGGAGGAGCAAGACACCAGCTTAAGAAGTTCCCAACATTGGAGCTGAGAAGGTTGCCAACGTTGAAGACCTCTTAATAGAAATCCTCCAACGCTTACCCACAAAGATTTGCCATACGATTCAAAATCCTGCTCTTTGATTTCGCAAAGCCCCTTATCTAAAAATAATGCAATTTTTCTCTCTGACGGGGATAGAGGAGATTCAATGTTTGCAATTTCTGATAAAAAAATATTAGGAGCTGTTATTTTAATTGTTATATTTTAATATTTTTTATTTTATTGAAGTTATTTTTTTTAGTTTTATGTGAAAATTTGTTATTATAAATTATTTGAAAAATATTTTTTAGCATCCACATATTTTTAAATTTTAATTTTTTATAAAAATAACTGATTTTTATTTAAAATTTATAAAATGAAGCTGTTCTATAAAATTAAAAATGTTAAAATGTGATTGATTAAATGATTGCTGACAGTATTTTCCTATTTGGGAATGGTCTAAAACTCGTTTATAATTTCGAGGATGAGGCATTTACTAGTGATATTTCAAAGTTTCGTGTTAGCCACTGTTAGGAAATTTTGTAAAAATGGATAAAGGAATCTAAGAAAAGGATATATTTATTTATTTATTCTTGTATTATTTCTCTTCTTTCTTTATGCTTTGCTTCAATTCAGCCCTTGTAGCTTTTTTTTATGGAAATGTTTCTTTTGTTTTTAGAACAAAACATATAGGACTACAGGGAAATCTACCGCATAGGATAAATTGCTTAATATTTAGTAGAGACTTGATTTTAGAAACTAATATATTATTTCTTTAAAATTTTGTTTTAGAGAACAACATACCAGGATTTTCATTGAATCACACTTTAATAAAAAAAAAGGGAAGACGCGTTTTTCAATAGAATAGTTATCCAATACACCGATAGTTATCCAATAAGCAGTGTTAGAATGATGACACATGTTCTTTAAAAATATTAAAAAAATAAAAAATAAATAAAATAAGACATTTGTCATAATCCTAATCTAGATTTTGGAGTAAAAATAACTCTATTAACAGTATATTGGATATTAATTCTTTTGAATAATAGAAAAAATTCATTGGTATGGTGATGCATAGGAATCTTAACACATACAGAATGCATAACAAACGCTACAGTTTAGAATATTATTACTACTAGATCTTTTAATTCAAATGCAATATTAAGATCACATATATTTACTACAACTATTTATTGAGAAAAATTAGCTTCTAGCAAAAAAAAAAAACCTAAATTAATTGCAAAAATCGATTTACCAATTTTTTTTATTTTTAAGAAATCATATCCTTGTAAAATTTTACTTTTTTATTTGTTTTTTTAAAGTGATTGTCTCACGCAAGCAAGTCAGAATATCTGAAATGTTTTAGAAATTTCATTCAATAAACTTAAAATTTGACAAAAATCAACCAAAGCAAAATATATATGAAAACTTTTTCTGATACTGTAAAAAAGTTTTGGAGATTTTTGGACTTATGAAATTAGGGTTTAGAATTGAGAGAGAGAAGATCATGAGATAGAGGAGAATTTTTTTTTGAAAATTTAGAGGAGAAAATTTTTACTTTATTTAGTTTAAGGATCTGTAAGTTATTTTACGTGGTCGGAAGAGTATTTTTTTTAAATTGTACTGTATTTAGTATAAAAGTTTAAAAATTGTCAACAACTTCTTAATCGAATGATTAAAAAAGAATTGTGATATATTGTAAAATTTTGATTTGAATTCAAACAATCACACCCTTATTTCTAATTTTCAAATATTTTTTTATGACTAAAAAAATCAAAGTTCAAAAATTAAATTTTGTAATGTATTTAAATTTTTTTTTATATTTTCATTTAATACAATATTTGTTACCTTATCTATATATGAAATTGGTAGAACAAGCACTGATATGTCCTAAATCTATTTAGATTTAAAGCGTGACAAGTCCCTTTACTAATGATATCCACCCACAACATTGGGTATCCTTCTTACCTTCACAAAGACGAGAGAGGAAAAAAGTATATATGGGTAACGCACGCGTGTGTATATATATAGATAATTATTTATATACCACCAATAGAGTTTTTTATTTCATAAACGAGATTAAGATCATGATAAATATTTTATTTTATTTATTTTTTATTTTTTAATATTTTTATAAAATATGTATCACGATTTTTATACCGTTTATGAAAGAACAAAATTTTTTGAATAATATATGTAATAATTATATATATATATATATATATATATATATAAACACACTGCAAGTATGCACAATTTTTCGAGGTATTTTGATTTAATACGATAATTATTACCATATCTATATAAGAAATTGGTAGAACGAACATTGATATGTCCTAAATCTATTTAGATTTAATGAACAAAAAAAATCTATTTAGATTTAAAGCGTGACAAATCCCTTTACTAATAATATCCACCAACAACATTCGGTATCCTTTTTCCCTTGACAAGGACGAGAGAGGAAAAGAATATACATGGGTAGCGCGCGTGTGATGAGCTAGCAACATCACACTGGCTTCTCACCGCCGATCATAATGAAGGCGTCCTTGCTTGCAATTTTGATTAAATATTTACATTTTTAATTGGATACTGTCAGCTAGCAAGTAGCAACATCATATGACACCGTTCTAAATGAAAATATCTAAGTTGAAGTCTTATAATTAAATTATTGTTGAATGAGTGAATAATTGATGCATTTATCGGAATATAAATTTAATAATATAAATCTCTGTTTGAATATTTTATTTGAGATATATAGTGTAGGATAAATATGAACAAAGAAGATTATATTTTTAATTATAAAAGCAAACTCAAAATGAGATATATAGTGTAGGATAAATATCTTTTAGGTTTGTACAGATTCTCTGATCACAAGGAAAAGATTTGTTCACAATATTTGAATGTTCCAAGCATGGTTTTGTTGACTGAAATATGAAAAAGAAAGAAATAAAACTGGAGCACTTTTATAAGTTGTACTTCCTATTCATATAAACAAACATGCACGTTTAACCCACCAATTAGAAAAAAAATGCATAGACATCAGACATCATACATCATACATCAAACATCAGCTGCTGAAAAGCTAGCAAACAAATTTGACAACTTTTGTTTTTATTGTCATTGAAATTATTTATTAGCATCGAGTAGTGGAGTTGGTTCTAATGTTCTACTTATAAATTAAAATATATAATAATATATTCATGAGGGTCTCTGTTCTTGTCAGAAGCCAGTTGAATTAAAATATTATAAATATTCCAATTACATTATCAGACTCAGTTGAGCCAGCTACCAACTTTTGGTTGTTTATGGCTTGTTGCTTCCTTTGATTGCTGTATATTCTTCTATATAAAGAATTTAGAAAGCAGCTTGGAAAGGAGAAGAGCTTTGGGGTTAGACTGGTTGTGAAAGAATGGAAGGAGATCTCAACCAGAAGCTGCTAACGGAAGCAGTGAAGGGTGAAGTTGGTGAAGTGAAGCTTAGAGAAAAGATATGGACAGAGTCAAAGAAGATGTGGGTTGTAGCTGCTCCTGCAATTTTCACCAGGTTTTCTACCTTTGGTGTTACTATAATCAGTCAAGCTTTTGTTGGTCACATTGGTCCTATTGAGCTCGCTGCTTATTCCCTGTGTCTCACTGTCCTTCTGAGGTTCGGCAATGGTGTTCTGGTATGAGCACACTTGATCAGATTGAACTACTTTTTTTTTTTTCACTTTATGGTTCTCTGTCTTCCGCTTGTCTTGATCCTCGGAGTTTAGTTACCAGTATTGGTTGCTTTTTTGACCTTTTCTTGTTGGAATTTAGTTGCCGGAAAGTTTTGTTAAGCTTTGGTAGTATAGTTACTAGGAAGGATTAGATTTTGGCCTTTTTGTTTGGGTTTCTTTTACCTTTTCTGAAAGGGACATAATGGTGTTCTTCATCATTATCAACCATCACCTTTATTTCAGAGCTGGTTCTGATTGTGAGAAAGGTTGATTTTTTTTTTTGGCTAAAGGGTAGTGGAAAATTCTCTTCTTTTGGCTTGTTTCAGAGGAAGTATCATTTACCAAAGTACAAACTAGCCCATCTAAGTGCTCTGCCTATTTTTGTTCCTAGTGAAAATTTTGAATGCTATAATTCTAGTATGAGTTGCTTTCTTTACCTCATGAAAACTTTACTTTTAAAGGAGGCTTTCACATGGCTAAAGCTTAACCAAGGTTCAACATTCGGAAATGATGTTTCAATTTCCAGAGGTACTCATCTCAGTAAGAGGACATTATTGGCTTGGTTGTTGTAGGGCCTAGAGGTCTGACTTTTAAATGAATCCGAGATGATCAGTTGTTGGTTCCATGGTAGATCAAGTTCACACCATATGTTAAGAATCTGTTCGATATCCATAAAATCTCAAGTATCAAAATAAAAGCCTTGTTAGTATTATTTAGCCATGGGGTTAAATTTCATTTTGCGAAATGTAAAGGCTAATATCTAGTCTTGGGGAAATCTTTGACACATCTCATATGCTCTGGATTTTGTTTCTCTCTAGGATGTGAGTTCTGTGAGGTGTTTCTCGAACAAAGAAAATAATTCCCTTCGGTACTTTCAAGTGTCTGAAATTAACCAACCTCTAATTATACTCTTGTGGAGTTTATCGATATGCTTCTTATTATTTTGGCTGATAGTTGTCAGTAAACTTGAGAGCACCAATATTGCATAAAATTGCAACTGAAGTCTAATTAGTGGCTTAACTGCTTAATTGAATGAGTACTACCTTCTAAAAATCTTTTATTTTCTTCGGATATATTTTTATGTATCTAATTGATGACTTTCACATTGTTAGAAAATGGCAAACATGGCAATGCGAATATTAACTTCATGATGGAGATCTTGGACTAGTATTGATGTTTGCAAATTTTTGAATGTGCAGCTGGGTATGGCCAGTGCATTGGAAACTCTGTGTGGTCAAGCATTTGGGGCAAAACAATACCATATGCTTGGGATATACCTTCAAAGATCATGGCTAGTTTTGTTTCTGACTGCATGCTGTCTTCTTCCGTTTTATGTCTTCACTACCCCAATGCTGATAGCGTTAGGCCAGGATGAAAAAATAGCAGCAATAGCAGGATATATTAGTCATTGGTTTATCTTTATTGTGTTTTCTTTCATCATATCCTTCACTTGCCAGATGTTCCTGCAAGCACAGAGCAAGAATATGATTATTGCATACTTGGCAGCATTCTCTATTGGAATCCATATCTTTCTTTCATGGCTATTGACCATGAAATACAAGTTTGGGCTTGCAGGAGCCTTGTTCTCCACGGTGTTGGCCTATTGGCTACCAAATATAGGTCAGATTTTGTTTGTTACATGTGGAGGGTGCAAGGACACATGGAAGGGTTTCTCAATGTTAGCTTTCAGGGATCTCTACCCAGTAGTAAAGCTATCTTTGTCATCTGGCGCTATGCTCTGGTAAGATTTCGGTCACTTTTATGAGTCTCTTGAAAGCAGTGGCAGAAAAAGTTTGCTTTTTATGGATTAATATGAAGTAAGAAATTGACAAACTGGAATAAAAATTGATGTAAAGGTCGAATGTTTAACAGAAGAGGTATCCACATATGGTTTAGTTTAGTGAAGTGGTCATGTTCTTGGACAGAATTCATCTCCACCAAGGTTAGGCTTAAGCCAGCAGGATAGTTTATGGGAATGATGCACCAAACATATACTATAGTTGCATAAGATTATTAAAGCCAATGTTGTTAGAATCTTAGCTTAAAAGTGTAATGTTGTATAATATCTGACTGGTAAGGTATTCAGTTTCTAGAATGCACAATTGTACATTGAATAAAAGTCATCTTAATTGCGGACATGGTGAACTATTTTTGCTGATGATGGAATCTGATACTTCTGTTAGTAAATCAGGAGAAATTGTAGCATGAACTATCCCTGATAGCTTGATGTTTCCTATTGTATTTTTCAGACATCATGATCATTACAGAATTACTTTTAGTGGGAAAATGTAACTCAAAAATTCCTCTGCCCCCCACTCCCCCTCTTTCTTTTTTCCTTTTTAAGTTTACATCAGAGGATATTGATTTGAGAAATTTGTTATCATGGTCAGTCTTGAGTTCTGGTACAACACAATCTTGGTCCTTCTAACCGGAAACTTGAAAAATGCTCAGGTTGCAATCGATGCTCTTGCCATTTGGTAAGTCTTTCCGGCATCCTTTTCCGGTTGGCTTAAAAGGTTTCACTCTCTTTTGTTGTCCCATCCTTATATTGGCTATTGCATTGTACTAATATGTATATGTCCTTCTCAGCCTGAACATTAATGGATTGGAAATGATGATATCACTTGGTTTCTTGGCTGCTGCAAGGTATTATCATCTTAAAGCTTGAACAAGACCTTGGATTTTGTATTTTATTTGCTGTGAGTTAAATATTGTTTCTTTTCTTTTTGAAAATTTCCAGTGTTAGGGTGTCAAATGAGCTTGGAAGAGGAAGCTCCAAAGCTGCCAAGTTTTCAATTGTGATGACAACTCTTACATCACTTTGCATTGGATTCGCGCTATTTGTGTTTTTCTTGTGCCTTAGAGGACGTTTAGCATACATATTCACCAAAAGCGAAGAGGTGGCTAACGCAGTTGCAGATTTATCTCCACTATTGGCTTGCTCCATACTTCTAAACAGTGTTCAACCTGTGCTCTCTGGTAAATTTCCGTTTGTTGGTTATGTCCTTCTGCCAATAGCATCTTCCATCTTTTCTTTTCTGTTAACATTTTGTATCTTAATGACAGTATATTACATCAAACCGAACATATTCATACATTAGGATCGGGCATTTTTTTTACGATTACAAAATATGTTTTACATGGCATACGTATTTCAACAGGAGTTGCTGTTGGTGCTGGATGGCAGAGCATCGTAGCATGGGTTAACATAGCTTCCTACTATCTGATTGGCATTCCAATTGGTGTTGTGCTTGGATACGTTTTCAACATGGAAGTCAAGGTGGTTTTCCTCATCTTTTGCATTTTGCACTTTAAGAATTGACTCTGCAAATCTATCATTTAGTAATCTTCAGTATTCCTAGACACAAAATTGTAAACTGCTTCTCACAAAAGACTTTTTTTTTTGCTTTTACAGGGTGTTTGGACTGGCATGTTGCTAGGAACATTTGTTCAAACTGTTGTACTTGTTATTATCACCTGGAGAACTGACTGGGATAAACAGGTATATATAATCTGGTTTGGAATGATAGATTCTTGCTGTTCAAAATTTCTTTTAGCATCCAACTTACAGATATTATGAACATTATGTGCAGGTGGTGTTAGCTCGGACGCGTGTAAATAAGTGGTTCGTACCAGAATCCAAGGAAGAAAACAGCAATACAGAAAATTCTGCCTGAGGAGCAATAGTCTTCTTTTCTTCCTACTGGATTTAGATTTTTGTTGCTATCATTTGTGGAAGCCTTTTTATTTTGTTTGAATTGTAGCTTGGGGCTTGAAGAACATGTGACAGTTGCAACTTGGGTGTGGATTGATGTTGCTTCTGTTTTACCACTTCTTCAAACTCAAATTTGGCTAACTATTATGTGTAGGAGTGTATCTTTTTTCTCGTTCGTTTTTGGACTCTGAGCTGTTTGGAAAGTAGTTATGTTAACCAGACCTTAACCTTTTCATCTGCTGCATCAAGGCCTTTTCAGCAACTGCTTCACCTTAATATATAGCTGTATTTTTAGAGCATTTCTTAGCTATGATGAGCTGTGAAGAAAGTGGACATGAAATAGTGAACAATATTTAGCTATTAAAGGAAATGGATATTAAATAGCAGTAGTTACATTAAAACAGTATTGGTTGAACTTTTTTTCAGTATAAAGAGGTCACAGTTTATTGAAAATTTATTCAAATCTTTTTTAAGAAGTTTATGATTTTTATACACAAATTTGAGCCGAAAATGACTTAAAAATTTTGGAGATAAATTTTAATTTTATTGATCAAATGTGAAGTTATAATATGAAATAAAAGAATTTTTTGGGAAGATTTACTACAAAAAATTAAAAAATGCACTTCAAATCTATTTGAAAATCACTTTTTAAATGTTGAAAATTAGACTTAAAAGATTTGGATACAAATGTTAATTTTTTGATAAAATGTGAAGTTATAATCTCTAAATATTCTTCAGATAAAAGAAAATTTTTTGATTTTTCTGGGAAGGTTCAATACATAAAATAAAAAAATGCACTTAAAATCTACTGAAAATCATTTTTCTAGAAAAGTTCATGATTTCTATACACACAAATTTAAAATAAAACAGTAGACTTAAAAAATTTGGAGACAAATGTTAATTTTATCGATCGAATGTGAAATTATAATTTCTAAATATTCTTGACATAAAAGAAAATCTTCTAATTTTTATTGGAATTAAAGACTCATTTCAAAAGTCTGAAAGACTTGATATTGAAGAAACGGGATTAATCTTATGATGAAATAAGATCAAAGAGCAGCTTCTTGAAATTTTTTTATTCATTTTCTTATGAATTCTTCAAAAATTTTCTTCTCTTCAAAATTGATCAAAAGTTTTCAAATAATTTGGAGTAGCATTGTGTTTATAGCGCTAAAAGAGTTCTACGAGAACTTAAATTTTTTGATTTATCTTTAAATTATTTTAATTAATTAGGAGATAAATTGATTAAATTTTAATTGGTCATAATTGAAAATGATCTCTTAATTATTTTAATTTAAGTAATAGATAAATTGCTTGAATTTTGATTAGTCAAGTAAATTAATTAGAAACCTAATAGTTTGATGACTAATTCTATAATTAACTTAAAAGATGCCATTAATCCACATGACAATCTATGATTTGTCACTTAAAAATTCTTTAATTAATTTTTTTTTTTGGTTCATAGGGAGGTACAAGGGAGGAATAAGGGAATTGAACTTTGGACTTAATCCCTCCTAAAAAGGATTAACAACCACTAGGCCAAGTCTTGATTGTTTTTAATTAATTTATTAAAAGAATTTCATTGGACACATGGTCTTAGGGGTAAGGGTGGGGTTAGTTTTATTTGAATCTAAACCTTATAATATGCTAAAACTCTTTTTAATTACTCGGGCCAAGAGATTGTTGGCTAAGATTTATCTTTCAAGTTTATATTTAATTTACAGTCAATGTATAAGTATCATACAAAAATATTGAATCATATCATAACACTTTATTAATTAGTTAATTTATTAATATTTATTTTTTAAAAAAATTATTTTAAAGTTTATAAATTAATAAGAGTTTAAATATGATGCATTGGCAGTGTATAGTTTTTATACATTATTAGTCAACTACGGGATGACACCTCATATAGAGGTCTTTAAAAATAAATATTAACAAAGTTTTAACTTTATTTTTAAAAGCCTATACCTAATGACTGACTGACAGTGTATAAAAACTATACACTGTTAGTGTATCATATATAAACTCAATTAATAAAACGTTATATTATAATTTATTAATAATGGATATATTTTATATTCTACCATTACATCAAATATAAATATCTTGCTTTTCACCTTTTAGACCAGCACGTTTAAATAACCAAGTTGAGAAAAACGTTATCGCATAGACATCAAACATCATCAATCAACTAGCAAACAAATTTATAAGCTTTATTTTTCCATTGTTACTCAAATTGATTAGGCTATAAAGGATCAAAAAAATCTTAAAAAAATGTTTTCGCAATCAATTGAGTTCTACATTTCAATTTTCACTCAATTGAGCTCTTTCGTATATGGAAACTATTAAATTCGTATGAAAACTGTTAAATCCGTACAGCATATGTGGCCAAAAAAATAACAGACCTAACGATTTTTATCCAAATAAAGGTTCAATAAAGTAAAATTGAAAATATAAGGGTCCAATTGATTGCATAAAAAAAATAAGAACTCAATTGTAGAACCCTTTATTATTCAAAGTCTTTTTTGATCGTTTAGCCAATTGTTTATTACAATGGAGTTGGATTTATATAAATATATATATATATATATATATATATATATATAAATATTGTTAGGACTAGGTTGTAGGGCCTAGGAAGCTGGCTCAAAACACTTTGGCAAAGCTCACATCCAGAAGACCGAGTGAGCAGACCTCAGCCAAAAGGCCCATTATACATTAAACAGGCCTCGTAGACAGAGTAGGGCCAGCTTGCCTAAGGCAGTAGGCTCAGCTCGCACAAAGAAGCCTAGCTACCGTATAGTAGATCAACTTGAGAACTGGTTGCACACTAGTGGAGAAGTCCCTTAACAGCCAAGGTTGAGGGACTTGAATATTGTTAAAAGAATGTCCCCTATGGACATGCTAACCTGGCACCTCCAACATGCACATATAAATGCATCCAAAGAGGACCAAAGGGAGCATTCTTACCCTTTCTGCCTCAATAGAAACCACTGCTCAACTCTCCTCGAGCTGGTACTTATTTAAACCCTTCTCCTCCTTTGTTATACTATCCTTACCAGAGAACTGATACTTCACCGAAGCTACTGCTTTGATCTGGTCCTCGCCTGTTGTCCCTTTTTCTATTCTCAAGCACCCGCAAGCTCACAATAGCTATCTGGAGCCTTTTTTAGAGGAGTAGTTCACCTCTATTGTTGTAAGTTCCTCAATACACACACACACACACACACACACACACATATATATATATATACATACATATATACACACACACACACACACACACACACATATATATATATATATATATTCTTGAAGGGAAAGTCAATTAAATTCAATATTATAAATATTACAATTATATTATCAAATTCATTCTAGTCAAAGACTAACTTTTGGTTATCTTTTATTCAATGTTTTCTAATTAACGAAGAATAAGATTGCATGGGTTTAGCTTACCAGCTTTAGTTATATATTTATTAATATAATAAATTAAGAGAAATTATCTAACAATAAAAATTTTAAATTTTTATTAATAGAATTAGTAGACTAAGATTATTATCAAATACAGCTAGTAAAGATTGTAGATTCTACAAACGGAATTAAAATGATAACATATACATTTTAAAAAATATTAAAAATAAAAAAGAGTATATGTCACTATTTTAATTCTATTTGTAGAATCTAAAAATTTCATTGATAATATATTGAATAATAATCCTAACAGAAAAACATATTTTTTAATTTGGATCAATGAATATGATATTTTTATTGGATTTATATACGATGCACTAACACAATGTATAGTCTCTATATACTGTTAGTGCACAAGAAATTGACACAAAAAATTAACACCTCATTAATAAGCTTTTATAAGCAAATTGAAAAAATTTATTTGTATTTATTTTTAAGGGCTTGTCCTTTTTTTAGTTTGCATATTGATGGGTGTCAACTTCTAATTTATTGACAATGTATAAAAACTATATATTATCAGTGCATCATATATAAACACATTTTTATTTAGTATTTAATAGTTATGGTTAGTTGAGATTGAAGGCATGAAAAAACCCTTACCGATCCTTTCATATTTTTCTCATTTAAAATGTTCTGTCCAAATCCCCACTCCTTATTAAGTGTAAAATTAATGTTCAAAGACAAAATTACATGATAATACATATAAACATATGAAAAAACATAAATTTAGTGTAAAAAAATAAAAACATGAAAATAAACGTAAACACGTGAAAATAAACATAAACACATAAAAATAAACGAAACTTAGTATCAACAAGTATAAAATAAGTTAATATTATTATTAATAAGCATAAACATACAAAAATGAGTGAAAATAATATTAAAATAGGTTTAAAATTTGTCGATTTTACAATAAGATCAGTCTTATTATATGATTTCTTCCTATTAGCCACGTGCTAAAAACTTCAAGATTCAACTATCCCTTTTTTTTTCAACTTCATGAGACTATCCCTTCCAAGCTAATCCATTAACTTTTTATTTTTATTTTTTTTTAAGCCTTCATTTCCATCCATACAGGCTGCAACAAATTCTAGCCCTGAAGTACTCTACTTTAGGGATGGCAACGGGTAGGGTACCTGCTAATTTTGAGGTACCCGACCCCGAACCCTATTATATAATAAACTACCTGAACTCTATAATTGCCCGAATAATGTTAAACTTTGTTACCCGAACCTTACCCTAATAATTTTGATACTACCCGATTACTCAGTGAACCTGATTAATTACCCGATTATTAAGTCAAAATTTTGACTTTAAAATTAATTGAATAACTAAGGAATACGAATTATTTTACCAAAACCTGAATTCAAATGAAATTTAATTTATACAATTTCCTAATTCAATAAACAACTTTAAAAATACAACTAGTAGCTTCAAAAAAAAAATTCCAGTACCTAAAAATTTGTTTACAAAACAAAAAAAAACATAAATTAATAAAAAAAATTGAAATTCGTTTGAATATTGGCAAACAATTATTCTTCATCCCCAAACATGTTACTTGAATATATTGTCGAGCACGATCCTACACAAATAAAATAGATAAAATGAATGATTAGCCGTTTAAAATAAACAAATAAAGCATCATACAATATTTTACTGGACAAATCCAGTTTACACTAAGAGGGTTTTATATTATAATTGAAGGAAAAGACTTGATAAAGCAATACATCCTTAAAAATATTCAGTTTCCCTACAAACATGATACTCCATCTAAAGATGGAAATGAGATATTTTTCTCTAAAAAAAAAAAACAGCTTTGGCATGACCACATTGCTTTTATAAAAGAAAGAATAATGTAGGTTAAGCACAATCTTAATACTTTCTATCTATTAGAATAAAAACAATTTGTTACCTGGATGCAAGTTTGACCCAAGCGCTTAGATTGATAATAGAGCTCTTAGATTGATAATGGAAGCTAGGAATGGGAGTGGGAGATGGGCATCGACTGTGTGAGACCCGATTTTATAATACTGTATACTATAATTTCGTAAATCCTTGATAGTGGAAATAAATTACTAAGTGAAATTAAATAAATGTTAGAGATGGATTTCCACTTTGGATTTTTAGATTATGGGATTTATGATTTATAATATAGTGTATAAGAGGTGAATAAATATTAAATGATGAAGTGGTGGCGTAGAAATGATTAAATAATAGTAGATAAAAGGATGGTTTTAATAGGATATATGGTTGAATCTTTTGCTGAGATATATAGATATCTGCTAAAGTCGAAAGTGTGATTCATATTATTCACTGTGCTGAAGGTACATATATATATATACACATCAAGAGAAGCTTCAGGATAGTCTAAGTAAACTGCCAGCTGTACAAGTAACGAACATTTGAAAAAGAAAATAAAGTGCTCTGTATCCTCTATTAGCCCCCCTCAAGCTAGAGTAAAGAGGTTGTGTGTTCTTAGCTTACTTAGAAGGGAATGAAAAAGAGAAGAAGAAAGTGGTTTAGTGAAAAGATCAGCAAACTGAGAGGAAGAAGAGACATGAAACAACTGAATTACACCAGCTTGTAGCTTTTGTCGAATGAAGTGACAATTGATTTCAATGTGCTTCGTACGTTTGTGAAAGACAGGGTTCTCAACAATAGCAATGGCCGATTTGTTGTCACAAAAAAGCAAAGCTGGTGATGGATGGGAAATCTGGAGATCTTGAAGTAAATACATCAACCATTGCAACTCACAGGTGAGAGAAGCAATAGCCCGATACTCTACTTCTGAAGAGGATCTCGACACAGTGTGTTGTTTCTTTGATTTCCATGAAATAAGGGCATCACCCAAGAAAACACAGAAACCAGTGATGGACCTTCTGGTGTCAGCACATGCAACCCAATCGGAATCACTGAAGGCCTTAAGTTGAAGATTTGTCTGTGCAGGAAAAAAGATACCCTGGCCAGGACTACCCTTAACATATCGAAGAATTCGATGTGCAGCTGTCAAATGCATGGTAGTAGGCTTATCAAGAAATTGGGACAGTTGTTGGACAACATAGGACAGATCAGGCCGAGTGGTAGTCAAATACAGGAGTTTACCAACTAGTTGTCGATAGGGCAAAGGATCATCAAGCTCAACACCAGTAGTTTTAGAAAGTTTCAGAGAAGATACCATAGGAGTAGAAGCTGGTTTACAGCCTAGAAAACCATAAGCTTGTAAGATTTCTAAGGCATATTTCCTTTGACAAACACTAATGCCCTGTTGAGTTCTTGCAACCTCCAGTCCAAGGAAATATTTTAATGTACCAAGGTCCTTTATCTTGAAGGCTGAGTCAAGAAAGGATTTCATTTCATCAATGAGTTGAATATTGTTGCTATCTAGTATAACATCATCAACATAAACCAGCAAAGCAAGAAACGAATTGCCACTGCCTTTAAGAAAAAGAGAGTGATCTGATGAAGATTGCTGAAAACCTTGATCAAGCAAGGCTATTATGAGTTTATAATACCACTGATGCCCAGCCTGTTTCAGCCTATATAAAGACTTCAATAACTTGCACACTTGACCTGGTTGTGCATTAGGATAGCCATGTGGTAAGTTCATATAAACTTCCTCACGGAGATCATCATGTAAATAGGCATTATTTATGTCCAACTAATGTATATGCCATCCTTGTGCTTCTTAGCGATAGGGGAAAATGTATCTGTAAAATCTACTCCAGCTTGTTGATTATATCCTTTGGCAACCAACCTTGCCTTAAACCTCTCCACTTGACCATCAGCCTTATATTTGACCTTGTAAAAACCCATTTACAGCCTATTGGTTGTTTAGTAGCAGGCAGATCAGTAAGCACCCAAGTATTGTTTGCTTGCAATGCTTCTAATTCAGTCTGCATTGCCTGTCTCCAATGTTCATGCTGAATAGCTTCACTATATGTTTGTGGCTCAACAATGGTGGTAATTCCAATAGAAAAGGCTTTGTGTAAAGGGGAACATCTATGGTAAGCAAGAACAGAAGATAAAGGATGGAGTGTACCTCATCGTGAGCTTTCAGAATGCAGAACTGGAAATGAATCAGACTTAACCAAGCTACAATGGTAGTCTTGAAGATATCTCGGAGGAATTCTATGTCTAGATGATTTTCTTAAGGAATGATGTTCTAGATGTGATGAATCTGAGGAAGGAGTAGTTGGTGGGGCGGGGCTTTATTAGAAGATGAAGTAGAGTTATGACCTAGACTTGGAAGAGAAGAGCTGGAAGAAGTGGAAAGAATAGAAGTAGTATCACTGGAAGAACATGAGTTTGGTTGAGAGGAGGAAGACTCAACTAATGTATTTGGACATAAGGGAAGAACACAATCCCCTTGGAAATGTTTATCAGTATTGCCAAAAGACAAAGGAAAAATGCTTTCATAGAAAATTACATCACTTGATATAAAAACAGTCTTAGTTTGTAAACAATATAGTTTGTAACCTTTGACACCAGCAGGAAAACCAATGAAAATACACTTGATGGACCTAGTGTCAAATTTTGACCTATGGTGGGCTAAGGTTGAGGCATAGCATAAACAACCGAAAGTTTTCAAATGGCTATATGTAGGAGGTTGATTATGCAAGATTTCAAAAGGAGTTTTGTTGGCAATGATAGGAGAAGGAATCCAATTTATAAGATGAACGGCGTGACCGATACAACCAGACCAAAATGACTCAGACAAATGGGCTTGAAAACGTAAGGATTTGGCCACATTCAATATATGCTGATGTTTACGTTCGACAATGCTGTTTTGCCGAGGGGTCTGAGTGCAAGAAGTTTGATGGATAATGCCTTTTGCTGAATAGAAAGAAGGAGTGTTAAATTCCTGGCCATTATCAATACAAATTATTTTGACTTTTGTACTGAACTGTGTTTCAACAAAGGAATAGAAATTTTGCAATAATGGTCTTGCCTCACCTTTAGTTTTCATAAAATAAACCCAAGTGTGGCGACTATGGTCATCAACAACAGTTAAAAAATACTTATGGCCATATAACGAAGTCACATGATATGGCCCCTAAATGTCAATATGTATAAGATCAAAACAATTATCAGAAACAGAAGTACTAATTGGAAAAACATTTCTCTTTTGTTTGGCAAAGTGACAAATATCACAAGGAAATGAGTTCTATACAGTGATTGAAGGATCTAATTTGTTCAACAACTTTATTCTAAGAGTCGAGACATGGCCTAACCTATAATGCCAGAGATCCCATGACTTAGATGCATTATGTATAGATGATGTCAAAACAGAATTCAACTGTGGAAGAACAGAAACAGAGGACGACACAAATTGATAGAGACCTTGACTAAGCTTAGCTAATCTAATCATTCTCCAGTTCTTGGTATCCTGAATAACATAAAACTCAGGTTGAAACAACATGAAACAATTATGAGTTTGAGTGAGTTTACTAACAGAAATCAGGTTAAAAGAAAATGTAGGCACAAGTAAAGCATTATGCAAAATAAGGTCTAATGTAAGATATACTGTGCCAATATGTGTTACATTAGCAAAGTGGCCATTAGGTAGTTTAACACAAGAATTAAACACAGGTGTACATGAATGAAACAAATAAATAGAATAGATAATATGATCGGTAGCACTAGTGTCAAGAATGAATTGAGGATTATGAAAGGAAATATCAATGGAGTTACCTGACACAGAGGTGGTTTCAGGTTTCTGTGAGGTTGTACACACAAACTTACTGGTGGCATTCGCATGAGCCACTGGAAAAGAAGCATTGTCGGCTGTTTGAAGCATTTCAAGTAACTTAGTGTACCGATCCTTTGTAAATGGGAATGAGGTGAGATCTCCATAATTCTGAACATTAGCAGGAACAGAATGAATATCTTCTGCCTTGGACATAGTTGTATCAACATGATTAACTATTCCAACTCGAGACCTTGGTTTAAAACCAGGAGGAAAGCTGTGTTTCTTGAAGCACTTCTTAATAGTATGGCCCATATAGCCACAACGTGTGCACAAAGGTCTCTTAACATTGGAAGTTGATTTTCTGAAACCTCTACCGGAAGAATTGTAGATAGCTTTGTTAGCAAAAGCCGTTGATTCAACTTTCAAAGATGATGGAGGAAGAACTGAGTTGAGTTGCCGTTCATGTTGAAGCACCATAGCAAACACCTTGTTAATAGGAGGTAGTGGCTCAATAAGATCTGAGATCGAACCACAGCAAAGCCTTCATGCAGACCTTTTAAGAAGCAAATCACATGAGCATTCTCCTGGTAGACTTTGACTTTTTCCAAGGCTTTACAGCTACATTGTGGATTGCAAGTACAGCGCAATATAGGCCAGAGATTCATCAATTCATCCCATAACATCTTCAGCTGTGTGAAGTAATCTGTAACCGAGAGAGCATTTTACCGAAAAGAAAAAATCTCTTCCTGGAGCTCTGAAATACGGAAGTCATCCTGCTGCAAAAATCTTGCCTTCAAATCATTCCAAATCTCGACAACAGTGTCAAACCAAAGGATACTCTTGGCAATAGAAGGGGAAACGGAATGTAACAACCATGAAAGAACCAGTGTGTTACATCTCTCCCATGCCGGAAATAATGGATCTGTCACAGAAGGAATCACCAAAGATCCATTGATGAACTGAAACTTGTTCTTGGATAATAAGGCCATTTTCATGGCATGACTCCAAGAATGATAGTTTGAACCAGTAAGGACTGAGGAAACAAGAATCAGGGAAGGATTTTCATTGGAATGAATGAAAAAAGGATTAAAAGATGAATCCTCAAGCCCAGCCGTAGTCGTGATTGTGCTGGATAAGGAATTGGCTTGCTTCTCAGTACTCATATCGTTTCTCCGTTGGCTGTTTGGAAGAAAATAAAGGAAAAAAAAACAACCGAGAAATAAAAAAGAACGAGAAACGGGAAAAATGAAAAACTCAAGAGGCGTGAAGAAGAAATTTATGCCGCTCTGATACCATGCTAAAGTCTAAAGTGTGATTCGTATTATTCACTGTGCTGAAGGTACATATATATATATATACACACACACACACATACATATCAAGAGAAGCTTTAGGATAGTCTAAGTAAATTGCCACCTGTACAAGTAAAGAACATTTGAAAAAGAAAATAGAGTGCTCTGTATCCTCTGTTAATATCAAAAGAGGCAAAGAAAAGTCAAGAAGTGCAGCCGAAGTGGTGGAAGGTACGCCATTCTTTATGGCTGCCATAGTATCGATTTCAGCTGGAAAAGTTGGCCGAAAATCTTCCATATTTTATACAATAAAATGCAAAATTAATAATATACAAGAAGAGAAGTTAACAAATAAAACAAATAACTAAAATGTTATTGGCTAAAATAAAGCAAAGAAGAGTGGAATACAAGACAAAAACTGCTCAGCCAAGAAGAGTCCACGCCACATTCTACTGGCCATGTTGGTTGTATGACTGGAAAATATTTTTTTTTGGAAAAATAAAATACAAAGTGATGGTATAAATAATATAAAAGAGAAGAGAATTTACAATTTAACATGTGTATAATTTTTATTGGAGAAAAAAAAATTACAAAAGGAGGATGGCATTTGGTCAAAAACAGGACAGCAACAAGAAGCCTCTCCACCGTTACTTTATGCTACAGATTTCTTCAAGTTTTTACTGCTTGTTAAGACCAAAATGATGAAGAAAAAGATAAGAAGCTAGGCGGTCAATTACTATTGGTTGTCTTGAATAAAAGGAGACTAAAGAAATAAAACTTCAGCCAATTTTACACCTTCATCACTGTTTTTCTGCTATCATACGAGAACCAGAATTTGTTCAGCTTAGTGCTCTGTTTTGGCCATCGTTCTTACAAGGAAACTCAGCACAATTGAAGACCCTCGATACATAACCCCTTAAGCTTTCATCCTCAACCCTTCATACATCATTTAAACCATAAAAGAAACAAGAGAATAGGAGCTGAAATTGAAACAGAAACTTGTTCTGATTTGGAGGAACCATTCAATCAAGGTAAGTTTCAATGATTTCCATGGTTTTGTTGATATTCAATGATATATTTCTATGTTTCTAAACATGAGGAGCATGATTCTAGTATTAATTTTAGTTAAATCCTATTAAATCCTGGAATTAGCATAAGTTGAGATCTTGGTATAGACGGAAAACAAGTAAAGAATTAGACTAGAAATTGTATGATGATGATGAGAAATGAATTTTGGAATAGAAACAAATTGAAGAAGAAGCTTAGAATTGTAAAAAGGGTTGAAAAGAAAATTTTGGTTAGTGAATGAAATCTCGGTTGGACATGGAAGAATAGAAAATTGATGATTCATGCATGGAAATTTATTGAAGACTTACGTGGACTAAGAATCATCAAATAGAAAACAACAATTTAAGGAAAAGAGACAAAATCATGGAATGGCCATATAAGAGGATTCAGCCATGACAATTGGAAAGGGAAAAATGTGCTGCATGTCATAACGTATTAAGCTTTAGGAATAAACATAATAGCTAGACACAAAGACATGGAGTCGCCACCAACCATTCTAACCAAGGCGTGATTGGTCACTTATTCAAACTAAGGATAAGGCTTGACTACATTCAAAGACACTAGGGTTCGAGAGTACGGTTACTTGTAGGGAAGGATTAGCACTCCTACAACGCCCATCCTAAAATGGTACCAATTAGTTTTAGGTTATCTTTACAATTTGCTTTGAGTTCATATTAATTTCGATATACTTATGTATTGGGAAAATTTCTAAGATTTTTCCATCAATTTGGCTCCAATCTTAGAAATTCCCCTCACCTCAAGATATTCAAGGAGTCTCAATTGACTTTCTTGAATTCCATCGTCGGATTAATTAAATAATTTATGAAAATCTTATTCTTTCTAACGTTGACTCTAATTTCGACTCCATATTAATTTCTATATTTTTTAATCTTATTTCATATTATATTTATCTCTATATTTTATTTATTTATTTTATTTATTTAGAGAATAAATATGAATCATGGTTTATTGAAGATTTTCTTAAAAGCGTCCCATCAATTTGGCTCGGCTTAAGAGAAATCTTTTCACCTAGAAAATTCAAGGAGTCCCAATTGACTTTCTTGAAATTTCATCATTGGCATAATTCATATTTTTTATTTCCTATAATTTTTATTCTAAGCTATTTAGTTCATTTATCCAATTTTATTTAAATTTCTTTAATCTTAATCTTGATCTAATTTATTTTTATTTTATTTATTTCATTTATTTATATTTATTTAATAAACATGAATTATATTTTTATTGAAAATTCTTTCTAAAGTATTCCATCAATTTGGCTCAACTTAAGAAAGAATCATCTCACCTAGAAATATCCAAGGAGTCTCGATTGACTTTCTTGGAATTTCATCCTCGGTAATACTTCACATTTATTTCATTATTATCTAACCTTATTAATTACTAATTATTTTCAATCTAAGCTATTTCATTCTATTTATTTAATGTTTTCATCTAATTTATGTTCTTTGTATTTATATTTATTTATCTATATTTATTTATATTTTATTCATATTTAATTTACTAAGAATAAACATGTATTATAATTTATTGAAAATTCTTTCAAAAGTATTCCATCGATTTGGCTCAACTTAAAAAAGAATTTCCTCACCTAGACATTTTTAAGATGTCCCAATTGACTTTCTCAAAATGTCATCATCGGTAATTAATAATTATCTTCATATCTCAAAACTTTTTAATAACAATCTTAATTTTTTTTATAAGTATTTTTAATTTATAGATTTAATTTAAATCTATTTTTCCTAATAATTCTAACCTTCATATAGTCGTAACAGTAATTTACCAAAGGAGAAAAGTTAATTCTAATTTCCTAGTCCATAATTTATTCCTTTTATTTTCATGTTAATATCTAATTCTAAAGTAGCAAACTTGAACATATTATTTAATGAAAAAAAAAGAAAATTAATTATTAACCTAATAAAAAAAAAAATTTCACAATTAATAAGACATATAAATATTACAAAGAAAACAAACTAATTAGATAAGTTAAACTGATTTAAACAAACTAAGTAAATAAATAAAAATATCAGTATTTCAAATAAATTGCCAACGAAAAGAAAAAATAAATGTGGGGTCAAAAGCATTGATCTTCATGAATATGTACCTTGCAATGGTTGCTGGCAACAGACTCTTTTTTTCTTTTCTTTTTGACGTGTACCAATCCATGTTATACTCCTTAGCTTTCTTTATTTTTCTTTCCTTCAATGAACCAAGCCGTGTATGGCATGCACCAATCGCAAATTTTAAGCAGCAACGCAACAGAGTAGCAGGCGTAACAAGCAAGCAGCAGCGTTGTGTAGTAGTCGACGAAGATGACGACGGTGCAGCACCTTACAAATTGGCTGGACAGCAGCGGACACTATCAGGGAAGAGGCGAGGACGATGCAAACGAAGGACCTGGGCAGCGGTGCAGAGTGGTTGGTGATGATGGTCTTTTGGTTTGACGCAGGGAAGAGATGATAATGTAGGTGGCTCGGGTGAGGATGATGACTGTGATGATGGTGGTGCAAGGTAGGGCGGCAGTGGTGTGCGAGGGGCTGGACGTTGCAGGGAAGGGCTAGGCACAAGCCACGGCAGGGCAACAATGGAGGTGAAGATGATGATGTTGTGGGCTGTGTCGGCGTTGGGAAGTAGGAGCAATCCGTAATAGAAACGTGAACTTGCAGCAGACCGTGGATGAGATGTGGTTGTCCTTAGTATAGTGGAAACTTAGCAGTGATGATGATGGATGGTGAACCAAGGCTTGAAGAGGTCGGGACAACAAAGAGAAGGCTGCTCTACCATGTAGACACCGAAATGTGCAGGAAGCTAAGTTGAAGATGATGAACCGTGGCGATCCAGTGGCTAAGAGCAGTAGTACCATTTTTTAGGCTCTTTTCCAAGGTTTTCTAGGGTTCTTTTTCTAGGTTTTTTTTTTCTAAGGTTTTCTTTCTTTTCTCCTCCCCCCTTTAACCCAAGTTCTCCTTCCTTTTTATATATGTGTTTGTCTCTTTTTATTTAATTTTCCTTCCTTTTTCTTGGTACGGGTATTAAACCAATTTTATTTTCTTTCCATCCATGCACAAATTTGAGTTTGACTTGTATCTTCATTGATTCTCACTTGATTCACTCATTGATTTTGATTTTCTTTCTAAAATTTTCAAATTTTTGACTTTGCTTTTGTTTTAAGATTCTGATTTTTTTTTCAAGTTTCCCTTCTTTGATCACTTTATTTTGTTATTTTTTTCTTTTTTTTTATTTTCTTTTCATTTTTATTTTTTTATTTTTTTTAATAATATACAAGATAGTAATACAAAAATTAGATTCATCTTCTAATTATCAAACCCAATAGGCCTAATAACATTAAAAGACCTGGGACAAAATGGGGTGTCTACAGTTGCCCCTCTTTGTACATTTGCTATGAAATAGTAATTGTGCAAAGACATAGACATCCATTTTGTCCGCATCTATTTTATTATTTTTCCTTTTTTTTATTTTTTTTGTTTTGTTCCCTTTTTTTTGTGGATATTTACTCATTCTAAAAGAAATTGATTTTCATCATGAAAATGCTCCTCTAAACTTTAAATTTTCCCATTTTTTTAATCTTTCACCTAAAGTGCTCCTTCAACTAGGAAGGCCCTGAGATTTTGTTTTTTAGAATTTTTCATCTCTAAATTGCTCCTTCGACTAGGAAGGCCCTGACACTTTAAATTTTCTAATCTCTTAAATTGCTCCTTCAGCTAGGAAGGCCCTGACACTTTAAATTTTCTAATCTCTTAAATGCTCCTTCGACTAGGAAGGCCCTGAAACTTTAAATTTTCTCATTCTTAAATGCTCCTTCGACTAGGAAGGCCCTAAAACTTTAAATTTCTCATCTCCAAAATGCTCCTTCGACTAGGAAGGCCCTGAAACTTTAAATTTTCTTATCTCTTAAATGCTCCTTCGACTAGGAAGGCCCTAAAACTTTAAATTTTCTCATCTCCAAAATGCTCCTTCGACTGGGAAGGCCCTGAAACTTTAAATTTCTCTCTCCAAAATGCTCTTTCGACTAGGAAGGCCCTGAAATTTTAAATTTTCTCATCTCTTAAATGCTCCTTCGACTAGGAAGGCCCTGAAACTTTAAATTTCTCATCTCCAAAATGCTCCTTCGACTAGGAAGGCCCTGAAACTTTAAATTTTCTCATCTCTTAAATGCTCCTTTGACTAGGAAGGCCCTGAAACTTTAAAATTTCTCCTCTGTAAAATGCTCCTTCGACTAGGAAGGCCCTGAAACTTTAAATTTTCTCATCTCTTAAATGCTCCTTCGACTAGGAAGGCCCTGAAACTTTAAATTTCTCATCTCCAAAATGCTCCTTCGACTAGGAAGGCCCTGAAACTTTAAATTCTCTCATCTCTTAAATGCTCCTTCGACTAGGAAGGCCCTGAAACTTTAAAATTTCTCCTCTGTAAAATGCTCCTTCGACTAGGAAGGCCCTGAAACTTTAAATTTTCTCATCTCTAAAATGCTCCTTCGACTAGGAAGGTCCTGAAACTTTAAATTTGCTCATCTAAATGTGTTCAATTATGCTCGGAGGTTTTACGGATTGTACCCAGAGGATTTGATGAATCATGCCCGGAGGTCTTATAGATTGTACCCAGAGGTTCTAATGAATCATGCCCGGAGGTCTTACAGATTGTACCCGGAGGTTTTAATGAATTATGCCCGGAGGTCTTACAGATTGTACCTAGAGGTTCTAATGAATCATGCCCGGAGGTCTTATAGATTGTACCCAGGGGTTTTAATGAATCAAGCCCGGAGGTCTTACAGATTGTACCCGGAGGTTCTAATGAATCATGCCCGGAGGTCTTATAGATTGTACCCAGGGGTTTTAATGAATCAAGCTCGGAGGTCTTACAGATTGTACCCGAAGGCTTTGATCTTATCTCATCATTTCAATTCTATCTTCTAGATCATCTTATCATTCCAGTTTCTTCTTTTTGTTATTTTCTATCACATTTTTCCATCTCATCACATCTTTCAATCCCTTTTTCATTATCCCATGATAACCATACCTTTTTAGTTTCCTCTTCCTTTCCAAATTTTTAACATTTTTGTTTCAAAACTTCATACCTTTTTCGTCACATCTTATTCCTAATCCTTCTCACATTTTCTGATTTTCTTTTTCTTTTTTTTTTTTAAATTTTTCAAAATTTTTGTCATCTAATCTTTCAAAACTTTTTATCCTATTGTCTTAACAAAAAGTTCAAAAATTTTTTTTCTTTTTTGGTGTAAAAATGCATATAATGAAATGTCATGCATGTCATGAATGCAATGCAAATGATAAATAATGCCTTACCAAGTCACATCATCAATCTACCATATTCCTCTCTTCAAAAATTTGTCATCCTTTAATATTCTCTCTGCCTTATCATTCAATCTTTCAATGCCTCATCATTCTTCTTTCTTCAAATTTAGCAATCCTAAAATCATTTGCCCCATCATCATCGTTCATTCAGTCTTCTTCTTGCCCCACAATTCTTCTTTCTTTAAATTTAGCAATCATCACTCATTCAGTCTTCGCATTGCCCCATCATCATCATTCATTTAGTTTTCTTCTTACCCCACAATTCTTATCAAATTAAAATTCATCTATCCAAATTATAACAACAAAATCATCCCAAACTATTCACAAGAACACTTCACCACTTCTCATATCTTCAAGAAAATTCATGCTCTCAAATCAACAAAAGATTGCCCCAAGAATAGTCTTAAAAACACCATCACCACACTTGATTTCTTTAAAACAAAAACTTGCCCCCATAAAATCACAAAACTCTCATTTTTCGCTTCTTCAAGTTTCCTTTTTTGAAAATAGAAAATTGCCCCACATAATAATTTTCCAAGATAAAAACATTTGACATCTAAATCTCTTAAAAATTGGTGATTACTATTGAGAACAAATAGAATGAGTCATAACTTGGTCTAGCTAAATAAATAAACCGATTAAGTGCATCAAGGATGTTTGGTTATCAAGAAAGGTTCTATTGATCAATGTCTCTTCATCTAGGCTCACAAATGAAACAACTTCCTTGAAAATCAAAATTCCCTTTGTAAAAATAACTTTCACATAACACAATCCATTTTAGCACTCTCTTAATTTCTTGATACGTGGACTTTAACAAATGTCAAGAATAGCTGTGATGGCTCAAATTTTGGGGTAAGGAAACCAAAGATACAAATCTCAAGTCAAAATTTCAAAGTGATGGTTTTTGAATTTCTCAAAAGGTCTTGACTGAAAGCATCACTCTGGGTTTTCTTCTTTCTTGTTATTGCCTTAGTATAGTCACAAACAATGGCCTTGAGTTGTTTCAAATTTGCTCTAAACTGCCCTTTCATGGGTTTTCACCCTAGAGCTTCATTCTCTTTTTTTTTCTTCTTCTCTTTTTTTTTTATTGATTATTCTACCATGCATTTGAGAATTCAAATTTCATTCCAAACTAAGTAATGATGATGGTTTCTCAAAGAAAAGCTTTTCAATACAAGCATCTTTATTTGATCAAAATGGACTTTTAAGCACGTACCGTAGGCCAAGGTTTAGGGTTTTCAAAGAATGGATAAATAGGCCCAAAATAAGTGTTTTCAATGTTTATCGAACCAAGGATCATTTTTTCAATTGTGAACATCTGTCCTTCCTTCGAAACATTTTTCTTTTCTTTTCTAACCTTTTATTCTCATTCATTTCCTTTTCTCTTTTTTTTTTTTCACATCTACCTTTTTCATTTTTTTCAATTTCTTGTTTTTTTTTTCATATTGATTCCTATCTTCACATATCCTTCTTCGCACATTTGCCCCTTAATAAGGGCATCATTTTCTTGTATTTGACATAAGACCAATCACTAATGCTTCTAAAACTCCTCTGATGTATTTGTCTCTCCAATGTGGAGGGTGATCCTTGGTCAAGGTTCATTTAGAAAGAAATCAATAAGCTCAAAAGGGGTAACAAAGGGATGATTTCATTTCAGTAATAAGAATATGAAAGATGGCCATTTGTCATATCAAATATTGACACTTCTATTGAAAACCAATCCTCAAGATAAAAATTTGGCTTTTGAAATCATTTGAATATCCCTCGTGCATGGTTTCACAATCAATTTTTTCTTCTTTTCTTTTTTTTTTTTTACTTCTTTTGTTTTTTTCACTTCCTTGTTCTTCACTTTTTTTTTTCACGACTCATGCCCAGAATATATCAACTCAACTTTATGAAGGCCTTATGCAATGATTTTAATTATCATAGTTTAAAATAGAAAAAGGATATCAATCAAATTAAGAATGGCCATTAAAAGATGTTAAGGTTATCAAAAGCTTGGCTCTTTCAATCATTTTGCCCCAAGGTGTAGCGAAAGATGATTTGAGTTAGAAAGTTCAAGTTATGAGAAATAATTTTGGGTTGATGTGTTTGGGACTCTTAGCTTGGCCTTAACATTTATCAAATTTCCAAATACAAAGTCCTTAAGAGAATGCTTCATGAATTGGTCCTTCAAATCAATTTAAAAAGTTTTGCAAATTCATCAATCATTTCATTGCTCATTGCCTTAACGAAGATCATTGAATTCAAAAGTTCACCATGGTAAGCAAAAATGAATGAATTTCAAGCTTGTGTTTCTTTATGGATTCCAAGTTTTCACTGAATCGGAAAGTATACTGGAAATGTGATGGCTAGGTCTATTCATTCTCAATAACAATCACCAATGTTTTCAAAATTATTTTATTTCATCTATTTGGAAAGAAAAATATGGAAAGCATTTCAAAACAACTTGATGCAAATTTTAAGAATCTTGAGAACGTCTCACATCCACAAATTACATATAGGAAACTTGGCCTATGGAGAAGCAAACTTCCATTGTTCAATAAGATCTTAAGTCAAGGCACCACTACTGATGAGTTCTTCAACCTTTTCCTTCAACCTACACTTTTCTATTGAATGCCCAATTGTCCCCATGTGATATTCACATTTGCTATTTGGTTCATAACTCTTTGCTGTTGGGTTTGGAGTTGTTTTCAAAGGCATAGGCACCAGATACTGGTTCTTTATTAGAAAAGGCAATAGTTTAGAAATTGGAATTGGCAATCTCTTTACACCGTTTCTTGGCCTTCTTGGATTGCTTAGTAGGGTGGAGAGTGATTGAGGACAAAAGTTAGGTTGAAAAACATTTTGAGGAATTGACTGATAAGGATATGGACAAAGGTGGTGGGCTTGTTGCATGAGGTATGGGTAATATGGGGTATAACTTTCATATTGCTTTTCATTAGTCACAACCTGAACATCTTGACTCTCGTTATTGAATGTTGCACCTCTCATTGTATTTGCCCATTCGATCTTCCCGCTTTTTATAGCATATATATTCGATTATCTCACCAGAGAGTACCATATTTGTAAAGTTTTTGGCAACATTACCAATCATTCTCTCATAGTATGGAGCCTTAACAGACTTGTCGTCTCTTTCTCCGTAATGGGAGGCTGAACTTGAGCGGCAGTGTTTTCATCAACTCCCTTCCCTTTTGCCAAGCTCATCATGATCTCCATCATCTTGGCCAGTTGTTCCTTAGACTCTTCTTGGGCACCGACAATCTCTTGTTGCACATTTTCTATTCCATCAATTCGTGCCAATTGCTTATTCTCCATTACTCTTGTTTGCAAACAAGTATCGTGTAGGTGACTGGCAATTTTGATGGTCGAGCTATCTTCTCACCTTTATTACCATAGTCTAAGTCCAGATGCCATGATATGCAATTACAAACCTATGCATGAGATGCATGCTCAATTTATGTATGACCAAAAATGTCTAGATGTATAGGTGCAATGTTCAAATTGACATGTTATGCATCGCAAAATCAAAAGAAAGCCTCATGCGATGAATAGACACATTTCATCTCTTTATTTTCTTTATTTTGATTTTTTATTATTATATTTTTTGAAAAGAACAAATTTTCCTTCATGTGTCCTGATCCTTGGTTATCTCTACAAGATGAGATGGCATGGCTCTAACTTAAGTTGGCTTCTTAGGTTTCTCTATATGCTTGGTTTGGATAAGTCAGAATTCTAAAGGTTCTCAAATTGTTCCTCACTACCATCCATATAGGACTAGTAAGGCACCCAATCCTCACCCATCACAGGTTACAAACGGAAAGGTTCAATTTGAGTGAGAGTATTTCGCTAGCCATTGCGGAGGTATTACCTCACGAGAGTATAGTTACTTTACTTCCTCCTAAAAGGATGAGCCCGGGTAAAGGGCTGATGTATGCAAATGCACGTGAAGTGTGTGTTGAAGGAACATGTAATTATTAATGTCTTTTTTTCTTTTATAAAATTTAACACTCTTAAGATGAATCTAAGATAACCTAAAACCAATTGTTGGCTTGACCCTTTAACGTCCCCAGTGGAGTCGCCAAACTGTCATAACGTATTAAGCTTTAGGAATAAACCTAATAGCTAGACACAAAGACATGGAGTCGCCACCAACCATTCTAACCAAGGTGTAATTGGTCACTTATTCAAACTAAGGATAAGACTTGATCTACATTCAAAGACACTAGGGTTCGGGAGTACGGTTACTTGTAGGGAAGGATTAGCACCACTACAACGCCCATCCTAAAATGGTACCAACTAGTTTTAGGTTATCTTTACAATTTTCTTTGAGTTTATATTAATTTCGATATACTTATGTATTGGGAAAATTTCTAAGATTTTTCCATCAATTTGGCTCCAACCTTAGAAATTCCCCTCACCTCAAGATATTCAAGGAGTCTCAATTGACTTTCTTGAATTCCATCGTCGGATTAATTAAATAATTTATGAAAATCTTATTCTTTCTAACTTTGGCTCTAATTTCGACTCCATATTAATTTCTATATTTTTAATCTTATTTCATATTATATTTATCTCTATATTTTATTTATTTAGAGAATAAATATGAATCATGGTTTATTGAAGATTTTCTTAAAAGCGTCCCATCAATTTGGCTCGACTTAAGAGAAATCTTTTCACCTAGAAAATTCAAGGAGTCCCAATTGACTTTCTTGAAATTTCATCATTGGCATAATTCATATTTTTTATTTCCTATAATTTTTATTCTAAGCTATTTAGTTCATTTATCCAATTTTATTTAAATTTCTTTAATCTTAATCTTGATCTAATTTATTTTTATTTTATTTATTTCATTTATTTATATTTATTTAATAAACATGAATTATATTTTTATTGAAAATTCTTTCTAAAGTATTCCATCAATTTGGCTCAACTTAAGAAAGAATTATCTCACCTAGAAATATCCAAGGAGTCTCGATTGACTTTCTTGGAATTTCATCCTCGGTAATACTTCACATTTATTTCATTATTATCTAACCTTATTAATTACTAATTATTTTCAATCTAAGCTATTTCATTCTATTTATTTAATGTTTTCATCTAATTTATGTTCTTGTATTTATATTTATTTATCTATATTTATTTATATTTTATTCATATTTAATTTACTAAGAATAAACATGTATTATAATTTATTGAAAATTCTTTCAAAAGTATTCCATCGATTTGGCTCAACTTAAAAAAGAATTTCCTCACCTAGACATTTTTAAGATGTCCCAATTGACTTTCTCAAAATGTCATCATCGGTAATTAATAATTATCTTCATATCTCAAAACTTTTTAATAACAATCTTAATTTTTTTATAAGTATTTTTAATTTATAGATTTAATTTAAATCTATTTTTCCTAATAATTCTAACCTTTATATAGTCGTAACAGTAATTTACCAAAGGAGAAAAGTTAATTCTAATTTCCTAGTCCATAATTTATTCCTTTATTTTCATGTTAATATCTAATTCTAAAGTAGCAAACTTGAACATATTATTTAATGAAAAAAAAAGAAAAAAAATTAATTAACCTAAATAAAAAAAATTTCACAATTAATAAGACATATAAATATTACAAAGAAAACAAACTAATTAGATAAGTTAAACTGATTTAAACAAACTAAGTAAATAAATAAAAATATCAGTATTTCAAATAAATTGCCAACGAAAAGAAAAAATAAATGTGGGGTCAAAAGCATTGATCTTCATGAATATATACCTTGCAATGGTTGCTGGCAACAGACTCTTTTTTTCTTTTCTTTTTGACGTATACCAATCCATGTTATACTCCTTAGCTTTCTTTATTTTTCTTTCCTTCAATGAACCAAGCCGTGTATGGCATGCACCAATCGCAAATTTTAAGCAGCAACGCAACAGAGTAGCAGGCGTAACAAGGAAGCAGCAGCGTTGTGCAGTAGTCGACGAAGATGACGACGGTGCAGCAGCTTACAAATTGGCTGGACAGCAGCGGACACTATCAGGGAAGAGGCGAGGACGATGCAAACGAAGGACCTGGGCAGCGGTGCAGAGTGGTTGGTGATGATGGTCTTCTGGTTTGACGCAGGGAAGAGATGATAATGTAGGTGGCTCGGGTGAGGATGATGACTGTGATGATGGTGGTGCGAGGTGGGGCGGTAGTGGTGTGCGAGGGGCTGGACGTTGCAGGGAAGGGCTAGGCACAAGCCACGGCAGGGCAGCAATGGAGGTGAAGATGATGATGTTGTGGGCTGTGTCGGCGTTGGGAAGTAGGAGCAATCCGTAACAGAAACGTGAACTTGCAGCAGATCGTGGATGAGATGTGGTTGTCCTTAGTATGGTGGAAACTTAGCAGTGATGATGATGGATGCTGAACCAAGGCTTGAAGAGGTCGGGACAACAAAGAGAAGGCTGCTCTGCCATGTAGACATCGAAATGTGCAGGAAGCTAAGTTGAAGATGATGAACCGTGGCTATCCAGTGGCTAAGAGCAGTAGCACCATTTTTTTAGGCTCTTTTCCAAGGTTTTCTAGGGTTCTTTTTCTAGGTTTTTGTGACATCCTCGTCACTAACCAAATAACAACTAACTTTTAACTCAAATAACAAATAAATCGACTAGTTTATCCGATGTCAATCTCCCTTACTCTTATGCTTTAGGCATTTCTATCAGAGTATAATATTCATTTTCACATGCATAAAATTTTTCATTTATAAACATGTGCCATATACATCAGGATCTCAAATATTCATACACCCTAATCCCCAACATATACCAAACTGTAGTATTGTACTGTACATTAGCCGAAGTAACGGCCGACTAAATATACCTTCAAAGGATAAGTAGGAAGCGTGCCTCGAAGGTATCTCAAAAATCTCGAATGAGCTCCTCTATCCGGAGCAGAATTACTTCAAGTAATCTGTATGAAAAATAGTTGTAAAGGAGTGAGTTTACGCTCAGTAAGAAACTTATGTAAAAGAGCGTACTATATCACTATATGCAGTTTTCCTGCTTGGCTCTATAATGTCATGTAAAATCATTATAAAGCATAGTGCTTATATTTCTTTCGCAAATATCAAATACAAGTAAATCATGCTTTCAAATATTTCCACGGATCTCAAATCACGTGAAATCAAGTAGGCAGTTACAAATATTTTCAAATAGATGGGAGACAATTTATATCCAACAGATTCATGCACCAAGTAATTCTCATCATGGATACAGCAAATATATCCCGTAAAGGATAATCCAGAGAGACAATGGATACAGCAAATATATCCCGTAAGGGATAATCCAATAGATAAATCTCATAAGGATACCGCAATATATCCCGTTAGGGATAATCCTGAGAGATATCAAATAAATGGCGTACCCACGTATGGGCCAGGGATCCTCCCCAAAGCCGAATCAAATAAGAGACTCATGGCCATTGTCTATATCCCACAGTTTCACTAGTCAGGTGCCGTACTGCGGGTCTGAGGGCTGGACTAGAGCTCCTCAGTCAAATACAAGTAACAAATAATGTGCATGCTCTTTTGAGAGATTTATAGTCTCCAAAACCTTGTTCATATAGGTTTTAAACAAGTATGAATATCCTTTCTTAAAACAGGTTCTCAAAACCTTTCTTTCAAATAGGTAGTCGACTGGTCATATATGGCAGTCGACTGCTACCCCATGTTTTACCTTATTGAATTTCTTTCCCTTTTGAAATTCAATTATTATATTTTTCAAAATACAAATAGGGCAGTCGACTGGCCTCAAATGGCAGTCGACTGGTTTTGAAACAGAATGTTTCCCGAGAATTAGCAGTCGACTGGCCCCTTTGGCAGTCGGCTGGTTTTGAAACAGAATGCTTCTGGAAAATGGCAGTCGACTGGCCCCTGGGCAGTCGGCTGGTTTTGAAACAGAATGTTTTCCAAATAAAAGCAGTCGACTGTCCACCATAGCAGTCGACTGGTTTGAAACAGAATGATTTCTGGAAAAATGGCAGTCGACTGGCTCCCATGGCAGTCGACTGGTTTGCATCGATTTTCGAAAAACGGCGTTTTAGATGTCTCTAGGCAGTCGGCTGCTACTTAAGGCAGTCGGCTGCTCCTAGCCTAATTGGTACTAGGAGTAGGACCCAAATGGTACCCTTTTTCCTGAAATTAAATCAGCTGTACTTCTTTCCAAATCACACCAAAACATACTAAAACATGCGGACATAGTCACCCTACGTCCGTTACATAAATTCCTTACCTCAATTGAGATAAATCCACAAGCTTGGTAGCCAATCTACACTTGTCCTTTTCCACTTCTTCAAGCTGAAATCATCATGACAATTTAAACTTCAATAAACCTATTCTACCAACTCCATACAATACCAAACCCTCAATAAAATCAACTAAAACCTTCTAACTTGCTTACCTTTGAAATTTACCAAATCTTTGGATTTTGAGATCTACTTAACCACTTGGATTCACTCTCTCATATTAAAGGCATAGGTTAAGCTATTAACAAGGATCGTTTTTCTTTAGAGGAGCTTAACGAATCGATGACCTGAAATGGTGGTTTGTCAAGGTGAGAAGCTTGGACACTTAGAGGAAAAAAATGGAAGCAACGAGAGGGAGAGGAAGATGGGCTGTGTCGTGGGGTACAAGAGGTGATGATGATGATGATGGTGAGTCATGGTTTTCATTAATTGCCCATTAAATTCATTCTCATCATCTCAGCCATTGACCATCCATTGACTCTTTGACCTTTAATTATTTGACCATCAATCCCTTTAATTCCCTCTATGTCCTATGCATCATTTATATATCAGAATTTCATATTTATTTCATTAATTCAAGCTGGAAAACTGTACAAACATGGGAAAATTACAGAAATTTAGGGATTTCACATTCTCCCCACCTTAGAGAATTTGGTCCTCCAAATTCAAGTAAGGTTATGTCTCAAACAATTCCGGATATCTCTCTCTCATCAAGTTTTCTAGTTCCCAAGTAGCTTCTTCTGTAGTATGGTGTTGCCAGAGAACTTTAACCAATGGAATCGTCTTTGACCTCAACACCTTATCTTTCCTATCCAAAATCCGAATCGGTTTCTCCACATAACTCATGTCTTCTTGAATCTCTAAGGGTTCATATTCAATGACATGAGATGGATCCGGATTATACTTCCGAAGCATTGATACATGAAATACATTGTGTACTCCATATAACTCCGGAGGCAATGCCAATCTATAGGCCACATCTCCAACACGATCTAGGATCTCAAATGGTCCGATATAACGAGGACTTAACTTACCTCGTCGGCCAAATCTCATAATCCCTTTGGATGGAGAGACTTTCAAAAACACATAATCTCCAACCAAAAACTCAAGTGGCCTCCGTCGAACATCTGCATAGCTCTTTTGTCGATTCTGAGCTGTCTTAAGTCTTTGACAAATCAGTTTAACATTCTCAGAAGCTTGCTCGACTAAATCTGGAGCCAACAACTTGCGCTCGCCTACTTCTTCCCACCCAATCGGTGATCGACACCGTCTTCCATACAAAGCCTCATATGGTGCCATCCCGATGCTTGTATGATAGCTATTATTATAAGCAAACTCAGCCAATGGCAGATGGTCGTCCCATGAGCCTTTAAAATCCAAAGCACATGCTCTCAACATATCCTCGAGCGTCTGAATAGTGCGCTCGGACTGCCCATCAGTCTGCGGATGAAAAGCTGTGCTAAAATTCAGCTGAGATCCCATGGCTTCCTGAAAATGTTCCCAAAAGTGAGAAGTAAACCTGGAATCTCTATCCGATGTGATGCTCACTGGAACACCATGTAGTCTGACGGCTTCTCTCACGTATAAGTCTGCCAAAGCGCTAAGTGTATCTGTAGACTTCATAGGTAGGAAGTGAGCTGACTTCGTCAATCTATCTACTATCACCCAAATACCATCATGATTTCTCTTGGTCTTGGGCAATCCCATAATGAAATCCATCGTAATGTGTTCCCATTTCCACATAGGTATAGGTAGAGGATGCAGTAATCCTGCTGGCTTTTGGTGCTCTACCTTGACCTGTTGACAAGTAAGACATTTCGCCACAAACTCAGCTATGTCTCTCTTCATGCCAGTCCACCAATACACCTTGCGAAGATTGTGATACATCTTCGTGCTTCCCGGGTGTAATGTGTACCTAGTGGAATGTGCTTCTGTTAGGATCAACTTCCTCAATTCATTATCCTTAGGAACACATATACGGTTATTAAACCTCAACATCTCATCTTTACCCATATGGAATTCTGAGGTCATACCCGATTGAATCTCATCCATAGCCTCAATACACTGAGTATCCTCTCTTTGAGCAACCCGGATTCTATCCATCAACTCTGGCTCAACTCTTAAACTAGCTATCATTCCAAATTGCTCATTAGGCATAACGTTAAGGTTGAGACTTGTGAATTGCTCAATTAGTTCATGCTCTTTTATCATCATATAAGACACCATGCTAATATGCTTCCGGCTCAGAGCATCCGCCACCACATTTGCTTTCCCCGGGTGGTACATGATCTCACAATCATAATCCTTCAGAAGCTCTAGCCACCTTCTTTGCCTCATATTCAATTCCTTCTGGGAGAACAAGTATTTCAGACTTTTATGATCCGTAAAAATATGAAATCTCTCACCATACAAGTAATGCCTCCATATCTTCAGGGCAAACACTACTGCAGCTAACTCCAAATCATGAGTCGGGTAGTTCTTCTCATGGTCTTCAATTGTCGGAACCATAGGCTACTACCTTATCATGCTGCATTAATACGCATCCCAAACCTTGCCCTGAGGCATCACTATATACTTGCAAATCCACCTGAACCACTAGGAATGGTGAGGACAGTGCAGTCGTTAACCTACGCTTCAACTCTTGGAAACTTTGTTCACAAGCTTCATTCCATTCATATCTCACTTCCTTGCGCGTCAGTCTCGTCAATGGAGCAGCTAGCTTTGAGAAACCCTCTACAAATCTTCTATAGTAGCCAGCTAAACCCAAGAAACTCCTAATCTCCGTTACTGTCTTCGGTCTTTCCCATTGGACCACCGCTTCAATCTTTGATGGATCAACTGAAACTCCATCTTTACTGATCACATGACCTAAAAAGGAGATATTATCAAGCCAAAACTCACATTTACTTAGCTTGGCATACAGTCCTCGATCTCTGAGGGTCTCCAAAACAATCCTCAAATGCTGCTCATGTTCTTCCCATGACCTCGAGTACACCAAGATGTCATCGATGAAGGCAATGACAAACTGGTCTAAGTATTGCTTAAACACGTCATTCATCAAGTTCATGAAAGCTGCGGGTGCATTTGTCAGTCCAAACGGCATCACCAAGAACTCGTAGTGACCATACCGTGTTCTGAATGCAGTCTTAGGGATATCTTCATCTCTGATCTTCAATTGATGATATCCCGACCTCAAGTCTATCTTGGAAAAGACTTGTGCACCCTTGAGCTGATCCAAGAGGTCGTCTATCCTGGGAAGAGGATACTTATTCTTGATGGTCACTTTATTCAACCACCGGTAGTCGATGCACAACCTCATACTACCGTCCTTCTTCCGAACAAATAGCACAGGAGCACCCCAAGGGGATACGCTGGGTCGTATGAATCCCTTGTCTAGTAACTCCTGAAGTTGCTTCTTCAGTTCTTCCAATTCTACCAACGCCATCCGATAGGGAGATCTCGAAATGGGCTCCGTCCCCGGCACCAAATCGATAGTGAACTCCACCTCCCTATCCGGAGGAAGTCCTGGAAGATCATCCGGAAATACTTCGGAAAATTCCTTAACTACTGGAATTTCATGAAGTGTGGGACGTTTCTGATCTACGTCCACCACGTGTGCTATGAACCCTTCACATCACAAATATGTTCTATCAATTAAATCTCAATTAAACCAAGCAAATAATTATGCTTTTGCATTACCTATTTGCAAAATTTACAACATAGTACGGGAAAGGAGAAAATCACACTCTTAGCATGACAATCTATCATCACATGATTCTCAGCTAACCAATCCATTCCTAATATAACATCAAATCCAGACATATTTAATAGGATTAGGTCAGCTATCGACTCTTTTTCTCCTACCCGTAGCTTACAATTACGATACACTATGTCCGTCATCTGAGATTCCCTAAATGGAGTAATTATTTGTAGCAATCTTCCTAACTGCTCAGGCTCAATATTTAATCTCCTAGTAGCCATAGGGGAAATAAAAGAGTGCGTAGAGCCTGGATCAAATAAAGCAAGGACATATGTATCATTTAGGTAAATCTTACCCTGAATCATCTTCGATGAAGCATCAGCGGACTCCTTGTCAATAGCAAATACCCGTCCCTGAGTCACGGGTGCCTTTCCTTTCTCTGCCGCTGTGGCCTTACGCTGGGGTTGTGGTCTTAGATTGCGGTTGAGGGGTCTTTTCTGACTCTTCAGGTGCCCTCTGATTTATCTTGGGACAATCTTTGATTCTATGTCCCTGTTCACCACACCAATAACACGCCCCACTCGCCAACCGACAAGGCTGTGCTCCATGGAATTTCCGCATTGCACACACCTCGGCATCATACTCCTCGGTGAGCTAGCGGTACTACCAACCGGATGTTGGAATCTTTCATCACCTATTTTGATCCCGGTGGATCTAGGAGTTCCTACATCATAATCACCATAACTCCTATTTAACATAATTCCATGTAATTATTCAATTAAGACACTTTATTTTCGTATAATGGACTTGCTTACCTGTCGAGGCTTTATCATAAGGCCTATTCCTGCTAGATGGATATCTATCCCTCGAGGCCTTCTCATCTGACTTCCGTTTCATAGGTTCTTTACCCTTATTCCTTGCTCGGAAGTCTGCCTGATGAAACTCATAGTCCTGCTCACATAGTTGAGCCTTACGGACTGCCTCGCCATAGGTAGTGATGTCCAACGGGTATAGCTTAGACCTAATGGAAGGTCTCAATCCCTCCATGAATCTGTAGGTCTTGTGATCCTCTCTTCTCAGTACCTCAGGATCAAACCTGCTCAGTGTAATGAACTTCGACTCATACTGGCTAACCGTCATACTTCCTTGAGTCAAGTTCAAGAACTCTACTTGTAATCTCCTCTGAGCAGTACGTGGGACATATTGTTCATTAAAAGCTTCTACAAATCTATCCCACGTCACCTCTGGATACTTAGCTTCTAATACTGTCTGAGTAGCCTGCCACCATGGCTCAGCCTCATCCACCAGCAAATAGGCGGCTAATCCCACCTTCTCTTTCTCCGTACAAGCCATGTATCCGAATGACTTAGTAACCGCTTTCATCCAGTTCTCTGCGGCTACTGGATCACTGTCCCCTTTGAACTTTGGCGGATCCAGCTTCTTAAACTCCTTTATTAATGCCACACTGCAGTAAGCCGTAGGATCTCGCCTCTCACTAGCTGGAACTGGTGGGGGTTGTACCACAGAAGTAAGAGGTACTGTAGGGGTAACTGCCGGTGCACTAGCGGCCACGTCCGGAAATTTAGCCATAAACTGGGTGAACATTGCGGACATGTTTTCCATATGTTTCTCCATTTTAGCTAGCCTCGTATTCGGGCTATGCGGTGGAGATGGATGAGGAGACGGAACTGGGGGCTCTTCAGTGTGACCCCGTCCTCTTCCTCGTCCTCGTCTAGTACCCCTCCTTCGAGTACTCATTCTGTTAAGATCATAATCAAATAACATCATTTAGTATAACCTTGAGCCGTTATACTCCTCAAAATCAAGTAAGCTAGTACAGTACATTGGGGAATTACTCTACTTCTAGCTAATTGACATCGATAAGCTTCAGTCGAATCTGCTCTGATACCAATCTGTGACATCCTCGTCACTAACCAAATAACAACTAACTTTTAACTCAAATAACAAATAAATCGACTAGTTTATCCGATGTCAATCTCCCTTACTCTTATGCTTTAGGCATTTCTATCAGAGTATAATATTCATTTTCACATGCATAAAATTTTTCATTTATAAACATGTGCCATATACATCAGGATCTCAAATATTCATACACCCTAATCCCCAACATATACCAAACTGTAGTATTGTACTGTACATTAGCCGAAGTAACGGCCGACTAAATATACCTTCAAAGGATAAGTAGGAAGCGTGCCTCGAAGGTATCTCAAAAATCTCGAAATGAGCTCCTCTATCCGGAGCAGAATTACTTCAAGTAATCTGTATGAAAAATAGTTGTAAAGGAGTGAGTTTACGCTCAGTAAGAAACTTATGTAAAAGAGCGTACTATATCACTATATGCAGTTTTCCTGCTTGGCTCTATAATGTCATGTAAAATCATTATAAAGCATAGTGCTTATATTTCTTTCGCAAATATCAAATACAAGTAAATCATGCTTTCAAATATTTCCACGGATCTCAAATCACGTGAAATCAAGTAGGCAGTTACAAATATTTTCAAATAGATGGGAGACAATTTATATCCAACAGATTCATGCACCAAGTAATTCTCATCATGGATACAGCAAATATATCCCGTAAAGGATAATCCAGAGAGACAATGGATACAGCAAATATATCCCGTAAGGGATAATCCAATAGATAAATCTCATAAGGATACCGCAAATTATCCCGTTAGGGATAATCCTGAGAGATATCAAATAAATGGCGTACCCACGTATGGGCCAGGGATCCTCCCCAAAGCCGAATCAAATAAGAGACTCATGGCCATTGTCTATATCCCACAGTTTCACTAGTCAGGTGCCGTACTGCGGGTCTGAGGGCTGGACTAGAGCTCCTCAGTCAAATACAAGTAACAAATAATGTGCATGCTCTTTTGAGAGATTTATAGTCTCCAAAACCTTGTTCATATAGGTTTTAAACAAGTATGAATATCCTTTCTTAAAACAGGTTCTCAAAACCTTTCTTTCAAATAGGCAGTCGACTGGTCATATATGGCAGTCGACTGCTACCCCATGTTTTACCTTATTGAATTTCTTTCCCTTTTGAAATTCAATTATTATATTTTTCAAAATACAAATAGGGCAGTCGACTGGCCTCAAATGGCAGTCGACTGGTTTTGAAACAGAATGTTTCCCGAGAATTAGCAGTCGACTGGCCCCCTTGGCAGTCGGCTGGTTTTGAAACAGAATGCTTCTGGAAAATGGCAGTCGACTGGCCCCTGGGCAGTCGGCTGGTTTTGAAACAGAATGTTTTCCAAATAAAAGCAGTCGACTGTCCACCATAGCAGTCGACTGGTTTGAAACAGAATGATTTCTGGAAAAATGGCAGTCGACTGGCTCCCATGGCAGTCGACTGGTTTGCATCGATTTTCGAAAAACGGCGTTTTAGATGTCTCTAGGCAGTCGGCTGCTACTTAAGGCAGTCGGCTGCTCCTAGCCTAATTGGTACTAGGAGTAGGACCCAAATGGTACCCTTTTTCCTGAAATTAAATCAGCTGTACTTCTTTCCAAATCACACCAAAACATACTAAAACATGCGGACATAGTCACCCTACGTCCGTTACATAAATTCCTTACCTCAATTGAGATAAATCCACAAGCTTGGTAGCCAATCTACACTTGTCCTTTTCCACTTCTTCAAGCTGAAATCATCATGACAATTTAAACTTCAATAAACCTATTCTACCAACTCCATACAATACCAAACCCTCAATAAAATCAACTAAAACCTTCTAACTTGCTTACCTTTGAAATTTACCAAATCTTTGGATTTTGAGATCTACTTAACCACTTGGATTCACTCTCTCATATTAAAGGCATAGGTTAAGCTATTAACAAGGATCGTTTTTCTTTAGAGGAGCTTAACGAATCGATGACCTGAAATGGTGGTTTGTCAAGGTGAGAAGCTTGGACACTTAGAGGAAAAAAAATGGAAGCAACGAGAGGGAGAGGAAGATGGGCTGTGTCGTGGGGTACAAGAGGTGATGATGATGATGATGGTGAGTCATGGTTTTCATTAATTGCCCATTAAATTCATTCTCATCATCTCAGCCATTGACCATCCATTGACTCTTTGACCTTTAATTATTTGACCATCAATCCCTTTAATTCCCTCTATGTCCTATGCATCATTTATATATCAGAATTTCATATTTATTTCATTAATTCAAGCTGGAAAACTGTACAAACATGGGAAAATTACAGAAATTTAGGGATTTCACAGTTTTTTTTTCTAGTGTTTTCTTTCTTTTCTCCTCCCCCCTTCAACCCAAGTTCTTCTTCCTTTTTATATATGTGTTTGTCTCTTTTTATTTAATTTTCCTTCCTTTTTCTTGGTACGGGTATTAAACCAATTTTTTTTCTTTCCATCCATGCACAAATTTGAGTTTGACTTGTATCTTCATTGATTCTCACTTGATTCACTCATTGATTTTGATTTTCTTTCTAAAATTTTCAAATTTTTGACTTTGCTTTTGTTTTAAGATTCTGATTTTTTTTTCAAGTTTCCCTTCTTTGATCACTTTATTTTGTTATTTTTTTCTTTTTTTATTTTCTTTTCATTTTTATTTTTTTATTTTTTTAATAATAGACAAGATAGTAATACAAAAATTAGATTCATCTTCTAATTATCAAACCCAATAGGCCTAATAACATTAAAAGACCCGGGACAAAATGGGGTGTCTACACTGCAAATTAGGGATTTTGATAAAGAATAATTATAGAAATTAAAAGAGAAGGATTGGTGAAATTAAAACCGAAAAAGAAGTTAGAATGAGGAAGTTGAGTTTTAGCACCAGTGTAATTTATACTGGTTGTGCTTATAATATGACATTAGTGGCTGCATTTTATGAGTATTAGTGACTTAAAAATAAGAAGAAGAATATTAATAATTTTTGATAAAATTATTTTGTAGCCCGAGTTGACGGATTTCGATTAGCGTAATCGGGACGATCGTCTTCATAAGACTGGTAAGGGATGTGTGTGTGAATTTGTAGGGATATCCGAATGCATGGTTTTTGTGCTATGAATTTTATAAGATTTATTGGATATTGAATTGCCTTGAGATTGTGTTTGAAAGTGCAGGTAGGCTAGGACTCTGGTAGTCGTTATGCTACCAAAATTTACTAAAGATATTTCCAAAAATATTATTAAATATTTTAGTGCATTATTGGTATTTTTCCTAGCTCAAAAGTGATAAATTAATGATTTTTCATAAATGGTGAATTTACCGAAAAGTATTTATTAAATATTCATGATACCGATTTCGGTAAAGATTAAACTACCAAAAATTGATTACACGTGTTTTATAGGGAAATGTGTGATTGGTGAAGTGAAATAGTGAATAGTGAATATTTTATAAATAATTTTCAATATAATATTCACTAATTTATTATGATTTTCTTTTATGGATTAAATAAATTTTATCACGTGTAATGATTTTCATAAAGGCTTTATAATTGTATAACTATTGTTTTGAGACTAAAATGTCTCTGCACGTGTTTTATAGTGAAAAATGTGTTGGTGGAATTATTGTTAATTTTGGAAAATAAATATTTTTATTTTTTCATTAAGTATAAAAATATTGGAATTGATTTCCAATAATTTTGAATTTCAAGTTTTGGAAAGAAAGTATGGAAATATGTGTGTATGTATTCTACAGTGAAAAAGAACAGTTATGAAATTTTATTACTATTGTGTGATTATCTTATAAACTGTTTTTCACTGTACGAAATATTATGATTTGTACCTTTATGGATTTTCTGGAAAACATCATTGATCTTACTAAATTCCATAAAGGTAATGAGATTTCTTATATACTGTTTTGAGACTGATAGGCCCCGTATCATGCTCATGTGTCACGTGTTTCATGTGTTACTCATGTGTGAAGCTGTTGACAGTGATCCTGTCTTCAGTGTCTTGGTTGACACCTGATTAGTGTACGACCGAGGACACCTATAGACTATGGTCATAGATCTCATGTGTTTATTATACTGTCCCTACAGGGATCTTACGTGTACCCTATTATTTCCTATAGGACTTATAGCATGATATCATTTGGGTGTTGCCTGGTCTCCATTATGATTTCATGTGTTATTATTGATTTTAGTGATATTTTCAGAAAACTATGATGATTTTCTGAAGTGTTTTATTACTAAACTGTTATTATAATTAAAAACAGTTATTTTACTCTTGCACGTGTGAAAGCAATGATTTCAGCGGTGGAAACTTTGTGATTATCAAGTGTATGAAATATTTATATGCAGTAATTTGAAATAAGTATATATGAAAAAAAATAAATTTCTGCTCCCTATAGTCGCTCTGGGTTTCAGGACAAGACAAGTATTTCAAAATACCTTCCTTACTCTATCTGGATTTCCCGACCGACTATAGTATCATTTCCTTATAGTGTGCCCAGCATACCAATAGTAAACAAAAAGGTTTTACTGTATATAGTCTTCGTGATATCAAAATTTGCATACAATTCTCTTACTGAGTCGTGGTTTGCTCACCCCTTACTTTCAAAGTTTCCAGATTAATCATGAGGATTATTTGATGGCCTCCTCAGTTAAATATAGCTGCCAGTAGCCCACTGAAACAAAGAGCAATGAAATTTTAAGGTACAGTCTTTTCTCTTATATATTCAGACACTTGTATACAGTACTACATCATTGTAAAATAGGAACAGGGGATGTAATATATAAGAAATATTATAAATTTTCATTTGCTGAATTTACTAAATAAATTAACGGTTGCCATTTATTACTGTTACTGATCACGTGTTAAAGGCATCACAAACAGCCCAACCGGTAAAAATGTGTGGGGTTAGGGTTTAGAGAAAAGGTGGTTTTATATCTCAACCTTAAAGTCTAAACGGTGTCGGTGAGCTTTAGTTTTTTTTTTTGTTTTGGTTACACCTTTGCTTTTCATTTATAAACTGAAGGGACGAGATAAAAAAATATAAATTATTTTTATCTTGGTTTATTTTCAATTTGTTTATAGATTATATTTGTATTTATCTTTTGGGTTCATTAAGTTTTAAGTCTTTATGGGAATTGGTTAGGATAGCTAAATTACTTTTTTGTCTCATAATTATTGTGTTAGCATTACTTTTGGTCTTTTTTAAACTGATTTTTATTTTAAAATATATTATTAATTAAAATATGAAAAAATATAATTTTAAAAAATCTCGAATGAAAAGATTTCAATTTCAAATATAATCTTAAAGGATTGTTTTAAATATTGAAATTTGAGTTAGTTTTATTAAAAAATAGATAAAAAAGAAGTAAAGGATTGTTTTAAATATTAAAATTCAGATTGATTTAAATATAAAAAAATCATATAGTGGTTGAGTTCCGCAAACAAAATCGTTATGACAAATATTTTATCATGTGATATATAATAAACTATATTATCTCTTAATTAATCTCTTATCATGTGATTTTAAAATAAAATACGTAAACTATATAATTGATTTGTGTATCTTACTATATTGATTTGTATGTAAAGTTATAGTAATCTCTTATTATGCAATATATAATAAATTATACAATCTCTTATTATAATATATGTTTTAATTATAATCTCTTATTATGGTTTTGGATTTTTTTTTAATTTTTAGAAGTATAATCTCTTGTCATGTGATCTAGAATCAAGTACATAAAATAGATCACTAACATGTAAATTTATCCTAATAATTTGAATGTTATTGTTACATTATAATGATATCTTATGGTATGATATAAAATAAATTATATAATATTTTGTTGTAAACTCTTATAATGTAATTTGAAATAAAGTATATAAAATAGTTAATAAATACTTTATTATCATAATTATTTGCATGCTATTGTCACCTTAAAATAATATATTATCATGTGACATAGAATCAACTATACAATTACTTAATTAATCTCTTATAACTAGTTTAAAATAATTATATAAAATAGATTATTGATATGTTTATCTTATTATAATGATTTGTACATTATAATAATCTTTTATCATGTGATACAAAATAAATTATACAATCCCTTATAGTATATTATAGTTTTAATTTCAAACATTTTTCGTTTGAATCTCTTATCATACTTATAAAATAAACTATTGTTTCTAATTTCAAACATTTAATCTCTTATAATATATTTATGTAATTTAGACTAACTTTATCAATTAATTACCATAATATTGAACAATTAAATAAATGAATAGAATAATGAAGAAATACATATTATATATATTAAGATTTGCATTATACTAAAGTATTATATATAATATATGTGTGTGTTAAATTATCAATACGTTAAGAATTGTATATTAACATATTATGAAAATTTTTTTTAATTGACTTTTAGTATTTTATATCTAAAATTTTGAAATCTTATTATCTTTAGCATAACTATTTAATATATTTTTGTAAGGAATAATAACAATATTATTATTCCGTTTCATTAAACTATTCTTTTGGCTAACCATGTTTTATTAGATTTTATAACTAAAATTTGAAGTACAATTTATTTTGACGTAAAAATAATTTCTACATGACATTATATCAAATTACAAAGTTGGTTCACTTGGTAAAGCCTTTAATAACAAAGGTTTGCCAAGGTTCAAATTTTTGTATGGGCATATATTTTGCTAAGCTTCAAATATTAATAAAAGGGTAGCGGGTTCGGGTATCCGATATTATCCGAATAAATGATAATCCGGTTCGGGTATAGGGTACCCTAAAGGTGTTACCCGAATTCGACTTGAGTATTAAATATACTACTCGAACTTTACAATTACCCAATTATAAGATGCCCGAACCCGATATAATCTGGTCAGGTAATGCCGGGTATCCTATTATAAACTACTGTAGACACCCCATTTTGTCCGAGGTTTTTTAATGTTATTGGGCCTATTGGGTTTGATAATTAGAAGATGAATCTAATTTTTGTATTACTATCTTGTTTATTATTAAAAAATAAAAATGAAAAGAAAATAAAAAATAGAAAAAAATAAATAACAAAAATAAAGTGATCAAAGAAGGGAAACTTGAAAAAAATCAGAATATTAAAACAAAGGCAAAGTCAAAAATTTGAAAATTTTAGAAAGAAAATCAAAATCAATGAGTGAATCAAGTGAGAATCAATGAAGATACAAGTCAAATTCAAATTGGTGCATGGATGGAAAGGAAATAAAGTTGGTTTAATACCCATATCAAGAAAAGGAAGGAAAATTAAATAAAAAAAGGGGGGCTGGCCACTAGGGGAGACACGGAGGGAAAAAGAGAAAAAAAAACCTAGAAAACCTTAGAGGAAAAGATATAAAGCAGACGAAGTGAAAAGAGAGGGGGGGGGGAGAAAGAAAAAACCTAGAAAAAAAAAACCTAGAGGAAAAAGGAAACCTAGGGGGCGGCAGTGCATGAGAAGGAACTCAGCTTTCGTTACCATCATTTTCTCTTCCTGCCATTGCCGGCCATAGCCACTGTCTATGATCCTCTTCAACCTAGCCTTCTACCAGTAGTCGATTCACTGCTAGTTTCTTGCTCTAAACACTTGCTCTAACAAGGTTCTAGTCTTTGCTTCACCACTTTTTGTTTTCTTCCCCATTCAAGGTCTTCCCGGGATATCAGTTCTAGGTATTTTCTTCCCTGCTTTGCTTCTATTCAAGGGTTTTGCAGAAAGCATCAGCTAGCTAGAGAAAAGGAAGAGCAGCAACCTAAGGAAAAAAAGAAAGAGTGAGAAAAGAAACAGGGAGCAGTGCCAAGAGTTTTGGAGTAACAGTTAGGTCAGTTGCTGCTATCGATTTGCCACGCTTGGATCCTTGGTAGAACCGAAAACTGCTGTAACTTGCGAAGTGCTGCAGATCCGATAGTTGTAGAGTCTGAGTTGAATCCAAGCCTTGAGCAGGACAGCTAGGTACGTACTGCTACTTTGTGCGTGAGTGCTGGGTTGGTTTGATTTGCTTGGGTGTGGGCAGTAGGCATTGCTCGAGGGACGTGGCTAAACCACTGCTGGTTGTTGCGTGAAGTGCTTTTGCCAATACCACACTTGTTGCTATTGTTTGTTTTATATACAAGTTCAAAAAGGGGGTTAGCAACGTGGAAGAGGAAAGGAAGTTAGAAAGCACTTGGTCTTTGCTGTATGTTACGGTTTCTGGAGTGGCTGTGTGGCATCTTAGGTGTGAAACAAGGGGGTTGAAGCGTGGCTGTTTCCTTGCCGGAGTGGGGCGTGCATGGCTGCTGTCTTTTCCGGGTGTAGCTGGTCAGTGCTGCACCGATCCAATTCGCCATGCCACCTCCTTGTTGCATCCAAGCTGCTACCTGCAAGAAGAGAAAACATAGAGAAGCTTTGAGGAAGAAACAGGAAACTGAGACAAGAGAATAAAGAAAAGAAAGAAAAGAAAGACAAGGAAAGGCAACACATGCAGGTACGTGTATATATATGTCTGTGTATATAAAACTGATGAATAAATTAATAATTTATTTAACTTATTAATTGGTAAACATTTGCATGATATTTTAATAATTCAATATATTGACCACTTGACACTAATATTTAACTTAATGTAATTGTTTTAATTGTATAGGATAATGTATAATATGGGTTTTAATAATTGACATGATAATTTAATTTGTGATAAAAAATAATTTATGTTAGTTAATTAATTTAATAACAATTTAATGATTTAATATGAATTAGTTAATTGTGTATTTATTTGCATGACTTGCATAATATGATTTGATTTACTTTACATGATTTAATTACTTTGATAACATTTGATTAATATACATGTGTTGAATAAATAATTTGTAAGTTGATAATTTGTTTAGTTTAATTCGTATGATATATTTTATTTTATTTTTACATATACAATATGATAAATATTAGATAAATAAAGTAATATAAAAAATAAATGAATTACAGGAAAAATGCAAGTAAGAAATAAAAAAGAATAAAGATAGAATAAAATAATAAAAAATACGAATATTCCGACGATGGAACTCTAGAGGCATCACGCTTAAGTGGTACTTTAGAGATCTTGAGGTAAAAAATCTTATCCAAGGCCTCACCAGCTTAATGGAGGGTCTAGATAGGATTTTTGTAACAAATAATTCATATTCATATTCATTTTAAAAGAAAATATATATAAAATAAATTTATTATAAAATAACAGTAAAAATAATTAGTTATAAAATTAGAAAATATATTAATGATTAATAATAATATAATAAAAATAGTAATGGCAAATAAAGAGGGAAATAAATGAAATAACCAAAGTTAGATATTAAAATAATAAAAAATGAATATGATTACTCCGATGATGAAATATCAAGGAATTACGCTCAAGTAATTTTCTTGAAATGTCTAGGTAAGAAAGTTCTATTCGAGGCCTCACCAGCTCAATGGAAGGTCTAAATAGGTCTTCAATAAAAAGTAATTTATATTTTTTTTAAATTTAAAATACGAATGATTAGTAAATTCGTTATTGAATTGGAATAAGAATAAGTTATAAAAATTAGAAACGATAATTAATAGTCCACGATAATAGAAATAATAATGAGTAACAAAATAAGAAATAAAATGAATAAAAATTAGATATGAAAATTATAATGTAAGTGAATATGAACCACTCCAATGATGAAATATCGAGAGAATTACGCATAAGTGATTTTCTTGAAATTTTCTAGGTGAGAAGATTATTTTCAAGGTCTCACCAGCTAAATGGATGGCCTAGAGATAGTTTTCAATAATAAGTGATTTTTATTCATCTTTTAAAATTATAAAATAGGTGATTTTTATCTAAAAATATTATTAAATTAAAATTAAAAACTAAAGTAATTAATTAAGAAGATAAAAATTTTAATAATTCGTGTTCGCTATAATAATAAAATAACAATAATAAATAGTAATAAAATCTAATGAAATAATAAAATAAGGCAATAAAAAATAGGAGTTATTGAGAATGAATATTGATTATTCCTATGATGAGATTCCAAGTAGATTTACGCTTAAGTAATGATTTGGAAATCTTTAGGTAAGAAAATTTCTTTTAAGTCTCACCAGCTTAATGGAAGATCTAAAAGGAATTTTTGATAAAAATAATTCATATTCATTTTCGCATAAAAATAAAATTAAGAATTAATAAATAATAGGATGGTAAGAATAAATTGGGTAGAAGGAGTCAAAGTTTGAAATTTCTCATAAAATATTAAAATGAATCCGACGACGGAGCCTCTTCAAGCAAGTCGCATAGTACTACTTGAATACTCTTGAGGTGAGAAAGATTTTTGAGTTGTCCCACCAGCTTAATGGAGGACACTTAGAAATATTTTTCAATATTAATTATATCAAGATTAAAGATCAACATAAGCAAATTTAGCAAATGACTTAAAACTAAGTGGTACCATTTTAGGATGGGCGTTGTGGGGTGCTAATCCTTCCCTACACGTAACCGTACTCCCGAACCCTAATTTTAATGTAGACCAGTCCTTATCCATAGTTTGAATAGGTGACCAATCACACCTAGGTAGAATGGTTGGTGGCGACTCCATATATTTTGAGTCTAGCTATTAGGTTTTTATCCAAAAACTTAATACGTTATGACAGTTTGGCGACTCCGCTGGGGATGTTAGAGAGTCAGGCCAATACTTAGTTTTAGGTTATCTTAGAATTTGCTTAAGAGATCTTAATAGAAAACGAACATTAAATGAAACATTATTCCTTCATACACACACATCACTTTGCATTAGCATACATAAGCCCTCGACCCGGGCTCGGTCCTTTTTAGGAGGGAGTAAAGTATCTACGCTCTCGTGAGGTAATACCTCCGCAATGGCTAGCGAAATACTCCCACTCAAATTGAACCTTTCCGTTTGTAACCTGTGATGGGTGAGGATTGGGTGCCTTACTAGTCCTATGTGGACGATAGTGAGGAACAATTTGAGAACCTTTAGAATTCTGACTTATCCAAACCAAGCATATAAAGAAACCTAAGAGGCCAACTTAAGTTAGAGCCATGCCAGCTCATCATGTAGAGATAACCAAGGATCAGGACACATGAAGGACAATTTGTTCTTTTCAAGAAATATAATAATATAAATAATAAAAAAAATATAAAAAAAAAATAAAGAGATGAAACGTGTCTATTCATCACATGAGGCTTTCCTTTGATTTTGCAATGAATAACATGTCAATTTGAACATTGCACCTATACATCTAGACTTTTTTGGTCATACATAAATTGAGCATGCATCTCATGCATAGGTTTGTATGTGCCTATCATGGCATCTTGATTTAGACTATGGTAATAAAGGTGAGAAGATTGCTCGTCTGTTAAAATTGTCAGTCACCCATACGATACTTGTTTGCAAACAAGAGTCATGGAGAATGAGCAGTTGACACGAATTGATGGAATAGAAAAGGTGCAACAAGAGATTATCAAAGCTCAAGAGGAAACTCGAGAGCAGATGACTAAGATGATGGAGTTGATGATGAGTTGTGCAAGACCTAACAACGGAGGAATATCCTAGTGATGATCCACCATACCCTCCAGGGTTCACCCATCAAGCCCAAATGTCTCCAAAGGTTTATGCTCATGCAACACCTTTAATGGGAGGATAAGGCCGTACTCTGGGCCAAAGTCAACCTGGTATAGGGTATAGTCCTATTGACCCTATTTTCGTCCTAAACTTGGATGATCCTGTTGAACAAGAGAAGTTAAAGAGAGAGGCAGTTGACAGTCTGGCTGTAGGGATACAACATAAATGTGACATGTTGGAGAAAAGGTTGAAGAACTCATCAGTAGTGGTGCCTTAACTCAAGAGCTTATTGAACAATGGAAGTCTGCTCTTCCATAGGCCAAATTTCCTATATGTAATTTGTGGATTCTTGAAATTTGCATCAAGATGTTTTGAAAAGCTTTCCATATTTTTCTTTCCAAGTAGATGAAATAAAATAATTTTGAAAACATTTGTGATTGTTATTGAGAATGAATAGACCTAGCCATTACATTTCCCGTATACTTTCTGACTCAGTGAAAACTTGGAATCCATAAAGGCACAAGCTTGAAATCCATTCATTTTTGCTTACCATGGTAAACTTTTGAAGTCAATGATCTTCGTTAAGGCAATGAGCAATGAAAGGATTGATGAATTTACAAAACTTTTGAATTGTTTTGAAGGACCAATTCATGAAGCATTCTTTTAAGGACTTTGTATTTGGAAATTTGATAGATGTTAAGGCCAAGCTAAGAGTCCCAAACACATCAACCCAAAATTCTTTCTTTTAACTTGAACTTTCTAAACTCAAATCATCCTTCGCTACACCTTGAGGCAAAATGATTGAAAGAGCTAAGCTTTTGATAACCTCAATATCTTTTAATGGCCATTCTTAATTTGATTGATATCCTTTTTCCGATCTTAAACCATGATGATGAAAATTGCTGCATATGGCCTTCATAAAGTTGAGTTGATACATACTGGGCATGAGTTGTGAAAAAAAAGAAGTGAAGAAAAAAGGGAGTGAAAAAAAAACAAAAGAAGAAAAGAAAAGAAAAAATTGATTGTGAAACCATGCATGAGGGATATTCAAACAATTTCAAAAGCAAAATAAAATTTTCATCTTGAGGATTGGTTTTCAATAGAAGTGTCAATATTTGATATGACAAATGGCCATCTTTCATATTCCTATCACTGAAATGAAATCATCCCTTTGTTACCCCTTTTGAGCTTATTGATTTCTTTTTAAATGAACCGTGACCAAGGATCACCCTCCACATTGGAGAGGCAAATACATCAGAAGAGTTTTTAGAAGCATTCGTGATTCATCTTATGTCAAATGCAAGAAAATGATGCCCTATGACAGGGGGCAAATGTGAGAAGAAGGATATGTGAAGATGGAAATCAATGTGAAAAAAAACAAGAAAAAAATATGAAAAAGTAGATGCAAAAAAAAGAGGATGGAAGAGAAGAAATGAATGAGAATAAAAGATTAGAAAAGAAAAGAAAATGCTTCGAAGACTGCGAAAGACAAATGTTCACAATCAAAGAAACGATCCTTGGTTCAATAAACCTTGAAAACACTTATTTTGGGCCTATTTATCCATTCTTTGAAAACCCTAAACCTTGGCCTACGTTACGTGCCTAAAAGTCCATTTTGATCAAATAGGGATGCTTGTATTGAAAAGCTTTTCTTTGAGAAACCATCATCATTATTTGGCTTGGAATGAAATTTGAATTCTCAAATGCATGGTAGAATACTCAACAAAAAAAAAGCAAGAAGAAAAAAAAGAGAATGAAGCTCTAGGATGAAAACCCATGAAAGGGCAATCTAGAGCAAATTTGAAACAACTCAAGGCCATTGTTTGTGACTATGCTAAGGCAATAACAAGAAAGAAGAAAAACCAAGATGAGTGATGCTTTCAGGCAAGACCTTTTGAGAAATTCAAAAACCATCACCTCGAAATTTTGACTTGAGATTTGTATCTTTGGTTTCCTTACCCCGAAATTTGAGCCATCACAGCTAGTCTTGACATTTGTTAAAGTTCACGTATCAAGAAATTAAGAGAATGCTAAAATGGATTGTATTTTGTGAAAGTTACTTTACAAAAGGAATTTTGATTTTCAAGGAATTTGTTTCATTTGTGAGCCTAGATGAAGAGACATTGATCAATAGAACCTTTCTTGATAACCAAAAATCCTTGATGCACCAAATCAGTACATTTATTCAGCTAGACCAAGTTGTGACTCATTTTATTTGTTCTCAATAGTAATCACCAATTTTTAAGAGATTTTAATTTCAAATGTTTTTATCTTGGAAAGTTACTATGTGGGGCAATTTTCTATTTTCAAAAAGAAACTTGAGGAAGTGAAAAATGAGAGTTTTGAGATTTTATGGGGGCAAGTTCTTGTTTTAAAGAAATCAAGTGTGGTAAAGGTGTTTTTAAGACTATTCTTGGGGCAATCTTTGGTTGTTACGACATCATGAATTTTCATCAAGATATGGAAGTGGTGAAGTGTTCTTGTGAATAGTTTGAGATGATTTTGTTGTTATGATTTGTATAGATGAATTTTAATTTGATAAGAATTGTGGGGCAAGAAGAACACTAAATGAATGATGATGATGGGGCAATAGGAAGACTGAATGAGTGATGATTGCTAAAAGAAAGAAGAATTGTGTGGCAATAAGAAGACTGAACAAAACGACGATGATAGGGCAAGTGATTTTAGGATTGCTAAATTTGAAGAAAGAAGAATGATGAGGCAGCGAAAGATTGAATGATAAGGCAAAAAGAAGATTGAAGGATGATAAATTTTTGAAGAAAGGAATAAGGTAGACTGATGATGTGACTTGGTAAGGCATTGTTTATCATTTGCATTGCATTCATGACATGCATGGCATTGCATTCCATTACATGCATTTTGACACAAAAAAAGGGGTTTGTTTGCTAAGACAATAGGATAAAAAAGGGTTCTGAAAGACTAGATGACTAAAATTTTGAAAAAATTTTTGTAAAAAAAAAAGAGAGAGAAAAAGAAAAAAATTCAGAAAATGTGAGAAGGATTAGGAATAAGATGTGATAAAAAAAAAGAGGTTCTAAAAGACTAGTTGACTAAAATTTTGGAAATTAAAAAAAAAAACAAAAAATAGAGGAAAAGAAAAAAATCAGAAATGTGAGAAGGATTAGGAATAAGATGTGATAAAAAAAAAGGGATTTGAAAGACTAGTTGACTAAAATTTTGGATTTTTTTAAAAAAAAAAAAGAAAGAAAAAAGAGAGAAAAAAAAATCAGAGAATGTGAGAAGGATTAGGAATAAGATGAAAAAAAGAGGGGGAATGAAGTTTTGAAACAAAAATGTTAAAATTTTGAAAAGAAAAAGGAAATTAAAAAGGTATGGATATGATGGGACAATGAAAAAGAGATTGAAAGATGTGATGAGATGAGATGGAAAAATGTGATAATTAGATAGAAAATAACAAAAAGAAGAAACTGGAATGATAAGATGATTTAGAAGATAGAATTGAAATGATGAGATAAGATCAGAACCTCCGGGTACAATCTGTAAGACCTCAGGGCATGATTCATTAAAACCTCCGGGTACAATCTATAAGACCTCCGGGCATGATTCATTAGAACCTCCGAGTGCAATCTATAAGACCTCCGGGCATGATTCATTAGAACCTCTGGGTACAATCTTCAAGACCTCCAGGCATGATTCATTAAAACCTCTAGGTACAAGCTATAAGACCTCCGGGCATAATTGGGCACTTTTTAGAGATGAGAAAATTTTTAAAGTTTCAGGGCCTTCCTAGTCGAAGGAGCATTTTGGAGAGGAGAAATTTAAAGTTTCAGGGCCTTCCTAGTCGAAGGAGCATTTTAGAGAGGAGAAATTTTAAAGTTTCAGGGCCTTCCTAGTCGAAGGAGCATTTTAGAGAGGAGAAATTTAAAGTTTCAGGGCCTTCCTAGTCGAAGGAGCATTTTGGAGAAGAGAAATTTTAAAGTTTCAGGGCCTTCCTAGTCGAAGGAGCATTTTAGAGAGGAGAAATTTAAAGTTTCAGGGCCTTCCTAGTCGAAAGAGCATTTTAGAGAGGAGAAATTTTAAAGTTTCAGAGCCTTCCTAGTCGAAGGAGCATTTTAGAGAGGAGAAATTTAAAGTTTCAGGGCCTTCCTAGTCGAAGGAGCATTTTGGAGAAGAGAAATTTTAAAGTTTCAGGGCCTTCCTAGTCGAAGGAGCATTTTAGAGAGGAGAAATTTAAAGTTTCAGGGCCTTCCTAGTCGAAGGAGCATTTTGGAGAAGAGAAATTTTAAAGTTTCAGGGCCCTCCTAGTCGAAGGAGCATTTTAGAGAGGAGAAATTTAAAGTTTCAAGGCCTTCCTAGTCGAAGGAGCATTTTAAGAGATGAGAAATTTTAAAGTTTCAAGGCCTTCCTAGTCGAAGGAGCATTTTAAGATGAGAAAATTTAAAGTTTCAGGGCCTTCCTAGTCGAAGGAGCATTTAAGAGATGAGAAAATTTTAAAGTTTCAGGGCCTTCCTAGTCGAAGGAGCATTTTAGAGATGAAAAATTCTAAAAAAGTCTCATGGCCTTCCTAGTTGAAGGAGCACTTTAGGTGAAAGATTAAAAAAAAAAGGGGGAACAAAACAAAAAAAATAAAAATAAAAATTTTGAAAAGAAAGAAAAAAATAATAAAATGGATGCGGACAAAATGGATGTCTATGTCTTTGCACAATTACTATTTCATAGCAAATGTACAAAGAGGGGCAACTGTAGACACCCCATTTTGTCCGAGGTCTTTTAATGTTATTGGGCCTATTGGGTTTGATAATTAGAAGATGAGTCTAATTTTTGTATTACTATCTTGTTTATTATTAAAAAATAAAAATGAAAAGAAAATAAAAAATAGAAAAAAATAAATAACAAAAATAAAGTGATCAAAGAAGGGAAACTTGAAAAAAAATCAGAATATTAAAACAAAGGCAAAGTCAAAAATTTGAAAATTTTAGAAAGAAAATCAAAATCAATGAGTGAATCAAGTGAGAATCAATGAAGATACAAGTCAAATTCAAATTGGTGCATGGATGGAAAGGAAATAAAGTTGGTTTAATACCCATATCAAGAAAAGGAAGGAAAATTAAATAAAAAAAGGGAGGCTGGCCACTAGGGGAGACACGGAGGGAAAAAGAGAAAAAAAAACCTAGAAAACCTTAGAGGAAAAGATATAAAGCAGACGAAGTGAAAAGAGAGGGGGGGGGGGGGGAGAAAGAAAAAACCTAGAAAAAAAAACCTAGAGGAAAAAGGAAACCTAGGGGGCGGCAGTGCATGAGAAGGAACTCAACTTTCGTTACCATCATTTTCTCTTCCTGCCATTGCCGGCCATAGCCACTGTCCATGATCCTCTTCAACCTAGCCTTCTACCAGTAGTCGATTCACTGCTAATTTCTTGCTCTAAACACTTGCTCTAACAGGGTTCTAGTCTTTGCTTCACTGCTTTTTGTTTTCTTCCCCATTCAAGGTCTTCCCGGGATATCAGTTCTAGGTATTTTCTTCCCTGCTTTGCTTCTATTCAAGGGTTTTGCAGAAAGCATCAGCTAGCCAGAGAAAAGGAAGAGCAGCAACCTAAGGAAAAAAAGAAAGAGTGAGAAAAGAAACAGGGAGCAGTGCCAAGAGTTTTGGAGTAACAGTTAGGTCAGTTGCTGCTATCGATTTGCCACGCTTGGATCCTTGGTAGAACCGAAAACTGCTGTAACTTGCGAAGTGCTGCAGATCCGATAGTTGTAGAGTCTGAGTTGAATCCAAGCCTTGAGCAGGACAGCTAGGTACGTACTGCTACTTTGTGCGTGAGTGCTGGGTTGGTTTGATTTGCTTGGGTGTGGGCAGTAGGCGTTGCTCGAGGGACGTGGCTAAACCACTGCTGGTTGTTGCGTGAAGTGCTTTTGCCAATACCACACTTGCTGCTACTGTTTGTTTTATATACAAGTTCAAAAAGGGGGTTAGCAACGTGGAAGAGGAAAGGAAGTTAGAAAGCACTTGGTCTTTGCTGTAAGTTACGGTTTCTGGAGTGGCTGTGTGGCATCTTAGGCGTGAAACAGGGGGGTTGAAGCGTGGCTGTTTCCTTGCCGGAGTGGGGCGTGCATGGCTGCTGTCTTTTCCGGGTGTAGCTGGTCAGTGCTGCACCGATCCAATTCGCCATGCCACCTCCTTGTTGCATCCAAGCTGCTACCTGCAAGAAGAGAAAACATAGAGAAGCTTTGAGGAAGAAACAGGAAACTGAGACAAGAGAATAAAGAAAAGAAAGAAAAGAAAGACAAGGAAAGGCAACACATGCAGGTGCGTGTATATATATGTCTGTGTATATAAAACTGATGAATAAATTAATAATTTATTTAACTTATTAAATTGGTAAACATTTGCATGATATTTTAATAATTCAATATATTGACCACTTGACACTAATATTTAACTTAATGTAATTGTTTTAATTGTATAGGATAATGTATAATATGGGTTTTAATAATTGACATGATAATTATATTTGTGATAAAAAATAATTTATGTTAGTTAATTAATTTAATAACAATTTAATGGTTTAATATGAATTAGTTAATTGTGTATTTATTTGCATGACTTGCATAATATGATTTGATTTACTTTACATGATTTAATTGCTTTGATAACATTTGATTAATATACATGTGTTGAATAAATAATTTGTAAGTTGATATAATTTGTTTAGTTTAATTTGTATGATATATTTTATTTTATTTTTACATATACAGTATGATAAATATTAGATAAATAAAGTAATATAAAAAATAAATAGAATTACAGGAAAAATGCAAGTAAGAAATAAAAATAGAATAAAGATAGAATAAAATAATAAAAAATACGAATATTCTGACGATGGAACTCTAGAGGCATCACGCTTAAGTGGTACTTTAGAGATCTTGAGGTAAAAAATCTTATCCAAGGCCTCACCAGCTTAATGGAGGGTCTAGATAGGATTTTTGATAACAAATAATTCATATTCATATTCATTTTAAAAGAAAATATATATAAAAATAAATTTATTATAAAATAACAGTAAAAATAATTAGTTATAAAATTAGAAAATATATTAATGATTAATAATAATATAATAAAAATAGTAATGGTAAATAAAGAGGGAAATAAATGAAATAACCAAAGTTAGATATTAAAATAATAAAAAATGAATATGATTACTCCGATGATGAAATATCAAGGGAATTACGCTCAAGTTATTTTCTTGAAATGTCTAGGTAAGAAAGTTCTATTCGAGGCCTCACCAGCTCAATGGAAGGTCTAAATAGGGTCTTCAATAAAAAGTAATTTATATTCATTTTTTAAATTTAAAATACGAATGATTAGTAAATTCGTTATTGAATTGGAATAAGAATAAGTTATAAAAATTAGAAACGATAATTAATAGTCCACGATAATAGAAATAATAATGAGTAACAAAATAAGAAATAAAATGAATAAAAATTAGATATGAAAATTATAATGTAATTGAATATGAACCACTCCAATGATGAAATATCGAGAGAATTACGCATAAGTGATTTTCTTGAAATTTTCTAGATGAGAAGATTATTTTCAAGGTCTCACCAGCTAAATGGATGGCCTAGAGATAGTTTTCAATAATAAGTGATTTTTATTCATCTTTTAAAATTATAAAATAGGTGATTTTTATCTAAAAATATTATTAAATTAAAATTAAAAACTAAAGTAATTAATTAAGAAGATAAAAATTTTAATAATTCGTGTTCGCTATAATAATAAAATAACAATAATAAATAGTAATAAAATCTAATGAAATAATAAAATAAGGCAATAAAAAATAGGAGTTATTGAGAATGAATATTGATTATTCCTATGATGAGATTCCAAGTAGATTTACGCTTAAGTAATGATTTGGAAATCTTTAGGTAAGAAAATTTCTTTTAAGTCTCACCAGCTTAATGGAAGATCTAAAAGGAATTTTTGATAAAAATAATTCATATTCATTTTCGCATAAAAATAAAATTAAGAATTAATAAATAATAGGATGGTAAGAATAAATTGGGTAGAAGGAGTCAAAGTTTGAAATTTCTCATAAAATATTAAAATGAATCCGACGACGGAGCCTCTTCAAGCAAGTCGCATAGTACTACTTGAATACTCTTGAGGTGAGAAAGATTTTTGAGTTGTCCCACCAGCTTAATGGAGGACACTTAGAAATATTTTTCAATATTAATTATATCAAGATTAAAGATCAACATAAGCAAATTTAGCAAATGACTTAAAACGAAGTGGTACCATTTTAGGATGGGCGTTGTGGGGTGCTAATCCTTCCCTACACGTAACCGTACTCCCGAACCCTAAATTTGAGATGTAGACCAGTCCTTATCCATAGTTTGAATAGGTGACCAATCACACCTAGGTAGAATGGTTGGTGGCGACTCCATATATTTTGAGTCTAGCTATTAGGTTTTTCTCCAAAAACTTAATACGTTATGACAACTACCCATTTACATCCCTACTCTACTTCAATCTAGTTAGTCTTTCGAGCAAAGGCTCTTGGTTTCCCTTTAAGTTTTAACTCACCCTAATCTCTAATGTCTTGCCTAAGCATTTTTTTTTTCATTATATGATTCAATTTCATGTTTAAAACAATGCTTTTTTTTTTACATCAAGGTGAAGCCTGCAAATTAGTTAATCCTTGCTATTTTCAAAAGTTTTTTTAAGAGGTCAAATCCTGTCATTGAAGTAATAAAATAATGATGATTTTTAAGGAAAAAACGAGCTTTAGTACCAGGATGTTCTGCTCTGAACAATCAATTTTGTTTTCCCATTGGCTAAAAGATCAATTTGATCTCTAACGTGGGCGTGGTTGATTGAATTAGGATCTAACTTTTTAATGGTTATAAATAAAGATTTCAAATTTTCAAAATGTGACACATAAAAGTTACTTTGCATTAATATTAGAATGTACAACTCGCACGCTGTTAAATGACTTACCGTTAAATTGCAAAAGCTTGTTAGCTCTCAATCATCGCTCAACAACCAAGTAGGGCGACACTCGCTCCCAACCATCAGATCATCAATTGAATACCTCAAATCAAAACAATAATCAATGCTCTTTCTTGTCCTCGGATGCTCAATTAATGATCTGATGGTTGGGAGCGAGTGCACCCTACCTTTTTTTGTTTTTGTTATTGATAATTAAATGGGTGTTTCAGATCAATGTGACGGTGCTGAAAACTTGGAACTGCCCTTTCTTGTTCTCGGATGCTGATGAATCTATGATGTTGAAGTTGTTGACAGCCATGATGTTCCCTCCATTATTTTTCCTCTTCTTCCCCCAAAGTGAAAAAAACCCTAAGGCTTGTTTGGTTGGGAAGAAGAGAATTACAATTCCCCCTATATTCCACAAGCCCTTCCAATTCTTTAGTTTGGTTGATTGTAATACCTATTATATGAAATAACAATTCCTTGTCTCAAGGGATAGTTGTTGTTCTTCTACTTCTTCAAACATTTGTGATACATGCCAAAAAAGAAGAAGTTGAAACGCAGCCAATATAGTCGTTTTGTTTAGATAATCTTTAGCTACTCAATATATAAATTGTAAAACCTGAATATTGTGGATACAAGAAATATCATGATAGAATTTACAACTCTCTCTTGTCTTCTTCCTCTCTTCTCTATAATTCCTGAAGCCTTTCGATTTGGCTTGCATCATTGGCATTAGAGCCGACGATTCTTAGTGGTCTTGTTTATGGCTGACAGTATGGAACTGTGGCGCATTGAATTGCACAAGGCATTCGATCGATTGATGGCAAAGATGGATGAGATATTCTTAGATAAAAATGTCAGTGACAATGCAATAGCCATGAAGACAGAACTTCAATTTGAGGAATGCATTGCTTAGGGAATTGATGATTTACAAGGGTAAACATCAGAAGAGATGACAGAAAACGTTGTAATTACAAAAGAAATTAAATCGAACGAGAACTTGTCTGATCCAATTCAGTGGGCAACAACCGAGGAAAATGAGTTGAGCAAAGACTTATCAGATCCAATTGAATGTGCAACAACTGAAGAAAGTGAGGATGGACAGCAGTTTGTTCATTCATCAGAAAAGCTCCTTGTGGTGGAATTGTTGGAAGATATTTCAGGTATCGATCTTGTAAAACCTATTTTAGTTGACTTTATACCTTTCAAGCTAATACCAGAAGAGTTTGACGAGTCTAATTTTAAGGATATGCTTGGTGAAATGGTTACCGGAGATGTTAAGCCCTTAGCTAATGGTTCCTTTATGCCAAAAATTGTGCAACCTTTTAGTGTTGAATATACGATTGGATCTGTTTGTGTTGATTGCAAAGATAATTTGTTTAGGCAATTATTTTGTAGAGATTTTGATGCATGTGAGAAATTTGCAGAGGTTTATTCAGTGGTTTTAGTGGACGACCCTTATGGATTTAGACTTTTAGTAATGGAAAAGGGAAGTCATGTTGTAGTTGTGGGAAAGGTAAAGCTTCTTTTGAAACTTACTAACGATGTTTCTAAAGTTCATGGTGGGTTATCAACGTTTGCTGCTGTTGGAGAGAGTACTAGAAAGAATAATGACTTGCCATGGAAATTGACTGAGAGTGGTGTCATTAAGCTAGATGATAAGCAGGATATTTGCAAGTGTGTTTGTGTATATGATCAAATGGACAGGAATCATGGTGCTCTTGTTTATATTAGCCTTATTGGGTTGACTGTAGCTGAACATCTTCATGATTTTGAAGACGAGGATGGTCAGGAGAGGATGGTAATTGGGCAGGATGTGTTTATCTTGTTGGGCACATATGGGTTTTCTTTGGATTTAACTCAATTGGTGGTAGAGGAAAGAGGTTTGTTAGTAGATGTTGAGGGTTTCAATAATGTCATGAATGAGACAAGGAATGAGACAAGGAATAAGTCAAGGAATTGCAATCCATTTGATGATGATATTGGATAGTTGGAAGAGGTTCACCAGGTGTTTGATATGTCACTTATTAGAGATAAGATCTCATGGACTTTAATGGTTGATGGCTGTGTGATTATATATGACTTACAAAAGTGCATGGCACTTAGCACTATAGTCCTTGTTAGTGACTCAAAATCATGGGAGAATAACTTGGTAGAATGTGTCAAGGCTTTTGAAAAGAACGCTGGAATCGAACTTAATGCAAACCTTGGTCTAGTGATTAGTACACAAGCTTATGAACATATATACAGATTAGTACAAATTGGGATTGCAAGTGGTGCCAAATTTCTATTTGAGGGAGAATTCATCAAGTTTGCTTTTATTCATTGGAATCTCTGTGGAACCAATATTGAAGTAGTTGAGACAGTAGCAAACTCTGAGAAGATGTGTATTCTTGACATTGACGTCCAAGGACCAAAATTATTAAGGGCTTATTCTCTTGATGCTATTTTGATCTTTATCTCTTCACCTTCAATGAGAGAGCTTGAAGAGTGGCTTGGCTATGTTATAGAATAGCTGGGTTGCCTTATTGGACCTGTAGTTGACAGACTTCTAAATGCTATTATTGGAATTGCAACTGAATTGATCATATTAATTCTTGCTTTGAAAAATGGCATGATTTGTGTTGTTCAACAGTTGCTATTGCACTCAATTTTGTCCAACATGTTGTTAGTGCTTGGTTGGGCATTTTTAGGTGGAAGACCTGTGACTTTAAAGAGGGAACAAGTGTTTCATAAGGCGGCAACTTTTAAAGTGAACTCTGGACTATTATTTATGTCAGTCAAGAGCTTATGATTTTATGATGTCGTGCACTATACACATACGGAATTGCATTTTGGGAAGTTTGAGTTGGCTCTTTCATGGTTCAACAGCTGGGTCATGACCTTGTACAAATGTCCTATTATCGACTGCATCAAGTTAAGAGGAGCTACACACCATGGAACTACCTCTGAATCTGTGAATAAACACTGGGTTATTGGCACCATGATGCTTATTAGAAGTATTTTTGGCTGCTCAAGTTCCTTTATTTTGCAATCCTTTAAATTGAAGAAGTACCCTGCAAAGAGCTCTCTTACAACTTGTATATGTTTCATGGAAATATTGGTGGAAGGTGCAGGAGTGTTCCTTATTATGGTCTGTGACCTAAGTGCCTAGAATGTTAGCTGGGACTCAAGGTTGCGACTTACTCTGGAATCGCATATTATGTTCAAGCTTTCATCCTTGAGGACAAGGATGTTTTGAAGGGAGAGGTATTGATACATGCCAAAAATGAAGAAGTTGAAACACAGCCAATATAGTCGTTTTGTTTAGATAATCTTTAGCTACTCAATATAAAAATTGTAAAACCTGAATACTGTGGATACAAGAAATATCATAATAGAATTTACAACTCTCTCTTGTCTTCTTCCTCTCTTCTTTCTCTCTATCCTTCTCCTATGTTTCCTTTCTTTTCCTCTCTTCTCTACAATTCTTGAAGCCTTTCGATTTGGCTTGCATCAATTTGCAATTCCATGAGATAAGGAAAGCAAATATTTTTCTAAACCCCATTATACCTTTAATATTTTTATTATTATTTTTTATTAACTAATAATTAGTAATGAATAATTAATCAATTAATAATTACTAATTATTCTTATTTCATAATTAAATGATATTAAATATTTAATAAATTAAATAATAGTTGTTAATCATTAATCATTGAATTAATATTAATAATTATTAATTAATTAATAATCAATTAATTATACATTAATAATTATTATTTAATAATTAATTATTTATCATAAATTAAGTAACAATTATTAATTAATTTGTGCATATCTTGATAAGTAATTATAATAATTGATAAATTCATTAATACATTTTAGTTAATATTATTATTAATTATTAATAATTAATTGATAAATTAATTAATATTAATTAATTTATTATAAAGTTATAAATAAATATTAATTGTTGATAAATTAAAAAATTAATTTTTATTAATTTTTTAATTATTAATTAAGGATAGTTAACATTATTTTATTAATTAATTATTAATAATTAGTAATCAATAAATGAATAATGATTAAAAATTATTAATTAATAATAATTAATATTTATGAATTGTTAGTACTTATTAATTATTTTATGAAAAATTTATTTATTATTTAATTAACTATTATTAATTAATCACTAAATAAAAATGAATATAAATTAGTTTTTTATTTATTAATGAATTAAATAAATTAACTATTTATGATTATTTTTTAATTATTTAATTAAGTACTAATTATTAGTTATTATAGTAATAAATTAATAAGCATAAACAAAGTAGCAATTGTTTTAAATTAATAATAAAATATTTTTAACTAATAATTAATAATTATTTAAAATAATTAATCATAATTGTTAATTGTTTATTATTATTGATATCTATTTTTAGTTTTTAATTATTATTTATAATATTTTATTATAAATTATAATTATTCAGATAAAGAAGTAAAAGTCTTTTGAATTTATTACAAAATATTAATACTATTTTTTACTATTTTTTATTTTAATTAATCAAATTACATAATTCATGTTTTTTTTCTATTCCCACAAAATATTCATTTCGTTCTTGTTCTTATTATCATTATTCCATTTCGCGTTGTTTGCTACCTATCTCAACTCGACCACTAAACCAAATAAACAAAAGAAGTGTAACCAAAAACAAAAATAAAAAATAAAAAATAAAGAAAAGAAGAATAAAGAGAAGGAAAGGCTGACAGTAGGACGCGTGGGAGAGAGCAAGAGAGGAAAAAAAATGAAAATAAAAAGTAAACATGGAAGATTGCAAAAGGGGACCCACTTTAACCGAAGAATATAATTTGAGAAATGACTGGTGGGCCCACAGTCAAAGAAAATTAAGGAAGAAAATTGTTATTTTAAGTTTTTAACCCTCTTTCTTTTATTAAATTACATTAATTTTTAATTTTTTGTAAAAATAAATTGTTTATATAAAATAAAAAAATATAAATGTTAACAAATATTTTTTAAATAATCTATAATAATAAATAATCAAATTTTAATTAAAATTTAAAAAATAAAGTAATTTAATAAAATAATAAATATAGTAAAAACTGTCACTAGCATTTTTTTAATTGAGAAGGGGAGATAAGCTTTAAATATTGTTGAACTATTTTTTTTTGGTTACATTGTTGAACTATTTTATTACCATAGTAGACATAAAAAATCTGTTTTCATCATAACATAACAAAATAAAACAAAAGGACGCGTAAATCGAAAAGGCACAAAGAACACATTTACTGGCATCTGTTTTTATCTACAGGAAAAATTAAAGCGTTCAAGGAAGAGAAAAAAATCACTACGTGGCAGCGAAATAGAGCAGAAACACGTTCATTAGGCGAGGGATGAGCGTGGAGCAACGAGGTCCAGAAATGCCCCATCTTTAATTGTCTTTATTATAAAAAGAATCTTGTAATATGTAATTGACACATGTTTAAATGATTAGGTTAATGAATTTTGAAGTTTGATGTGAGTTTTTGTTTTAATTTTAATAAAACTTTGTTCATTGATATGTTGATGTGACTTTGATAATAATTCTTAGACTCACGAGTTTTTGTCTCAACTTTAAATTTGTTGAGTTTTGAAGCATAGCTTTAGATCTGACAATTCGTGTTTTTAATTTATTTTCGTATCATGTAAAATCGTATTCGTATCGTGTAAAACATAAAAATTTTGTGTCAAAATTCATATTGATACGAAAAACATAAAATCTTATTTTTACCTTTTACAATATTGATATACAATTTTTACTTAATTTTAATTCATGTCAACTTGTGTCTTATATTCGTATCGTTTTCGTGTCGTGTAATCGTATCGTGTCTAAGATTGCTAGGTCTACATAGCTTTAACCAAAAAAATTGACATAGCTTTCAAAGCTAAATTTGCATGTGAAGTTGCATTTGTAAAGATCCACATTTAATTTTGTTGATGCAAAAAGAGGAGCTGAGCCTCCTCTGTAAGGGCTAAAACTCTTTCTCCTTGGATCAACCTGCAAACAAAAATCACTGGAGTTGTTCCCAGTGAGACTTTCTCCGATACTTTAGTCAGTAAAGTGTTTAAGGAAGCTTCAAGTGTCAGAATAGAAGACAGTGAGAGTGTATCCAAACTTGTTCCTCATATCTCTGTATCTTTATATAAGCACTTGTATAGGACTCTTTGTTACTCTTAAACAGGTGGCCATGGCGATCATGAGTATAATGGGTGTTGTGCATGGCTATGCCTTACTGTCGGCTATCGTGAGTCGAATCATGGAGTAGTGGGCGGTTATGCCCTATTGTGTAGTTGAGTGGGGGGTTACACTATTGACTATGCTTTCGCACTAATGTTCTTAAGTTATAGGGTGTGATGGCCTAATTTGGGAGCATGGTTCGTGGGCCACTTGTTACTGAGGTCGGTGAGGTGGGCCTATATGGCTCTACAACAATAATATTAACATAATGCCCCCTAGCAAGCACTAATTACAAAGTGATTGGTGTTCGCCATAAAATAATGTGCTCGCCTTTTAAGTGTAAGCCTGTTTCAGTCGCCCAAAAACCATAATACAGAGTGGCGAGTGTAACACAGAATCAATGGGAGTTTCAAAATTTAAAATTGCATTTGTTTTTGATTTGTACCTCGAGCTACAACCAGAGTTAATTATTTTTCACATCAAATGACATATGGTGGGTCTCCACGTGTCGCCTTTTTATAAGTATGTCAAGTGACTACGCCCATAAACTTCTTGAGTGTCCAAGTGTTAAGCCTTAATTGGAATGTCAATTATATTCGTACGAGGATCATCCACGTGTTTAGCGCACATTGGTTCACTAGTTGGCTGCGTCCTCCTATGTTCTTTTCCTTGCTCTATATAAGTTGACTTTTTATGCCTTTTCCTCTATTGTTCGTTTCCAGGTGGTGAAGCTCTTGCAAATTTTCTGTCAGTTTCTTCAGCCATTTCATCCTCAGTTCCAAGCTTCAGATTTGAGGAGTAGGTCTCTGTTTTTTCCTTACTCATTATTCTACATTTCGTCAAGAATGTCTGTGAAGAACTTGTCCTCAGTTAGGATCGGTGGCTGATGGTTAGCTGACAACGACCTTGTTCAGGTGAGGCTTACTAAAATCAAGCCTCACTATACTTTTGAAAACACCACTGTTTGGATTTCGACCTAGGGCAGTAGGATTGTACGATAGGCATAATAGATAGAGAACTAGAGATGCATTTTTATTGTGCCTCTTTGGATAATGGCTTAAGGTTTCCCTTAAAGCCATTTTTTGCAAATGTCATTAATGAATATAACATCGCCCCTTCTCAGTTGAGCTAGATCGCCTGGAGTGTATTGGTGGCATTTTATATGGCCTGTAGAAATAATAATATAGATCCAACCTCTCGGCTATTTAGGTCTTTTTATACAATCAGAACATCGGCGATCTCTGGCTTTTACCATTTTCAGGCGAGGGCTGGTCATCAGATGGTTCTAGGTTTGCCTTCTAACTTAAAGGGATGGAAGGACCTCTTCATTTGTCTAAGAAGAAGAGAATTTGGCGTTAATGTGGAGTGGTGAGTGGTGAACGATGCGATGAATTACACTTTTGAATTAACTAGGGAAGAGCAAGTACAGAGAACTAGGTTAGAGGGCATTACCATTAATTGTTAAGTAGTTAGGGATAGAAGACCACTAGATTTGTACTGACCAAGGCTCGTTGAGGTTCACGCCCTTAGCTTGGCTGTTTTAGCTGCGGAGAATAGGCAAGCTAGATCTCAAAGGGCACGAGATGAGATGGGTGAAGAAAGCTCTGGTGATTTGGATCATAAGCCTTTAGGTACTAATATTGTGAATAAATTTGGTTAGAAAATATTTACGAAGATGTAAGTTTGTGTACTAAAATATCAATTTCTTCATGTAGAAGAATGTAGAGGGTGAATTTAGCTCGCCTAAAAGAAGCTGCTTCTCGAAGGGGTTCGTCACACCCCCAAACTTAAAGGCCTTCTATAATGGCAATCGGAGGCAGAGGCTGTTGGGAAACTATTTACCAGATCTCCATCTTCTCTTGCTCAGAACATTTCTCCAAACCATGCTCCAACGACTCTAGTAAATACATCAGTAGAACAGCCGTCTTCAAAGTCTTAAGATTCTTCGCGAGGGAAATTAGTTCGCCAAAAAAGGAGTTGCTGTTTGCCCCCCAAGCCAAGATGAACCAAGGTCCTCTAGGCAGTGAGTAGAACAATCTCATGAACTCGATAATAAGGGATTAATATTCCTCCTTTCAGATGGGGAATCGAATTAGAGCAAATCAGGAACTTTCCTATGCCTAGTTTTTCTTTGAACAACATCATCGCCAATAGCCAGTAAGTCTTGGATTTTTCCAAGGCATTTGTGCCCGTGCATGATCGATAATATTTTCTGGGTCATGGCATTGTGGAAAATTTGGAGAGTGCTTAAGTTGCTGCTGCTCGGGTGAGATACATTTTCTTTTGACTCGTGTAATTATGACCAAAATATTTTCTAAGCAGTTAATATGTATGTTTTTAGCTTTTGGATCTTACCATTGCTATTTTTGACTATTTCACCCATTATGGGCAAGGTACTCAGAATACGGTGGATGCACAAACCGTGATAAGGATAAGGCAGTTCGGGCAAAGGCGGTTGCTGAGGAGAAGCAACGAAAGGTTGAAGCGGAGCGTTGCAGGAAAGGAATGAGGCTAGGACTCAGCTTTTGTCTTTGGGCGAGGAAAATGAAAGAGCACTTTTAGCACTACGCTCACAGCTGTAGACTCAAATTGCCACTGAGTAATCAAAGAATTCTGCGTTGGAGAACAGAGTGGCAGAACTAGAGGGTCAACTAGAGAGCCAAAGTCAACGTATCGAACAAGTTGTGGCAGAGACAATGGAGAGGACCTAGGCAAGTTCAACGAGCAATGCTCATCATAATGGATGATCTACTGGTGATCTGCTTTATTTATGATAAAGCAAAAATATCCCGATCTGGATCTAGATGACATCAACTTCGACTTGCTTGAAGGGGTAGAAGATGAAGAGAATGAAGATGCCCCTACTCCAACCATCGGTGAGATCCTACCTGCAGAAGAGCCTAAGCATATCATAGATCCCTCGATCGATGATGGCAAGGAAATGTCCACAACACTAGCAACTATAGACGAGGGTACTATTGCTGACCAACTAGTGGTGATTGATGATGGTGATGATGAGCTTGATGCTGAGGTTTGCTCTTAAATTGTGTTGTCATGTATTTTTGAATATTTACTATTACCAAAGAAACTCTTGCTTATAATTTGAATTTATCAACACCAGTGCTTTCCTTAATTATCTGATACAACTAACCAGGAAGACCACTAATACCTTATTCGCCGAAAGTCTTTACCGTAAACGATAGATCCTTTGTTCAATCTTGTGTAGTTTGCAACAATCCTATATGTAATGTTAGTGTTCATATGCTTAAAGATTGCATGTATTGATTCGAAAGGGACTAAAGGTGCATAGGTTTCGTGAGTGCCTAATGGTTGCTCAAATCATGGGTATTTAGGGGACCTAACAAGAGACTTGTTGACCATTCAGTCGTGGGTAAACAAATTGGACCCCCACTTGAGGGACTTGGACAAATTTGAGTTGGGAAGTAATAAGGTTGTTACTGATAGCCCAACCATGGAGTTGAATTGAATAGCACCGAGTTGGAGGATTTTAAGTGAAAAACATATTTGAATAATCACAACTGACTACTTTCTCGTTGCTTGCCCCAATCATGGGGTACATTAATTGATCCCGAATTAGGGACTTAAGAAAATAACATAATCACAAATGATTTTCTTTTTGATCGCCCAAACATGGGGTACATTGGTAGATCTCAAATCAGGGACTTAAGTAAATAACATATTCACAAATGATTTTCCTATTGATCACCCAGACATAGGGGGTACATTGATTTATCCTAACTCGGGGACTTAAGCATAGTATTTCTTCAAGTGTTGTGCATTCCAAGTCCTTAGAACCTCACTACCGTCAAGATGGGCAAGTTTGCATGCCCTTCTGCCAATTACCTTCGAAATTCGATACGGGCCTTCCTAATTAGGAGATAGCTTCTTCCTCTCGCCTTCTGGCTTACTCGCTTTGAAATTACGTAGGACTAAATCGTTTACCCTGTAAGTCCTGCTGTCAACTCTTCTGTTATAGTATTGGGCGATGTGTTGTTGTTTAGCTGCAGCTCTAACCCTTGTCATTTTTGAGTTCTTCTAATAAGTCTAAGTTTCCCCTGCCTTGTGCTTCATTTTCTCCAGCAATTTCATTAGATGCCCTAAGTATGTAGGCCTCAATTTCCGTTGGGATTGCTGCCTCTGTTCCCCTACCTTGTGCTTCATTTTCTCCAGCAATTTCATTAGATGCCCTAAGTGTGTAGGCCTCAATTTCCGTTGGGATTGCTGCCTCTGTTCCAAAAGCAAGATAGAATGGTGACTTTCTTGTAGCGAAGTGGGTAGTATTTCTGATCGTCCAGGGTATGCCTGACAATTCCTTTACCCAAGCGTTAGTTGTGTCATCTAACTTTTTCTTTAGAGCTATTAAAATTTTCTTGTTAGCAGATTCTACTTGACCATTAGTTTGGGGATGGGACACAAATCTAGGACAGAGTTAGATATACAAATTTTCACAGAATGCTAAAATATTCTTACCAACTAATTGAGGACCATTGTCAACAATTAGGGTTTGAGGAAGACCAAACCTCCAAATCAATGTTCTGCCAAATAAACTTTTCTACCACTGTTTGGGCTATGGTAGCCACTACTTCTTCCTCTACCATCTTGGTGAAGTACTCACAGGCAACTATTACAAACCTCTTTCTAGCCTTGGGGATCGGGAAAGGACCTAAGATATCCTATCCCTATTGGGCAAATGGCCAGGGCGCAGTTATGCTGTTTAAATTCTCTGTTGGACGCCTACTTGGGCAAATCTTTGGCATACATCACATCTTCTCACCATGTCTATAGCGTCTTTCTTCAATGAACGCCGCTAAATTCCATGTCTTAGTGCTTTGTAAGCTAGGGCCTTGCATCTTAAGTGCTGTCCACATATCCCTTTGTGAATTTCTCTGAAAGCATACTCCACCTCACCTGGGCCTAAGCACTTCAAATAAGGTAAGGAAAAGGATTTCTTGTATAACTTGCCATCAATTATAACATACCTGGAGGCTCTTTCCCAGATTTTAACCTCTTCCTCTTTGCTCATGTTAGCTGGACCATTCTCTAGATACCTTAGGATTGGAGCCCACCAATCATCATTAAAGAGCTCAAGGACTTGTTGGGACGTCGATGCTCTAGGGGTTCGCCTATATTTTACCATTACCCTATCTATCTCAAGGTTTTCCCTGCAACCATTCTAGACAGCCTATCTGCTATGGAATTCTCATTTCTAGGTATTTGTAGCAGCTATATACTTTAAATTGTCCCCAAAGTTCAGTAACCATCTTATGGTACTAGAGCAGAGTGGCGTCTTTCACCTTATATTTGTTGGATTATGCCCTTAGAACCATTCATTAGATGATTGACTTTGGCATTTTTTTATGTATCATGACATTTTATTTATTATAGCTCATTATTATATTTGTCTTATAATTGCGTAATGTAATCTTATATGATAATGTCCTTAGAATAGTAATAACACACTATTCTTAAAATATCCCTAGTCAAGTATTATTGTGAACAAGGATAACAATGTACGATAAGACTAGTATGTGGTTGACTGATGACCATTGTCATGGATATAGGATATCAAGTCATCACATAGGTACATGTTAGAGAACTATGTACTGGATCGACCCTCCCTGAGAACGCTACATGGATTGTTATATGAGTGTCATAAGCGATTCTCATAGTGTTGATGGTGTATGTGATCCTTTGACTTGAGATCATCAGAGATCCCAACATAGAGAATTGCATACTTTAATGCTGCTAGATGTCATTCGTAACAAGATGGATTATAAAGGTAGTACTTGGGTATGCCTTGATCTACGTAGAGGGATGTTGAGTGATCAAGATAGGATTTATCCCTCTTATATAACAAGAGTGATGTCTTGGGCCCTTTGATAGAGTGAGACTAAGAAATGCATGGCCGTGCTCGAATAAGTCAATATGAGATATTGATTTTATTTGTTTAATTAGTCTACTCAGGAATCAAGAAACGCTGATTAGACTATACAAGTGTGACACATTCCATGACTTGTGTCTAATCAAGACATCAAAGGATAAAGGGATTAGACTACACGGTAACATCTATCACGAGTAAAGTTATGTCGAGTCATTGACATTCTCGTTACATGGGTAGCAATGATGTGCTAGATACCGCTCATTGCCTGTGACAATTTTGTCATTGCCATTGTTTTGAGAATCTATTGGGTCGCACACTTAGAACGGATCAATGAGGAGCTTAATTAATCCTATTCTGAATTGGATTAAGGATATATCTAATCCTATTCTAAATTGGATTAAGGATATAGTTAATCCTATTCTAAGTAGGATTAGAGTTCTGTTTGGCAATAAATTTTAGGGCAAAATTTACTGCCTATAAAAGGATGTTTTTTCTAAAACATAGCGGCACAATTAAAAAAAACAGAAAAGGTATTCTTTTAATCGAAGCTAGCAATTCGATTATAAAGAATCAAAAATGCTCTTTAAGGCTTCTGATCGTGAGACGTTCAAGAGTCGTGAGATCCGTTCGTGTGGATACCATAGAGGCAGGAACGAAAAGTTGTTGCTTGTGACTCGACCAACGACAGAAAATCAGAGAAAACGTTAGGTAAAATCTCGAAACCCTAATCAGGCAACTCTCCGAATCGATCCTGGTGGAGGCCGAATGATTTAAATTCCGCTGCGTGTTTGTTTCGGTTTCCTTCAATATTCTCCCAAAATCTGTTTAGCAACTAGTTGTGAGTCTATAAATATCAACAAATGAGTTACCTTAATTTTTTTAGAGAGCTCCATCCCCCCTAACAATGCTTCATATTCGTAACATTATTACTGACAGGGAACCCAAATTGGATGCAGTACTAGAATTCTTTCTTTGGTCCCAAAAGGATTATCCCAGCTTTGGCACCTTCTCTGATTGATGAACCGTCAACATACAACTCCCATTATTGGCTCGACAAACTATGCTTGCTTGTTTTTTCCCTATTGATTACTATGTTAGCAGCAGTGAATGTGTATTCTGCAATGAAATCTGCTAAGGCTTAGGCTTTGATCGTCTTCCAGGATCGATATTCTATTCTAAATTTACTCAACTCAATACTCCATTTCACCATTCTTCCAGATGTGCTCAGTTTTTGCAAAACTTCTCTTATGGGGTGATTGGTCAGTACAATAGTGTGGTGACTCTGGAAATAAGGTTTCAGTTTTCGAGCAGCAACAACCACAGCTGCAACGGTTCACCTCCTTTTAGTGTTCTGCTAACATAGAATACAGGCAATTGAGTTCCTTCTTTCTCCTCGACTAACACAGCTGCAACAGTTTCTGTGGATGCATTTACATACAGAAAGAGATCCTCCCTGAGATCAAGATTGGCAAGGAAAGGTTGCAAGCTTAAATATTGCTTTAGTTCTTCGAATGCCTTCTGACAATATTCACCTCATTTGAATCTAGCTGCACTTCTAAGAATTTTAAAGAAAGTTAGACATTTTTAGCAGACTTTGAGACAAACCTGCCCAATGCATTCACTCTTTCGTTAAGCAGTTGAACTTCTTTTAGCGAGCTCGGGGGTTTTATATCTAATATTGCCTTAATCTTCTCTGGATTTGCCTCTATCCCCCTCTGAAAACCATAGACCCAAGGAATTTCCTGGCCTCTATGGCAAATATGCACTTCATGGGATTTAACCTCATTTGATATTTTCTCAATGTGGAAAATGCTTTCTCCGGATCCCTGATATGCTACACCAAACTTGAATTTTTCACCAACATATTGTCGACATAAACCTCCATTGATCTTCCAATCAAGTTGACAAAAACTTTATTTACCCGCCTCTGATATGTTGCTCCAGCATTTTTCAACCTGAAAGGCATTACTTTGCAACAGTAAATGCCATTCTCAGTTATGAATGCTGTTTTTTCTTGATCGTTCGTGTCCATCATTATCTAGTTGTAACCTAAGAATGCATCCATAAAGCTCAGCACCTTATACCCTAAGGATGTGTTTACCAATCTGTCGATTGTGACCAACAAAAAACTGTCATTCGAGCACACCTTGTTTAGATCAGTGAAATCTACACACATTCTTCACTTTGCGTTGGTCTTCTTCACCATAACCACATTGGACAACCATTCAGGGTAATTGACCTCCTTAATATAGCCTGCCTTCAATAGTTTCTGTGTTTCTTCCTATGCAACCTCTATCTTATTGATAAAGGACTTTCTTTTCTTTTGCCTGACTGGTTTGGCCCTGAGATCCACATTCAAACCGTGACAGATAAAAGAAGGATCTATACCTGGCATTTCAGAAGTTGACCAAGCAAATATATCAACATTCTTCTAAAGGAACAGTTTCAAGGATTCCTTCTACTCATTAGGTAGATTACCTCCAATTTGGGTTGTCTTGTCTGGCTTATCGCCAATAACAATTTCATTGGTTTCTTCTATACACTGATACTACTCCTGTTCTACTTTGGGATCAAGCCCTTCCAATGGTAAAGGTTCGCAATTATGTTGTTGTATTACGATGATATCTCTAGAAGTGGATGGCTTGCCTTTAGAGGTTAATTGAATAGAACAAAGGTGGCATTTTCTTGCCATGTCTTGATTAGCTTTCACATATCCTATTCCTGTGGGAGTCAAAAATTTAATGGTTAAATAGTAAACAGCCGTGACCGTACTAGTGTGCTTTATCAAAGGTCACTGAAAAATCGCATTATAAGCTGATGACTGGTCTACCACAAGGAAGCTCACCATAATGTTCAGCGTATGTTCTCCTTGTCCCAAAGTCATTGGTAGATTAGTCATCCCTTTGACTTTTATGGGTTGGTTGGCAAACTCGTAAATAGGTCTTGCTAGCTTCAAGTGGTTCTTGTCCAAACCCATCTTTTGAAAGGCACTCCAGGATAGTATCTCCACAGCACTTCCATCATCTATGAGGTTCCTTTATACTTGGTAATTCCATATCAACACCGAGATCACAATTGGATCATTGCCATTATCAACCAAGATATCTACATCTTCCTTGAAAAACCTAATTTGCCAATTGCACTCCGACCTTGGCTTCTTCGGCAGGACATCGACAGCCATAAAGATTCTCAAGTGAGCTCTTCTTTGTTTCCTGAGGTCACCTAGTCCTCAACTACCCCAACTATCATTGTGATCACCCTCGTAATTAGGCGTTTCCCAGCTGCCTTTTCATCATCCCGTCAGTTGTGCCCCTATCATTAACATAAGTTCTCAGATATCCCTTCCTGATCAGGAACTCAATTTCATCCTTCAACTTTTGGCAATCCTCGGTGGTGTGCCCATGGTCCTTGTGAAAGATGCAATACTTCGACTTGTCCGCATTAGGATTTAGTTGCCCTGGTTGTGGTCTTCTAACATAGGGCTTATTCGTGATTGCATTCAAGATTGCCCCTCGACTCATCGTTAGGGGGTGTAAGACTAGAACCTTTTCTGGGGAGATTTTGCCTTGACATCCGATATACTGCCCATTCTGTCCCTTCATGATCGTCGAAACACTACTTGATCACTTCTCTTTTCTGATTTTACATGGGCCTTTTCTAGGTTTCTCTCCCTGATTTCCTTCATTTCAGCTAATGTATTGGCCCTCTACAACACCTTGTGTAAGGCTCCGTTGCTTATCACACAGTGAGTATTGCACATGATCACTAAGCACCCCTACTCTGAACGCTTGGACTATCATTGGGATCCTTGACATCAGCATAGACGGTTGTGAACCTACAGATGTAATCCCTCAACTTTCTCTTGGGTCGCTGAACAATTGACATAAGCCTTGCCAAAGTTCTTATTTGCTTCTTATTGGCTAGAAAGTGTCACACGAACAGTTTGCTAAGCTGATTAAAGCTTGTGATTGAATTGGGTGGTAATAAATAAAACCCAGATCAAGCTGATCCTTTGAGCGTAGTTGGAAAAGTTCTACACTTTATTGCATTGGTGGTCAAATAAAGGTCTAAGGTCGCCTCAAAACATAATATATGATCTTGGTGGTCACCTGTGCTGTCATATTTTTCTTTGGGGACTTTGAAGTTATGGGAAACTATTTCTCCTTGAATTTTCTCAACAAGGGGACTGTCAGTTCACCTGATATAATGGACAATCTCTTGTTTTCCCTTCCTCAACTCCTTCAACTCTTAACACATGGCATCGAGCATTTCATGAATAGATAGTTTTGAACGGTTAGGGGCTACCTTAGTCCTTTTGGTGAGGTCTATCCTTGGGGAGTTAACACTCCTTTCTTCTTTTTCTTTTCTCCTCCCAGGGTTATAGTGGTTCGTAATGGGATCAGGCTAATAGTGTAGAGTAATGTTTAGTTATGGCGAGTAAGCTAAGAGTGAGGGACCAGTAGCATCTTGCATCAGTTAGTGATGATTTTGGTTAGACACCTAACGTTGGGCGGTCAAGGATTCTATGATCTTTGCATAATGCTCTATTTTAGCGTTTAGGACTTAGTTTTGGGTGAGCAGTTGATTGTATTGGTTGGTGGTTATCACTTGGGATGAGGGTGGAAGATAAGATATTCACGCTACAAATTGGGAAAATGAAACTGCAGTGAGGGGTAAGGTGGTGCTTTGCGGTAGCTTGGAGGTGATCACAGCTTCGGTATAGGTGAAGGGACCATGGGCATTAATGGTTGTAATTCTGGATATCGGGAACAAACGCGTTAATTGAAATGGTGGGGCATCTGCGAATAAGGTTAGGGTAGTCATCGGTGTTGACATGGTTGACTGTAGCAGTGGTTGAGAAACTCGAGTGTTCTCAGGATTTAGTGTTTGGGAACTCGACATGGCTTCTTCTTCATTTCCCACAGATGATGCTAGAATGTTGATGCCAAAAGAGAAGCTGGACCTCTTCTGTAAGGGCTAAAACTCCTCCTCCTTTGATCAACTTGGAAAGAAAGCCAACTAGGGTTGTTACTAGTGGAACTTTCTTCGATGCTTAAGTTAGTAAAGTGTTTAAGGAAACTTCAAGTGTCAGAATAGAAGAGAGTGACAATGTATTCAAACATGTTCCTCGTATCTCTATATCTTTATATCGTCACTTGTATAGGACTCTTTGTTACTCCTAAACATGCAGCCACGACGATCGTGAGTACAGTGGGTGTTGTGGGTAGTTATGCCCTACTGTCGGTTGTCGTGAGTCGAATCACGGAGAAGTGAGCGGTTATGCCCTATCGTGCAATTGAATGGGCAGTTACACCTTTGACTGTGCTTTTGCACTAATGTTCTTAAGTTACAGGGTGTGATGGCCCAATTTAAGAGTATGGTTCACTAGCTATTGATTATTGAGCTTGGTAAGGTGCGCCTATTAGGCCCTACGACAGTAATACTAAAAAAATTGTAAGATATTTTTTATTTTGATTTAAAATTTTCATTATTTTGTTTCATAAAAAAGCCTTAGAAGTATATATAGCATTACAAAACCTCACAAAATCTTGATGTGGGATTGACATGTTACAAATTTCTTCACTTTAAAGCTTGACGTCCTTTTATTTAGAACAAAACTAAGATCACACCAGGAGTTGGATGCAGAAATATAGAGATGGCTCCCATGGTATAGCACTTACCTCTCGTATTCCAGATAGTGAACTACCTCTTATATCATTTGTGAAGATCTGCACTTAATATGCAAGGTATTGTTCGCTTTGACTTGAAGGTCTCACGATTTTATTTCACAAAAGGTGCCTCACAAGTATAGGTTCGAGTCCACATATATAACATCGCAGAATCTTACAAATTCCTGATATGAAATTGGGATGTTATAGCCCCCAGTCCAGCAATACATTCAAATGATGCGACTACAATTGGCATTTATTGATAATACTGCTTGCACCTCATGTGAATCTCTAATAATGATAAAATTAAAAAATAATTTTATCAAATTATAATTTTTTATAAAAGGATAATATTAAAAAATAACTAAAAAATTAATTAAAAAATTATTATTTAGAAAATAAAACACAATAACTTTTTGCATAATTGAACAATATTAAAAATTTTCATTAAATAAATTTTGATTTCAAAATAATTAAAAAAATTGAGAAAATGAAGATAATGTTATTTATTAATTATTATATTTTTATTCAAAAAAATAAATCCAAATTCTCATAATGATTTAAATATTGTTTCTTTAAGACAAAAATTCAAATAATATATATTTTAAAATAAAAATTAATCCTTGGCATAGCCGGGAGCACATGCTAGTATATTTGAATAGGATTTTAATTTTGATTTTTTATTATTTATTTTTTCCAAATGTGATATTTTTGTGACCAAGTACTTAAAAGATTAAAATGAAGATATTAAAATAAATAAAAAGTTTATACTTATCACTTATTGGAGTGTAAAATTTTATATATTATCATTAAATCATATTATAACACTTCATTAGTTAATAAAGTTAAATATATTTATTTAAAAAAACTGTATTTTAAAATTTATGAATTAATAAGATAATATATTCTTATGATTCACTTTCAATATGTAAGATTTATATATTGACAGTGTCTTAAATATAAATTTATAAATAAATAAATATATTGCATGTTTAGTGAAGAGGCAAATAGAGGTGTGTACTGGTAATTGCAAGTGTGAGACACGGATGGAGTTAGGCTCTTTTATGAATTGTAACTCACGAAGGATTCTCTTGGCAGCTTGAATATGAAACTCACAAGGATCATGCATGAATTGACATATACTTGGTTTACAGCAACCGTTATATCTAAGCGTGTAAAAGTGGGATATTGAAGTGCTCCCACAAGACTTCTATACTTCTCTGGATTTTTGTGATAATTGCTGTCCAAAAAAACCATAGGGGCAGGTGTAGGTTTTCAGTCATTCAAATACCTTATTTTTCTCGTGATGATACTATTTATATAAAAGAAAATTAAGAGTGAAATGAAAAAGATGAGTGTGTTTAAAATTTTTCCTCGTTTATTTAGTGTTAATAGTCAGGCGTGGAGTTATGTGCCGACAGAAGTAGACAAATAGGTGGCCCAGCCGCCTTCTTTTTCATTCCTTCACGATCCTTCTATGTGTTCACTCCGTCAACTTTGTGTCTATAAATTCAACAACGTAGATGCTTCAAACAGCACAAGGGAGGAAAAGAGTTACAAGCATCTCATTTGTAGTTTTCTGACATTATTACTAGCTAAAGAAATGTCTGCAACTCAGGATTCCATGGCTAAAGAGAATCGTCGCTCGGCCAACTTTCATCCAAGCATTTGGGGGAATCTCTTCCTTTCATCTCATTCTAAAATGGTACATAATTAAACAGTGAATTCACTAGATTTCACCTTTAGGTAGTTTGCACATTGATTTATATACGAGTAAAAACGTATATATTTCTTATTCATGTCTTTTTTTATTTAATATTCAATTTGATCTTACGTGATGGCACCATGAATGAAGGTTTTTGCCACCTTAACATTATATTCATGAAAATTCTTTTCACATCTTTACAATTGTGCAGGACATTGATACTACAACTCAATTACAACATGAAGAATTGAAAGAGGAAGTAAGGAGGATGCTTATGGTACTTATGGATGAGCATGAGTCATCTCACAAATTGCGTTTAATTGATACAATTAATCGCTTAGGTTTAAGTTACCATTTCGAAAGAGAGATAGAGGATGCATTACAAAATATTTATGATCTCGACTTGAAAGATGACAAAAGTCTCGAGTCTATATCTCTTCTATTTCGACTGCTTAGAGAGAAAGGCTTTAATGTTCAAAGTGGTGAGTCTAATCTCATTAAGCACTCTAAAATAGAGAAATTTCGTATGCTAGTATGTCAAATGTTTACCGTAATACCTTTCTCGATTGAACAGAAACATTCAACAAGTTCAAAGATGATGAAGGAAATTTCAAGATGTCCTTATCAGGAGATGTGAAGGGCTTGCTTGAATTATATGAAGCAGCACATTTACGAGTGCATGGAGAACATATACTAGAGGAAGCACTAGCTTTCACCGCCACCCATCTGGACCAGTTAGCAAAAACTACTACCATTGAGTATCCCCTTTCAGCCTTAGTCTCCCATCCCATGCCCGAAAACGACACATCCGTAAGAGCTTGCCAAGGTTAGAGGCTGGGAGATACATTTCCTTTACGAAGAAGATAGTTCACATGACAAAACGTTGTTGAAGTTTGCAAAGTTGGATTTCAACTTATTACAAAATTCAAACAAGGAAGAGCTAAGCAAGATCTCTAGGTAATTACTCCTACAACACCACGCAAGTTTGATATAATTTGAAGGAATAAGAAATAACTGTTGTTGGTCTAATGGTTTTCTTTCAGGTGGTGGAAGGATTTAGATTTTGCGATAAAACTACCTTTTGCACGAGATAGATTGGTGGAATGTTACTTTTGGATATTGGGAGTATATTTTGAGCCTCAATACTCCTTTGCTTGAGAGATGTTGACAAAAGTAATAGCTATGGCATCAACTATGGATGACATATATGATGTATATGGCACATTTGAAGAACTCGAACTCTTTACAAATGCAATTGAGAGGTCAGCAATATATATAAATACAAGTTAGTTTTTTATACACTAATGTGAAAATTTTTATATCTTCACAGACGATGTTAAACAAAATAACACCTCCCTTTTTTTAATTGGTTTTTTTATTATTGTTTGAAAATTTTTAAAAGATATGTATTACTTTAAAAATCTTATTTGTGAAATTTAAAAATTTACTAACGGTATATCAAATAATTTCTTGTATTTATATTTACTCGTGAACATATAATTTTGTTTTGTATCTTCATGTTACGGACTGTATATAGTATATAGAATTTAACTGAATTTTGGACTATAAACTTTAATTTGAATTTCAGGTGGGATACTGATTGTATAGATCAACTCCCAGCATACATGAAATCGTTCTACAAGGCACTCTTGGATGTGTATGAAGAAATGGAGGAAATAATGGGAAAGCAAGGAAAATCATACCGTGTCCAACATGCTAAAGAAGCAGTATATTCCCACTAGCTTAACCCCTATCTGATTTATCATGATTTTCACGAAGAAAAATCCATTCAATTCAAAGACTGAAAGACCATAAGCTGATATTGGCTCCTTTTTTTTTTAGATGAAACGATTGTCTCAAGCTTATTTTGTCGAGGCCAAATGGTACTATGAAAACTACGTACCAACGGTAGAGGAGTACATGAGAAATGCATTGGTGTCTTCAGGCTACATCACGATTGCAATCACATCTTTTGTTGGAATGGGAGAGATTGTGACGAAAGATATATTTGATTGGGCATCTAAAAATCCTAAAATCATCAAAGCTTCTGCAACCATTGCCCGTCTCATGGACGATATTGTTTCACACAAGGTATTTACTTCTATATTTTTCTCAAAATTGGCAGCTAATTAACGTATATTTGATCTTAATTAATGAATAAGATTAAAATTATGCATTTGTATTTTATAGTTTGAGCAAGAGCGAGGGCATGTTGCATCGGCGGTTGAATGCTACATGAAGCAATACGGAGTTTCAGAAGAAAAGGCATGCGAAGAATTGAACAAGCAAATTGAAAATGCTTGGAAAGATATAAACCAGGAAATGGTGGTTACTGCAGCTGATGGGATTATTCCAATACCCGTGCTTACACGCATTCTCAATCTTGCAAAGGTGATGGACTTCCTTTACAAGGAAGGAGATGGGTACACACACGTTGGAAATGTTGTAAAAAGTGGAATCACTTCTTTGCTTATTCATCCAATCTCAATTTAAGGAAGAAGTTAATTCTTCCGATATAATGAGATTTATGAAATTTCTTTTTCTAATATTATAAGATCAGTGCACTGAATGTTGCATATGTACTTTCTATAATATTAATGAATTATAGTCTCTTTGGCTGATAAATAAAAAAATTAGGTCAAGGGATGTTTCCCTCTCATCTTCTGAAGTAGTGAGACATTTTAGCTTCATATATACAATTCTGAAATAATGTGTCACCCTTACTCCTGCCATCCAAAGAACCCGGACATGGAGCCGAACTCAAGAAGCTCTGCATAGACGACATGTTACAAAAATACTTGCCCAGAGACACTTTGTTTTAACAAGCCTGGCATAGGCCCTGGAAGCTTTCCGCACCATGGTCATGATATTTGCAAACCATGAACCTGCTCGGCGGTGTATAATAGGGTCAGGGTGTGATGAGAAGGAGAGCAGTACTATTTGTGGGCTTGAGCTAGTGTGTTGGGAATTAGGAATGTAATCGAGCCGAGTCGAGATGATCTAATATCAAGCTCAAGCTTGGCTCGACTCGAAAACTTGAGGCTTGAATCTCAGCTCTTACTTAGTTTTTGAAACTCGAGTTCGACTTGACAGAATACTCGAGCCATTCGAGCTTGAATTAATAAGTTTGAACTTAACTCGATAGATTCAATTTGTTAATTTTTAACTATTTATGAGGGTAAAATAATAAACTAATAATAAAATATTAAAAATATATATTAAAAAAAGTTCAATAAAACTTGCGAGCCGCTTGAGCCAAATATTAAGAAGTTTGAACTCAGCTCGACTTGTTACTCAGGTAGCTTAAGCTCAACTCGAAAACTAATGAGTTGAGCTCTAGTAGGATTCAAGTAGCTTGATTCTTTTACACCCCTTTTGGATATGGAAAGGTGGTTTACGAAGCTCCATGGTGGCTCAGTGGGGATTGTTTTACGGTGAGAAGTACGTGGTTAGGTTTGTTCAGGCCTTGTTTTTTGGCAATTGCATGATTGGTCTGTTGTTTCCAGCTGATCTTTCCCTCTGGTTCTTATCTTGTTAGGTGATATTTTTCTTTGAGAATAACTTATATTAAGATAGGCAAAGGTTGTGGTTCAGTTGAAAACGCAAGCTGAGTTTGTGGGAAGAGCTCTCGAGTTCGACTCCCACTAAACACATCGTTGGGGAGGGGTGAAGAGCCTTAACTGTGACTAAACCCCAAACAGGATTAGTCTCAGAACGTTAAAACGGATGAAGATGCCTGTGGTCTACACCAAAAAAAAAACTTATATTAAGATGATCTTAAAAAGTGGATGTTTTAGGTACTAATGAAATAATGACACCTCATATGTTTTTAAAGACATGTAATAACTATCTTATACTCATTTATACCAAATCAATTCTAATTAAATTGATTTACTAAGAGTCAACTCTTATTAAATATATTTTCTTATCTATTTAACTCAAATTAATGGAAAAAATAAAAAAATTGTCATAATTAATAAATAACTATTAACATCTAACAAAAAAATTAATTTAAAAAGTATCAAAAAAATTAATTTGTAAAATACAAAATGGAATTCTGTTTGACAGAATGCTTTTGCAAATATCATCATTTTTTTTTGTTTTGTTTGTCACTAATGGTCACAAAAAAAATGATATTTATAGCAAAATCATTTTTTTTGGAAGTATCAAACACAAAGTTTCTAATTCATCAAATTAATTTTTTGTTAGACATTAATAACTCTTTATTAATTATTTGAGTTTTAATTTTTTCTCTTAATCTGGGTTAAATAGGTAGGTAAATTAATATAATATGAATTGACTCTTAAGTAAATTAATTTTATCAGAATTGATTTGGTGTGAATAAGTTAAGATAGTTATTACATGTTTAAAAAAAATGAGTTGTCATTATTTTATTAGTGCTTAAAACTTTCATTTTTTAGGATCATCCTTGTGAGGACCATATTTTCCCGCATTTTTCTAAATGTTGTCGTAAGTTAAAAGTTGTATGAATGAAAAAGCAGAGGTGAATCATTAAGATTGGTTAATGTGGTTTGACTTATAGAGTTAAAGTGATGAAAAATGAGTTGAGGATTTACTATGGACAATTTTCATATTCTAATTAGTGATACAGAAATGAGTAGTAACTCATTTAACTTATAACATGAAATTTAACCATGCAAAATCCATTTAATTTTATTCATATAAGATAATTAAATTTCAACCATGTAAACTAAATTAAATCACAACCAAGAAATTTAGATATAATTCTCACTAAGTAAAATATATATAAATCAAATAAATAAAATTAAGGACCAATAGGAATATATCTAAGTGGGAATATATGGAGGCTTCATGAAGAAACCTAAATGCATGAAAATTATGCACAAGAAGAGGGAAATAGTTTTCTTCATGAATTAAGACAATGTTTCACCAAACTTCTTTAAGATTGGTAGGGAATTTTGACTAAGTAAAGAAGGATGACATTAGCTTATTAACTAACCTTAGTATAGCTGAAATTAGCAAGCAAAAGTTAAGCATGGAACATGCTTTATGACCGCATAACACAAGAGAAAAAGAGAAATCAATGCAGCCCACATTTTTGGATAGGAAGATGAGATGAAAATCATAACCAAATCAAGTTGAAATTGGCTAGAATTTGGGAAACATATAAATAAATATCTATAGATAATATCAAGTGACCAAACCACCTTCTAATTGGTTAGTAAAATAAGGTACAAAAACTTACAAGAGAACAGCATCTGAAATTCCAGCTGCACAAATCGTGTAATAGGTGTAGTATAAGGAGAGGAAATAGATAAAAATTCTTATAAGAATTGATACTTTCCAATAGCCATAATATAGTTAATTACTTGAGACTAATTTAAATAGGAAAATAGTTCAAGAAAGGTCAAAATATTCTACTGGAATGGGAGAAATTATCGCTAACTAAAATGAGGTAGAATTGAAGCTTGAAGGAGGCTGAAAATCAAGATTAAGTAGGCAGCAAATACAAGATATTTGTAAGATTTTTATAAGCCATTGTTTGACCATTGAGTACCCCACTTTCCTTAACAATTAAGGGTTAAAAATTAAGTAAAAAAAACAAAAGAAAAAAAGGCTAAACAAATCAAAAACAAAACAAAAAAACCGAAACAGAAAAATGAAGGCAACAATGTGAGAAAGAAAGGAAAAAGAAAAAAGAGGAAAAGAAGAAGAAAAAGAAGGGGAAAGGAAAAGAGGTTTAAACCTTATATAGTTATATTCCTAAACTACCAAATTGTCTCTCAAATACTCTAATTAGCTGCTAGAAAAAGGAGCAAATAGTAGCAAAAGAACAAACTAAACAGGGCACCAAGAACAGAGTCAGTTAGTTTTTCTAGAGTAAGGTGGTTCCAACCATTTCTATTAATTCCAAGCTTTATGTATGTGTTAGAAGGATGGATTATAAGTGTATTTATGGTCTTAAACTGCAGAATTGATGGCTGGAAAGTAAAGAGGAAATTGTCCAAGATAGAGGTTCCAAAAGGTAAACTACTTCTCCTTAGTTGATCTTAACAAATATGAGTGTTGTGATGTGTTTAAGTGTAAAATTGATATTAATTCATGAAAATATGGAGATTAAGATGATGATAAGGTGCCGCCTTAGTGTGGAACCCTATGAAAATAATTTAATTAAATTAGATCTATAAGGTTTTATTATTGTACATAGTGAAAATTAGAAAAGAAATCATTGTGTTTAAGTTATTAGATTGACGCATGATAATTGTTTATTAATGGAATGAATATCTGTTGATTTATGAGAAGTACTAAGTTTATTGATATTATTAGAATTGAAAGGAAGTGAAAAGAGCACAAAGTGACCATTACGGTTTCAATAGATACTTAGGAAAATCATAGAATTTGATCAATTTAGAGATTGTTTGATATGTTTTGGAATGTGATAGGGTTTTGGCCAAGCATGATTCTTCATAAACATGGGGTTATTCAATGTGAAATGGATGTAGAATTGATGTAAAATTTGTGTAAAACATGAATTTAAGCATAATTTGAAGAAAACACAAGTGTGGGAAGCTTAAGTATATTCGGCTAAGGTGAAGGGGAGGCAGAATCCATGCTCAATTTAATGTATTTTGGGTCTTAAAACAATGTATAAATTTATACGAGACTGTAGGCATAGTCAGAATTGAAAATAGAAGCGATTTGACTATAGTGGCAATATTAACATTAGTATAAAATAGACCGAATTTAGGGCTGCACTAGACAATATATTAGGTTTTAATGAGTTAAACATTCTTTATAACTGAAGTAAAGTGAACTGACTATGTTTAGATAGTCAATTGCAGCTCGGGAGTCTGAAGAAGATACTGGTGCTAATAAGCAACCTTGCAAGATTTTAACAAGTAAGTGATGTATGTATAAAGCATAGGGATACGCGTTGCATGGATTTGATAACTCTACTCTTTATGTGTCACATCCTAAAATGTACAGTATTTACCATATTATAACACCACATGTGACGGTTGGGCTGTCTGCGATGCCTTTATCACTCACTTATGAAAAACATTAACTACTATTATACTTAAATTAAATAAGCAGTCGATGAAAATATTTACTGCAATATATATACAGTATGTACACGTGTTCTACATCCCCGGTACATGAATTATACAAATATAATACTGTACCACTATGTCTGAAAACATGTAAAAGAAATACTACCTCCAGGATCCACTAAGTGCTGCCTCAGGGGTCAACTACAACGCAGCCAGATCCGTGGAATGGAATCACTGAAGATAGTCTGTGGAGTGAGAGAATGAAGGGGTGAGCTAACCCGCTCAGTAAGAGAATTGTATGTAAAACTGATACTATAAAATCTATATGCTAAAAACATTTGCATCCTATCAGTTCACTAAATAGGATGGATACTATAGCCGGCTAGGAATACTGGATGGAGTATGGAAGGTATTTTAGAGTACCGTACGTGTCCCGGCTCCTAGAAGCGACTATAGGGAGTAATCGTTTTCTTTTGATATTCAAATCCAAGTAAAACACTAAATATTCACATGGTAAAACACTTAAGTAAATAAATAAGAAATTACTATTCCTTTCACAAATACTCATTTCCACACTTGTAAAACACCATATAATATTTAGTTCAACAGCAATATATCAAAAGCTTAAGCTGTAAATAATTTAGTACCAGCAAAAGGTTCAGTGAAAAGTACAATCATCGGTGCAGTATCATGGAGACCAGGCAACAGCCTAAATATATCATGCTATAATAATATCCCGAATAGGGAAAATAATAACACATGAGATCTATGGCCATAGTTTATGGGGTCCACATTGTGCATTGATCAGGTGTCCACCGGGACGCTAATAATAGGATCAGTATCTATCAGCACTAACACGTGACATGTGAGCATGATATGGGGCTAACAGTCTCAAAACAGTAAACACGTGATATAAACTATGTAATCAATTTCGCTTAATATATCTTCAAATCAATCCATAAATATTCATAAGGAAAATATTTTGATCTTATGAATAACAATTTATAAAATATTCATACTGCAATAATCATTCCAGAAAATGTTCTAAATATTTACAGAACGGTATAACTCACATGCTGGTACTTTCACATAATTAAAATTTCCTTAACATGAATCTTTAAATATAGTTTTTAGGTAAACTATAAAATTATGCAATTTAATGAATTTCATGAAAATTTCCCAAAATTCCACTTATTTCCACTGTAGAAAAATACTATAAATATTTTTTTAAATATTTTTATAATTTTTGGCAAAATGACGGCTATTTCTAACTTAGCCTTCCTGCACGAAAATTACTGTTTATAATTTCAACAGTAGCCACAATTTCACCAAATTTCACCACTTTCAAAGGCAATTTATATCCAAATTATTTTATAAAAATAGTGTGAACCCAACTATGCATTTACAGTATCCCTACGGTTCACACACGCATCCCTTACCTGTCTTATGAAGCCGATCTTCCTGGTTTCGCTAACCAAAATCTATCAACTCAGGCTGCAAAATAATTTTATCAAAATTAATTAATATTTTTCCTCTTAATTTTTAAGCCACTAGCTTTCATAAAATGCAGCCACTAACTTCATGTTATGAGTACAACCAGTATAAATTATACTGGTGTTAAAACTCAACTTACTCACTCTAACTTCTTTTTCGGTTTTAATTTCACCAATTCTCCTCTCTTAGTTTCTATAATTATTCTTTGCCAAAATCTCTAATTTTTAGCATATTTTTGGGCCTCCAAGTGTCATGGCTGAATCCCTTAATGGCCATTGTCATTGACTTTTCAATATTTTTCTTTCCATTTTCTTGGTTTCAATTTATGTTCCTTGTCTACGTGAACTACTCTTGCCATTTTCTTGCATGAAGCCTTAAATGCTTCTATTCTTCCTTGTTCAACCGAGGGTTCATTCACTAGCCAAAATTCTCTTTTCAACCCTTTTTAATTCTAAGCTTCTTCTTCCATTTGTTTATATTCCATACTTCATTTCTCATCATCATCATACCATTTCTAACATAATTCCTTTGTTTTTCCTAAATCTATATCAAGATCTAAATTATGCTAATTTCATGATCTAATAGAATTTTATTAAAAACAGTCCTATAAGCATGTTTCTTATATCTAGAAACATAGAAATATATCATGTAATATCAAGAAACCATAAAATCCTTGAAACTCACCTTGACTGATGGATGCTTTTCAAAACAGAGCACCCATTCTGTTTTAATTTTCAACCCTCTTCTCTTGTTTCTTAGTTGATCCAAAGAAGAAAGGAAGTTTAATGGTGAAGGTTAAATAATTAGCTATCAAGAGTGTTAAAATTGGTTGACTCTCCTTGGCCAAATAGAAGCTGAAATAGAACAGAAAAATGGAACTCAGTTTATGCCTCTCGTATACAGCAATATTCGGTGATGAAGGAGGTGTTTTGCCCAGACTTTTGTTCCTTTATTCTTTCATATACTCAAGACATCCAATACTAATCAAGCACCTAGCATCTTATCATATTTTTCTTCATCATTTCTTACCTTAAATTGCATTAAATGGCTGAAGAAATCTGCAGCAAAAAGGAATGGCGTGGAGTGCATTGTGTTGATCGGTTTGACTTGTCTTCCATTCCTTTTTGTATTACTTCAGCCAATGAAATTTACTCACATGGTAAACTTTAAATGCTTCTTCCTTTAATATATTTTATACCATAAAATTAGCTTCTCATTTCCTTTGGAAATATTTCCAACCATACAACACAAAGTGCAGCAGAAAAAGTAGCGTGCTGTCCACAAGATTTGGCTGCACTTTCCTTGATTCATTTTGCCTCTTTTGAGGCCTAATTCAGCCAATAAAATTTCCAGCCAATGTCCTATTAATAATATCCCCTTTATCTCTTATTATTTATCTAATTTTACACCACAATTTTTTTTTCGGTCTAGACCATCCGGTATCCCCATACCTTTGGTATAGGACTAATCCGGATTCGAGCCGGGTAGGACCCAAAGGGCGGCAAAGCTCTCCCTCAAGAGTTTTAACACAGCTGCATACCCAGGGTCTCGAACTCGAGACCTCTGGTTAAGCTAGAACAGCCCCCTGCCAGCTGATCTACGTGCTCTTGGGTATTTTACACCACAATTTGCATCACCAAACTTGCTTCCAGCCGTATATCACCATGGAAGAAAACTAGCGTGCAGTCCACAATTCTTTGGATGCACATTCTTGCTTCATTTTGGCCTCTCTTAAGGCATACTTCATCCAATCAAAATAAATCACATAATCAATAAATAATTTCTTTCTCTTATAAATATATTTGTTGATATTTTATGCCATGAACATAACACTTCCATTCTAAATTTTCTGATTTCATTTCCTTCATTCATTCTATACGTTTAATTCATTCTTTAATATTCATTTCAACTCTTATACACCATATTATAAATTATAATTCCAATAATTCCATAATTTAAAGTGGAAATTCATATTCAATATTTATTTAATTCCACTAAATAATTTATTTCCACTATCAATCATTTACAAATATGCTGTACAGTGTTATAAAATCGAGTCTCACATTATGAGATTTAAATGTGATGATTTGGTTGAATGGTGAACTGAAAATTGTGGTTTAGAAACTATATTTTCTTGCAAGGAGGTTAAGATAGTTTTAACTGTTATGCAGTCGAAATTTTCTAAAAAAATGGCCTAAGCCTCCAAACTCATAAATAGTATTATTTTGGAAGAGGAAAATGAAGTGAAAAATGAAATTTGGTGAAATAGCTTCCAATGATTTTAATTGCATGCAAATTTCGTAACTCAGTTTCAATAAGATTTTTTATTAATTTTATATGTTTTCTAGTACACATATGTTTCTATATTTCCGTAATACATAAATAAAATATTTTGAATATCTGTTATTGAACTGTGAATATTTGACGAATTTTTTATTCTTTAAGTATATGAAATTGTGATTTTAATACTTTATGGACTGTTTAAAGAAATGAATTATTGCATTGATCTCCGGAAACCCTTTTGAAAAGATTTATAAACTGTTTTGAGACTGTTGGCCCTATAGCTGCCTACTGGCACATGCTTCCATTACTGATATTACTAATTACTGTTGTTGATAGACCCTGGTCACGTCTTCAGTGCCACAGCTATCACCTGACCCGTGTACACTGTTAACCCTTCTAACTATGGCCATATGTCGTTATTACTGTTATTGCATGAGTCTATTGAGTGTTGCCTTGTCTCCACTATTTGATTTCTACTGGGGTGGTAAATTCCTGGTTCCGGGCACTCCCAGATGTTAATGATTTCTGTTGCAATTTGTGATTAAACCTGATTTCAGATCTTGAAATGAATTACTGAAATTGATTAAGATATTGTTTACGGAGAGTTTTGGAATTTAGGTTTTGAATGATTTTATGAAATGAAAAATGGAAGTTATTTCTAGACCCTTACTGAACTCTGTGTTTGATTACATGTTAAAGAATTCCCTATAGTTGGAATAGGATGCCGAGACAAGTGAGGTGCTCTAAAGCATCATTCTGTGGTTATCTAATCCACTATAGTATCCTTTTCGAACTCATGCTTATCCTGTGATCATTGTTTTATGTGAAAGATCATGTTTTGAGATACTTGATGTAGTATGCGTAGTATCAGCTTTCGTATATATTTCTTACTGGCATAAGCTCACCCCCCTTATCTTCCTTCCAGATTATCAGTGGTAGTTCTCTATTTGTTCGAGAGGACTTACTACTTTTGGGTATCCTTCAGCGATTTTCATTATCTGTTGAGGTTTACAGTTTGTTACTTTTATGTATTCAGACTTTATATGTACAGTACTAGGTTGTGTAAATGATATTTGGGATGTAAACTGAACTAAAATACAAGATCTAAATTTGAAGTTGCGGCATATTTTATAAATTTTACTTTGATTTTATAAGAAGAAAATCGAAATACTTAAATATAAATGAGGACACTGCAGATAGCCCAACCATAAATATGTGAACAATAATGAGTAAATACTATTTTTGGCAAAAATCGGGATGTGACAATCTAATATAAGTTATTCTCTAATTTAAAAGGTAACAAAAAATTTAATTTGATGAATTAGAAATTTTGTGTTTGATACTTCCAAAACAAAAAAAAAATGATTTTGCTATTAACATCTTATCCGCGACTGATAATGACGAACAAAACCAATAAAAATGATAATATTTTCAAAATAAAAAAAATGATTTTGCTATTAACATCATTTTTAATCATTTTTTGTGATTGATAATGATGAAGAAAACAAAAAAAAATGATGATACTTTCAAAAGTATTATGTTAAACACAATTTTTTTTTTAGGTTAATGTGTAATTTAGCCCCTGAATTATACCACTTTTTTCACTTTGATACTTAAAGAAAATTTTTTGTCACTTTTATACATGAACTTCACTTCCGTCAGCCACTTTACCCTAAAAGTTAACACCGTTAGAAAAATACTGACGTGGCACTACTTGTCCAATAATATGTTGACACGTGACGCATTGTGTCAGTTTTTTTTTTGTTTCTCTAAAAAATGTTTAAAAAATATTTAAAAATACCTAAAAATATTAAAAAATAGTTAAAAATATTTAAAAATTTATTTAAAATGTTTAAAATATGTAAAAAAATATAAAAATATGAAAAAATATTTAAAAATACATAATAATATTTAAAAATATGTAAAAATATTGAAAAATATGGAAAAATATTTTAAAATATTTAAAAATTTATGTAAAATGTTTAAAAATATGTAAAAATATTTTAAAAAATATGAAAAAATATTTAAAAATACATAATAATATTTAAAAATATGTAAAAAATATTTAAAAATATGTAAAAATATTGAAAAATATGGAAAAATATTTAAAATAGTTAAAAATATTTAAAAATTTAAGTAAAATGTTTAAAATATGAAAAATATTTTTTAAAATATGAAAAAATTTAAAAATACATAATAATATTTAAAAATATGTAAAAAATATGTAAAAATAAATTAGATTTATTTTTAATAGGATTTTTATTAAGAAAGCAGAAAACAGCTGATGTGGCATTGCATGTCCAATAATAAGTTGACACGTGGTGCACTAGGTCAGTATTATTTCTTTTTCTTTAAAAAATATTTAAAAAATATTAAAAATACCTTAAAATATTAAAAAATAGTTAAAAATATTTAAAAATTTATGTAAAATGTTTAAAATGTGTAAAAATATTATAAAAATGAAAAAATATTTAAAAATACATAATAATGTTTAAAAATATGTAAAAAATATTTAAAAATACATAATAATATTTAAAAAAAATATGGAAAAAATATTTAAAAAAAGCTAAAAATCGACTGAAGCCCTAAAACTAGATTCGTTCCCAATTCATGAAGCTCGGGAATCACCCAATCCAAAATAAAACCAACCCAAGACAAAAATAAACCCTCCATCAGAATCACATTCGGCCACCACCAGTTAATGCAGCCACCCGCAACCCACCAGCCATCCAGCCTAACACAACTCGCGGCCAAAGTACCAACACCGAGCTCTCCTCCACATAACAGCCTTTCGCCTGAACCCCTTATTAACCCACATCCAGAACAAAAAACAAATCCTGAATTTGAACCCAACATCCTCAATAAAAAAATGGTACAACACACTCCCTTCCTTCAAGGAAGCCATAGCAAGCTTGTAGAAGACAAGTATGTTCAGATAATTTTGCTAAGAAAAGGGAAAGGAAGATTTTGAGTGAAGAGGATTTCTCTTAGATATAAGGTTTTCTTGTGAGGTTCTCAGACCAAGCAGTGCAACGACGAAGCCCTTATCAGTGGTGGTCAGCCTTTGGGAAAAAGAAGTAAAGGGGAGGAAAGAAGCGGGGACGGATACAAATAAAAATTATTATATTTTTAACTATTTTTAAATATTTTTCCATATTTTTTAAATATTATTGTGTATTTTTAAATATTTTTTACATATTTTTAAATATTATTATGTATTTTAAATATTTTTTTTCATATTTTTTAAAATATTTTTACATATTTTAAACATTTTACATAAATTTTTAAATATTTTTAACTATTTTTAAATATTTTTTCCATATTTTTGAATATTTTTAAATATTTCTAAATATTTGTTTACATATTTTTAAATATTATTATGTATTTTTAAATATTTTTTCATATTTTTTTAAAATACTTTTACATATTTTAAACATTTTACATAAATTTTTAAATATTTTAACTATTTATATATTTTTTTCATATTTTTCAATATTTTTCATATTTTAAAATATTTTTTTACATATTTTTAAATATTATTATGTACTTTTAAATATTTTTTCATATTTTTAAAATATTTTTACATATTTTAAACATTTTACATAAATTTTAAATATTTTAACTATTTTTAAATATTTTTTCCATATTTTTCAATATTTTTACATATTTTTAAATAGTTGTTTACATATTTAAATATTATTATGTATTTTTAAATATTTGTCATTTTTTTTCATATTTTTATAATATTTTTAAATATTTTTAAGTATTTTTTTAAATATTTTTAGGTATTTTTAATATTTGTTAAACATTTTTTAAAAAAAAAAGACAAAATTGTCGTTGTGTGCCACGTGTCAACATATTATTGGATAGCAGTGCCACGTCAGTTTTTTTTCTAACGGTGTTAACTTTTGGGGTAAAGTGGCTAACGGAAATAAAGTTCATTTATGAAAGTGATAAAAAATTTTCTTTAGACACCAAAGTGAAAAAAGTGGTATAGTTCAGGAGTTCAATTACACATTAACCCTTTTTTTATTTTACAAATTAATTTCTTGTTAGATGTTAATAGCTATTTGTTAATTATGCCATTTTTTTTCATTAATTTGAGTTAAATAGGTAAGTAAATATATTTAATTAAAGTTGACTCTTAATAAATTAACTTAATAAGAGTTGATTTGGTGAAGACGAGTATAAAATAATTATTATATGTCTTTAAAAATATATAAAATATCATTATTTTATTAATACTTAAAACACCTGCATTTTAGAATCATCTTAAAACTTATTCTCTTTTTTTGTCTTCACTATATTCTTTTTAGTAACATAACAAGTTTCTAGCGCCATGGAAACCATGCATGGTGCAGTAAATGCATTTGCGGACCTGAAAAATCAGAAAAGATTGGTTATTAAATGACAAGAACAAAGCCTGTATTTATAATTTGTCTAAAAAAATTAAAACAGGATTTGACGTTTTGCTGTTCCATCCTCCATCGTCTATTTTTTTTTTCAATATAAGCAAGAATGCAATGGTTAAAGTTTAAGATTTTATGATAATAATTTCTTAATTGAATGATTAAAAAAATTTATAATATATTATAAGATCTGAATATTGTTAATCACATTTAAAATTATAAAAAGAAAAACTAATATATTGTTTAAATTTTTACTCCATTAATTCTTTTGACTTCAGTTAATTAGTTAAAATGATTTTTAAAACGATTTTCACCAAACTTCTTTTTTTCTTGTGGGTCAAGAAAGCATCTGAACGTCTCAATCGATGGCTCTTAAATCCGGAAGCAAAAGATTATCAAAGTCCGACTATACCAGAAAATAAATTAACTGTATTTTAGTAGCTATCCTCATTAAAATTTAGTTGAATTATTTCTTTTTTAATGATAGTTACCTTTATTTTTCTTTCATCTTCTTATTTCTCTAATTTTTTTTCATCCATATTTTCCCGTGTCCTTCCACTCAGTTCTATCAATTCCAAACAATTAATTTAAATCATGGAAAGAATTGAAGGTCAATTGTATGTTTTTGGTTCACCCACGAGCCCGATGTTGACTGTGGTGATGAATTTTTGTTCGACTTTGTCCTTTTCTCTGTAATTTAATTTTAAATGTCGTACATTTTGGTAGGAGAAACTTGAATTACAAGGTACAAAATATTACAACATTATTGTAAATATATTTGCTACATTGAATTACAGTATGAGGACAACAAAATGTATGATCAATATTTCTCCAAGTATTCCTTATTGGTGTAGTTGATGAATTATTGATAATTCATATATAATTGCTAGAAAAACATTTATGCTTAGCTAACTATTAAACTACCAGTCAACTATTTAACTGGCTTCTTTTCCCTACCCCAGTGTGATGTTCAGAAATAGTACTATGAATTTTCAGTTGAACAGTTTAATATTCACAACTGGAGAGGTACCAGTTTCTTATTGTGGTTTTTTCTTATCAAAAATCATTTCCCAAGTCTTTGACAAGAAAAGAAACTGCAATATGTCTGCTGGTAACTTTAGATACAAAAAGAAACCCCTTCCACAGCCCATTTCAAAGTTATAAAACATTAGTTGCCTTAACTTTAATTTTCTCAATTCTATCTCATTTTGCATAACTAGGAAGCCATGGATAACAATTTGGAGGAGAGGTTTCTTGCACATAGAGAAGAAGGCAAGACTGATCTAAAAAGAAGAGTTTGGATTGAAGCAAAGACAATATGGAGGACTGCTTTCCCTTCAATATTGGCTAGGGTCACTTCCTTTGGAATGATTGTTGTGACACATTGGCAACGTTGAGCTTGCTACTTATGCTCTCGTTCAAAGCATTTTCGTACGGTTTATCAATGGTATATTGGTAAGCAAGCTAGCTTCTCATTAATTAACTTTACTTTCACTTTTCCATTAGATATTTCTTGTTAATTAGTATTTTTTTTCATGTAATGTGAAAGCTTGGAATGTCGAGTGCAACTGAAACACTATGTGGGCAAGCATTTGGAGCAGGGCAGTACCACATGATGGGAATATACCTGCAACGATCGTGGATTGTCGATGGCGTTACCGCAACCATATTACTCCCTGTATTCTTTTTTGCTACACCGATCTTCAAACTTCTTGGGCAGGTAGATGAGATTGCAGAAGCAGCTGATACAATTTCTCTATGGTTTATTCCCATGCTTTATAAGTTGGTCTTTGAACTCACCATCCAAATGTACCTCCAAGCTCAGCTCAAAAACCTGATTGTTGGGTGCTTAAGTGCTGCTTCATTTGTTCTTCACTTGGTATTGTCGTGGATCCTGGTTTACAAACTTAACTGGGGGGTTGCTGGGGCAATGGCTTCCTTGAATATATGTAGTTGGCTTTTGGTTCTAGGCGAGTTCGTGTACATCTTTGGAGGTTGGTGCCCCAATACATGGAATGGTTTCTCCATAGCTGCCTTCTATGATCTATTGCCTATGGTAAAGCTCTCCATGGCTTCTGGCCTCATGCTTTGGTAAGTAAATTACAATTTCTTGCCGTTACTTTTTTTTTTGGTGTAACTATAGATATACTCATCAGTTTTATGACTTGAGACTAATTCTGTTCGAGCTGAGAGTAGTAAATGGTAAAGTCCTTCCAACAACAACGACTTTATGATTCGAATTATATCTTGTTCTTGCAATTTTTTACTTCTTGTAGTGTATAAAATTGTTCTCGAATAGAAATTTGAAAATTCTAAAGTAAATGCAGGACTCTCTAATTAATTAATATTCTAAATTGATTTTCTAATTAACAGCTTAGAGTTCTGGTACAATGCCGTTCTTGTATTGCTGGCTGGATATATGAAAAATGCAACTATTGCCATTTCCGCTTTCTCCATCTGGTAAAGTAAACTAGTTTACTCTGCTTTTGCTCGCCACACTACAGTAAAATGTACTTTTAACGGCATTTTTTTGTTATTTAGCTGTGTTTATAAATGCTGCAAAAATTTCATGGCACTAGCAAAAAACGCCGAAAAAAATACTAGCTATTCTAGTGTCGGGAAAAATAGCGGCATTTTTATGAAAAATGCCGCTAAGTTTGCGGCGATTTTATGCCGATTAACGGCATTTATAATCGCCGCAAAAATAGCGGCATTTTTGTCTTCTACATAAACGCCGCTAAGTTAGACTTTTTTTTTAAAAAAAATTTATTATATAATTAGATTTTGTATTTTTTTTCAATTTGAATACATTTAATGAATTTTAATTATATTTTTAGAAAACATTTTAATTATTTTTAAAAAAGAACAGAAGAGAATGATGAAACTATGAGTTTTTGCTTTCAATATTAAGAATTGTCAACTGTTAAGAATGTAAAATAGACTTCTTCTTTCAACAAAAAATAAATAAATAGATTTCTTCTAGTTATACGAGAGTCATAAACTGTTGATTAGCTTGTTCATATATAAAATAAGCGTAATGCAAAAACATATTTATATATAAAATACGTCTCCTATCTGTCCTAAACATCTGAGTCTCCCAACATCTAAGCTTTTACAGAATACTTATGTAAGAAAAAACAAAGATTAAAGTTATAGAATACTTGAGCTTTTACATCTAAAAGTTGCCCATATAACAAAGACCATAACATCCACTCTGCAACCACAAAACAGTAAAGAAAGCACAATTATTAGAATTAGCATTATCCTAGAAGAGCACAATTTTATATGTAAAGCCAAGATTTAGTAACATACCTGCATAACAAAATAGCTAAGTTCCACACAGCAGCAACTATTCCAAAGAATATAGAAAAAAAAACTTACTTTCAACTTCATTACTAGAGTGGATAATTGACAGTACCTTTAATCAAATGCATATGGGTCATCTGCATAAGGATTTTGTAAGATCTGATTCTACACTATTGTAGACCCAAATTTCATAAAATTGATAATGTAAATGAAGTAAATATTGAATATTCATTTTCATTTGGATGAAAAGCTTCTTAAACTTGAGATGTGCATGGAAGAATGTTGGAGAAATAAGGTATGGGCGAGGACATCCAACAGATCGCCAATGGGCGAGCAAAGAAGGATATTCGTCAATAGGCGAACAGAAGTGGCGAGCAGATCGTCAATAACAATGGTGAGGGTGAATAGAGAGTTCGCCCAAATGAGGCGAGGGCGAGTAGGTTAGTTCGCCCAAAGCTGGCGAGGGCTCCTTATCGCCCATACAGATCAAAGAAATTGAAACGAAAATAGGTTCAAACAATTGGCAGCCAAAAAATTGACTTTGTAAGTCATACGGTTAAAGACAATAAATTGAGAAAGAGTCAAAGTCAATCTGAGAATAATTGTTATTGGTTTAAGAATGTAAAAAGGGATGAAGAGTAATGGCTAGAGGACAAAATGAAGAAAAGAACGAGGAGTTAGCCAATCAACGTTGGCTGGAAGGGAGTTGGCGTGGAAAAGAGAAGAAAAGAAAAGAGAAAAGTCAAGGAAAGGGGCGGCAGTGGACTTCTCGCCACTTGCTTCTCTTGACTATGTGACTAAGCAATAAATGCCAAGTGAGATTAAAAAAAAAAAACGGGATTTTAGTGAGGACTTTGCACCGTTCTTTTGTTGCAGTTTTTCCACAAGTTTTAATGCATGAAAGACAAGGTAATGATGAAGAAAAAGGGATAAGGAAACAGGTGGTAGAATTTGAGTGGATTTGAGTGAGTATATAAGGAGAATATAACTGAAGAAAAACCAACTTAGCCAACTTCATATTCCTCAAAATCCTTCTCGCCATTCTGCTTGCACTACAGGCTCACAATTGGTTCTTCCATTTCTCTCATACATGAACCATGAAAACTTCATTTTTAGTTAGCCAAACTTTTCCTCCATTGTTGAAGAACCGAGGAACAAACAAAATAAAGCTAAGTGAAGCAGAAAAACACTCTGCTCTAGGAAGTGGAACTCAATTGAGGTGAGCTCCCATATTACTATGGTTATCTTGATAAATTGATGGATATTTCTATATTTATAAAGTAATGAATATAGATATAGCATAGTTTTAAGTAATCTTGTTAGAATATATAGGAAAACTAGAATCAGATGTAGTCTGGAAACTAATGGTGAGTGGAAAAAAATGAAAATACTGAAAATGATGGTACGGTGGGCGAGTTCATTTGGCATGGGCGAGCTAAAATCTAGAATATAGAAGTGGACGAGGTCGCCACACTAGTTAAATTGATTGGCGAGCCCACCTCTGAATAAAAGCGGTGTAGGGCGAGTTGAGTTAATGTTGGGCGAACACCGCAAATAAGTTATATGATTGGCGAGAATGAATGGGCGAGCTCCATAGAGTAGATCAATTATAGAAGGGCGAGCTCTATGGGCGAACGGCGAATTCAATCTCGCCAAGGTGTCTCGAATATTAGGAAAATATAAATGGTTTAGAAAATATTCGAAAAAGGAATATTAATGGATTAATAAAATTTTGCAGACGGGAATTGAGGAAGGCGGGCTAAAAGCAAATCTTCGTCAGACGAGGTAAGGGAGATGTGTGTGATATGAATGCATGTCCTGTGGAGTAAATTTTATGAAAATAGTAAGATAAATGTTTTGTTTTCTGACATGCATTGGATTGATAATTGTTATAATAATGGGTGTGAATTGGGCGAGCTACAAGCCGCCATATGTTGTTTTGTCGGGCGAGTAGCTTTGTTCTTGGCAGAAACACGGGCGAGCCAAGTGGCGAGCTCTCTTTTATGAGAAATGGGCGAGTGCCCTTGTTTTAAAGAGAAATCCGGGTAAGCCAAAGTTGGGCGAACGCTTTTTAATGTGTTTGGGCGGGCGACTCTTGTTTTAAGTATAAGGCGGGCGAACCGTTATCAACGAGCCATACTTTTGTTTTGAAAAGCTAAATGGCGAGCGAACACTAAATCATCGTCTTCTTGAACTGATCATGGCGAACATGTTTAAAGTTTATTTTTTTATACGAAAAAAATGAGACGTTTTATTCATTGGAAAATAGAAAATATAAACCTTTTGAGGAGAATGGATTTTGGGCGAGTTGACCATGGAAAATGCCATAATGGGCGAGCCGTTTCTGGCGAGCCAGTCTATTTGTTTTAAAAATGGTGGGCGAGTATTGCGCGACGGGCGAACTGATTATGAGCAAGCCACTATGGGCGAGTCGACCCTGGCGAGCCAATTCAACCCATATTTTCTCGTGCGTAAATGGGTGAAAATGAGCTGTTTTAATATATTTGAGACTTTAGGCTCTGAGTTCATGCATTACCATTCATATAATTGCGTGACCTACCTGAGGCGGTGGCTCGGGTTGATTAACCCACGGGTGCACCTCAGGGCGTCACAAGGCTGATGGACCCGCCAAGTCATCAGCGGTCTCGAGGTCACTTGGCAAGTGGACCCGAGGACCATCTATAGATTATGGCCATAGATCTAGCTGAGACAGCCGTGAGGGGCGGTGGCCTACGGGTACACCCCAAAAGCAAACGACTTATGTTCCTAAAGGAACAGAGCATGATTTATTTATTGCCTAGTCTCAATTTATTGGTCTTTGTTTACCGAAAGGGTTCACGGAACCCTGTTTAAAGTTAATAATTAAATTGTTTTTGGGGAGAATAACTGTTATTTTATAAAGCAGCATCCACCTTCCTTACTGAGCACGTTATCGCACACTTCCTATTTTCCACTCCACAGATTATCGAGAGTTCGGGCAAAGAGAATTACCTTACAGAGATCTGGTATTGAAGGTATGTTATATTCTCTTGTATATTTAGTAAGATGGTACAGTACTACTCTAAAAGAAAGGGAATGTATATACCTCTTAGGGTAATAATTTAATAATTCGTATGAAAGTGATAGGAGTTGATAAGCATCACAAACAGCCCAACCGGTAAGTGAGTGACATTTTGTGGATTTGGGATGTTACAGATTTAGATCCTTTTGAAAACAAATCACCAATGTTTGAAGCATTTGGATGACTTCCCTTAGTTCCCTGCATAAAAAATGCATAGATTCAGGACATCTCTAACATTAGGAAGGAATCACACTAAAAAACTCAAGCATATCCTGATACAACTGTCATTACAATAACAGTTATCATTCTACACTTACACTCAATTACAATATCCAGAACAAACTGATGCCTAGAATTTGGGCTTCAGCATTTTCTAACCAAACTGGACAATAATGAAGGAAAGGCAGCAGATAGATATTGTACCTTCTCGTGATGCTTAGGAATGCTCATTACACTTCCCGTATCGACTACAATGCTAACTCCACCATAGCCATATACCTGAAAGGAGCAGCATGCTTGAAGATCTAACAAAAGCCAGTCTCATATACTATCAAAGCATCAACATAACCTCAATGAATGATCAGTATAGCAGCAAATATAAATAGACAGTATACACACCAACCTCATAAACCTTATCGATATAAGCCTCTTGCCCTTTCTCCGAAGCTCTCTTGATGTTACGCTCCAAAATTTCCTTGGGTACATCAAGCTCCTTGGCTTTCTCAAGTACAGCTGCAATAACCATATTTGATGCTAGATTTGGACCGCCTTTCTTTACGCTGCAGCACATAAAGAATCAGTGAAGTATAAGCATTGGACAAACCCAGTAAAATCAAATTGTAAACCATTATAGAACTCAACTAATAAAAGCAATTTGCAACACTCGATGCATTAACGTAGCAAATCAAGCAGTAACTTTGAGTACCAACTTATGCAGATACAACTTCTTTTCCAATCCTTGAATAGAGTTTAGCCTTCTTTGCATCTTGAGCCCCCTGAATTTATTTAAAAGAGTACTCTAAAATTATTTCATTGATTTTGAGTTTTTGACTGCAAATATAAAGGTAATGGCATATGCAAAATAAACAGAGCATATCTCAATTCTACGTTAAATAAGCTAAACTCTAAAAACAAAAGAGGATTACTCTTTCTATTGAGATAAAAGCTCTAAATAAGTCCCATGCCATTAGAAAGAAAAGGAAAATGAATGAGCTATAGGAACTTACTGCAGTCTCACAGATTGATAACTCCTGTTCAAAACATGCCTCCACTCAGAACTACTTTCACTATCTTCTGAAAATTTCTTTGCAACATCATCACTAGTTTCCAGAACCTTAGATAAACTGGGAGAAGCATCAACCATGAAGCTCAAACGTGGCCGACCAGCCTGATCAACAAACTTTGTATGGATTCCAAATTGCACTCTTAAACAAGGACAGAAAAGCTGCAAAGCAACATTTTCATACAACAATTTTATTCGGCAGGTACCATGATAATATGGGATCATAGATGCACTGATAGAAGGTAAAGAAACTTCATCAGGCTTTAGGAATCCTGCATAACCACTGCAACCTTCAGCAACAGCTATAGCAGGAGACATCTCAGGAGACTCTAGCACAGGTTTTTCTTCCATAGTGACATTTGATTGAAGGGCCTCAGTTTTTATTTCATTTCTGAGTATACCCATGTCAAAAGGATCCGGTCGAGCTGGATCAGACACATGTGAATCTACCTCTCCAGTGTGACAAGTTAGAAGAGAGATTATAGGATGGTCTTCGTCATTTTCTAGATCTGTTGAAGATAAACCTGGAACATTTTCAGAGGTTAAACTTGGAGAAAGGGCGTGCATGTTTGGGCTAGGCTGCCCAAGAGATGACTTGATATTACTACTACGTCTTGTCGTAGGTCTTGGGGAAACTGCATTATCTGCTGTGAGTGTATCTGGGAGGCTTGACTCCTGTAGATCATCATCATCATCATCAGAGCTTTTATCCTAATAAATTGGGGTAGGCTATATGAACCAATATCTAAAATCACGTTAGATCGTCCATATGTATTCTCTGCCTCCATAGATTCCTATTCAAAGCCATTTGCTCATCTAATTCTAAAACTTCCATGTCTTTCCAAACTACTTCCTTCCAAGTCTTTTTCGGTCTTCCTCTAGTCTTAACCCTTCTCTCAACATCCATAGCCTATATTCTCCTAACTGGAGCATCTACAGGTCTACGTCTTACATGTCCAAACCAACGTAAACGATTTTCACACATTTTGTCTTCGATAGGTACCACTCCAATCATCTTACGAATATCATCATTTCTTATTCTATCCTTTCTTGTATATCCACATATCCACCGTAACATTCTCATTTCTGTTACACTCATCTTTTGTGTATGTAGCCTCTTAGTCGCCCAACATTCACTACCATATAACAATGTTGGTCTAACAACTGTCTTATAAAACTTGCCTTTCAACCATGTAGGAATTCCTTTATCGCACAACACACCTGTAGCACTTCTCCACTTATTCCATCCAGCCTGGATCCTATAGGTCACATCACTATCAATCTCTCCATCCATCTGTATTATTGATCCCAAGTAGCGAAAATGATCCCGCTTAGGTATCGCCACCCCATCTAACTTCACTACATCATGCTCTTCCAGTCTGTTAGAACTGAATTTACACTCCATGTATTCAGTCTTCACTCTGCTTAGTTTAAATCCTTTTGATTCCAAGGTTTGTCTCCATACTTCCAACTTTGTATTGATCTCCGCTCTAGTTTCCGCACATAGGACAATATCATCTGCAAACATCATACACCAGGGCACCTTATCCTGGATGGATTTTGTCAGTTCATCCATAACTACCGCAAACAAGAATGGACTCAACGCTGACCCTTGGTGTAATCCCACCATGATAGGAAACTCACTTGTTTGCCCCCCACCTGTCCTCACATGTGTCCTTGCACCTCTATACATGTCCTTAATTAGTTTAATATATTTCAAAGGAACTCTTTTCTTCATTAAGGACCACCAGAGTACCTCCCTAGGCACTTTATCATATGCTTTCTCCAAATCTATAAAGACCATATGAAGATCTTTACCCATTACTCGAAAGCGCTCTATAAGTTGTCTAAGCAAATATATTGCCTCCATAGTTGATCGACCCGGCAAAAAACCAAATTGATTCTCCGATATCTCTACATTCTTTCTTAATCTCCGTTCTATCACTCTCTCCCATAGTTTCATCGTATGACTCATCAATTTTATGCCTCGGTAGTTGGCGCAACTTTGAATATCTCCCTTGTTCTTATATAAAGGTACTAAGACACTCTTCCTCCATTCCTCTGGCATTTTGTTGGTGTGCCAAATCTTATTAAATAGATTTGTCAACCACCTAACTCCTATATCTCCAAGGCATTTCCAAACTTCAATTGGGATGTCATCAGGTCCAACAGCTTTTCCATTCTTCATCATCTTTAGTGCATCTTTTACCTCTGTCTCTTGGATTCTACGCATAAAGCACCGATTTAAATCCTTAAGAGGCACCGAAATATTATCCAAAACTTTATTTTGTCCATCATTAAATAATTTGTTAAAATAATCTCGCCACCTGTCCTTAATGTCATTATCTTTAACGAGAGTTCTTTGATGCTCATCCTTAATACATTTCACGACTCCTACGTCGCGACTCCTCCTTTCTCTTGCTCGCACCAATCTGTATATCCTTTTCTCTCCCTCCTTTGTATTCAACTTGTCATAAATATCTTTCGCAACCTTCGTCTTAGCTTCTGCCACAGCCTTCTTTGCCTCCTTTCTTGCTACCTTATATTCCGAAAAACTCTCTTTTGTATTGTTCTTCTTTAAAGCCTTGTAACGCTCTCGCTTAGTCTTTATAGCATCTTTTACTACTGCAGTCCACCATGTTGCATCCTTTCCAGTCGGCACTTTTCCGTTTGATACTCCTAATGTCTCTTTGCCTACCTCCCGAATTCATTTTGCCATCTTATTCCACATTACATTTGGGTTCTCTTCTGTTGTCCAAGCCTCTTTTTGAATCCAACTATCTCTACATGTTGTATGACAATCTTCTTTTAGCTTCCACCATCAAATCCGTTCAATTCCTTTTTGTTGGTTCCTTCGATGTCGTCTATCTATCTTCATATCTAGAACTAAGAGTCTATGTTGCGCGGTAACACTCTCACCTGGGATAACCTTACAATCCAAACATCTATGTCTATCCCTACTCCTAGTTAAAAAGAAATCTATCTGACTTGCTCTTGGTCCACTTCTAAAGGTTATAAGATGAGAATCTCTCTTCTTAAACAATGTATTTGCTAGGATTAGTTCATAAGATAAAGCAAAATTTAAGATAGCATCTCCTCCCTCGTTTCTTACACCATAACTAAAACCCCCATGTACTCTCTCAAAACCCTCTCTACTTGTACCTACATGTCCATTAAGATCACCACCAATAAAAGCTTGACTCCTGTAGATAAATATACTATTTGGTCAGACATTAAATAATTAATCTTATAAAACATGCCCACTTAACCAACTCCAGGATAGATATCATCCTTGACTTGCAGAGCAGAAAGGCATTCCAAAGAGGAATTGAAAATCACATCCATGCAAAGAAATGCAAACACTTCTATATCCCTAGAGCAATTAAAATACATGTGCCATATGACAGGGACAGAACAAAGCCTACATGGATATAAAAGTAGTTTCTACATGGATATAAAAGTAGTTTACTTAGACCCATAGTGGTGGATCTGCTCAATGCGAGGACTACATAAGCAGCATTGATGCCAACACAAGAACAAGTCAGAAACGAACAAAAACGTTAACCAAAAAAAATCAACTTCCTTAACAAGAGAAACGAAGAGGAGGACGAGTGGCCAAAGACCTCAAAAGATTGATTTCAATAACTTATAACCACACAAGTATAACCAAAGTGCGGACCATTATTCAATGAAGTAGCAAGCATGGTAAAAAGCAGTAGCTAGGGTATTTACAGGGACAAAACTTGCTGGAGGATCTTAAATTCCAACTTCCAATCAAAGCATTTATCCACAAACTAGATGAATAAAGCACTATTTGATAATTCTCTGATTTAACTTGTCAGAAGTTAAGGCACATGAAATATGGTGCTTAAATTTGCAAAATTGAAATACAGAACTCATGAATGTATGCAAAAATCAAAGCCACAACCTTCAAAGCAAAACAAGTGCTACTGCATTTGGCACTGTAAAACTACCATACCAGGAACAAAACTGTTGCACAGTACTTGAGAACTTCAAGGTTCATGCGAACATCGTCCAAGTCCAAGCTTCTGGACAATCGTAAAACAAAGTTTATTTCAAGGAAACATAAATTGCTACAGCTATCCAAAGTGAAAAAGAGTTCATATTTCATCAGGCTTGCCTGTCTGCTTTCCAATCTCAAAATAATTTGCAAGGGTGGCCATCTGCATAGAAGTACATAAACATGTCATAAACCAAAACTTCATATCAATTCTAAAACTTACATTGCCTTACTTAGCGAATTGCACACAGCTAGGAAATCTAATAGTTAAGTAAAGATCTCAATGGTGTTAAGAACTTGAATCCATAACCAACAAATATCGCAACAGAATTTCCATGCTTAGAATAAACATAACTCAGACAAACACAAAAGTGAGGAAGATTAGAGGTACCCATTGAGCAGAGTGGATCTTTTTAACAGATTTTGACCTTTTGAGCTTAGCCCAGGCCTGGGGTTCGAGTTGTTCTTAAGACACTCTGGGCTGCATTGACTAGGATTTCTAGCGAGCTTTCCATGTTTAGGTAAACTTTTACCACATCTACTCTATAAACAGAAATTAACTGAGTTTGAGTTAGGAACGGATTCAAGTTCAAGTCGTTTCAAGACATGGTTGGTTTGTTTTTACCAGCACACCTTTGCCAAAAAAAAAAAAAGCCCAAACTTTTGTAGTCTACTAAATTCAGTTTCCATAATTTTTCATATTATTGACAACAAAGCTAAGGTCTCTAATATGAATTAAAAATACCTTCATGTTACCAGCTCTCCTTCCAAATCTTTGAGTTAACAACGCCAATGAATCAATAATTCCCTTAGGCTCCGGCGCCGGCCTGCCAATTTTCTCGAACACTTCCCTTATTCTCACGCAATCAAACCTCACTATATTATGCCCCGCCCAAACCCTTCCTACAAAAAATATATATGTAAAAACTTCATATATTTAAAAAGAGAGAGAAGCGAAATGTGAAGGCGAGGTAAGGACCATGGAGAAAGTCGTGAACTGTGTCGGCGATTTCGAAAAACTCTCCTGCTTCTCCACCTCGTACTTCCTCAGTATTTCATTAATTGCCTAGCAATTTCCTCAGAGTATAGAAATCGAGCTTGAGCCTGAGCTAGAGAGAGAGATTATCGGGAGAAATCAAAGCTTTCGGGTGGATTTATCAGAGGTCATGAATGCTTCAAATGCTGATGAAAGTGGAAATCTCAGTGGACACAAAAGCTTTCGGGTGAGGAAAATGGAAATCGGTTTAGAAAATCACAATGCATTATCGATGGAGAAGCATCAAATTGCTTAGGTTTAGAAAACGGAGAAAATGGGATTTTAGGTTTCGAAATAGAGAAGTATTTTTATGCTGAGGTTTAGAAAATGGGGAAAATGGTGAATAGAAAATGAATATATTTGCTGCAGTCAGATCATACGAAGAGCTTTTTTGCTGTAGTGGCGTTTATTTTCATAAACGCCATTATTTAATTTTTTTGATAAAATATATAATTTCAAAAAAATTAGAAAAAATATTTTTATTTTTTTATTTTAAAATATCGCGACATTTTTTTCTTGAAAACGTTGCTATCTGGTTCATTTAGTGGCATTTTTTCATATAAACGCCACTTTTTACTAAATTTGACGGCATTTTAAGTAAGAAAATGCCGTGATTTGATAAAAACACGGTATTTAGTGGTGTTTTATAAAAACACCGCTAAATAAATGCCGCAAAAAGTTATTTTTACTGTAGTGCCAATACACTAATAAATTAATTATCTGCTAATTAAAAATCTAATTTATATTCTGCAGCCTCAATATCAATGCATGGGAATTCATGATCTGCCTAGGCTTCTTAAGTGCATCAATGTAAATTTATTTTCTGCATAATTCAAAATATTTCTTCCTCTAATTCCCCTATATTATATATTAACCTCTTATTTTTCTTTTCTTTTTCCACTATGGAAATTATTTTTACAGAGTCCATGTTGCGAATGAATTAGGGAGAGGAAATGCGAAGGCAGTGAAATTTTCAATCAAAACAATTATGACTACTTCAATCTGCATTGGAATGGTGTTTTTCATTTTATGTTTAGTATTCGATCATCAAATTTCCTATTTGTTTACCAGCAATGAACAAGTTGCAGAAACTATATCAAGTCTCTCAACTCTTCTTGCCTTCTCAATCCTGTTCAATAGCATTCAACCGATATTAACAGGTAAGACTATTGTCTATTTCTATATATATTTTATTTTTATAAAAAAAGGGTTTAATATCTAAACTGTAGAATTATTGTTTCAGGTGTAGTAATTGGTGCTGGATTTCAAGGTACGGCTGCAATTGTAAACTTGGGGTCTTATTATGTAGTAGGAGTACCTCTTGGAGCTGTGCTTGGATATGTAGTGCATCTTCAAGTTACGGTAAGAGTTAAAGAAGGAATTATATATATATATATATATATATATATATATATATAAAATATTTGATGTACCGTTAATATATAAATCTCATATATTATTATTGAATTATATTATAACATCTCATTAATTAGTGAATTTTAAAACAAAGAATTTTTCGATAACATTTTATGAGATTTATAGACTAACAACGCATTCTTTTGAGTATTTTTTTAATAAATATTATGATATATTTTTAATAAATTTATTATTAATTAAAATTTTGAAAAGAAAAGGCTGTGAAAAATTTTCCATGTGTTTGAGAAAAAGTCTTCTGTTATTTTTTAGGGTCTATGGATTGGACTGCTTGGTGGAGTGGCATTACAAACCTTAATTCTTGGTTTCATGGTGTGGAGAACAGATTGGGATGAGCAGGTTAAGAAGGCATCTGAACGTCTCAATCGTTGGTTAGTAAAATCGGAAGAGGAAGACAATCAAAGCCCATCTCAAGCTTAAAACCAATTACTGACAACATTTTTAGTTGGTTTTAGTTATGTTTTTCTAATACTAGTTAGAATTGCGGTAGAAGAAAACTTTGGTGCAATGACAAAAGTTACTCTTTTGCGATCTAGAAGCTATTGGCTCAACCAGAAATAACTTTTTTATTGACACAGAGAGAAAGCTTTATGCACCTGGAGAACTGACTGGGATAAGCAGGTATATATGATCTGGCTTGGAATGATAGACTCTTGCTGTTCAAAATTTCTTTTCTGCCTGAGGAGCAATAATCTTCTTTTCTTCCTACTGGATTTTAATTTTTGTTGCTATCATTTGTGGAAGCCTTTTTATTTTGTTTGAATTGTAGCTTGGGGCTTGAAAAACATGTGACAGTTGCAACTTTGGTGTGGATTGATATTGCTTCTGTTTTACCACTTCTTCAAACTCAAATTTGGCTAACTATTAGGTGTAGGAGTATATCTTTTTTCTCGTTCTTTTTGGTCTCTGAGCTGTTTGGAAAGTAGTTATGTTATCCAGGCCTTAACCTTTTCAGCAACTGCTTCACCTTGATATATAGCTGTATTTTTAGAGCATTTCTTAGCTATGATGAGCTGTGAAGAAAGTGGACATGAAATAGTGAACAATATTTAGCTACTAAAAGAAATATATTAAATAGCAGTAGTTACATTAAAACAATATTGGTTGAACTGTTTTCAGTATAAAGAGGTCACGGTTTATTGAAAATTTTTTATACACAAATTTGAGTCTTAAATTAGACTTAAAAATTTTGGAGATAAATTTTAATTTTATTTATCAAATGTGAAGTTATGATATGAGATAAAAGAAATTTTTTGCTTTTTTTTTTTGCGAAGATTCACAAAAAAAAAAATTAAAAAGAATGCACTTCAAATCTATTTAAAAATCATTTTTTAAAAGTCGAAAATTAGACTTAAAAGATTTGGATACAAATGTTAATTTTATTGATCAAATATGAAGTTATAATCTGTAAATATTATTGAGATAAAAGAAATTTTTTTATTATTTTGGGAAGGTTCAAAACAAAAAATAAAAAAAATGCCATTAAAATCTATTGAAAAATCATTTTTTAAAAAGTTCATGTTTTCTATGTAGGAAAATTAATACAGATAAATACACTCAGGATTTCATGTTCAATCATCAAGAAAAGATTAATACGGAAGCATACTTGAATCCATTAGAATTGATTTCTTGAGGTTAGATTCTTCCACGTCTAAACTTTTTGAGAGAATCTGTATCTCACTCAATGATGAGATTTGTTGTGAGAATTATGTTATGTTTAGACCGGGGACCATAACCTATTTATACTTGAAGCATATTTTATTTTATTTTGGCCCATCATGAAAATAAAATAAAATATTGGGTCTCTACACATTACAAAGCCCATACTAATTGAGATGTCCTAAAGTCCAATAACTTAAACTTTTTTTGATCACCTATAAGTGGACTAAATAGATAGCCTGTAATGTACAATTAATTGATATATGTAGGCCCACTAAATAATTTCCCAACATTCTATACACACAAATTTAAAATAAAAAATGTTAATTTTATTGATCAAATGTGAAGTTATAATCTTTTAATATTCTTGACGTAAAAGAAAATCTTTTGATTTTTTTTTTGGAAGACTCATTTCAAAAGTTTGAAAGACTTGATATTGAAGAAACAGAATTAACCTTGTTTTTTTATGATGAAATAATATCAAAGAGCAGCTTCTTGAAATTTTTTCATTTATATTCTTATGAGTTCTTCAAAAATTTTCTTTTCTTCAAAATTGATTAAAAGTTTTCAAATAATTTGGAGGAGCATTGTATTTATAGTGCTGCAAGAGTTCTATGAGAACTTAATTTCTTTGATTTATCTTTTAATTATTTTAATTAATAAGGAGAAAATTGGTTAAATTTTAATTGGCCAAAATTGAAGTTGATCTCTTAATTATTTTAATTTAATTAATAGATAAATTACTTGAATTTTGATTGGTCAAGTAAATTTATCTTTAAATTAATTATAAACTTAATAATTTGAAAACTAATTCTATAATTAACTTAAAAGATGCCATTAATTCACATGGTCATTTGAAATTTGTTTAGAATTTAATTGGACACATGGTCTTGGGGGAAGGGGTGGGGTTAGTTTATTTGAATCTAAATTTTATAATATGCTAAAACTCTTGTTAACTACTCGAGTAAGAAGTTATTGGCTAAGATTTATTTTTATGTTTATATTTAATTTACAGTCAGTGTACAAGTTTCGTACAATAATATTAAATCACATCATAACATTTTATTAATTAGTTAATTTCTTAATATTTATTTTTTTGAAAAATTTATTTTAAAATTTATAAATTAATAAAACATCATATTATAATTTATAATTTATTAATAATGTATGTGATTTATATTCTAACATTACATCAAATATAAATACCTTCACTTTTTAGACCAGCACGTTTACATCAAATACAAGTTTTGCATTGACATCAAACATCATTAATGAACTAGCAAACAAATTTGTGAGCTCTGTTGTCACCAAACTGTTTATTACAATGGAGTTGGATCCAGTTTTTATTCGTTAGGACTAGGCTGTAGAGCCTAGGAAGTTGGCCCAAAACGCATAGGCGAAGCTCACATCCAAAAGATCAGGTGAGCAAGTCTCAGTCAAAAGGCCCACTACACAATGAATAAGCTTCATAGATAGAGTAAGCCCAACTCACCCAAGATAGTAGGCCCAGCTAAAATAATATTTATATAAATATATATATAACTATATATATATATATATATATATATTCTTGAAGGGAAAGTCAGTTAAAATAATATTATAAATATTACAGTTATATTATCATATTCAATTTAGTCAAAGACTAACTTTTGCTTGTCTTTATTCAGTGTTTTTTAATTAACCAAGGATAAGATTGCATGGATTTAGCTTACCAACTCTAGATATATTTTATTAAATTAATAAATTACAAGAAATTATCTCACAATAAAAATTTTAAAATTTTATTAATAGAATTAGCGGACTAAGATTATTATCAAATACATTCAGTAAAGATTTTAGATTTTACAAACGAAATTAAGATGACAACATATACATTTTAAAATATCAATAAAATAAAAAATAAATAAAATAGAGTATATGTCACTATCTTAATTCTATTTGTGAAATTTAAAAATTTCATTGATAATATATTGAATAATAATCTTTATAGAAAAACACATCTTTTAAATTTGGATCAATGAATAGGGTGAAATATATAAACCCCCTATACTTATACTAAGAGGACACAAATCCACTATAGTTTCAAAAAACTAAATTTTCCTTCTCTAATTTCAAAAATATATCTTTTGGATTTAAGGATAGAGAAAGGGTGAAAATTTGATATTTTGAAACTAGAAGAGATTTGTGTCCTTTTGATATAAACATAAGGAAATTTATGTATTTCACTCTCAATGAATATGGTATTTTTATTTAGCATTTAATAGTTATAGTTTGTTAAGATTGAAGGCATTAAAAAACCCTCGCCAATCCTTTTATATTTTTCTCATTTAAAATGTTCTGTCCAAACCCCCACTCCCCATTAGCCACTCGCTAAAAATTTCAAGATTCAACTATCCCCCTTTTTTTTTTTTTCAACTTCATGAAACTATCTCTTTCATGCTAATCCATTAACTTTTTCTTTTATTTTTTATTTTTTTATGCCTTCATTGCCCTCCATACATGATGCAGTAAATTCCAGCCCTGAAGTACCCTACATCAATCTAGCAAGTCTTTCGAGCAAAGGCTCCTGGTTTCCATGTAAGTTTTAACTCACCCGAATCTCTAAAGTTTTGCCAAAGTACAATTTTTTTTTTCATTACATGATTCAATTTCAAGTTTAAAACATTTTTTTTTACATCAAGATGAAGCCTGGAAATCAGTTAATCCTTACTATTTTCAAAAAAAATTTTAAGCAGGCCAAATCCTGTCATTGAAGTAATAAAATAATGATAATTTTTAAGGAAAAAGAAGCTTCAGTACCAGGATGTTCTGCCCTGAACAATCAATTTTGTCTTCACATTGGCTAAAAGATCAATTTGATCTATAAAGTTTGGGTGATTGATTGAATTAGGATCTAATTTTTCAACAGTAATAAATAAAGACTTCAATTTCTCAAAATGTAATACATAAAAACTTTTTTGAATGAATATTAGAAAGTACACCACACGCGTTGTTAAATGATTTAATAGTGTTAAGTGACCGTTAAATATCCCTAAATAAATCTAAATAAAATTATATTTATGAATAAAAGTATTAAAAATAAACAAAATGTATAAAATATAAGTTCAACAGAAAAAATTAAAATTTCCTATTGGGTTTGTGTTTTACCACTTCTTCAAACTCAAAATTTGGCTAACTATTTCAGCGTGTTTGGTTGGGCTGATTTACGTTTCAATTCTGCCATTTTTCCAAATATTTATGGAATCTGCAATTTGGTTGAGGGGAGAAAAAAATCGCAGAACTATCGCGCAGAAAAGTGGAGCTGCGCGGGAGGGAAAACCAAATATTCTCTTCCTCCTTGATTAGCTTTTCCATGAGCAAAACAATATTTTTGGACAAACGTGTCCTTTAAAAAATCCAAAAATGACAATAAATGCTACCAACCTTTCTCTTCTGTCGATTGGCCTGACTTCTACTGGACTGCTTCTGCACTGCTCGACTCCTCTTCTGCCTTTCTCTCCATTTTTTTTAATTTCCAATCTATAAAAAATACGAAGTTGAAGATATTACTGTAGCTTACATTGCAAATTTTTGCAGATTAGGGTATCCTGAATCCATTTTTTTAATTTTTTTTCATATATATATATTTAACTTTTATTATTTTTGCTTTTTTATTTTTCAGAAATTTCTCCGGCTCAAATAGGTAAGAGGTAAGGGAAATTGCAATCTTTTTCCTTCTTGAATATGATTTTTTTTGTCTTTGTCACTCTTTTTTTGGTTAATTTCTGATACAATTTATTTCTAAATTTTTATTATTATTATTATTATTATTATTATTATTATTATTATTATTATTATTATTATAAAATGGTTATACTACTATTAATAATAATAATTAATATTGTTGTTGTTGTTGTTTTTGCTGTTGTTATGCCCTGTAAATGTACAAGTTTTCAAGATAATGTTGGTGTTGCTGCATTTTTTCATCTCATGAATCTCATTTCTTATGTTAAACATTATAATAATTATGGTTTGATTTCTTGTTTGTTTCTATATGTAATCGAGCTTGTCTAACTTGTGTTTTCTGTAGTATGTGGTTCTTGATGACATATTATAACGAAAATTGATTTGGTACTGCTTGATATTGTGGAATTATTATGTTCATTATGTGCCTATCTCCTAGTAACAAAGAATAAAGAATGTGTAGAATGGATGAAGTATTATTTAACAAGTAGTTAAAAGAGTTAGCATTAGTTGTTAGCCCTTATTATTTAATTGGTGTTTGCATAATCTATCTGATTGTTTTATATTAGCTTTAAGATTGTTTTCATAACATCACAATCTTGAATGTACTTTAAACAATATGTTTTCTGCAATTATGGCTCGTCACAGTTTGAGTAGATATGCTCAGAGGAAAAAAAGGATTGTAGCTATCTTGACAATATGGTTGGAGATGTGTTCTGTCATTAGTTGGTTCTTTAGCTTGTTGTCATCCATGTCATCTTTATATACTTATAGGCCAAAAATTTCTTATTCATTAAGATTTTTATGCAAAACGATATTATATTGCACGACTTGTGCATGGTAATGAAGAGTCATGTATTTCACAACTTAGGATGAATAGAGCTGCATTTTTCAAACTTTGTGAAATGCTACAAAGCATTGGAGGATTAAAGTCTACTAGAAACATGTCGGTAGATGAGCAAGTTGCAATCTTTTTGTATATTATTTCTCATCATGTTAAGAATCGAGTTATTAGACAAAATTTTCTAAGGTCATGCGAGACAATCAGTGGCTACTTTCACAAAGTATTAAATGCTACAATACTTTTGCAAGATGAGTTATTTAGAAAACCCGAGCCTATTCAATCAAATTCTACTGACAACCAGAGGAAGTGGTTTAAGGTAGACCAATTATTCAATTCTTTTGTTTGATATATACAATACATCAAGCAGTAATTCAACTTAAAAATTATTTGTATTTGAATTGTAGAATTGTTTAGGCGCTCTAGATGGGATGTATATCAGGTGCCAAGTGAAATCAAACCTAGATATCGAACTCGTAAGGGTGACATAGCTACAAATATGTTAGGTGTTTGTACACCCGACATGCAATTTGTCTATGTTCTCCCTGGTTGGAAAGGGTCTGTTGTTGATAGTAGAGTTCTTCGAGATGTTATTACTAGGAGAAATGGTCTAAAAGTACCACATGGTAAGCTTTCCTATGACAATAAGAAGGTTTTTTGCAAGCTTTTGTTGTAATGACTTGTAAATTACCTATGTAACATATTCAAGTTTTTTTGTTAAGTTGTTATTACCTGGTTGACGCAGGGTATACAAATAGTGTGGGTTTCCTTGCACCTTTTAGGGGACAAAGGTATCATTTGAATGAATGGCGTAAATGTCATCAACCAACCATTCCTGAAGAACTTTTCAATATGAAACATGCAGCTGCTCGAAATGTAATAAAAAGGTGTTTTGGGTTGCTAAAAAATAGGTGGGCTATCCTTAGAAGTCCATCATTTTACCCAATTAGGACACATAATCGAATTATTGTAGCTTGTTGTTTGCTTCATAATTTTATTAGGAGAGAAATGAATTCAGACCCTATGGAAACTAATGAGATACCCACTCACATAGCGAACACAGTTGTCGAAGAAGATCGAATCACTACTATTGATCCCAATGATGCATGGTCAAATTGGAGATCGGAATTAGCAAATCAAATGTTTACTGAATGGCAAAGTTCTAGGGTTGAGGAAAATTGAGATTGTTACGGTTTAATTATGTCAATTATTTGTATTTATTTCAAGTGAACTTGTAAAATTTTCTCCTCGAACATTGGAGCTCATTATTGTCTTGATACTTTTTTAATGTTAATATACTTTGTATTTTTTTACTTTTGTTTATACGCAATTATATGTATAGTTTGATATTTTTCTTATAATTTTTTGTGTTTATTATGCCATTGTATGCTAGAAGAAAATGTCAACGCATGCTTCATCTTTCGTACCTGAAATTCAGAGTGCCAAGAGAACTAATAGGAAATGGTCTTATGAAGAAGATGTTATTTTAGTCTCCTGCATGGTTGATCTGCACAATATAGGCACATTTAATGCAGACACTGGATTCAAAGCGGGATATTTGTTTGAACTTGAAAGGATGATGGGTCGAAGGTTGTCAAATTCAAATATTAAAGCAAAACCGCATATAGAATCTCGAATTAAGACACTGAAAAAGGATTGGAGTATCGTGTATGATATGGTACAAGGCCCTTGTATTAGTGGATTTAGATGGGACAATGAAAAGAAAATGGTCACTGCAGAGGATGCTGTTTGGGAGTCTTATGTATCTGTAAAGTTTCTTTGTTTTATCATTTTGTTTTTCAAATAATTGTTTTGAATTATTTGGCATTAATACTTTGTATAGAACTTTAATTATGTAATGTTTTTCAGAGTCACAAGGATGCAGCCCAATTTAGAACAAGAAGCTTCAGTTTTTACCAAGAGCTAAGTCAAATTTATGGTAAGGATCGTGCAACCGGGCGAGATTCACAGTCAGCAACAGACATTTTAGAAGAAATACAACAAAATTCTGATATTGCTTTAGATGAAGAAATTGAAAATGAGAGTATGTCTCGACCTAGGTTTGAGGAAACGAAAGTTTCCGTTCGTGATCCCCAAAGTATTGAGACAGGAAGCAGGAAGAGAAAGACAAGGGAGCCCGCTACACATATTTCTGCTGATTCGATTCTTCAAGCAGCAATGCTTTTGGGAGATAATATACGGGATGTTGGTCAAGAACTTAGCAGCAGCCTTGGTACTGATTTGATCATCCAACAAAAAGTTCAAGAGTTAGATGGAGTACTTGAACAGATTGATGGACTAACGGAGGATGAAAGAGATATTGCATTAAGTAAAATTCCAGATCATCCAACTCAAATGCTGGTGTTTTTCTCTCTTCCTACATCCCGAAGACTTCGTTGGGTGAAAAGGTTTCTCGCCAACCATTGATGAAGCTTACTTTTTCTTTTGTGTTAATAGTTATCTACTACTGTACTACATTTCGGGGTTCAAGCTTGTATATGACCATATTGGAATGTTTTGTTTTAGGTAAATGATGTATGCCTGGCCCATGGTTGTATTTTTGTTTTGTTTATGTATTAATGGTGCTTAAAAGGGCTGTCAATGGTGCTTAAAAGGGCTGTCAATGGAAACATATGTGATTCTAAATATGTCAACTTGGGGTCTTATTATGTAGTAGGAGTACCTCTTGGAGCTGTGCTTGGATGTGTAGTGCATCTTCAAGTTACGGTAAGAGTTAAAAGAAGGAATTTTATATATATATATATATATAAAATATTTATATTTGATGCACTGTTAATATATAAATCTCAAACATTATTATTGAATTATATTATAACACCTCATTAATTAGTGAATTTTAAAACAAAGAATTTTTCGATAACATTTTATGAGATTTATAGACTAACAATGCATTCTTTTGAGTATTTTTTTAATATATAAATTATGATATATTTAATAAATTTATTATTAATTAAAATTTTGAAAAGAAAAGGCTGTGAAAAATATTCCATGTGTTTGAGAAAAAGTCTTCTGTTATTTTTTAGGGTCTATGGATTGGACTGCTTGGTGGAGTGGCATTACAAACCTTAATTCTTGGTTTCATGGTGTGGAGAACATATTGGGATGGGCAGGTTAAGAAGGCATCTGAACGTCTCAATCGTTGGTTGGTAAAATCGGAAGAGGAAGACGATCAAAGCCCATCTCAAGCTTAAAACCAATTACTGACAACATTTTTAGTTGCTTTTAGTTATGTTTTTCTAATAGTAGTTAGAATTGCGGAAGAAAAAAACTTTGGTGCAATGACAAAAGTTACTCTTTTGCGATCTAGAAGTTATTGGTTCAACCAGAAAAAACTTTTTTATTGACACAGAGAGAAAGCTTTATGCACCTGGAGAACTGACTGGGATAAGCAGGTATATATGATCTGGCTTGGAATGATACTCTTGCTGTTCAAAATTTCTTTTAGCATCCAACTTACAGATATTATGAACATTATGTGCAGGTGGTGTTAGCACGGAAGCGTGTAAATAAGTGGTTTGTACCAGAATCGAAGGAAGAAAACAGCAATACAGAAAATTCTGCCTGAGGAGCAATTGTCTTCTTTTCTTCCTACTGGATTTAGATTTTTGTTGCTATCAATTGTGGAAGCCTTTTTATTTTGTTTGAATTGTAGCATGGGGCTTGAAGAACATGTGACAGTTGCAACTCGGGTGTGGATTGATGTTGCTTCTGTTTTACCACTTCTTCAAACTCAAATTTGGCTAACTATATTATGTGTAGGAGTATATCTTTTTTCTCGTTCTTTTTTGGACTCTGAGCTATTTGGAAAGTAGTTATGTTATCCAGACCTTAACCTTTTCATATGCTGCATCAAGGCCTTTTCAGCAACTGCTTCACCTTGATATATCGCTGTATTTTTAGAGCATTTCTTAGCTATGATGAGCTGTGAAGAAAGTGGACATGAAATAGTGAACAATATTTAGCTATTAAAGGAAATGGATATTAAATAGCAGTAGTTACATTAAAACAGTATTGGTTGAACTTTTTTTCAGTATAAAGAGGTCACAGTTTATTGAAAATTTATTCAAATCTTTTTTAAGAAGTTTATGATTTTTATACACAAATTTGAGCCTAAAATTAGACTTAAAAATTTTGGAGATAAATTTTAATTTTATTGATCAAATGTGAAGTTATAATATGAAATAAAATAAATTTTTTTTGAATTTTTTGGGAAGATTTACTACAAAAAATTAAAAAATGCACTTCAAATCTATTTGAAAATCACTTTTTAAATGTTGAAAATTAGACTTAAAAGATTTGGATACAAATGTTAATTTTTTGATAAAATGTGAAGTTATAATCTCTAAATATTCTTCAGATAAAAGAAATTTTTTTGATTTTTCTGGGAAGGTTCAATACATAAAATAAAAAAATGCACTTAAAATCTACTGAAAATCATTTTTCTAGAAAAGTTCATGATTTCTATACACACAAATTTAAAATAAAAAAGTAGACTTAAAAAATTTGGAGACAAATGTTAATTTTATCGATCGAATGTGAAATTATAATTTCTAAATATTCTTGACATAAAAGAAAATCTGCTAATTTTTATTGGAATTAAAGACTCATTTCAAAAGTCTGAAAGACTTGATATTGAAGAAACGGGATTAATCTTATGATGAAATAAGATCAAAGAGCAGTTTCTTGAAATTTTTTTATTCATTTTCTTATGAATTCTTCAAAAATTTTCTTCTCTTCAAAATTGATCAAAAGTTTTCAAATAATTTGGAGTAGCATTGTGTTTATAGCGCTAAAAGAGTTCTACGAGAACTTAAATTTTTTGATTTATCTTTAAATTATTTTAATTAATTAGGAGATAAATTGATTAAATTTTAATTGGTCATAATTGAAAACGTTCTCTTAATTATTTTAATTTAAGTAATAGATAAATTGCTTGAATTTTGATTAGTCAAGTAAATTAATTAGAAACCTAATAGTTTGATGACTAATTCTATAATTAACTTAAAAGATGCCATTAATCCACATGACAATCTATGATTTGTCACTTAAAAATTCTTTAATTAATTTTTTTTTTGGTTTATAGGGAGGTACAAGGGAGGAACAAGGGAATCGAACTTTGGACTTAATCCCTCCTAAAGAGAATTAACAACCACTAGGCCAAGCCTTGATTGTTTTTAATTAATTTATTAAAAGAATTTCATTGGACACATGGTCTTGGGGGTAAGGGTGGGGTTAGTTTTATTTGAATCTAAACCTTATAACATGCTAAAACTCTTTTTAATTACTCGGGCCAAGAGATTGTTGACTAAGATTTATCTTTCAAGTTTATATTTAATTTACAGTCAATGTATAAGTATCATACAAAAATATTGAATCATATCATAACACTTTATTAATTAGTTAATTTATTAATATTTATTTTTTAAAAAAAATTATTTTAAAGTTTATAAATTAATAAGAGTTTAAATATGATGCATTGGCAGTGTATAGTTTTTATACACTATTAGTCAACCACGGGATGACACCTCATATAAAGGTCTTTAAAAATAAATATTAACAAAGTTTTTAACTTTATTTTTAAAAGCCTATACCTAATGACTGACTGACAGTGTATAAAAACTATATACTGTTAGTGTATCATATATAAACTCAATTAATAAAACGTTATATTATAATTTATTAATAATGGATATATTTTATATTCTACCATTACATCAAATATAAATATCTTGCTTTTCACCTTTTAGACCAGCACGTTTAAATAACCAAGTTGAGAAAAACGTTATCGCATAGACATCAAACATCATCAATCAACTAGCAAACAAATTTATAAGCTTTATTTTTCCATTGTTACTCAAATTGATTAGGCTATAAAGGATCAAAAAAATCTTAAAAAAATGTTTTCACAATCAATTGAGTTCTACATTTCAATTTTCACTCAATTGAGCTCTTTCGTATATGGAAACTATTAAATTCGTATGAAAACTGTTAAATCCGTACAGCATATGTGGCCAAAAAAATAACAGACCTAACGATTTTTATCCAAATAAGAGTTCAATAAAGTAAAATTGAAAATATAAGAGTCCAATTGATTGCATAAAAAAAATAGGGACTCAATTGCGAAACCCTTAATTATTCAAAGGCTTTTTTGATCGTTTAGCCAATTGTTTATTACAATGGAGTTGGATTTATATAAATTTATATATATATATATATAGTTAGGACTAGGTTGTAGGGCCTAGGAAGCTGGCTCAAAACACATTGGCAAAGCTCACATCCAGAAGACCGAGTGAGCAGACCTCAGCCAAAAGGCCCATTATACATTAAACAGGCCTCATAGACAGAGTAGGGCCAGCTTGCCTAAGGCAGTAGGCTCAGCTCGCACAAAGAAGCCTAGCTACCTTATAGTAGATCAACTTGACAACTGGTTGCACACTAGTGGAGAAGTCCCTTAACAGCCAAGGTTGAGGGACTTGAATATTGTTAAAAGAATGTCCCCTATGGACATGCTAACCTGACACCTCCAACATGCACATATAAATGCATCCAAAGAGGACCAAAGGGAGCATTCTTACCCTTTCTGCCTCAATAGAAACCACTGCTCAACTCTCCTCGAGCTGGTACTTATTTAAACCCTTCTCCTCCTTTGTTATACTATCCTTACCAGAGAGCTGATACTTCACCGAAGCTACTGCTTTGATCTGGTCCTCGCCTGTTGTCCCTTTTTCTATTCTCAAGCACCCGCAAGCTCACAATAGCTATCTAGAGCCTTTTTTAGAGGAGTGGTTCACCTCTATTGTTGTAAGTTCCTCAATACACACACACACACACACACACACATATATATATATATATATATGTGGGAAAGTCAATTAAATTCAATATTATAAATATTACAATTATATTATCAAATTCATTCTAGTCAAAGACTAACTTTTGGTTATCTTTTATTCAATGTTTTCTAATTAACGAAGAATAAGATTGCATGGGTTTAGCTTACCAGCTTTAGTTATATATTTATTAATATAATAAATTAAGAGAAATTATCTAACAATAAAAATTTTAAATTTTTATTAATAGAATTAGTAGACTAAGATTATTATCAAATACAGCTAGTAAAGATTTTAGATTCTACAAACGGAATTAAAATGATAACATATACATTTTAAAAAATATTAAAAATAAAAAAGAGTATATGTCACTATTTTAATTCTATTTGTAGAATCTAAAAATTTCATTAATAATATATTGAATAATAATCCTAACAAAAAAACATATTTTTTAATTTGGATCAATGAATATGATATTTTTATTGGATTTATATACGATGCACTAACACAGTGTATAGTCTCTATATACTGTCAGTGCACAAGAAATTGACACAAAAAATTAACACCTCATTAATAAGCTTTTATAAGCAAATTGAAAAAATTTATTTGTATTTATTTTTAAGGGCTTGTCCTTTTTTTAGTTTGCATATTGATGGGTGTCAACTTCTAATTTATTGACAATGTATAAAAACTATATATTATCAGTGCATCATATATAAACCCATTTTTATTTAGTATTTAATAGTTATGGTTAGTTGAGATTGAAGGCATGAAAAAACCCTTACCGATCCTTTCATATTTTTCTCATTTAAAATGTTCTGTCCAAATCCCCACTCCCTATTAAGTGTAAAATTAATGTTCAAAGACAAAATTACATGATAATACATATAAACATATGAAAAAACATAAATTTAGTGTAAAAAAATAAAAACATGAAAATAAACGTAAACACATGAAAATAAACATAAACACATAAAAATAAACAAAACTTAGTATCAACAAGTATAAAATAAGTTAATATTATTATAAATAAGCATAAACATACAAAAATGAGTGAAAATAATATTAAAATAGGTTTAAAATTTGTCGATTTTACAATAAGATCAGTCTTATTACAGGATTTCTTCCTATTAGCCACTTGCTAAAAACTTCAAGATTCAACTATCCCTTTTTTTTTCAACTTCATGAGACTATCCCTTCCAAGCTAATCCATTAACTTTTTATTTTTATTTTTTTTAATCCTTCATTTCCATCCATACAGGCTGCAGCAAATTCCAGCCCTGAAGTACTCTACTTTAGGGATGGCAACGGGTAGGGTACCTGCTAATTTTGAGGTACCCGACCTCGAACCCTATTATATAATAAACTACCTGAACTCTATAATTGCCCGAATAATGTTAAACTTTGTTACCCGAACCTTACCCTAATAATTTTGATACTACCCGATTACTAAGTGAACCCGATTAATTACCCGATTATTAAGTCAAAATTTTGACTTTAAAATTAATTGAATGACTAGGGAATATGAATTATTTTACCAAAACCTGAATTCAAATGAAATTTAATTTATACAATTTCCTAATTCAATAAACAACTTTAAAAATACAACTAGTAGCTTCAAAAAAAAATTCCAGTACCTAAAAATTTGTTTACAAAACTAAAAAAAACATAAATTAATAAAAAAAATTGAAATTCGTTTGAATATTGGCAAACAATTATTCTTCATCCCTAAACATGTTACTTGAATCTATTGTCGAGCATGATCCTACACAAATAAAATAGATAAAATGAATGATTAGCCATTTAAAATAAACAAATAAAGCATCATACAATATTTTACTGGACAAATCCAGTTTACACTAAAAGGGTTTTATATTATAATTGAAGGAAAAGACTAGATAAAGCAATATATCCTTAAAAATATTCAGTTTCCCTACAAACATGATACTCCATCTAAAGATGGAAATGAGATATTTTTCTCAAAAAAAAAAAAACAGCTTTGGCATGACCACATTGCTTTTATAAAAGAAAGAATAATGTAGGTTAAGCACAATCTTAATACTTTCTATCTATTATTATAAAAACAATTTGTTACCTGGATGCAAGTTTGACCCAAGCGCTTAGATTGATAATAGAGCTCTTAGATTGATAATGGAAGCTAGGAATGGGAGTGGGAGATGGGCATCGACTGTGTGAGACCCGATTTTATAATACTGTATACTATAATTTCGTAAATCCTTGATAATGGAAATAAATTACTAAGTGAAATTAAATAAATATTAGAGATGGATTTCCACTTTGGATTTTTAGATTATGGGATTTATGATTTATAATATAGTGTATAAGAGGTGAATAAATATTAAATGATGAAGTGGTGGCATAGAAATGATTAAATAATAGTAGATAAAAGGATGGTTTTAATAGGATATATGGCTGAATCTTTTGCTGAGATATATAGATATCTGCTAAAGTCGAAAGTGTGATTCATATTATTCACTGTGCTGAAGGTACATATATATATATATATATACACACACACACACATCAAGAGAAGCTTCAAGATAGTCTAAGTAAACTGCCAGCTGTACAAGTAACGAACATTTGAAAAAGAAAATAGAGTGCTCTGTATCCTCTGTTAGCCCCCTTCAAGCTAGAGTAAAGAGGTTGTGTGTTCTTAGCTTACTTAGAAGGGAATGAAAAAGAGAAGAAGAAAGTGGTTTAGTGAAAAGATCAGCAAACTGAGAGGAAGAAGAGACATGAAACAACTAAATTACACCAGCTTGCAACTTTTGTCGAATGAAGTGACAATTGATTTCAATGTGCTTCGTACGTTTGTGAAAGACAGAGTTCTCAACAATAGCAATGGCCGATTTGTTGTCACAAAAAAGCAAAGCTGGTGATGGATGGGAAATCTGGAGATCTTGAAGTAAATACATCAACCATTGCAACTCACAGGTGAGAGAAGCAATAGCCCGATACTCTATTTCTAAAGAGGATCTCGACACAGTGTGTTGTTTCTTTGATTTCCATGAAATAAGGGCATCACCCAAGAAAACACAGAAACCAGTGATGGACCTTCTGGTGTCAGCACATGCAGCCCGATCGGAATCAGTGAAGGCCTTGAGTTGAAGATTTGTCTGTGCAGGAAAAAAGATACCTTGGCCAGGACTACCCTTAACATATCGAAGAATTCGATATGCAACTATCAAATGCATGGTAGTAGGCTTATCAAGAAATTGGGACAGTTGTTGGACAGCATGGGACAGATCAGGCTGAGTGGTAGTCAAATACAGGAGTTTACCAACTAGTTGTCGATAGGGCAAAGGATCATCAAGCTCAACACCAGTAGTTTTAGAAAGTTTCAGAGAAGATACCATAGGAGTAGAGGCTGGTTTACAGCCTAGAAAACCATAAGCTTGTAAGATTTCTAAGGCATATTTCCTTTGACAAACACTAATGCCCTGTTGAGTTCTTGCAACCTCCAGTCCAAGGAAATATTTTAATGTACCAAGGTCCTTTATCTTGAAGGCTGAGTCAAGAAAGGATTTCATTTCATCAATGAGTTGAATATTGTTGCTAGCTAGTATAACATCATCAACATAAACTAGCAAAGCAAGAAACGAATTGCCACTACCTTTAAGAAAAAGAGAGTGATCTGATGAAGATTGCTGAAAACCTTGATCAAGCAAGGCTATTATGAGTTTATAATACCACTGATGCCCAGCCTGTTTCAGCCTATATAAAGACTTCAATAACTTGCACACTTGACCTGGTTGTGCATTAGGATAGCCAGGTATAAACTTCCTCACGGAGACTTCCTCACGGAGATCACCATGTAAATAGACATTATTTATGTCCAACTAATCTATATGCCATCCCTTTGCTTCTTACCGATAGGGGAAAATGTATCTGTAAAATCTACTCCAGCTTGTTGATTATATCCTTTGGCAACCAACCTTGCCTTAAACCTCTCCACTTGACCATTAGCCTTATATTTGACCTTGTAAACCCATTTACAGCCTATTGGTTGTTTAGTAGCAAGCAGATCAGTAAGCACCCAAGTATTGTTTGCTTGCAATGCTTCTAATTCAGTCTGCATTGCCTGTCTCCAATGTTCATGCTGAATAGCTTCACTATATGTTTGTGGCTCAACAATGGTGGTAATTCCAATAGAAAAGGCTTTGTGTAAAGGGGAACATCTATGGTAAGCAAGAACAGAAGATAAAGGATGGAGTGTACCTCATCGTGAGCTTTCAGAATGCAGAACTGGAAATGAATCAGACTTAACCAAGCTACAATGGTAGTCTTGAAGATATCTCGGAGGAATTCTATGTCTAGATGATTTTCTTAAGGAATGATGTTCTAGATGTGATGAATCTGAGGAAGGAGTAGTTGGTGGGGCTTTATTAGAAGATGAAGTAGAGTTATGACCTGGACTTGGAAGAGAAGAGCTGGAAGAAGTGGAAAGAATAGAAGTAGTATCACTGGAAGAATATGAGTTTGGTTGAGAGGAGGAAGACTCAACTAATGTATTTGGACATAAGGGAAGAACACAATCCCCTTGGAAATGTTTATCAGTATTGCCAAAAGACAAAGGAAAAATGCTTTCATAGAAAATTACATCACTTGATATAAAAACAGTCTTAGTTTGTAAACAATATAGTTTGTAACCTTTGACACCAGCAGGAAAACCAATGAAAATACACTTGATGGACCTAGTGTCAAATTTTGACCTATGGTGGGCTAAGGTTGAGGCATAGCATAAACAACCGAAAGTTTTCAAATGGCTATATGTAGGAGGTTGATTATGCAAGATTTCAAAAGGAGTTTTGTTGGCAATGATAGGAGAAGGAATCCAATTTATAAGATGAACGGCGTGACCGATACAACCAGACCAAAATGACTCAGACAAATGGGCTTGAAAACGTAAGGATTTGGCCACATTCAATATATGTTGATGTTTACGTTCGACAATGCTGTTTTGCTGAGGGGTCTGAGTGCAAGAAGTTTGATAGATAATGCCTTTTGCTAAATAGAAAGGAGTGTTAAATTCCTGGTCATTATCAGTACAAATTATTTTGACTTTTGTACTGAACTGTGTTTCAACAAAGGAATAGAAATTTTGCAGTAATGGTCTTGCCTCACCTTTAGTTTTCATAAAATAAACCCAAGTGTGGTGACTATGGTCATCAACAACAGTTAAAAAATACTTATGGTCATATAACGAAGTCACATGATATGGCCCCTAAATGTCAATATGTATAAGATCAAAACAATTATCAGAAACAGAAGTACTAATTGGAAAAACATTTCTCTTTTGTTTGGCAAAGTGACAAATATCACAAGGAAATGAGTTCTATACAGTGATTGAAGGATCTAATTTGTTCAACAACTTTATTCTAGGAGTCGAGACATGGCCTAACCTATAATGCCAGAGATCCCATGACTTAGATGCATTATGTATAGATGATGTCAAAACAGAATTCAACTGTGGAAGAACAGAAACAGAGGACGACACAAATTGATAGAGACCTTGACTAAGCTTAGCTAATCTAATCATTCTCCAGTTCCTGGTATCCTGAATAACATAAAACTCAGGTTGAAACAACAGGAAACAATTATGAGTTTGAGTGAGTTTACTAACAGAAATCAGGTTAAAAGAAAATGTAAGCACAAGTAAAGCATTATGCAAAATAAGGTCTAATGTAAGATATACTGTGCCAATATGTGTGACATTAGCAAAGTGGCCATTAGGTAGTTTAACACAAGAATTAAACACAGGTGTACATGAATGAAACAAATAAATAAAATAGATAATATGATCGGTAGCACTAATGTCAAGAATGAATTGAGGATTATGAAAGGAAATATCAATGGAGTTACCTGACACAGAGGTGGTTTCAGGTTTCTGTGAGGTTGTACACACAAACTTACTGGTGGCATTCGCATGAGCCACTGGAAAAGAAGCATTGTCGGTTGTTTGAAGCATTTCAAGTAACTTAGTGTACTGATCCTTTGTAAATGGGAATGAGGTGAGATCTCCATAATTCTGAACATTAGCAGGAACAGAATGAATATCTTCTGCCTTGGACATAGTTGTATCAACATGATTAGCTATTCCAACTTGAGACCTTGGTTTGAAACCAGGAGGAAAGCCGTGTTTCTTGAAGCACTTCTTAATAGTATGGCCCATATAGCCACAACGTGGGCACAAAGGTCTCTTAACATTGGAAGTTGATTTTCTGAAACCTCTACTGGAAGAATTGTAGATAGCTTTGTTAGCAAAAGCCGTTGATTCAACTTTCAAAGATGATGGAGGAAGAACTGAGTTGAGTTGCCGTTCATGTTGAAGCACCATAGCAAACACCTTGTTAATAGGAGGTAGTGGCTCAGTAAGTAAGATCTGAGACCGAACCACAGCAAAGCCTTCATGCAGACCTTTTAAGAAGCAAATCACATGATCATTCTCCTGGTAGACTTTGACTTTTTTCAAGGCTTTACAGCTACATTGTGGATTGCAAGTACAGCGCAATATAGGCCAGAGATTCATCAATTCATCCCATAACATCTTCAGCTGTGTGAAGTAATCTGTAACCGAGAGAGCATTTTGCCGAAAAGAAAAAATCTCTTCCTGGAGCTCTGAAATACGGAAGGCATCCTGCTGCAAAAATCTTGCCTTCAAATCATTCCAAATCTCGACAACAGTGTCAAACCAAAGGATACTCTTGGCAATAGAAGCGGAAACGGAATGTAACAACCATGAAAGAACCAGTGTGTTACATCTCTCCCATGCCGGAAATAATGGATCTATCACAGAAGGAATCACCAAAGATCCATTGACGAACTAAAACTTGTTCTTGGATAATAAGGCCATTTTCATGGCATGACTCCAAGAATGATACTTTGAACCAGTAAGGACTGAGGAAACAAGAATCAGGAAAGGATTTTCATTGGAATGAATGAAAAAAGGATTAAAAGATGAATCCTCAAGCCTAGCTGTAGTCGTGATTGTGCTGGATAAGGAATTGGCTTGCTTCTCAGTACTCATATCGTTTCTCCGTTGGCTGTTTGGAAGAAAATAAAGGAAAAAAAACAACCGAGAAATAAAAAAGAACGAGAAACGGGAAAAATGAAAAACTCAAGAGGCGAGAAGAAGAAATTTTTGCCGCTCTGATACCATGCTAAAGTCTAAAGTGTGATTCGTATTATTCACTGTGCTGAAGGTGTGTGTGTATATATATATATATATACACACACACACACACATATCAAGGGAAGCTTCAGGATAGTCTAAGTAAACTGCCACCTGTACAAGTAACGAACATTTGAAAAAGAAAATAGAGTGCTCTGTATCCTCTGGTAATATCAAAAGAGGCAAAGAAAAGTCAAGAAGTGCAGCCGAAGTGGTGGAAGGTACACCATTCTTCATGGCTGCCATAGTATCGATTTCAGCTAGAAAAGTTGGCCGAAAATCTTCCATATTTTATACAATAAAATGCAAAATTAATAATATACAAGAAGAACAAATAAAACAAATAGCTAAAATGTTATTGGCTGAAATAAAGCAAAGAAGAGTGGAATACAAGACAAAAACCGATCAGCCAAGAAGAGTCCACGCCACATTCTACTGGCCATGTTGGTTGTATGACTGGAAAATATTTTTTTTAGGAAAAATAAAATACAAAGTGATGGTATAAATAATATAAAAGAGAAGAGAATTTACAATTTAACATGTGTATAATTTTTATTGGAGAAAAAAAAATTACAAAAGGAGGATGGCATTTGGTCAAAAACAGGACAGCAACAAGAAGCCTCTCCACCGTTACTTTATGCTACAGATTTCTTCAAGTTTTTACTGCTTGTTAAGACCAAAATGATGAAGAAAAAGATAAGAAGCTAGGCGATCAATTACTATTGGTTGTCTTGAATAAAAGGAGACTAAAGAAATAAAACTTCAGCCAATTTTACACCTTCATCACTGTTTTTCTGCTATCATACGAGAACCAGAATTTGTTCAGCTTAGTGCTCTGTTTTGGCCATCGTTCTTACAAGGAAACTCAGCACAATTGAAGACCCTCGATACATAACCCCTTAAGCTTTCATCCTCAACCCTTCATACATCATTTAAACCATAAAAGAAACAAGAGAATAGGGGCTGAAATTGAAACAGAAACTTGTTCTGATTTGGAGGAACCATTCGATCAAGGTAAGTTTCAATGATTTCAATGGTTTTGTTGATATTCAATGATATATTTCTATGTTTCTAAACATGAGGAGCATGATTCTAGTATTAATTTTAGTTAAATCCTATTAAATCATGGAATTAGCATAAGTTGAGATCTTGGTATAGACAGAGAACAAGTAAAGAATTAGACTAGAAATTGTATGATGATGATGAGAAATGAATTTTGGAATAGAAACAAATTGAAGAAGAAGCTTAGAATTGTAAAAAGGGTTGAAAAGAAAATTTTGGTTAGTGAATGAAATCTCGGTTTGGACATGGAAGAATAGAAAATTGATGATTCATGCATGGAAATTTATTGAAGACTTACGTGGACTAAGAATCATCAAATAGAAAACAACAATTTAAGGAAAAGAGACAAAATCATGAAATGGCCATATAGGAGGATTCAGCCATGACAATTGGAAAGGGAAAAATGTGCTGTAAATTAGGGATTTTGATAAAGAATAATTATAGAAATTAAAAGAGAAGGATTGGTGAAATTAAAACCGAAAAAGAAGCTAGAATGAGGAAGTTGAGTTTTAGCACCAGTGTAATTTATACTGGTTATGCTTATAATATGACATTAGTGGCTGCATTTTATGAGTATTAGTGGCTTAAAAATAAGAAGAAGAATATTAATAATTTTTGATAAAATTATTTTGCAGCCCGAGTTGACGGATTTCGATTAGCGTAACCGGGACGATCGTCTTCATAAGACTGGTAAGGGATGTGTGTGTGAATTTGTAAGGATATCCGAATGCATGGTTTTTATGCTATGAATTTTATAAGATTTATTGGATATTGAATTGCCTTGAAATGCTACGAAATTGTGGTTTCTGGCTGTTGAGACTGTGTTTGAAAGTGCAGGGAGGCTAGGACTCTGGTAGTCGTTATGCTGCCAAAATTTACTAAAGATATTTCCAAAAATATTATTAAATATTTTAGTGCATTATTGGTATTTTTCCTAGCTCAAAAGTGATAAATTAATTATTTTTCATAAATGGTGAATTTACCGAAAAGTATTTATTAAATATTCATGATACCGGTTTCGGTAAAAATTAAACTACCAAAAATTGATTACACGTGTTTTATAGGGAAATGTGTGATTGGTGAAGTGAAATAGTGAATAGTGAATATTTTATAAATAATTTTCAATATAATATTCACTAATTTATTATGATTTTCTTTTATGGATTAAATAAATTTTATCACGTGTAATGATTTCCATAAAGGCTTTATAACTGTATAACTGTTGTTTTGAGACTAAAATGTCTCTGCACGTGTTTTATAGTGAAAAATGTATTGGTGGAATTATTGTTAATTTTGGAAAATAAATATTTTTATTTTTCCATTAAGTATAAAAATATTGGAATTGATTTCCAATAATTTTGAATTTCAAAGTTTTGGAAAGAAAGTATGGAAACATGTGTGTATGTATTCTACGGTGAAAAAGAACAGTTATGAAATTTTATTACTATTGTGTGATTATCTTATAAACTGTTTTTCACTGTACGAAATATTATGATTTGTACCTTTATGGATTTTCTGGAAAACATCATTGATCTTACTAAATTCCATAAAGGTAATGAGATTTCTTATATACTGTTTTGAGACTGATAGGCCCCGTATCATGCTCACGTGTCACGTGTTTCATGTGTTACTCATGTGTGAAGCTGTTGACAGTGATCTTGTCTTCAGTGTCCTGGTTGACACCTGATTAGTGTACGACCGAGGACACCTATAGACTATGGCCATAGATCTCATGTGTTTATTATACTATCCCTACAGGGATCTCACGTGTACCCTATTATTTCCTACGAGACTTATAGCATGATATCATTTGGGTGTTGCCTAGTCTCCATTATGATTTCATGTGTTATTATTGATTTTAGTGATATTTTCAGAAAACTATGATGATTTTCTGAAGTGTTTTATTACTAAACTGTTATTATAATTAAACATTTATTTTACTGTTGCACGTGTGAAAGCAATGATTTCAGCGGTGGAAACTTTGTGATTATCAAGTGTATGAAATATTTATATGCAGTAATTTGAAATAAGTATATATGAAAAAAAATAAATTTCTACTCCTTATAGTCGCTCTGGGTTTTCAGGACAAGATAGGTATTTCAAAATACCTTCCTTACTCTATCTAGATTTCTCGGCCGACTATAGTATCATTTCCTTATAGTGTGCCCAGCATACCAATAGTAAACAAAAAGGTTTTACTGCATATAGTCTTCGTGATATCAAAATTTGCATACAATTCTCTTACTGAGTCGTGGTTTGCTCACCCCTTACTTTCAAACTTTCCAGATTAATCATGAGGATTATTTGATGGCCTCCTCAGTTAAATATAGTTGCGAGTAGCCCACTGGAACAAAGAGCAATGAAATTTTAAGGTATAGTCTTTTCTCTTATATATTCAGACACTTGTATACAGTACTACATCATTGTAAAATAGGAACAGGGGATGTAATATATAAGAAATATTGTAAATTTTCATTTGCTGAATTTACTAAATAAATTAACGGTTGCCATTTATTACTGTTACTGATCACGTGTTAAAGGCATCACAAACAGCCCAACGGTAAAAATGTGTGAAATATGAGTAAATATTGTGCAAATTGGGTGCGCAGACTGTTACACTGTGTGCTGCAGCTGCCGCAGGAAATAGAAAGATAAGAAATAAAAGGGTTAGGGTTTAGAGAAAAGGTGGTTTTATATCTCAACCTTAAAGTCTAAACGGTGTCGATGAGCTTTAGTTTTTTTTTTTTGTTACACCTTTGCTTTTCATTCATAAACTGAAGGGACGAGATAAAAAAATATAAATTATTTTTATCTTGGTTTATTTTCAATTTGTTTATAAATTATATTTGTATTTATCTTTTGGGTTCATTAAGTTTTAAATCTTTATGGGAATTGGTTAGGATAGCTAAATTACTTTTTTGTCTCATAATTATTGTGTTAGCATTACTTTTGGTCTTTTTTAAACTGATTTTTATTTTAAAATATATTATTAATTAAAATATGAAAAAAAATAATTTTAAAAAATCTTGAATGAAAAGATTTCAATTTCAAATATAATCTTAAAGGATTGTTTTAAATATTGAAATTTGAGTTAGTTTTATTAAAAAATAGATAAAAATGAAGTAAAGGATTGTTTTAAATATTAAAATTCAGATTGATTTAAATATAAAAAAAATCATATAGTGGTTGAGTTCCGCAAACAAAATCGTTATGACAAATATTTTATCATGTGATATATAATAAACTATATTATCTCTTAATTAATCTCTTATCATGTGATTTTAAAATAAAATACGTAAACTATATAATTGATTTGTGTATCTTATTATATTGATTTGTATGTAAAGTTATAGTAATCTCTTATTATGCAATATATAATAAATTATACAATCTCTTATTATAATATATGTTTTAATTTCAATCTCTTGTTATGGTTTTGGATTTTTTTTTTAATTTTTAGAAGTATAATCTCTTATCATGTGATCTAGAATCAAGTACATAAAATAGATCACTAACATGTAAATTTATCCTAATAATTTGAATGTTATTGTTACATTATAATGATATCTTATGGTATGATATAAAATAAATTATATAATATTTTGTTGTAAACTCTTATAATGTAATTTGAAATAAAGTATATAAAATAGTTAATAAATACTTTATTATCATAATTATTTGCATGCTATTGTCACCTTAAAATAATATATTATCATGTGACATAGAATCAACTATACAATTACTTAATTAATCTCTTATAACTAGTTTAAAATAATTATATAAAATAGATTATTGATATGTTTATCTTATTATAATGATTTGTACATTATAATAATCTTTTATCATGTAATACAAAATAAATTATACAATCCCTTATAGTATATTATAGTTTTAATTTCAAACATTTTTCATTTGAATCTCTTATCATACTTATAAAATAAACTATTGTTTCTAATTTCAAACATTTAATCTTTATATATTTATGTAATTTAGACTAACTTGATCAATTAATTACCATAATATTGAACAATTAAATAAATGAATAGAATAATGAAGAAATACATATTATATATATTAAGATTTGCATTATACTAAAGTATTATATATAATATATGTGTGTGTTAAATTATCAATACGTTAAGAATTGTATATTAACATATTATGAAAAATTTTTTTAATTGACTTTTAGTATTTTATATCTAAAATTTTGAAATCTTATTATCTTTAGCATAACTATTTAATATATTTTTGTAAGGAATAATAACAATATTATTATTCCGTTTCATTAAACTATTCTTTTGGCTAACCATGTTTTATTAGATTTTATAACTAAAATTTGAAGTACAATTTATTTTGACATAAAAATAATTTCTACATGACATTATATCAAATTACAAAGTTGGTTCACTTGGTAAAGCCTTTAATAACAAAGGTTTGCCAGGGTTCAAATTTTTGTATGAGCGTATATTTTGCTAAGCTTCAAATATTAATAAACGGGTAGCGGGTTCGGGTATCCGATATTATCCGAATAAATGATAATCCGGTTCGGGTATAGGGTACCCTAAAGGTGTTACTTGAATTCGACTCGAGTATTAAATATACTACTCGAACTTTACAATTACCCAATTATAAGATACCCGAACCCGATATAATCTGGTCAGGTAATGCCGGGTATCCTATTATAAACTACCCATTTACATCCCTACTCTACTTCAATCTAGTTAGTCTTTCGAGCAAAGGCTCTTGGTTTCCCTTTAAGTTTTAACTCACCCTAATCTCTAATGTGTTGCCTAAGCATTTTTTTTCATTATATGATTCAATTTCATGTTTAAAACAATGCTTTTTTTTTTTACATCAAGGTGAAGCCTGCAAATTAGTTAATCCTTGCTATTTTCAAAAGATTTTTTTAAGAGGTCAAATCCTGTCATTGAAGTAAAAAAATAATGATGATTTTTAAGGAAAAAACGAGCTTTAGTACCGGGATGTTCTGCTCTGAACAATCAATTTTGTTTTCCCATTGGCTAAAAGATCAATTTGATCTCTAACGTGTGCGTGGTTGATTGAATTAAGATCTAACTTTTTAATGGTTATAAATAAAGATTTCAACTTTTCAAAATGTGACACATAAAAGTTACTTTGCATTAATATTAGAATGTACAACTCGCACGCTGTTAAATGACTTACCGTTAAATTGCAAAAGCTTGTTAGCTCTCAATCATCGCTCAACAACCAAGTAGGGCGACACTCGCTCCCAACCATCAGATCATCAATTGAATGCCTCGAATCAAAACAATAATCAATGCTCTTTCTTGTCCTCGGATGCTCAATTAATGATCTGATGGTTGGGAGCGAGTGTCACCCTACCTTTTTTTGTTTTTGTTATTGATAATTAAATGGGTGTTTCAGATCAATGTGACGGTGCTGAAAACTTGGAAATGCCCTTTCTTGTTCTCGGATGCTGATGAATCTGTGATGTTGAAGTTTTTGACAGCCATGATGTTCCCTCCATTATTTTTCCTCTTCTTCCCCCAAAGTGAAAAAAACCCTAAGGCTTGTTTGGTTGGGAGGAAGAGAATTACAATTCCCCCTATATTCCACAAGCCCTTCCAATTCTTTAGTTTGGTTGATTGTAATACCTATTATATGAAATAACAATTCCTTGTCTCAAGGGATAGTTGTTGTTCTTCTACTTCTTCAAACATTTGTGATACATGCCAAAAATGAAGAAGTTGAAACGCAGCCAATATAGTCGTTTTGTTTAGAAAATCTTTAGCTACTCAATATATAAATTGTAAAACTTGAATACTATGGATACAAGAAATATCATGATAGAATTTACAACTCTCTCTTGTCTTCTTCCTCTCTTTTCTATAATTCCTGAAGCCTTTCGATTTGGCTTGCATCATTGGCATTAGAGTCGACAATTCTTGGTGGTCTTGGTTATGGCTGACAGTATGGAACCGTGGCGCATTGAATTGCACAAGGCATTCGATCGATTGATGGCAAAGATGGATGAGATATTCTCAGATAAAAATGTCAGTGACAATGCAATAGCCATGAAGACAGAACTTCAATTTGAGGAATGCATCGCTCAGGGAATTGATGATTTACAAGGGTAAACATCAGCAGAGATGACAGAAAACGTTGTAATTACAAAAGAAATTGAATCGAACGAGAACTTGTCTGATCTAATTCAGTGGGCAACAACCGAGGAAAATGAGTTGAGCAAAGACTTATCAGATCCAATTGAATGTGCAACAACTGAAGAAAGTGAGGATGGACAGCAGTTTGTTCATTCATCAGAAAAGCTCCTTGTGGTGGAATTGTTGGAAGATATTTCAGGTATCGATCTTGTAAAACCTATTTTAGTTGACTTTATACCTTTCAAGCTAATACCAGTTGATGAGTCTAATTTTGAGGATATGCTTGGTGAAATGGTTACCGGAGATGTTAAGCCCTTAGCTAATGGTTCCTTTATGCCAAAATTGTGCAACCTTTTAGTGTTGAATATACGATTGGATCTGTTTGTGTTGATTGCAAAGATAATTTGTTTAGGCAATTATTTTGTAGAGATTTTGATGCATGTGAGAAATTTGCAGAGGTTTATTCAGTGGTTTTAGTGGACGACCCTTATGGATTTAGACTTTTAGTAATGGAAAAGGGAAGTCATGTTGTAGTTGTGGGAAAGGTAAAGCTTCTTTTGAAACTTACTAATGATGTTTCTAAAGTTCATGGTGGGTTATCAACGTTTGCTGCTGTTGGAGAGAGTACTAGAAAGAATAATGACTTGCCATGGAAATTGACTGAGAGTGGTGTCATTAAGCTAGATGATAAGCAGGATATTTGCAAGTGTGTTTGTGTATATGATCAAATGGACAGGAATCATGGTGCTCTTGCTTATATTAGCCTTATTGGGTTGACTGTAGCTGAACATCTTCATGATTTTGAAGACGAGGATGGTCAGGAGAGGATGGTAATTGGGCAGGATGTGTTTATCTTGTTGGGCACATATGGGTTTTCTTTGGATTTAACCCAATCGGTGGTAGAGGAAAGAGTTTTGTTAGTAGAGGAAAGAGGTTTGTTAGTAGATGTTGAGGGTTTCAATAATGTCATGAATGAGACAAGAAATGAGACAAGGAATAAGTCAAGGAATTGCAATCCATTTGATGATGATATTGGATAGTTGGAAGAGGTTCACCAGGTGTTTGATATGTCGCTTATTAGAGATAGGATCTCATGGACTTTAATGGTTGATGGCTGTGTGATTATATATGACTTACAAAAGTGCATGGCAATTAGCACTATAGTCCTTGTCATTGACTCAAAATCATGGGAGAATAACTTTGTAGAATGTGTCAAGGCTTTTGAAAAGAACGCTGGAATCGAACTTAATGCAAACCTTGGTCTAGTGATTAGTACACAAGCTTATGAACATATATACAGATTAGTACAAATTGGGATTGCAAGTGGTGCCAAATTTCTATTTGAGGGAGAATTCATCGAGTTTGCTTTTATTCATTGGAATCTCTGTGGAACCAATATTGAAGTAGTTGAGACAGTAGCAAACCTGAGAAGATGTGTATTCTTGACATTGACGTCCAAGGAGCAAAATTATTAAGGGCTTATTCTCTTGATGCTATTTTGATCTTTATCTCTTCACCTTTAATGAGAGAGCTTGAAGAGTGGCTTGGCTATGTTATAGAATAGATGGGTTGCCTTATTGGACCTGTAGTTGATAGACTTCTAAATGCTATTATTAGAAGTGCAACTGAATTGATCATATTAATTCTTGCTTTGAAAAATGGCATGATTTGTGTTGTTCAACAGTTGCTACTGCACTCAATTTTGTCCAACATGTTGTTAGTGCTTGGTTGGGCATTTTTAGGTGGAAGACCTGTGACTCTAAAGAGGGAACAAGTGTTTCATAAGGCGGCAACTTTTAAAGTGAACTCTGGACTATTATTGATGTCAGTCAAGAGCTTATGATTTTATGATGTCGTGCACTATACACATACGGAATTGCATTTTGGGAAGTTTGAGTTGGCTCTTTCATGGTTCAACAGCTGGGTCATGACCTTGTACAAATGTCCTATTATCGATTGCATCAAGTTAAGAGGAGCTACAGACCATGGAACTACCTCTGAATATGTGAATAAACACTGGGTTATTGGCACCATGATGCTTATTAGAAGTATTTTTGGCTGCTCAAGTTCCTTTATTTTGCAATCCTTTAAATTGAAGAAGTACCCTGCAAAGAGCTCTCTTACAACTTGTATATGTTTCATGGAAATATTGGTGGATGGTGCAGGAGTGTTCCTTATTATGGTCTGTGACCTAAGTGCCTAGAATGTTAGCTGGGACTCAAGGTTGCAACTTACTCTGGAATCGCATATTATGTTCAAGCTTTCATCCTTGAGGACAAGGATGTTTTGAAGGGAGGGGTATTGATACATGCCAAAAATGAAGAAGTTGAAACGCAACCAATATAGTCGTTTTGTTTAGATAATCTTTGGCTACTCAATATAAAAATTGTAAAACCTGAATACTGTGGATACAAGAAATATCATAATAGAATTTACAACTCTCTCTTGTCTTCTTCCTCTCTTCTTTCTCTCTATCCTTCTCCTCTGTTTCCTTTCTTTTCCTCTCTTCTCTACAATTCCTGAAGCCTTTCGATTTGGCTTGCATCAATTTGCAATTCCATGAGATAAGGAAAGCAAATATTTTTCTAAACCCCATTATACCTTTAATATTTTTATTATTTTTTTTATTAACTAATAATTAGTAATTAATAATTAATCAATTAATAATTACTAATTATTCTTATTTCATAATTAAATGATATTAAATATTTAATAAATTAAATAATAGTTGTTAATCATTAATCATTGAATTAATATTAATAATTATTAATTAACTAATAATCAATTAATTATACATTAATAATTATTATTTAATAATTAATTATTTATCATAAATTACGTAACAATTATTAATTAATTTGTGCATATCTTGATAAGTAATTATAATAATTGATAAATTCATTAATACATTTTAGTTAATATTATTATTAATTATTAATAATTATTTGATAAATTAATTAATATTAATTAATTTATTATAAAGTTATAAATAAATATTAATTGTTGATAAATTAAAAAATTAATTTTTATTAATTTTTTAATTATTAATTAAGGATAGTTAACATTATTTTATTAATTAATTATTAACAATTAGTAATCAATAAATGAATAATGATTAAAAATTATTAATTAATAATAATTAATATTTATGAATTGTTAGTACTTATTAATTATTTTATGAAAAATTTATTTATTATTTAATTAACTATTATTAATTAATCACTAAATAAAAATGAATATAAATTAGTTTTTTTATTTATTAATGAATTAAATAAATTAACTATTTATGATTATTTTTTAATTATTTAATTAAGTACTAATTATTAGTTATTATAGTAATAAATTAATAAGCATAAACAAAGTAGCAATTGTTTTAAATTAATAATAAAATATTTTTAACTAATAATTAATAATTATTTAAAATAATTAATCATAATTGTTAATTGTTTATTATTATTGATATCTATTTTTAGTTTTTAATTATGATTTATAATATTTTTATTATAAATTATAATTATTCAGATAAAGGAGTAAAAGTCTTTTAAATTTATTACAAAATATTAATACTATTTTTTATTTTAATTAATCAAATTACATAATTCATGTTTTTTTTTCTATTCTCACAAAATATTCATTTCGTTCTTGTTCTTATTATCATTATTCCATTTCGCGTTGTTTGCTACCTATCTCAACTCGACCACTAAACCAAATAAACAAAAGAAGTATAACCAAAAACAAAAATAAAAAACAAAAAATAAAGAAAAGAAGAATAAAGAGAAGGAAAGGCTGACAGTAGGACGCGTGGGAGAGAGCAAGAGAGGAAAAAAAATGAAAGTAAAAAGTAAACATGGAAGATTGCAAAAGGGGACCCACTTTAACCGAAGACTATAATTTGAGAAATGACTGGTGGGCCCACAGTGAAAGAAAATTAAGGAAGAGAATTGTTATTTTAAGTTTTTAACCCTCTTTCTTTTATTAAATTATATTAATTTTTAATTTTTCGTAAAAATAAATTATTTATATAAAATAAAAAATATATAAATGTTAACAAATATTTTTTAAATAATTTATAATAATAATAATCAAATTTTACTTAAAATTAAAAAAAAACGTAATTTAATAAAATAATAAATATAGTAAAAACTGTCACTAGCATTTTTCAGTTGAGAAGGGGAGATAAGCTTTAAATATTGTTGAACTAATTTTTTTTGTTACATTGTTGAACTATTTTATTACCACAGTAGACAAAAAAATCTGTTTTCATCATAACATAACAAAATAAAACAAAAGGACGCGTAAATCGAAAAGGCACAAAGAACACATTTACTGGCATCTGTTTTTATCTACACGAAATATTAAAGCGTTCAAGGAAAAGAAAAAAAATCACTACGTGGCAGCGAAATAGAGCAGAAACACGTTCATTAGGCGAGGGATGAGCGTGGAGCAACGAGGTCCAGAAATGCACCATCTTTAATTGTCTTTATTATAAAAAGAATCTTGTAATATGTAATTGACACATGTTTAAATGACTAGGTTAATGAATTTTGAAGTTTGATGTGAGTTTTTTTTAATCTTAATAAAACTTTGTCCATTGATATGTTTACGTGACTTTGATAATAATTCTTAGACTCACGAGTTTTTGTCTCAACTTTAAATTTGTTGAGTTTTGAAGCATAGCTTTAGATCTGATAATTTGTGTTTCTAATTTATTTTCGTATCATGTAAAATCGTTTTCGTATCGTGTAAAACATAAAAATTTTGTGTCAAAATTCATGTTGATACGAAAAACATAAAATCTTATTTTTACCTTTTACAATATTGATATACAATTTTTACTTAATTTTAATTCGTGTCAACTTGTATCTTATATTCGTATTGTTTTCGTGTCGTGTAATCGTATCGTGTCTAAGATTGCTAGGTCTACATAGCTTTAACCAAAAAAAATTGACATAGCTTTCAAAGCTAAATTTGCATATGAAGTTGCATTTGTAAAGATCCACATTTAATTTTGTTGATGCAAAAAGAGGAGCTGAACCTCCTCTGTAAGGGCTAAAACTCTTTCTCCTTGGATCAACCTGCAAACAAAAATCACTAGAGTTGTTCCCAGTGAGACTTTCTCCGATGCTTAAGTCAGTAAAGTGTTTAAGGAAGCTTCAAGTGTCAGAATAGAAGATAGTGAGAGTGTATTCGAACTTGTTCCTCATATCTCTGTATCTTTATATAGGCACTTGTATAGGACTCTTTGTTACTCTTAAACAGGCGGCCATGGCGATCATGAGTATAATGGGTGTTGTGCGCGGCTATGCCTAACTGTCGGCTATCATGAGTCGAATCATGGAGTAGTAGGCGGTTATGCCTTATTGTGCAGTTGAGTGGGGGGTTAACTATTGACTGTGCTTTCGCACTAATGTTCTTAAGTTATAGGGTGTGATGGCCTAATTTGGGAGAATGGTTCGTGGGCCACTTGTTACTGAGGTCGGTGAGGTGGGCCTATAGGGCTCTACAACAGTAATATTAACATAATGCCCCCTAGCAAGCACTAATTACAAAGTGATTGGTGCTCGCCACAAAAAAAATGTGCTCGCCTTTTAAGTGTAAGCCTGTTTCAGTCGCCCAAAAACCATAATACAGAGTGGCGAGTGTAACACAGAATCAACGGGAGTTTCAAAATTTAAAATTGCATTTGTTTTTGATTCGTACCTCGAGCTGCAACCAGAGTTAATTATTTTTCACATCAAATGACGTATGGTGGGTCTCCACGTGTCGCCTTTTTATAAGTATGTCAAGTGACTGCGCCCATAAACTTCTTGAGTGTCCAAGTGTTAAGCCTTAATTGGAATGTCAATTATATTCGTACGGGGATCGTCCACGTGTTTAGCGCACATTGGTTCACTAGTTGGTTGTGTCCTCTTATGTTCTTTTCCTTACTCTATATAAGTTGACTTTTTGGTCCTTTTCCTCTATTGTTCGTTTCCAGGTGGTGAAGCTCTTGCAAATTTTCTGTCAGTTTCTTCAGCCATTTCATGCTCAGTTCCAAGCTTCAGATTTGAGGAGTAGGTCTCTGTTTTTTCCTTACTCATTATTCTACATTTCGTCAAGAATGTCTGTGAAGAACTTGTCCTCAGTTAGGATCGGTGGCTGATGGTTAGCTGACAATGACCTTGTCGAGGTGAGGCTTACTAAAATCAAGCCTCACTATACTTTTGAAAACACCGCTGTTAGGATTCCGACCTAGGGCAATAGGATTGTACAATAGGCATAATAGATAGAGAACTAGAGATGCATTTCTATTGTGCCTCTTTGGATAATGGCTTAAGGTTTCCCTTAAAGCCATTTTTTGTAGATGTCATTAATGAATATAACATCGCCCCTTCTCAGTTGAGCTAGATCGCCTGGAGTGTATTGGTGGCATTTTATATGGCCTGTAGAAATAATAATATAGATCCAACCTCTCGGCTATTTAGGTCTTTTTATACAATCAGAACATCGATGAACTCCGGCTTTTACCATTTTCAAGCGAGGGCTGGTCATCAGATGGTTCTAGGTTTGCCTTCTAACTTAAAGGGATGGAAGGACCTCTTCATTTGTCTAAGAAGAAGAGAATTTGGCGTTAATGTGGAGTGGTGAGTAGTGAACGCTGCGATGAATTACACTTTTGAATTAACTAGGGAAGAGCAAGTACAGAGAACTAGGTTAGAGGGCATTACCATTAATTGTTCAGTAGTTAGGGATAGAAGGCCACTAGATTTGTACTGACCAAGGCTCGTTGAGGTTCATGCCCTTAGCTTGGCTGTTTTAGCTGCGGAGAATAGGCAAGCTAGATCTCAAAGGGCACGAGATGAGATGGGTGAAGAAAGCTCTGGTGATTTGGATCATGAGCCTTTAGGTACTAATATTGTGAATAAATTTGGTTAGAAAATATTTACGAAGATGTAAGTTTGTGTACTAAAATATCAATTTCTTCATGTAGAAGAATGTAGAGGGTGAATTTAGCTCGCCTAAAAGAAGCTGCTTCTCGAAGGGGTTTGTCACACCCCCAAACTTAAAGGCCTTCTATAATGGCAATCGGAGGCCGAGGCTGTTGGGAAACTATTTACCAGATCTCCATCTTCTCTTGCTCAGAACATTTCTCCAAACCATGCTCCAACGACTCTAGTAAATACATCAGTAGAACAGCCGTCTTCAAAGTCTTAAGATTCTTCGCAAGGGAAATTAGTTCGCCAAAAAAGGAGTTGCTGTTTGCCCCCCAAGTCAAGATGAACCAAGGTCCTCTAGGCAGTGAGTAGAACAATCTCATGAACTCGACAACGAGGGATTAATATTCCTCCCTTCAGATGGGGAATTGAATTAGAGCAAATCAGGAACTTTCCTATGCTTAGTTTTTCTTTGAACAACATCATCGCCAATAGCCAGTAAGTCTTGCATTTTTCCAAGGCATTTGTGCCCGTGCATGATCGATAATATTTTCTGGGTCATGGCATTGTGGAAAATTTGGAGAGTGCTTAAGTTGCTGCTGCTCGGGTGAGATACATTTTCTTTTGACTCGTGTAATTATGACCAAAATATTTTCTAAGCAGTTAATATGTATGTTTTTAGCTTTTGGATCTTACCATTGCTATTTCTGACTATTTCACCCATTATGGGCAAGGTACTCAGAATACGGTGGATGCACAAACTGTGATAAGGATAAGGCAGTTCGGGCAAAGGCGGTTGCTAAGGAGAAGCAACGAAAGGTTGAAGCGGAGCGTTGCAGGAAAGGAATGAGGCTAGGACTCAGCTTTTGTCTTTGGGCGAGGAAAATGAAAGAGCACTTTTAGCACTACGCTCACAGCTGTAGACTCAAATTGCCACTGAGTAATCAAAGAATTCTGCGTTGGAGAACAGAGTGGTAGAACTAGAGGGTCAACTAGAGAGCCAAAGTCAACGTATCAAACAAATTGTGGCAGAGACAATGGAGAGGACCTAGGCAAGTTCAGCGAGCAATGCTCATCATAATGGATGATCTACCGGTGATCTGCTTTATTTATGATAAAGCAAAAATATCCCGATCTGGATCTAGATGACATCAACTTCGACTTGCTTGAAGGGGTAGAAGATGAAGAGAATGAAGATGCCCCTACTCCAACCATCGGTGAGATCCCACCTGCAGAAGAGCCTAAGCATGCCATAGATCCCTCGATCGATGATGGCAAGGAAATGTCCACAACACTAGCAACTATAGACGAGGGTACTATTGCTGACCAACTAGTGGTGATTGATGATGGTGATGATGAGCTTGATGCTGAGGTTTGCTCTTAAATTGTGTTGTCATTTATTTTTGAATATTTACTATTACCAAAGAAACTCTTGCTTATAATTTGAATTTATCAACACCAGTGCTTTCCTTAATTATCTGATACAACTAACCAGGAAGACCACTAATACCTTATTCGCCGAAAGTCTTTACCGTAAACGATAGATCCTTTGTTCAATCTTGTGTAGTTTGCAACAATCCTATATGTAATGTTAGTATTCATATGCTTAAAGATTGCATGTATTGATTCGAAAGGGACTATTTTGTGAGTGCCTAATGGTTGCTCAAATCATGGGTATTTAGGGGACCTAACAAGAGACTTGTTGACCATTCAGTCGTGGGTAAACAAATTGGACCCCCACTTGAGGGACTTGGACAAATTTGAGTTGGGAAGTAATAAGGTTGTTACTGATAGCCCAACCATGGAGTTGAATTGAATAGCACTGAGTTGGAGGATTTTAAGTGAATAACATATTTGAATAATCACAACTGACTACTTTCTCATTGCTTGCCCCAATCATGGGGTACATTAATTGATCCCGAATTAGGGACTTAAGCAAATAACATAATCACAAATGATTTTCTTTTTGATCGCCCAAACATGGGGTACATTGGTAGATCTCGAATCAGGGACTTAAGTAAATAACATATTCACAAATGATTTTCCTGTTGATCGCCCAGACATAGGGGGTACATTGATTTATCCTGACTCGGGGACTTAAGCATAGTATTTCTTCAAGTGTTGTGCATTCCAAGTCCTTAGAACCTCACTACCGTCAAGATGGGCAAGTTTGCATGCCCTTCCGCCAATTACCTTCGAAATTCGATACGGGCCTTCCTAATTAGGAGATAGCTTCTTCCTCTCGCCTTCTGGCTTACTTGCTTTGAAATTACGTAGGACTAAATCGTTTACCTTGTAAGTCCTGCTGTCAACTCTTCTGTTATAGTATTGGGCAATGTGTTGTTGTTTAGCTGTAGCTCTAACCCTTGTCATTTTTGAGTTCTTCTAATAAGTCTAAGTTTCCCCTGCCTTGTGCTTCATTTTCTCCAGCAATTTCATTAGATGCCCTAAGTATGTAGGCCTCAATTTCCGTTAGGATTGCTGCCTCTGTTCCCCTACCTTGTGCTTCATTTTCTCCAGCAATTTCATTAGATGCCCTAAGTGTGTAGGCCTCAATTTCCGTTGGGATTGCTGCCTCTGTTCCAAAAGCAAGATAGAATGGTGACTTTCTTGTAGCGAAGTGGGTAGTAGTTCTGATCGTCCAGGGTATGCCTGACAATTCCTTTACCCAAGCGTTAGTTGTGTCATCTAACTTTTTCTTTAGAGCTATTAAAATTTTCTTGTTAGCAGATTCTACTTGACCATTAGTTTGGGGATGGGACACAAATCTAGGACATAGTTTGATATACAAATTTTCACAGAACGCTAAAATATTCTTACCAACTAACTGAGGACCATTGTTAACAACTAGGGTTTGAGGAAGACCAAACCTCCAAATTAATGTTCTGCCAAATAAACTTTTCTACCACTGTTTGGGTTATGGTAGCCACTACTTCTTCCTCTACCATCTTGGTGAAGTACTCACAGGCAACTATTACAAACCTCTTTCTAGTCTTGGGGATTGAGAAAGGACCTAAGATATCCAATCCTTATTGGGCGAATGGCCAGGGCGCAGTTATGCTGTTTAAATTCTTTGTTGGACGCCTACTTGGGAAAATCTTTGGCATACATCACATCTTCTCACCATGTCTACAACGTCTTTCTTCAATGAACGCCCGTAAATTCCATGTCTTAGTGCTTTGTAAGCTAGGGCCCTGCATCTTAAGTGTTGTCCACATATCCCTTTGTGAATTTCTCTGAGAGCATACTCCACCTCACCTGGGCCTAAGCACTTCAAATAAGATAAGGAAAAGGATTTCTTATATAACTCGCCATCAATTATAACATACCTGGAGGCTCTTTCCCAAATTTTAACCTCTTCCTCTTTGCTCATGTTAGCTGGACCATTCTCTAGATACCATAGGATTGGAGCCCACCAATCATCATTAAAGAGCTCAAGGACTTGTTGGGACGTCGATGCTCTAGGGGTTCGCCTATATTCTACCATTACCCTATCTGTCTCAAGGTTTTCCCTGCAACCATTCTAGACAGTCTGTCTGCTGTGGAATTCTCATTTCTAGGTATTTATAGCAGCTATATACTTTAAATTGTTCCCAAAGTTCAGTGACCATCTTATGGTACTAAAGCAGAGTGGCGTCTTTCACCTTATATTCTCCCAAAATTTGTTTAGCAACTAGTTGTGAGTCTATAAATATCAACAAATGAGTTACCTTAATTTTTTTAGAGAGCTCCATCCCCCCTAACAATGCTTCATATTCGCAACATTATTACTGACAAGGAACCCAAATTGGATGCAGTACTGGAATTCTTTCTCTGGTCCCACAAGGATTATCCCAGCTTTGGCACCTTCTCTAATTGATGAACCGTCAACATACAACTCCCATTATTGGCTCGGCAAACTATGCTTGCTTGTTTTTTCCCTATTGATTACTGTGTTAGCAGTAGTGAATGTGTATTTTGCAATGAAATCTGCTAAGGCTTAGGCTTTGATCGTCTTCCAGGATCGATATTCTATACTAAATTCACTCAACTCCATACTCCATTTCACCATTCTTCCATATGTGCTCAGTTTTTGCAAAACTTCTCTTATGGGGTGATTGGTCAGTACAATAGTGTGGTGACTCTGGAAATAAGGTTTCAGTTTTTGAGCAGCAACTACCACAGCTGCAACGGTTCGCCTCCTTTTAGTGTTCTGCTAACATAGAATACAGGCAATTGAGTTCCTTCTTTCTCCTCGACTAACACAGCTGCAACAGTTTCTGTGGATGCATTTACATACAGAAAGAGATCCTCCCCGAGATCAAGACTGGCAAGGAAAGGTGGCAAGCTTAAATACTGCTTTAATTCTTCGAATGCCTTCTGACAATATTCACCTCATTTGAATCTAGTTGCAATTTTAAGAATTTTAAAGAAAGTTAGACATTTTTAGCAGACTTTGAGACAAACCTGCCCAATGCATTCACTCTTTCGTTAAGAATTTGAACTTCTTTTAGTGAGATGGGGGGTTTTATATCTAATATTGCCTTAATCTTCTCTGGATTTGCCTCTATCCACCCTTGAAAACCATAGACCCAACGAATTTCCTGGCCTCTATGGCAAATATGCACTTCATGGGATTTAACCTCATTTGATATTTTCTCAATGTGGAAAATGCTTTCTCCGGATCCCTGATATGCTATACCGAACTTGAATTTTTCACCAACATATTGTCGACATAAACCTCCATTGATCTCCCAATCAGGTTGACGAAAACTTTATTTACCCGCCTCTGATATGTTGCTCCAGCATTTTTCAACCTGAAAGGCATTACTTTGTAACAGTAAATGCCATTCTCAGTTATGAATGTTGTTTTTTCTTGATCATTCGTGTCCATCGTTATCTAGTTGTAACCTAAGAATGCATCCATAAAGCTCAGCACCTTATACCCTAAGGATGTGTCTACCAATCTGTCGATTGTGACCAACGAAAAACTATCGTTTGAGCACACCTTGTTTAGATCAGTGAAATCTACACACATTCTTCACTTTGCATTGGTCTTCTTCACCATAACCACATTGGACAACCATTCAGGGTAATTGACCTCCTTAATATAGCCCGCCTTCAATAGTTTCTGTGTTTCTTCCCATGCAACCTCTATCTTATTGATGAAGGACTTTCTTTTCTTTTGTCTGATTGGTTTGGCCCTGAGATCCACATTCAAACCCTGAGAGATAAAAGAAGGATCTATACCTGGCATTTCAGAAGTTGACCAAGCAAATATATCAACATTCTTCTAAAGGAACAATTTCAAGGATTCCTTCTACTCATTAGGTAGATTACTTCCAATTTGGGTTGTCTTGTCTGGCTTATCGCCAATAACAACTTCATTGGTTTCTTCTATACGCTGATACTACTCCTGTTCTCCTTTGGGATCAAGCCCTGCCAATGGTAAAGGTTCGCAATTATGTTGTTGTATTACGATGATATCTCTAGAAGTAGATGGCTCGCCTTTAGAGGTTAATTGAATAGAACAAAGGTGGCATTTTCTTGCCATGTCTTGATTAGCTTTCACATATCCTATTCCTGTGGGAGTCAAAAATTTAATGGTTAAATAGTAAACAGCCGTGACCATACTAGTGTGCTTTATCAGAGGTCACTGAAAAATCGCATTATAAGCTGATGACTGGTCTACCACAAGGAAGCTCACCATAATGTTCAGAGTATGTTCTCCTTGTCCCAAAGTTATTGGTAGATTAGTCATCCCTTTGACTTTTATGGGTTGGTTGGCAAACTCGTAAATAGGTCTTGCTGGCTTCAACTGGTTCTCGTCCAAACCCATCTTTTGAAAGGCACTCCAGGATAGTATCTCCACAGCACTTCCATCATCTATGAGGTTCCTTTATACTTGGTAATTCCATATCAACACCGAGATCACAATTGGATCATTGCCATTGTCAACCAAGATATCTACATCTTCTTTGAAAAACCTGATTTGCCAATTGCACTCCGACCTGGGCTTCTTCGGCAGGACATCGACGGCCATAAAGATTCTCAAGTGAGCTCTTCTTTGTTTCTTGAGGTCACCTAGTCCTCAACTGCCGCAACTATCATTGTGATCACCCTCGTAATTAGGTGTTTCCCAGCTACCTTTTCATCATCCCGTCAGTTGTGCCCCTATCATTAACATAAGTTCTCAGATATCCCTTCTTGATCAGGAACTCAATTTCATCCTTCAACTTTTGGCAATCCTCGGTGGTGTGCCTATGGTCCTTGTGAAAGATGCAATACTTCGACTTGTCCGCATTAGGATTTAGTTGCCCTGGTTGTGGTCTTCTAACATAGGGCTTATTCGTGATTGCATTCAAGATTGCCTCTCGACTCGTCGTTAAGGGGTGTAAGACTAGAACCTTTTCTGGGGAGATTTTTCCCTAACATCCTATATACTGCCCATTCTGTCCCTTCATGATCGTCGAAACTCTACTTGATCACTTCTCTTTTTTGATTTTACATCGGCCTTTTCTAGGTTTCTCCTCCTGATTTCCTTCATTTCAGCTAATGTATTGGCCCTCTACAACACCTTGTGTAAGGCTCCCAATTGCTCATCACACAGTGAGTAGTGCACATGATCACTAAGCACCCCTACTCTGAACGCTTGGACTATCATTGGGATCCTTGACATTAGCATAGACGGCTGTGAACCTACAGATGTAATCCCTCAACTTTCTCTTGGGTTGCTGAACAATTGACATAAGCCTTGCCAAAGTTCTTATTTGCTTCTTATTGGGTAGAAAGTGTCCCACGAACAGTTTGCTAAGCTGATTAAAGCTTGTGATTGAATTGGGTGGTAATAAATAAAACCCGGATCTAGCTGATCCTTTGAGCGTAGTTGGAAAAGTTCTACACTTTACTGCATTGGTGGTAAAATAAAGGTCTAAGGTCGCCTCAAAACATAATATATGATCTTGGTGGTCATCTGTGCTGTCATATTTTTCTTTGGGGACTTTGAAGTTGTGGGAAACTATTTCTCCTTGAATTTTCTCAACAAGGGGACTGTCAGTTCACTTGATACAATGGACAATCTCTTGTTTTTCCCTTCCTTAACTCCTTCAACTCTTAACACATGGCATCGAGCATTTCATGAATAGATAGTTTTGAACGGTTAGGGGCCACCTTAGTCTTTTTGGTGAGGTCTATCCTTGGGGAGTTAACACTTCTTTCTTCTTTTTCTTTTCTCCTCCCAAGGTTATAGTGGTTCGTAATGGGATCAGGCTAATAGTGTAGACTAATGTTTAGTTATGGCGGGTAAGCTAAGAGTGAGGGACCAGTAGCATCTTGCATCAGTTAGTGATGATTTTGGTTAGACACCTGACGCTGGGCGGTCAAGGATTCTATGATCTTTGCATAATGCTCTATTTTAGCGTTCAGGACTTAGTTTTGGGTGAGCAGTTGATTGTATTGGTCGGCGGTTATCACTTGGGATGAGGGTGGAAGATAAGATATTCACGCTACAAATTGGGAAAATGAAACTGCAGTGAGGGGTAAAGTGGTGCTTTGCGGTAGCTTGGAGGTGATCATAGCTTCGGTATAGGTGAAGGGACCATGGGCATTAGTGGTTGTAATTCTGGATATCGGGAACAAACACGTTTATTGAAATGGTGGGGCGTCTGCGAATAAGGTTAGGGTAGTCATCGGTGTTGACATGGTTGACTGTAGCAGTGGTTGAGAAACTCGAGTGTTTTCAGGATTTAGTGTTTGGGAACTCGACATGACTTCTTCTTCATTTCCCACAGACGGTGCTAGAATGTTGATGCCGAAAGAGAAGCTGGACCTCTTCTGTAAGGGCTAAAACTCCTCCTCCTTTGATCAACCTGCAAAGAAAGCCAACTAGGGTTGTTACTAGTGGAACTTTCTTCGATGCTTAAGTTAGTAAAGTGTTTAAGGAAACTTCAAGTGTCAGAAAAGAAGAGAGTGACAATGTATTCAAACATGTTCCTCGTATCTCTATATCTTTATATCGGCACTTGTATAGGACTCTTTGTTACTCCTAAACATGCAGCCACGACGATCGTGAGTATAGTGGGTGTTATGGGTAGTTATGCCCTACTGTCGGTTGTCGTGAGTTGGATCATGGAGAAGTGAGCGGTTATGCCCTATCGTGCAGTTGAGTGGGCAGTTACACCTTTGACTGTGCTTTTGCACTAATGTTCTTAAGTTACAGGGTGTGATGGCCCAATTTAAGAGTATGGTTCACTAGCTATTGATTATTGAGCTTGGTAAGGTGCGCCTATTAGGCCCTACGACAGTAATACTAAAAAAATTGTAAGATATTTTTTATTTTGATTTAAAATTTTCATTATTTTGTTTCATAAAAAAGCCTTAGAAGTATATATAGCATTACAAAACCTCACAAAATCTTGATGTGGGATTGACATGTTACAAATTTCTTCACTTTAAAGCTTGACGTCCTTTTATTTAGAACAAAACTAAGATCACACCAGGAGTTGGATGCAGAAATATAGAGATGGCTCCCATGGTATAGCACTTACCTCTCGTATTCCAGATAGTGAACTACCTCTTATATCATTTGTGAAGATCTGCACTTAATATGCAAGGTATTGTTCGCTTTGACTTGAAGGTCTCACGATTTTATTTCACAAAAGGTGCCTCACAAGTATAGGTTCGAGTCCACATATATAACATCGCAGAATCTTACAAATTCCTGATATGAAATTGGGATGTTATAGCCCCCAGTCCAGCAATACATTCAAATGATGCGACTACAATTGGCATTTATTGATAATACTGCTTGCACCTCATGTGAATCTCTAATAATGATAAAATTAAAAAATAATTTTATCAAATTATAATTTTTTATAAAAGGATAATATTAAAAAATAACTAAAAAATTAATTAAAAAATTATTATTTAGAAAATAAAACACAATAACTTTTTGCATAATTGAACAATATTAAAAATTTTCATTAAATAAATTTTGATTTCAAAATAATTAAAAAAATTGAGAAAATGAAGATAATGTTATTTATTAATTATTATATTTTTATTCAAAAAAATAAATCCAAATTCTCATAATGATTTAAATATTGTTTCTTTAAGACAAAAATTCAAATAATATATATTTTAAAATAAAAATTAATCTTTGGCATAGCCGGGAGCACATGCTAGTATATTTGAATAGGATTTTAATTTTGATTTTTTATTATTTATTTTTTCCAAATGTGATATTTTTGTGACCAAGTACTTAAAAGATTAAAATGAAGATATTAAAATAAATAAAAAGTTTATACTTATCACTTATTGGAGTGTAAAATTTTATATATTATCATTAAATCATATTATAACACTTCATTAGTTAATAAAGTTAAATATATTTATTTAAAAAAACTGTATTTTAAAATTTATGAATTAATAAGATAATATATTCTTATGATTCACTTTCAATATGTAAGATTTATATATTGACAGTGTCTTAAATATAAATTTATAAATAAATAAATATATTGCATGTTTAGTGAAGAGGCAAATAGAGGTGTGTACTGGTAATTGCAAGTGTGAGACACGGATGGAGTTAGGCTCTTTTATGAATTGTAACTCACGAAGGATTCTCTTGGCAGCTTGAATATGAAACTCACAAGGATCATGCATGAATTGACATATACTTGGTTTACAGCAACCGTTATATCTAAGCGTGTAAAAGTGGGATATTGAAGTGCTCCCACAAGACTTCTATACTTCTCTGGATTTTTGTGATAATTGCTGTCCAAAAAAACCATAGGGGCAGGTGTAGGTTTTCAGTCATTCAAATACCTTATTTTTCTCGTGATGATACTATTTATATAAAAGAAAATTAAGAGTGAAATGAAAAAGATGTGTGTGTTTAAAATTTTTCCTCGTTTATTTAGTGTTAATAGTCAGGCGTGGAGTTATGTGCCGACAGAAGTAGACAAATAGGTGGCCCAGCCGCCTTCTTTTTCATTCCTTCACGATCCTTCTATGTGTTCACTCCGTCAACTTTGTGTCTATAAATTCAACAACGTAGATGCTTCAAACAGCACAAGGGAGGAAAAGAGTTACAAGCATCTCATTTGTAGTTTTCTGACATTATTACTAGCTAAAGAAATGTCTGCAACTCAGGATTCCATGGCTAAAGAGAATCGTCGCTCGGCCAACTTTCATCCAAGCATTTGGGGGAATCTCTTCCTTTCATCTCATTCTAAAATGGTACATAATTAAACAGTGAATTCACTAGATTTCACCTTTAGGTAGTTTGCACATTGATTTATATACGAGTAAAAACGTATATATTTCTTATTCATGTCTTTTTTTATTTAATATTCAATTTGATCTTACGTGATGGCACCATGAATGAAGGTTTTTGCCACCTTAACATTATATTCATGAAAATTCTTTTCACATCTTTACAATTGTGCAGGACATTGATACTACAACTCAATTACAACATGAAGAATTGAAAGAGGAAGTAAGGAGGATGCTTATGGTACTTATGGATGAGCATGAGTCATCTCACAAATTGCGTTTAATTGATACAATTAATCGCTTAGGTTTAAGTTACCATTTCGAAAGAGAGATAGAGGATGCATTACAAAATATTTATGATCTCGACTTGAAAGATGACAAAAGTCTCGAGTCTATATCTCTTCTATTTCGACTGCTTAGAGAGAAAGGCTTTAATGTTCAAAGTGGTGAGTCTAATCTCATTAAGCACTCTAAAATAGAGAAATTTCGTATGCTAGTATGTCAAATGTTTACCGTAATACCTTTCTCGATTGAACAGAAACATTCAACAAGTTCAAAGATGATGAAGGAAATTTCAAGATGTCCTTATCAGGAGATGTGAAGGGCTTGCTAGAATTATACGAAGCAGCACATTTACGAGTGCATGGAGAACATATACTAGAGGAAGCACTAGCTTTCACCGCCACCCATCTGGACCAGTTAGCAAAAACTACTACCATTGAGTATCCCCTTTCAGCCTTAGTCTCCCATGCCCGAAAACGACCCATCCGTAAGAGCTTGCCAAGGTTAGAGGCTGGGAGATACATTTCCCTTTACGAAGAAGATAGTTCACATGACAAAACGTTATTGAAGTTTGCAAAGTTGGATTTCAACTTATTACAAAATTCACACAAGGAAGAGCTAAGCAAGATCTCTAGGTAATTACTCCTACAACACCACGCAAGTTTGATATAATTTGAAGGAATAAGAAATAACTGTTGTTGGACTAATGGTTTTCTTTCAGGTGGTGGAAGGATTTAGATTTTGGGACAAAACTACCTTTTGCACGAGATAGATTGGTAGAATGTTACTTTTGGATATTGGGAGTATATTTTGAGCCTCAATACTCTTTTGCTAGAGAGATGTTGACAAAAGTAATAGCTATGGCATCAACTATGGATGACATATATGATGTATATGGCACATTTGAAGAACTCGAACTCTTTACAAATGCAATTGAGAGGTCAGCAATATATATAAATACAAATTAGTTTTTTATACACTAATGTGAAAATTTTTATATCTTTACAGACGATGTTAAACAAAATAACACCTTACTTTTTTTAATTAGTTTTTTTATTATTGTTTGAAAATTTTTAAAAGATATGTATTACTTTAAAAATCTTATTTGTGAAATTTAAAAATTCACCAACGGTATATCAGATAATTTTTTGTATTTATATTTACTCATGAACATATAATTTTGTTCTGTATCTTCATGTTACGGACTGTATATAGTATATAGAATTTAACCGAATTTCGGACTATAAACTTTAATTTGAATTTCAGGTGGGATACTGATTGTATATATCAACTCCCAGCATACATGAAATCTTTCTACAAGGCACTCTTAGATGTGTATGAAGAAATGGAGGAAATAATGGGAAAGCAAGGAAAATCGTACCGTGTCCAACATGCTAAAGAAGCAGTAAATTCCCACTAGCTTAACCTCTATCTGATTTATCATGATTTTCACGAAGAAAATCCATTCTATTCAAAGACTGAAAGACCACAAGCTGATATTGGCTCCTTTTTTTTTTAGATGAAACGATTGTCTCAAGCTTATTTTGTCGAGGTCAAATGGTACCATGAAAACTACGTACCAACGGTAGAGGAGTACATGAGAAATGCATTGGTGTCTTCAGGCTACATCACGGTTGCAATCACATCTTTTGTTGCAATGGGAGAGATTGTGACGAAAGATATATTTGATTGGGCATCTAAAAATCCTAAAATCATCAAAGCTTCTGCAACCATTGCCCGTCTCATGGACGATATTGTTTCACACAAGGTATGTAATGCACTTATTTTTTTGCTATTTAATTCTATATTTTTCTCAAAATTGGCAGATAATTAACGTATATTTGATCATAATTAATGAATAAGATTAAAATTATGCATTTTTATTTTATAGTTTGAGCAAGAGCGAGGGCATGTTGCATCGGCTGTTGAATGCTACATGAAGCAATATGGAGTTTCAGAAGAAAAGGCATGCGAAGAATTGAACAAGCAAATTGAAAATGCTTGGAAAGATATAAACCAGGAAATGGTGGTTACTGCAGCTGATGGGATTGTTCCAATACCCGTGCTTACACGCATTCTCAATCTTGCAAGGGTGATGGACTTCCTTTACAAGGAAGGAGATGGGTACACACACGTTGGAAATGTTGTAAAAACTGGAATCACTTCTTTGCTTATTCATCCAATCTCAATTTGAGGAAGAATATAAATCTTCCAGTATAATGAGATTTATGAAATTTCTCTTTTAATATTATAAGATCAGTGTACTGATTGTTGCAGATGTACTTTCTATAATATTAATGAATAATAGTCGCTTTGGCTGATAAAAAAATTAGGTCAAGGGATGTTTCCCTCTCATCTTCTGAAATAATGAGACATTTTAGCTTTATACAATTTTGAAATCGTAACAGAGGATACAGGGCAGAAAATGAATCACAATTCAGATTTTAGCAAATAGTGTCACCCTTACTCCTGCCATCCAAAGAACCCGGACTGGGATCCAAACCCGAGAAGTTCTGCATAGACGACTTGTTACAAAAATACTTGCATAGAGACACTTTGTTTTAACAAGCCTGGCATGGGCCCTGGGAGCTTTCCGCACCATGGTCATGATATCTGCAGACCAGGAAACTGCTCGGCGGTGTATAGAGGGGTTAGGGTATGATGAGAAGGAGAGCAGTACTGTTTGTGGGCTTGAGACAAGGTCTTGGGAATTAGGGGTGTAATCAAGCCGAATCGAGAAGATCTAGTACGAAGTTCGAGCTCCGTTCGACTTAAAAATTCGAAATTCGAAGCTTGGCTCGAGCTTGACTCGATAGAATACTCGAATTGCTTGAATTTGACACAATATGCTTAAACTCGACTCGATAAATTTAATTTGTCAGTTTTTAACTATATATTATGAGAGTAAAATAGTAAATTAATAATAAAATATTAAAAATATATATTTAAAAAAACTTGATAAGGTTTGTGAGCCGCTCGAGCTTGAGTATTAAGAAACTCGAATTTGGTTCAGCTTGTTACTTAAGTAACTGAAATTTGGCTCGAAAATAAATAAATTGAATTTAAATAACTCACAAATATCTTAATTTGATTACACCTTATTAAAAATGGGAGGGTGGTTTATGAAGCTCCACGGTGGCCCAGTAGTGATTGTTTCGTGGTGAGAAGTACGTGGTTGGGCTTGTTCAGGCCTTGTTTTTCGGGCGGCTGCATGACTGGTGAGTTGTTTCCATCTTATCTTTCTCTTTCGTTCTTATCTTGCTATCAGTTAGGCGATGTTTTTTCTTTCTTGACTAAATTCTTTTTAGTAACATAACAAGTTTCTAGCGTCATGGAAACCATACATGGTGCAGTAAATGCATTTGCGGAACTGAAAATTCAGAAAAGATTGGTTATTTAATGATAAGAACAAAGTTTGTATTAATTATTTGGCTCAAAAAATTGAAACAGAATTTGACGTTTTGCTGTTCCATCGCCTATCTTTCTACCATTTGAGTATAATAGATATGAAAATTCCTATATATATTTCACGTTTTTATTACGTTAAATTATATAAAATATGAATATTATTGTATTATATTTTATATCAACATATCAAAGATAATATAAGTTAGATTTTATCAAATTGATACGTAATTTTCATTCATTCAAAGAATTGATTCAATGGAATAAAATTTTAGTGAGTTTTTAAGTGAGAATAATTTCGAATAATTTTTTTTATTTTTGAATATACATCAATTTCATCAAAAATTTATAGACGACATGTTACAAAAATACTTGCATAGAGACACTTTGTTTTAATAAAGCCTGGCATGGGCCCTGGAAGCTTTCCGCACCATGGTCATGACATTTGCAGACCAGGAACCTGCTCGGTGGTGTATAAAAGTGTAACATCTGATTATCTATAACATTTCTTATTTCATTTTACTGATATACTGTAGTGGTTAGGCTGTTTATCGATGTCAATTTCTTATTTCATTTCACTTGATTTATGTATATAAACTATTTCATGATATTTTAGAAAATCTCTGAGGAAATTTCGACAGCATAACGGCTATGAGTATCCTAACCTCCTGCACTTCAAACACAATTTATATACCAGCTGAAAACCACAATTTTTGCATGATTCCAATGCAATTAAATACCAAATAATTTCATGTAATACCGTCCATAATAAAAACCACGCATTCGATATATGCCTTATATAAAAGTTCAGGTCTTTAGACACATGTACAAAAATTCTTTCTTTCTAATTTACATCCCCATAACCTTTACAACGTAGCAAGTACTGTACTATACAAGTCTGAAATATATAACAAATATAATATACTTTCACTGGATATATAACCAGCCTCGAAGGAGATATTGTAGGGTCCGAAAATTGTGTTCCTCTCGTATGAGCGGAAGGTCACTGCAAATAGTCTGGAAGAGAAAGAGGGGGGTGAGTTTACGCTCAATAAGAAACAATTATGAAAGAGTGGTACTATGCCACTATATGCACTAAAACATTTATAACACTTTAATTCACAATTTTCATGTAAAACATTTCACTTAAAAACACTGTCATATGATTCAGTAGTATATCAAATCATGTAATCATTAGAGCTATCTTTTGAAATTAAATAAATCAATTCGGTAAAACATTACATAAAATCACTTGCTGGAGAAAGCCATCATCCAAGATTCACATGCAGTTATCACTATAGGAATGAACGTACCCGCGTACGGGCTAGGTATCCGTCCCTAAGCCATTCCTATTAAACACTACAATGGCCATTGTGAAAATAGATCCACGGTATGCACTAGTCAGGTGCCTTACAGTGGGAGCTACGGACTTGACTAGGGTCTCGCAGCCATAACACTCACTGGGTGCATGTTCATCAGGAAATAACCATCTCAAAACACTTCACTTATAATGAGCAAAACACTTCGATAAACAATTACTTTCAATCAATTAATAACCATATAAATCGATAAACACTATAAATAATGCAATAATAATTCTTTGTAATAAATCAAATCAATGCTTGAGAAATAATTAATTAAATAAAACAATACATAAAATACAGTTACAAGTAAATTAATCATAATTTACTCTATATAAAAGTATATATAAAATACCGTATCATTTTAATTTAAATATAATTTTGAAATGTTGGATAATGCTAATTATGCAAATTTCAATTGATTTGTCGATGTTATCACTACTCTAAACCCCCTCAAATCATATTTGAATTCGTTCAATTCGATCGATATCCCACATGCATACACAGTACGTTCCTACACTACTTCCATAATTATTCCTTACCTCAATAGCAGTGTGGGATAATATGCCGAATTGCACCACTAAGCCTCTTATTTCGCCGAATTATAAGCTGCAAAAATAACATTTTAATATAATCAATAGTCACTACTTAAATCCATAGAATTTCTTTACTTGTCTAAACTCTCATTTTGAATCATCATTGCTTGGAAACTATTATAAAATTCCTAAGTTCTTCCATGGTGGCTGAATGTTTTCATAAATTTTTATTTCTATTTTAGCATCATTCAGCATCTTCACCACACCAATCTCATCCCCATGCTTGATGGCTAAATGGCCTTTTATAATCTTAAGAATTTTATCCAATCATCTTTTACATATTCCCACTATTCCAAGTCAATCAAGTCAACTAAATATTTCTCTTTTCCTCTCTTATGCCGGCATGCTCAAATAGAATTCTTTTTTTTCATTTCAACACATGTTATTTGACTAGTTCAAGTTTTCTATTCATTTGGTCATATTTTTCAAACACTATACTGCACTTTCCTACCGTTCACACACACCAATTCAGCCCAAAAAGTCAGCCAAATATTCTTTCTTTTCCTTCCATATTCGGCTGTACAAACAGCCAAGTTTTTTCCTTTATATTCGGCTGTACAAGTAGCCAATTTTGCTCTTCCATTCAGCCCATTTTTGTTGACTAAATTAAAGGCTCTACAATTTTTATTTCCAATAAAGTCAGCTTTTCCTTACTCCTTATTCACGTCAACAACATAGATTTTCAATGTTTAAAAACCCCTATAACTGATCATCCAACAGCCTATAAATCTAAGCTTTTTAATTCATTTTATCGCATGGCTATTTTTATTTCTTGGTCAGCTTTTATTTCTCATCTTCCATCTCATCAAAACACCATTCTTTTCCTAAGAAACCTTCATATCCGAACATCTAAGGCTGACTTATACATGTTTATACCTCAAACCAAAGTCACACACAACTTATAGTAAATTAATATAGCCATGAACAACTAAAAGTATCCAAAAACTCATGCTGGAATTTACCTGTACAGGGGATTGGTTCTGCCAACGTGAAGCAGTCCACGTTTGTAATCTTTTGGCTGAATTCTTAGGTTGTTTAGGAAGCCTTGGAGGTGTAGAATAATTCTTATAAAATAGCTTAAGTAAAATGAAGCAAGAGGAAGGGGTTCTAGAAGGGAGATCGGAGAAGAACTCTGAAGAAAATGAAGAAACAGAGAAGAAACGTAGCAGCAATTGGATTGCACCGTGAAGAAGGCTCAAGAATAAAGTGGAAGCTGGTGTGTTGGCTAGATTTTATTGGTTATTAATCATATAATTTAATTCATAAATTTTAATATAATTGAAAAAGGTCCTAATTGCCTATTTGAAATTGTTTTATTTTCAACTTATGCCACTGTACTGTGTTCTGATTTCCATATTAGCATTTTATAAATTTTTAAATATTTATTTTATTTATTTTACATTTATTTTTGTCAAATATGGTCAAAGTTTGGATCTTAAGGTGGTTTGACCAATTATAAGCAGTGAAAAAGTGAGTTTCTTACCGATTATACATCTCAAGGCCATGGTTCATAAATCGTCATTTCAGCGTCCATGCGAGCTACCGTTTGTGCTGTGGGACCCACTTGGTAGGATTATTGATTCCTACAAAATTCCTAAGAATTAATCTTTATAATGTCTTAACACATTAACTTAATAATTATAGGAAAATTTGGAAATTTAGGGATCTCACAAAAAGGGTCAAGGTGTGATGAGAAGAAGAGCAGTACTGCTTGTGGGCTTGAGCCAGTGTGTTGGGAATTAGGAATGTAATCGAGCCGAGTCAAGACGATCTAGTTCTAAGCTCGAGCTTGGTCTGACCCGAAAACTTGAGGCTCGAATCTTGGCTCATACTTAGTTTTTGAAGCTTGAGCTCGACTCAACAAAATACTCAAGTCGTTCGAGCTCAAATTGATAGGTTTGAACTTAATTTGATAGGTTCGATTTGTCAATTTTTAACTATATATTATGATGGTAAAATAATAAATTAATAATAAAATATTAAAAATATATATTTAAAAAGTTCAATAAGATTTGTGAGCTGCTCCAGCCAATTATTAAGAAATTTTAATTTGGCTCGACTCGTTACTTGAGTAGCTCGAGCTCGGCTCGAAAACTAACGAGTTAAGCTCGAGTAGCTTTCAAGTGGTTTGATTCTTTTACACCCTTATTGGATATGGAAAGGTGGTTTACGAAGCTCCACGGTGGCTCAGTGGGGATTGTTTTGCAGTGAGAAGTACGTGGTTGGGTTTGTTCAGGCCTTATTTTTCGGCAGCTGCATGATTGGTCTGTTGTTTCCAGTTGATCTTTCCCTCTAGTTCTTATCTTGTTATCTATTAGGTGATATTTTTCTTTGAGAATAACTTAATTAAGATGATCCTAAAAAGTGGATGTTTTATTTACTAATGAATTAATGACACCTCATATGTTTTTAAAGACATGTAATAACTATCTTACACTCATTCATACCAAATCAATTTTGATTAAATTGATTTACTAAGAGTCAACTCTTATTAAATATATTTTCTTATCTATTTAACTCAACTTAATGGAAAAAAATTGTCGTAATTAATAAATAACTATTAACATTTAACAAAAAAATTAACTTAAAAAGTATCAAAAAACTTAATTTGTAAAATACAAAATGGAATTCTGTTTGACAGAATGTTTTTGAAAATATCATCATTTTTTGTTTTTTTTTTTCATCATTATAGATCACAAAAACATGATATTAATCACAAAATCATTTTTTTTTGTTTTGGAAGTATCAAACACAAAGTTTCTAATTCATCAAATTAATTTTTGTTACTTTTTAAATTAATTTTTTGTTAGACGTTAATAACTCTTTGTTAATTATGTGAGTTTTTAATTTTTTTTCAATTAATCTAAGTTAAATAGGTGAGTAAATTAATTTAATAGGAATTGAGTCTTAAGTAAATTAATTTTATTAGAATTGATTTGGTGTGAATGAGTATAAGATAGTTATTATATGCTTTAAAAAAATACGAGTTGTCAGTATTTTATTGGTGCTTAAAACTTTCACTTTTTACGATTATCCTTGTGAGGACCACATTTTTCCCCATTTTTCTAAATAACGTCATAAGTTAAAAGTTATATGAATGAAAAGGCAGAAGTGAATTGTTAAGATTGGTCAATGTGGCTTGACTTATAAGAGTTAAAATGATGGAAAATGAGTTGAGGATTTACTATGGAAAATTTTCATATTCTAATTAGTGATATAGAAATGAGTAGTATCTCATTTAATACATAACATGAAATTTAACCATTCAAAATCCATTTAATTTTATTCATGTAAGATAATTAAATTTCAACCATATAAACTAAATTAAATCACAACCAAGAAATTTAGATATAACTCTCACTAAGTAAAATATATATATATATATATATATATAAAAATCAAATATATAAAATTAAGGACCAATAGGAATATATCTAAGTGGGAATATATGGAGGCTTCATGAAGAAGCCTAAATGCATGAAAATTATGCACAAGAAGAGGGAAACGGTTTTCTACATGAATTTAGACAATGTTTCACCGAACTTCTTTAACATTGGTTGGAAATTTTGACTCGGTGAAGAAGGATGACATTAGCCTATTAACTAAGCTTAGTATAGTGGAAATTAGCAAGCAAAAGTTAAGCATGGAACATGCTTTATGACCGGGTAACACAAGAGAAAAAGAGAAATCAATGCAACCCACATTTTTGAATAAGAAGATGAGATGAAAATCACAACCAAATCAAGTTGAAATTGGTTGGAATATGGGAAACACATAAATAAATATCTATAGATAACATCAAGTGACCAAACCACCTTCTAATTGGCCAATAAAATAAGCTACAAGAGCTTCAAAATGATAAGGGAACAACAACTAAAATTCCAGCTGCACAAATCATGTAGTAGGTGTAGTATAAGGGGAGGAAATAGATAAAAATTCTTGTAAGAATTGATACTTTCCAATAACCATAATATACTTAACTACTAGAGACTAATTTAAGTAGGAAAATAGTTCAAGAAAGGTCAAAATATTCGACTGGAATGGGGGAAATTATGGCTGACCGAGATGAGGCAGAATTGAAGCTTGAAGGAGGTTGAAAATCGGGACTGAGCAGGCAGCAAATACAAGATATTTTGTAAGATTTTTATAAGCCATTGTTTGACCATTGAGTACTCCCCTTTCCTTAACAAACAGAAAATGAAGGCAACAACATGAGAAAGAAAGAAAAGAGAAAAAGAAGAAAAGAAGAAGGAAAAGGAGAGGGGAAGAAAGGTTTAAACCCTATATAGTTACCTTCCTAAACTACCAAATTGCTCTCTCAAATACCCTAATTTGTTGCTGGAAAAAGGAGCAAACAACAACAACAGCAAAAGAACAGAACCAAACAAGGCACCAAAAACAAGGCAGCTTCAGTTTTTCTAGAGTAAGGTGGTTCCAACCATTTCTATTAATTCCAAGCTTTATGTATGTGTTAGAAAGATGGATTATAAGTGTATTTATAGTCTTAAAGTGCAGAATTGATGGTTGGAAAATAAAGAGAAAATTGTCCAAGACAAAGGTTCTAAAGGGTAAACTACTTCTCCTTAGTTGATCTTAACATATATGAGTGCTGTGATGTGTTTAAGTGTAAAATTGACATTAATTCATGAAAATATGGAGATTAAGATGATGATAAGGTGCTACCTTAGTGTGGAACCCTATGAAAATAATTTAATTAAATTAGATCTATAAGGTTTTATTATTGTATATAGTGAAAATTAGAAAAGAAATTATTGTGTTTAAGTTATTAGATTGAGGCATGATAATTGTTTATTAATGGAATGAATATATATTGATTTATGAGAAGTATTAAGTTTATTGATATTATCAGAATTAAAAGGAAGTGAAAAGAACACAAAGTTACCATTTCAGTTTCAATAGATACTTAGGAAAATCATAGAATTTGATCAATTTAGAGATTGTTTGATATGTTTTGGAATGTGATAGGCTTCAACCAAACATGATACTTCATGAACATGGGGTTATTCAATGTGAAATGGATGTAGAATTGATGTAAAATTTGTGTAAAACATGAATTTAAGCCTAAATTGAAGAAAACACAAGTGTAGGAAGCTTAAGTATATTTGGCTAAGGTGAAGGGGAGGTAGAATCCATGCTCAAGTTAATGTATTTTGGGTCCTAAAATAATGTATAAATTTATACAAGACTGTAGGCGTAGTCAGAATTGAAAACGGAAACAATTTGACTATGCAATATTAGCACGGGTATAAAATAGATCGGATTTAGAGCTGCACTAGACAATATATTAGGTTTTAATGAGTTAAACATTCTTTATAACTAAAGTAAAGTGAATTGACTATGTTTGAGTGGTCAATTGCAGCTCGAGAGTCTAAAGGAGATACTGGTGCTAATAAGCAACCTAGCAAGATTTTGACAGGTAAGGGATGTATGTATGAAGTGTAGGGATACTGCGTTGCATGGATTTGATAACTCTGTTCTTTATGAGATTTAAAAGGATGATTTGGTTGAATGGTGAACTGGAAATTGTGGTTTAAAAACTGTATTTTCTTGCAGGGAGGTTAGGATAGTTTTAATTGTTATACTGCCAAATTTTTCAAAAAAATGGCCTAAGCCTCCAAACTCATAAATAGTAAGAGGAAAATGAAGTGAAAAATGAAATTTGGTGAAATAGCATCCAAAGATTTTAATTGCATGCAAATTTCGTAACTCAGTTTCAATAATATTTTTTATTAGTTTTTATACCTTTTCTAGTACACACATATTTTTATATTTCCGTAATACGTAAATAAAATATTTTGAACATCTGTTATTGAACTGTGAATATTTGACTAATTTTTTATTCTTTAAGTATATGAAATTGTGATTTTAATACTTTATGGACTGTTTGAAGATATGAATTATTGCATTGATCTCCGTAAACCCTTCTGAAATGATTTATAAACTGTTTTGAGATTATTAGCCCCATAGCTGCCTATGGGCACATGCTCCCATTACTGGTATTACTGATTACTGTTGCTGATAAACCTTGGTCACGTCTTTAGCGCCACAGCTGTCACCTGACCAGTGTACACTGTAGACCCTTCTGACTATGGCCATATGTCATTAATATTACTATTATTACATGAGTTTATTGGGTGTTATCTGGTCTCTACTATTTGATTTCTATTGGGGTGGTAAATTCCTGGTATTCCATGCACTCCCAGATGTTAATGATTTCTATTACATACCTGATTTCAAATCTTGAAATGAATTACTGAAATTGATTAAGATATTGTTTACAGAGAGTTTTGGGATTTATGTTTTGAATGATTTTATGAAATGAAAAATGGAAGTTATTTCTGAACTCTTACTGAACTCTGTGTTTGATTACACGTTAAAGAATTCCCTATAGTTCGAATAGGATGCCAGTACAAGTGAGGTGCTCTAAAGCATCTTTCTGTACTTAACCTGGTTATCTAATCCACTATGGTATCCTTTCCGAATTCGTGCTTAATATGTGGTCATTGTTTTCTGTGAAAGATCATGTTTTGAGATACTTGCATGTAGTGTGCGTAGTATTAGCTTTTGTATATAGATTTCTTACTGGGCGTAAGCTCATCCCCTTATCTTCCTTCAAGATTATCTACGGTAGTTCTCTATTCTTCAAGAGGACTTACTACTTTTGGGTATCCCTCAGGCGGTTTCCCTTATCCATTGAGGTATACGGTTTGTTACTTTTATGTATTCAGACTTTATATGTACAGTACTAGGTTATGTAAGCAATATTTGGGATGTAAATTGAACTAAAATATAGGATGTAAATTCAAAGTTGCTACGTATTTTATAAATTTTACTTTGACTTTATAAGAAGAAAATCAAACCACTTAAATATAAATGGAGACATTACAGACAACCTAATCATAAATATGTGAACAATAATGAGTAAATACTATTTCTAGCAAAAATCGGAATGTGACAATTCTAATATAAGTCTAATTTAAAAGGTAACAAAAAAATTAATTTGATGGATTAGAAATTTTGTTTTTGATACTTCCAAAACAAAAAAAAAATTGCTATTGACGTCATTTTTTGCGATTGATAATGATGAACAAAACCAATAAAAAAGATGATACTTTCAAAATAGAAAAAAAAAATGATTTTGCTATTAACATTATTGTTTTTTGTGACTAATAATGATGAGCAAAACAAAAAAAATATGATGATACTTTCAAAAGTATCCTGTCAAAAACAATTTTTTTTTGTATTTTGCAAATTAAATTTTTGTTAGAAAATAGCTATTTGTTAATTATGTCGTTTTTTTTTTCTATTAATTTTAGTTAAATAGGTAAGTAAATATATTTAATGAAAGTTGACTCTTAGTAAATTGATTTAATAAGAGTTGATTTGGTAAAGATGAGTATAAAATAATTATTATATGTCTTTAAAAATATATAAAATATCATTATTTTATTAATACTTAAAACACCTACTTTTTAGAATCATATTAAATGTGACTCTTTTTTGGTCTAAACCATCCGGTATCACCATACCTTTTGTATAGGATTAATCCGGATTCGAGCCGGACAGGACCCAAAGGGCGGCAAAGCTCTCCCTCAAGAGTTTTAACACAGCTGCATACCCAGGGACTCGAACTCGAAACCTCTAATTAAGCTAGAACAGCCCCCTATTAATTGATCTACGTGCTCTTGAGTTAAATGTGACTCTTTTTCTTTCTTCGCTATATTCTTTTTAGTAACATAACAAGTTTCTAGCGTCATGGAAACCATATATGGTGCAGTAAATGCACTTGCGGACCTGAAAATTCAAAAAAGATTGGTTATTAAATGACAAGAGCAAAACTTGTATTTACAATTTGTCTCAAAAAATTAAAACAGGATTTGACGTTTTGCTGTTCCATCCTCCATCCTCTATTTTTTTTTTTCAATATAAGCCAGAATGCAATGGTTAAAATGATTTTTAAAACGATTTTCACTAAACTTTTTTTCTTGTGGGTCAAAAAAGCATCTGAACGTCTCAATCGATGGCTGTTAAATCCGGAAGCAAAAGATTATCAAAGTCCGACTATACCAGAAAAATAAATTAACTGTATTTTAGTAGCTATCCTCATTAAAATTTAGTTGAATTATTTCTTTTTTAATGATAGTTACATTTATTTTTCTTTCATCTTCTTATTTCTCTATTTTTTTTCATCCATATTTTCCCCCGTGTCCTTCCACTCAGTTTTATTAATTCCAAACAATTAATTTAAATCATGGAAAGAATTGAAGGTCAATTTTATCTGTTTGCTTCACCCACCAGCCCAATGTTGACTGTGGTGATGGATTTTTGTTCGACTTCGTCCTTTTCTGGAGTTTAATTTTAAATTCGTACACTTTGGTAGGAGAAACTTTAATTGCAAGGTACAAAAAATATTACAACATTATTGTAAATATTTGCTACATTGAATTGCAGTCCGAAGAGAACAAAATGCATGGTCAATATTTCTCCAAGTATTCCTTATTGGGTAGATGAATTATTGATAATTCATAATTGCTAGAAAAGCATTTATGCTCAGCTAACTATTAAACTACCAGTCAACTATTTAACTAGCTTCTTTTCTCTACTCCCCAGTCCGGTTTTCAGAAATGATACTATAAATTTTCAACAGAACAGTTTAATATTTACAACTGGAGAAGGACCAGTTTCAGATTGTGGGTTTTTCTTATCAAAAATCATTTCCCAAGTCTTCGAAAAGAAAAGAAACCCCAACAGGTCTGCTGGTAACTTCAGATACAAAAAGAAACCCCTTTCACAGCCCATTTTAAAGTTATAAAACATTAGTTGACTTAACTTTAATTTTCTCAGTTCTGTCTCATTCTGCATAACTACGTAGCCATGGATAACAATTTGGAGGAGAGGTTTCTTGCACATAGAGAAGAAGAAGAAGAAGACAAGACTGATCTAAAAAGAAGAGTTTGGATTGAAACAAAGACAATATGGAGGATTGCTTTCCCTTCAATATTGGCTAGGGTCACTTCCTTTGGAATGATTGTTGTGACACAGTCGTTTATTGGTCACATTGGCAGCGTTGAGCTTGCTACTTATGCTCTAGTTCTAAACATCTTCGTACAGTTTATCAATGGTATAATGGTAAGTAAAGCTAGCTTTTCATTAATTAACTTTACGTCCACTTTTCCATAAGATATTTCTTCTTAATTAGTATATTATATTTTTTCTTCATGTAACGTGAAAGCTTGGAATGTCGAGTGCAACTGAAACACTATGTGGGCAAGCATTTGGAGCAGGGCAGTACCATATGATGGGAATATACCTGCAACGATCGTGGATTGTCGATGGCGTTACCGCAACCATATTACTCCCTGTATTCTTTTTTGCTACACCGATCTTCAAACTACTTGGGCAGGTAGATGAGATTGCAGAAGCAGCTGATACAATTTCTCTATGGTTTATTCCCATGCTTTATAACTTGGTCTTTGGACTCACCATCCAAATGTACCTCCAAGCTCAGCTCAAAAACCTGATTGTTGGGTGCTTAAGTGCTGCTTCATTTGTTCTTCACTTGGTATTGTCGTGGATACTGGTTTACAAACTTAACTGGGGGGTTGCTGGGGCAATGGCTTCCTTGAATATATGTAGTTGGGCTGTGGTTTTAGGCGAGTTCGTGTACATCTTTGGAGGTTGGTGCCCCAATACATGGAATGGTTTCTCCATAGCTGCCTTCTATGATCTATTGCCTATAGTAAAGCTCTCCATGGCCTCTGGCCTCATGCTTTGGTAAGTAAATTACAATTTCTTGCCGTTATTTTTTTTTTTTTGTGTATAACCACATATATACTCATAAGTTTTACGACCTAAGACTAATTTTGTTTGAGCTGAGAATAGTAAATAGTAAAGCTCTTCCAACAGTAACTATTTCAGAATTCGAACTATGTCTTGTTCTTGCAATTATTTAATTACTCCATGTAGTGTACAAAATTGTTCCCCGATAGAAATTTGAAAATTCTAAAGTAAATACAGAACTCTCTAATTAATTAATCTTTTAAATTGATTTTCTAATTAACAGCTTAGAGTTGTGGTACAATGCCATTCTTGTATTGCTGGCTGGATATATGAAAAATGCAACTGTTGCCATTTCTGCTTTCTCTATCTGGTAAAGTAAACTAGTTTACTCTGCTTTTGCTCTCCAATATACTAATAAATTAATTATCTGCTAATTAAAAATCTAATTTTTATTCTGCAGCCTCAATATCAATGCATGGGAATTCATGATCTGCCTAGGCTTCTTAACTGCATCAATGTAAATTTTTTTTCTGCATAATTCATAATATTTCTTCCCCTAATTCCCCTGTATTATATATTAACCTCTTATTTTTCTTTTCTTTTTCCACTTGGGAAATTATTTTTACAGAGTCCGTGTTGCGAATGAATTAGGGAGAGAAAATGCAAAGGCAGTGAAATTTTCAATCAAAACAATTATGACCACTTCAATCTGCATTGGAACGGTGTTTTTCATTTTATGCTTAGCATTCGATCGTCAAATTTCCTATTTGTTTACCAGCAATGAACAAGTTGCAGAAACTATATCAAGTCTCTCAACTCTTCTTGCCTTCTCAATCCTGTTCAATAGCATTCAACCGGTACTAGCAGGTAAGACTATTGTCTAATTCTATATATTTTATTTATATAAAAAAAAGGGTTTAATATCTAAACTGTAGAATTATTGTTTCAGGTGTAGTAATTGGTGCTGGATTTCAAGGTACGGCAGCAATTGTAAACTTGGGCTCTTATTATGTAGTAGGAATACCTGTTGGAGCTGTGCTGGGATATGTATTGCATCTTCAAGTTAGGGTAAGAGTTAAAGAAGGAATTATATATATATATATATCTATATATCTGATGCACTGACAATATAAATTTCATATATTATTATCGAATTATATTATGACATCTCATTAATTAGTGAATTTTAAAATAAAGAATACTGTATGAGATTTATAGACTACCAATGAATCCTTTTGAGTATTTTTTTTAATATATAATATGACATTTTTTTAATAAATTTATTATTAATTAAAACTTTGAAAAGAAAAGCTATGAAAAATTTTCCATGTGTTTGAGAATAAGTCTTCTTTTTTTTTTTAGGGTCTATGGATTGGAATGCTTGTTGGAGTGGCATTACAAACCTTCATTCTTGGTTTCATGGTGTGGAGAACAGATTGGGATGGGCAGGTTAACAAGGCATCTGAACGTCTCAATCGTTGGTTTGTAAAATCGGAAGAGGAAGACAATCAAAGCCCATCTCAAGCTTAAAACCAATTACTGACAACATTTTAGTTGCTTTTAGTTATGTTTTTCTAATGGTAGTTAGAACTGCGGTAGAAAGAAACTTTGTGCAATGACAGAAGTTACTTTTTTGCGGTTTAAAAGTTATTGGTTCAACCGAAAATAACTTTTTTATTGACGTACAGAGAAAGCTTTATACACATAACCTTTCTCAAATTTCATAATTTTGAAACTTTCTGCCCTAAATTTCTTTTTTATTTTTTGGGTTAGAATTATGATAATTTTATTTCATATTTGCATTTTTATAATAGTTTCAATGCTCAATGGTAAACTTTCTTTTCTGTGGGATTTCTCCTTGAAATTCAGCCAAGAATAAAAAAGCAAAAGTCCAATACAATTTTAAATTCAGACCCAAAATCCAATCAGGACAATCAGTACATCTGTCCAAGGTGCAAAGCCTTAATAACCAAGTGAATAGTGGTAGGTTAGGTTTGGCACGTTGGGTAGATATATATCATTTTCAAAACTTTAATTTCTTTATATTTTTTTATTATTTTATATCGTATCATCGTATTATGTCAAAAGTTATCTGATTTGTCTATGATTACCTTCTAATAAAAATTTTGTGTATTTTAATTTACTGCTTACTTTTTCTTTTTTTTGATAGAATTTACTGCCTACTTTACAAGGGCTATTTTTTTTAATTGAAGTTGTATAATAAATTTGATCCATCATTATCAAACATGGTAAAAAATTTTCTCCTAAAATTTATTTTTTGGTACATATGAAGGCGAGAGGATCGAGGAGATTAATTTTATCTGTTTTGCGAAAAAAAATAGCAATATTAAACCTTTAATTGTTGTATTTTGTGGCATGCAATGCAAATCCCTAACTCATATCTGCAATCTAAACTTCAATAATTCTAAATAAGTTAATCTATTGATTGTGAGAGTTTATTGAATTTTAATTAAATTAAAATCAAATTCAAATAGTCATGGTCAAATAAAGTTTCACTACAACTTGAATTTTGAAAGAAGAAAGTTTTTCGTTTTCTTTTTTTTGTTCAATATGTCGGATTAATATTTCATACACTATCAGTGAAATTTTTTGACTTTACATACGAAGTTAAGATAATGACATGTATCCATTTAAAATATTATGAAAATAAAAAATAAATAAAATAAGATATGTGTTATCTTAATCTCACTTATAGAGTAAAATATTTAACCGGCGGTGTATGAGATAACTATATATAGTATTAATTCTCTACACCATTTTCTTATTTGTTTAAATAGAAAGAGAGCTGCGTGGGGTTATGAAGCAGAGGAAAAATCGATCATATACTGATTTTATATTTTTTTAGTGTTTTTTTAAGGATTATTATCCTATCCACTGTTAGTGGAGTTTTTTAACTCCACAAGCGGGGTTAAGATGATGACATGTGTTCAATTTTATTTATTTTTTAGTTTTTTAATATTCTTAAAGTACACATATCATCATCTTAACCTTATTTATGGAGTTAAAAAACTTCACTGACGGTAGATAAAATAATTATCTTTTTTTAATGAATGAAATGTTTTAACCTTTAAGTACTAGGGCAGTAAAATTCCATGTTTCCAACTAGTAATGTCAAAGTACTGTTGCGTCAATGGAAAGGTGGATTCTTTTCTTGGCTTCCGCGGTAGCACAATGAATGATAAAGTACTAACATGACTATATATGGCTGTAGCCTTTTCTGTTTTACATGAAGTACAATGTTTTTTGTTTTGTATTAGTATTTGTTTTTGGTTTTTTTTTTTTTGGAGGAAAGGGAATCCGAAAACTCATTGAGCCAAAAAACTATATATATTTACCATTGAACCAAATGTTCAGATGATTTTTTTTTTTTACTTGAGAGTAGATTAATTTAGGTATGGATTGTTTTCCCTATCTCTGTAAAGGCTATTTTGTATTTTTATTTTATTAATGAAAGGATTATTATTCAATACACTATTAGTGGAGTTTTATAATTCCACAATGAGTTAATATAATGATGCATAACTCTTTAAGAATATCTATTAATATCCTATACATAGTCAGTGTTTTTTGATGCCACAAATGGAATTAGAATGATAACACGTCTTTTAAAAAAATAAAAAAATAAATAAAATAAGACATGTGTTATCATCATAATCTCATTTGTAGAGTCAAAAAATTCTACTAACGGTATATAGAATAATTATCCAAAAAATATTTTAAAAAACTAAAGAAAAAATAATGTTGGTTATATGCTATCATCTTAACATCGCTTGTAGAATTATAAAACTCTATTACAGTTAATTAGATAATAATCCTTGAAATCCACATTTTTGTCCACCGATAACGAATATTTATGAATTATGACATGAATTAGTAATTAGAGTGTTATAATCAGTCATCCCTTACCTCTTAAAATTAAGGCTACAATTTCATGCTTATTTATTAGTTAAAAAAAAAAGGATTTCGAAGTTACCTGTTAAGTACATTAATAAGATAATGATATTCATTATTTTAATGCTAAGCAAATATACAGTTGGACTTTTAGTTCATGAGGCAAATTGCCCTCTCTCTTTCTATTTGTGTAGGAGAATTATCTTGAGCTAAGCTAGAAGCGTTCTTAATCATCTGAAGAAATTTTGAAAAGCCAAGTAAGCTTCTTCTTCCTGATCTTCTTCTTCTTTGATATAGGTTTTTGTTTCATATATATAATTGTGCTTTGAATTTAACAAACAGGAACTTTGGATTTACATTTTTCCTGTCTGTTTCATAAGCATCAATTCTTCTAGTACTATAGATTGCAGCACATCCCAGTATCTTTCCTACGTCGATATGCTTATAAGCATGAAACTGAATTATAACAGATTCATTGCCAAAATAACAATTCAATCTGTCATTCCCAAGTATATCCGAGAATTTGTGTTTGTGTCATGTAAAACCATGTTTTTTTCATGTAAACACGAAAATTTCGTATTAAAATTCATGTCGACATGACAAATATAAAACTTATTTTTTAACTTTTGTTATATTCTTATACAATTTTTACTAATTTTTAGTTTGTATTATTTTTGTATCTTTTATTCGTGTTATGTCAACATTGTCAGGTCGATTCTCAACCATGTTGATGTTGCTGCTTTAAATTCTTTTGAGTTGCATGAGGTTTTGGATTTTACACAGGTTAATGTTGAAAGGGAGAAGTGATGTTTAGTGAATTCGGTAACATTTGCTTCTATCAATCATAATAAATGATGTTACATTTCTCTGCTCAATCTTGTTCATGTCTTTAAGTTGAAACTACCAGTCCACTGCCCTATATGTCTGGTTGGGAAAGTTTGTTAGCAAAAGCCATCTTTTCTTTCATTTATTCTATTTTAATTAATAGAAGCATTAGAAAATGCTAAGGGACAACGAATCATTAACTTGGGGAATGTTTTTGTCATTTCTCTTTTTCATCCATTGACTTTGAAATTAGATCAACACCTTCCTGGCCAAGTATTGATGGTAGATTATGAACTTATATGTTAGATACAATGTCTCAAGCACAATTGATTCCGCTAAGAACTAGTCAAATAAATAAACAACAGCAGCAGATTCCGCTAAGAAATAGTCAAATAAATAAACAACAGCAGTAGATAAATATTGTTTTTCTTTTTCTCTCTACCAACACCTCGGATGCTTTTGCAAATTGGCTTCTGAATTCAATGTTTGTGTGCGCACTAGCGCAGGCATGCACAGAAGCAACCAACGAAGACGACTTCAGAAAGCCTACCATTTAATTATGCAATAGATAATTGCCAATGATGCAAGTTAGTATTAAGCATGGTCAATTTTGTGTTTATATATCATTGTTCCTTTCTTTCAGTGTCAATCCAACTTACTTTTGGCCAGAGTGAAGGGGCAGAACAACATGGATGATTGACTTGTTGAATCAGAGACCAAAGACAGTAGAAATCTGAAATTCAGAATTTGGAAGGAATCCAAAAAACTCTGGAGGATTGCATTTCCTGCTATGTTAGCTCGAGTTACATCATTTGGAATGTTTGTGGTTACACAGGCATTTATTGGACACATTGGTGAACTGGAGCTTGCAGCTTATGCCCTGATACAAATTATCACTGTCCGATTTTCTAATGGAATATTGGTAAAGCCGAGAATGTATACTCTTCTCATAAAGAAATTTATTAACTACTTTCTGGTAACTTGTTTTTTCATATTCATGTTGTAGTTGGGCATGTCCAGCGCAACTGAGACGCTATGTGGGCAAGCATTTGGAGCAAAACAATTCCACATGATGGGAATTTACTTACAAAGATCATGGATTATTAACTTTGCTACTGCGACACTGTTACTAGCAATTTACATCTTTGCGTCGCCCATCTTCAAGCTACTTGGAGAAGAAGATGACATAGCAAGTCAAGCAGGATATATTGCTCTATGGTTTATCCCCATCCAGTATTCTTATGTCTTTACCTCTACCTTCCAGAGATTCTTGCAAGCACAGCTTAAAAACATGATAATTGGATGGCTTTCTGCTGTCTCATTTTTACTTCATGTGTTCTTGTCCTGGATCTTTGTGAGCAAACTGAGTTGGGGGATTCCTGGTGCAATGAGTTCAATGATCATATCAGTTTGGTTAGTGATAATCGGGGAGTTTGTCTATGTCTTCGGCGGCTGGTGTCCCGATACATGGAGGGGTTTTGATTTGGCTTGTTTTCTTGATCTATTTCCTATTCTAAAGCTGTCAATATCCTCAGGCGTGATGCTTTGGTAAGTCCATTATGTCTTCCAATACAAAAAAGTACAACAATAATAGTCTTCTTCCAAAGAACACAATAGTTTTGCTGTTAAATTCTCATAAAACAAACATTTTGGTAGCACTGCTAAAATTGACAACAGCAAAACAACTGCTATCCAATGTAGACAATTTTTTGCTTATTATTGTGACATGGTAATAACATATTCTTCTTCAATGTTGCTGGCTTGCATCCTGAACCTCAACAGCTTAGAGTTGTGGTACAATGCTGTTCTAGTCCTTCTGGCAGGATATATGAAAAATGCCACAATTGCCATATCTGCCTTCTCTGTTTGGTAAGATCAGATCTGTGCAATACTGTTTTTTTTTTGGGTTCATTTCAGATAGCTAAACATACAATGTTACAAGGTTTATATCACATATTGCAGCCTCAATATCATTGGCTGGGAATTCATGTTGTGTCTTGGCTTCCTGACAACAGCTAGGTATTGCATCATTAATGACCAAAAACCTTTGATCAATCTACTCGTTGGCAACACTCCCACTAAATTCCTCCAAACTCATGAACTTTTTCCTTTTGCATCGTGCGCGTTTCCAATGAACTAGGCAGAGGAAATGCCGAAGCTGCTAAATTTTCCACTAAAATGATCCTAGCTACATCAGTGTGTCTTGGAAGCTTCTTCTGCTCTCTGTGCTTGATATTTGGTCATCAAATTGGTTACTTGTTTACAACTAATGATCAAGTAGTAAAATCTGTATCAAACCTTTCTGTCCTACTCTCATTCTCAATTCTGCTCAACACTGTTTAGCCAGTGCTTTCAGGCATGTTTAAACTCCATTCTAAATACTCTAACTCATAAAGTTGCTGCTAGGCATGTTCTTCAGCTTGTAAAACCCTGAATGCAGGTGTGGCTGTTGGTGCTGGTTGGCAAAGCATGGTCGCATATGTTAACATATGTTCCTACTATGTGGTTGGGGTGCCTCTAGGAATTCTTCTTGGATACATAGCCAATTTGGATGTGAAGGTTAGAAATCTCCATCATTTTCTACGATTTAAGATTAGAAATTTTATGTATCTGTGTCATATGTATCTGTGTCATGTTACGAGACACGATTATTATTTTTAATTATGACGATTAATATTGGAAATTGACCCAAAATGTGATTAAAATCTCGAATTCCGTATTAGTAATTGTAGTTCATCTTTTTGCTAAAACAATTTTTGTTAATTGTTTTCGCAGGGTGTATGGATTGGGATGATAATTGGTGTTGCTTTGCAAACAATCTGCTAGGCTTCATCACCTGGAGGACTAATTGGGAGAGCAGGTAATCGAAATTATAGAATAGAATTATATACAGTGATTGAAAATATAGAATGAATTTGCTTAGCCAACATAAAATTTTCAACATATTCTAGGTTAACAAAGCATCGGATCGACTTGAGACCTTCCGAGGAATCTGGTGGAAGCTCAAATCAAGCAAGACTAAACCAATGAATGAATAATTCAACAAACTTATTATCTCAGGTTTTTTCTTTTCCGTTTTGGCTGTGGACCATTTGGTGACAAATTGAAGATCTTAAATTAGAAACACAGATCTTTAAAATTTCTTTCGATTAAACTTATATTATTTTCTTCTCGAGTATACGTTCAATATTTTTTTAAAGTGATTATTAGTCATAATTTGAACAATGTAACATAACTCTAAACTTTGAGGTGTAATCCAATCAAACCAAATAAATAAAGTGAAAAAATTGAGCTCGGATTCGAACTCGGTTCACAATTTAATTTGAACTTGATTGAATTTTATTTTTTTAATTTGAACTTGACTGAAATAAAAACCAAATTACTTAAGTTCATTCAATTAGGCTTGTTTATCAAGTAAAAAAAAACAAGTTTGATTCTTATACTCTATTTCTAATTCTATTATTTGTGGTTAAGTATGAGTTCAAATGGAGCGAAATTTATAAATATTAAGTGTAAAATTATAAATTAATAATTAAAATACTAAAATATATATTAAAATACAAAGGATCAATTAAACAACGAGTTACTCAAATTTAACTCGTTTGATTTGATAACTCAAGTTTACTTGAATTTGACTTAATAATAATCGAGTCGAATTAGAATTAGAATTTGATCCGAACCAAACTAAGATAGCTTACGGGCACAAATATTTCATTTACATTTGAATGACTTAATAACAAAATAATACATAAAGTTATTTATATGTTTAAGAAACAAATTTAGTTTTTTAAAAATAAAATAATGCATCCAAAAAAAATCACACGAAGACATGTGCTACTCATATATTTATGATAAATATTATTTATTTATTTATGATACATATTTTATTCTAATGATTAAGTTACACACGATATAAAAGAAAAATCACTCTTTCTTTTCATTAAAAAAAACCTTTATGATTTATGAAAACGAGATTCAATTTCAAATCCTTACCCATAGTTGATGGCTTGATGTCTTTTTTTACTTTCTCGTGGCAATGGAAACTTACATTCTTCTAATGTAGTCCCATTGTCCAAAACATGGCTCCCATAGTTCAAAAAATATCCGTGTAGTACGTAGGTCCTTTAGCATTTTAAGAAGTGACTCCCATAGTCCAAAAAGTAATCTATGTAGCACATATGTCTTATAGGATTCTAGAGGTGGCTTTTATGGTGATAGAATACTCTAATCTTGCAGATTAGTTAAGAATTGGAACATGTCTACTGGTTTTTCACACAAGTACGATTTGCTTAGAGCACTAGGCTTGATAGGCACACTGCATTGATAGTTTAGAGCATAAAGCTTAATAGACGAGCAATAGAACCTAGAGCAAACTTGATAGACTCAAAGTGACCCGACAATCAATGGGTCTACTTGCACTTAAAAGCAGAGTTGAAAACTGAGTACAGACAAAATCTTATAGTTCACAAAACAAATCACTTGTCAAAACTTAAACTTAACAAAGTGGAATATGTCATTGAGACTTAAAGGTATCTATGTGGCATGTTGGTCCCTTACGATTCTAGAGGTGACTCCTACGGTCCTAGAGATATCCACGTAACACGTAGATCCTTTAAGATTCTAAACTTGGTTCCCACTATCCGAAATCTAACGACCATGTCCATTTTGCCTTGTAGGTGCACAATTTTCAAAACTTAGATTTAAAACAGTTTTTGCATTTTCAAATAGTTTGGATGCCAATTATTACAAAAATCAATTCAATATCGTGATTTTTAAGTTAAAACATAGTATTCGATATTATAAAACTCATGTGTAAAAGCAACATGAACTAAATATGCTATGCATAAATTCACATACACATCCTTGAAATATCACTATACACTTTACTTGAATTGATTACTTAATGCAAACTAATGTAGGCCACACACATACATACAACCTATACACATACAAGCACTCAAAGTTCACATATTCACTTAGCACATACAATACACTTCACACTATGCACGAGCTTGTTGGCTACAATACACAAGGTAAACATAAATCTTTCGTCCTAGCCCAAGCATTATTCACAATCACATTTCAATTAGATCTCAGCATTTACCTTTACTTTCCTCAATAATAACATTGCATCAGTTAATACCAAAAGTTAGAGTAATTATTTATAAAATTTGAGCATCTACTATGAGATTATTCTAGCAAGATTTACTTAACTTACTTACCTCAATGCTTAGTATTTTACCTCCTCAAGTTGTCCAAATCACGATTCAAGCTCTACACCGCTCTGTCAATACAACCAATTCATTTCAGTCTTAGATACATATCTTAATTACTCTTGATCACCTACCAAACATATATCTTTGAACTATAATTACTCGAGTTCACTTCTTCATTAAAATTAAATTCATGTATTTTACCAAAGCACTTTTCATTCAGTTTAATATAACCTTTACCCTATATTGCTTATAGGACAAAAGATTTATTAACTTGTTATCTATCCTCAAGGTTTGCAAGAAAGTCCTAGACCAAGGATTTAGTTCTTCCTTCAATACCATACCAACAATACTTATACACACACAGACACACAGACGCATATTTGCATGAAAGCAATATGTTTGAATTTATATCTATATATATATATATATATATATGTATATTCACATTAGCCTATTCTCATCAAAGTCTCTCAGTATGTGTGTGTGTGTATGTTGGCTGGTTTGTCACACTTTTGCTTTTACCCAAATGCATGAAAAATAAAAAGTTAATGAGAGAAAACGCCTGCTGCCATTACAGCAGCAAAACAAGAGAGGAAAAAAACGTGAGCGAAGGCAACAACTTTCTATGTATATTCACTTCTTACTTTCCTTTTTACATCAGCATAAATATGACTCACTGTTACCCTAAAATGAAGGGCATCTAACTTGTCCGTATGTCTAAAATCAAAGGTCATTTACATATATGAATTAAACAAAAGGCTATTGTAACTTTACTACTGTATATAAATTTTACTGCTGCACATTACATAACATACTCCCCCTTAATGTGCTACTCCATGACTCCCAAAGCTTCTCTTAACTCTTGGAACTTTACTCTTGATAATACCTTTGTGAAAATGTCAGCCACTTACTCTTCAGACTTGCAATTAACAATTGTCCATCTTTACTTGCTTCTTGAATGAAATGATGTTTGATAGCAAATTGTTTAATGTAGCTATGATGAACTAGGTTTTTAACCATTGCCATGGTTGATTTGTTGTCACAATATATAGCCACAACTTCTTCTTACTTCTCACCTACATCTTCCATAATTCTTTTCAACCAAATAGCTTGTTAAGTAGCCAAGCTTGCTACCGCATACTCTGCTTCAGCTGTAGATTACGCCATTATTTGTTGTTTCTTCGAACACTATGAAAATGCTCCCAAACCAAGAGAAAATGCATAGCCTAAAGTGCTTTTCATATCATCAAGACTACCAACCCAATCACTATCACTATAGCCAAACAACTTCAACTCTAAACTTCTCTCAAATCTGATTCCATAGTTTGTTGTGCCTTTAACATACCTTAGCACTCTTTTGGCTACACCAAGTTGAATGTGGCTGGGGTTACTTATGAACCTAAAGAGTAAGCTTGCTGCAAACATTAAATCAAGTCTCGAAGCAGTAAGATAAAGTAGATTTCCAATCAAACTTCTATATAAGCTCTCATCTACCTTTTTTCCTCCATATTCCTTCTTTAGTTTTGCACTCACCACCAAGGGTATATCAACAAGTTTGCACTCATCCAAGCCAAAATTCTTCAAAATCTTTTCATCATACTTTCTTTGACAAATGAACATACCATTATCATCTTAATGAATCTCAATACAAAGGAAATGATGCAGCAACCACAAATCACTTATTTCTTACCTCTTCTTCATCTCAAACTTTTATCATATTTTATCACTTCCGTTATACACCAAATTATCCACACATAAAGTGTAATAATAAGAACATGAGTCTTACCTTGATGTTTGACATACAAAGTAGGCTCGCTTTTACTTCTCTCAAAGCTTACTCAATGAAATAGCTATCAATTTGACTATACCAAGCTCTCAGAGCTTACTTCAACCCATAAAGAGCTTTCTCCAACTTGTATACCTTTTCTTTTTCACCTTGAATCACAAAGCCTTAAGGTTGTTCAACATACACCTCTTCCTTCAATCTTCCATTCAAAAACATTGACTTAACATCACGTGATACAAATTCCATCCTTTTTGGGCTGCTAAGGCAATATGTGCTCTAACGGTATCCAAACAAGCTACGGGAGCAAATGTTTCTTCAAAGTCAATATCAGACTATTGAGACTAGCCCTTTGCAACCAACCTTGCTTTGTTTCTTTGAACTAAACCATTCGGATTGTGCTTCACTTTGTAAAGCCACTTCACACCAATCATCTTTCTCTTGTGGCCTATCAACCAATGCCCATGTATTGTTCCCTTTAATTGCATCAATTTCTTCTTGCATAACTTTCCTCTAAGCTTCCTCCTTCATAGCTTTTTCAAATTTTTCTGGTTCAAAAACACAAAATTACATCTCATAAACACATCACTTAAACTTCTAATTCTTCTTGGAGTTAAGCTAGGACTTGATGAGCTTAAGCTTGGGGTAGATGGTGAGCTATGTGTAGATGTTGATGGGGTTGCTTAGGGTGAGAATGGAGCTATTCTTCATGATTTCCTACCTCTTGAGTTGAATTTTGTTGTATAATAGTGATAGGGACAGATTCACCTTCAACCTTACCTTCATTCTAATTCAATGCACTTTTTTCATCAAATATCACATCACGACTAATTACTATATTCTTAGTCTTCAAATTATACAGCCTATAGCCTTTTGACATTGTGTTATAGCCAACAAAAATACATTTCACACTAGTTTCATCAAGCTTGGTTCTCCTCTCCTTGGGAACTTGTGTAAAAACACATAACCAAACATTTTCAAGTGCTTCACCAATGGCTTCCTCACAGTCCAAGCTCCTATTGGATTCATATTTCACACAGCCTTTGTAGGACATCTATTCAATAAATACACAACTGTATGGGTAGCTTCAGCCTAAAAACTTCTTCGTAGCCCTTTCTTAAACAACATGGATTTGGCTATTTCCATAACGGTTTGGTTCTTCCTCTCGGAAACTCCATTTTGCTAAGGTGTATAGCCAACATTGAGTTGCCTTTCCATACATTTATCCTAACAAAATTCATCAAACTCATTTGAAATATACTCCTTACCTCTATCACTTCTCAACACTTTGATACATTGACCACTTTGCTTTTTAATGAGAGCTTTAAACTACTTAAAATAGTAAAAACTTCAGATTTTGCCTTATAAAATAAACGGAAGTCATGTGGGAATAATCATCAATAAACAAAATAAAGTACCTATTTTAAGCATTTGATAGAGTGTTCATAGGATCACACACATCGGTATGCACTAACTCAAGAACTCCTTTAGCTCTCCAAGCTACATTCTTCGAAAATGGTTGGCAATAATACTTTCCAAGTATACAACCTTCACACATATCATCTTTCTCATAAATTGTTGGAAGTCTATAACACCATGTTCTTTTAAAACAACAATTTGAGACTAATAACGTTCAAGTGCCCAAGCCTTCTATGCCATAGCCATGAGTCATCTATTTGTCTTGCCATCAAGATCAAGTTCTTCACAAATTTGAGAGAAAGTGGAAAGCTTCTATTTTTTGTCATCTCCACAACAGCCACCAACTTCTAATTTTGATAAAAAATTATGCACTTTCGGTCCTTGAATTTCAGCCCATAATCATGCTCTAAAAGCTGTCCAATACTCAACAAATTTTCATCTCACTCCAGCACATAAAGAACATCATGAATGGGCTTGTTTCCTGACTTGGTTCCAACCCCCATACTACCTTTTCCTTTCACTTCCACATGGTCATCATTCCCTTGTTTCACCCTTGAATTGAAGGAAGAATCCATATTCATAAAAGCATCCTTATCACTGGTCACATGGTTACTACAACCACTATCCAAGCACCAAACCTTTTATCTTCTTCATTAGCTCGATGACAAGCATCAAACAAGTTACCTTCATCCTTTTTTTCCCTGTAAAACCAGCTTGCTGCTCATTCTTGAATCTACACTCCTTTTGCACATGGCCAAACTTTTTGCACTTATAACATTGAGGCTTCCCTTGTTCCAACAATCCCTCTCATCATGACTTTTTTTTTTCCAAATATTACTCCATTTTGAAGAGTTTTTATCACCAAATTTTCTATCAGAGTTGCATCTACCTTTACCTCTTCCTCTACCATGTTTACCACCTTTAAAAAGTTCATCTCTAGACTAGGTGTGTATTGATGGCCTCTTGTCCACATGTTTGGAGTCAATTGCAAGTTTTGATTGAAATGCACTCTCAATTTGTTTGTTGGAGTGTCACGCCAACCTTTGCTTATAAGATTTCAACGCAACCATCAACTCTTAAACACTCAAACTGGAGAGACCCTTAGTATTTTCTATGACAACCACTATAGGATCAAATTTGGCTGGTATACTAATCAATACTTTCTCTAAAATTTGATCATCATCAATAGAATCACCATAACTCTTCATTTAATCAATCAACTCCATAAATCTACTAAAGTAATCATTCAAGTTCTCATTCTCCTTCATTTTCATATTTCTTAAATCTCTCCTTAAAGATTGAAGCTTGACAGCCTTTACCTTTTTGTCACCCTCAAACTCTTACTTCAAGATGTCCCATGCTTCCTTTTGTTTCCTTACTCTCATGATTCTTGGGAAAATGGTAGTTGAAACTCCTCTTTGTATCATGCCAAGAACATTAGTATCTGTAGACTTCTTTTTTCTTCAACTTATCTTTTTCAGTATACTTTAACACCATTGTTGGAGCTAGTTCTACATACCTATTTTCAACAAACTCCAAAACATCCAAAGAGAGAAATAAAGTCTCCATTTTTACACACCAAAAATCATAGTTTTCACCTTCAAATAAAGGAACATCAACATTATTAAATATTGTGTTATTGGTGTTTGAAGAAGAACTTGAAGAAGCCATGGGTTTTTCTCTCAAGTCTTCCTCTTTTTTTTCACGTTTCTTCACTACCTTTGTCTTCCTTTAAACTCCAGCTCTGTTGCTAATATGTTGGTTGATTTGTCACACTCTTGGTTTACCTAAATGCATGAAAAATAAAAAGTTAATGAGAGAAAATGGTTGTTGCCATTACAGCAGCGAAACAAGGGACAAAAAAAATCGTGAGCAAAGGTAGCAAATTTTTGTGTATATTCACTTCTTACTTTCCTTTTTACATCAGCATATATATGACCCATATTACCCTAAAATGAAGGGCATCCAAGTTGTCTATTTGTCTAAAATCAAAAGTCATTTACATATATGTATAAAACAAAATGCTATTGTAACTTTGCTGCTGCATATAATTTTTACTGCTGCACATTACATAACAATATATACACATACAATATCACTTTAATCCATCCTCATCACATTCTCTTAGCATATATACATATATATATATATATATATATTAAACTTCACACCATAAACTCCTTATCCTTACTTTAAAACTCCCAAGCCGAGTCTTTTAGTTAGCATTCCCAACCTTCAAAGATAGCGCTAAAAGCCACTATGTTTGCCTTATTTAAGCCACCTGCAAGCCTTCAGTTCAGCACCATCACAATGGTAGTTCAGTTAGTCATGGTGGTTTCTACATTCAGCCAATCAAACCACCTGTTATGGCCTCTATTTTGTAGCTTAAGATAGCCCTTAACACAGCCTAAATCAACCCATGTACCATGCCCCACCTAGGTACATTTCAGCAACCAAACAGCTCCTATTTCGAGCTTCTTTGCAGCCTCAAAAATGTTCTTAAAAACCATCCTTGGTTCAGCACCTTAAGGCCCCTCATTCAAGCCTTAAAGTCCTATGTTGGCAGCCCCAAAATATCACCTTTATCCCCTTGTTTCAAGCTCTACTCCAACCTCTTAAAACACTATATCACGCCTAGGAAGAATCACCTATACCTAGCTCTAAATCAACTTTGTTTGTCCAAATCATAGCACCTAAGCCCTTCTATAAATCTTGTTTGCAATCTCTCTTCCCTTATCTCTTTACTTTAGGCAATTCAATTTTCATATTATTTGTGTTTGATTATGTGATTGGGTTGAAAATTGTCTTAATGTAGAAAAATTAGTGTTAAACCAATTCACCCCTTTTCTATTGGAGTCAACATTATAGAGCACAATTGTTGAGGGAGTTAGAACTAGGGTGCTTTTTATTGAAGTTGTAACTACCACCATGATGCTTTTTGTTGAAGTTTTAACTAACATAAACACGATTTCTTATTAAATTTGTTATCTGGCAATGCTGGATTGCTAATTTTCTTTTGATTTGTATTGTTGAATTTGTAATTTTGATGAATCTTAGTTTTAGGCTTAATTCTCATTTATTCTAGTTTAATTCTATTATGATGTTCACTGACTAATTCTAGGTAATTTCTTTTAATTCTGTTGCCATGAATTTGCTATGATTTATTTCTTCCAAATTTTTTCCTTTTTAATTCTATTTTTAGTTTCATTTTTTTCCTATTTTTGGTACTAATTTTGGTATTTTTTTTTGTTCAAATAAAAAAAAAAGAACATAAGTTTTTATCTCAAAATGTTATTTTGAAAAGAAAAATAAAGCAAAATTCCATTTCAGCAATCCACATGGAAAAAAATTCCATGTCCCCTTGCACGCGGCGCTCCACTTGTGCAAAGGTAAGACAATTAGAGCAACTTAACAAAAATGTACTTAATTGTACTATTTTGAAACTTTAGATTTTAATTGCTTAAAATAAAACTTAATGAACTGATTTTCATTCAATTAAACATTTAATGTTTAATATCATTTTATAGTAAACGTTGAGAAAATATTTGAGTAGGACTCCATTTTTATTTGACTTCATCATTTTTTCTAATTTAATTTTACATCTCGTACACTTTGGTATGGAAACTTTATTTTTTTTTTGGTACAAAATATTACAACATTCTTATATACACACACACACTTGTCACATTAAAATACAGTATGAAGAAAACAAAATTTAAACTTCAAATGGTTAAAGATGAGTTGTTTTATCTTGTAAGACTTGGATTCGAATCCAAGTAATTTCACCTCTATCTCGAATTATTTAATATTTCTTTTGTAACAAAAAAAAACCTTCTAATGCATGGTCAATATTTCTTTAAGTATTCCTTTATTGGTGTAGGCCCCTTTTTCATTTTTCTTTTAATTTTTTATTTTAATATAACATTCTTAATAGTCATTTCTTTTTTTTTTGTTACAATGAAAATATTAAATAATTGAGGATAAAGGTGGGATTACTTGAATTTGAACCCAAACCTTACAATATAACACAATTCATCCTTAATTACTCAGTCAAGAGATTGTTGACCATTTTTATTTTTTACTATATTTATCTCATCACTACAATTGCAATTGAATTAAAAAAAATCACCATTTAATACCACTTTCACCGCTATTATTGTCTTCAATTTTATTTGAATCAATTGCACAACCGTCCAAACAAGCCCGTAATCAACGAATCGATAATTCATTATTGCTAAGAAGGCATATATGTTTTTTTTGGTACAAAGAAAAGCATGTATGTTGATATAACTACTAAACTACCAGTCAACTACCTACCTAACTTCTTTTCTACTCCCATGCCAGTCTAATGTTCTGAAATAAGACTATAAATATTCAATTGAACAGTTTAATTTTTTTCAACTAGAGAAGGACCAGTTTGAGATTGTGGGTTTTTCTTATCTAAAATCATTTCCCAAGTCTTTGATAAGAAAAGAAACCCTAGATAGGTCTACTGGTCACTTTAGATACAAAAAGAAACCCTTTCATCGCCTATTTTAAAGTTTTAAAACACTAGTTGCCTTCAATTTGCTTTTCTCAATCTATCTCATTTTGCATAGCCATGGCTAACAATTTGGAAGAGAGGTTTCTTGTACATAGAGAAGAAGACGAAGAAGACAAGATTTATCTAAAAAGAGGAGTTTGGATTGAAACAAAGACAATATGGAGGGTTGCTTTCCCTTCAATATTGGCTAGGGTCACTTCCTTTGGAATGATTATTGTGACACAGTCGTTTCTTGGTCACATTGGCGAAGTTGAGCTTGCCGCTTATGCTCTCATTCAAAGCATGTTCATGCGGTTTACCGATGGCATATTGGTGAGTAAGCTAGCTTTTCATTAATTAACTTTACATCCACTTTTCTATAAGATTTTTCTTGTTAATTATTACTTTTTTTCTTCATGTAATTTGAAAGCTTGGAATGTCGAGTGCAACTGAAACACTATGTGGGCAAGCATTTGGAGCAGGGCAGTACCATATGATGGGCATATACCTGCAACGATCATGGATTGTGGATGGCGTCACCGCAACCATACTACTCCCTCTATTCTTTTTTGCTACACCAATCTTCAAACAACTTGGGCAGGAAGATGAGATTGCTGAAGCAGGTGGGACAATTGCTCTATGGTTTATTCCCATGCTTTATTATGATGTCTTTAACCTCACCATCCAAATGTACCTCCAAGCTCAGCTCAAAAACCTGATTGTTGGGTGCTTAAGTTCTGCTTCACTTGTTCTTCACTTGTTATTGTCATGGATCCTAGTTTACAAACTTAACTGGGGCGTTGCTGGGGCAATGGCTTCCTTGAGTATATGTTGTTGGGCTAAGGTTCTAGGCGAGTTCGTGTACGTCTTTGGAGGTTGGTGCCCCAATACATGGAAGGGTTTCTCCATAGCTGCCTTCTATGATCTACTGCCTATGGTAAAGCTCTCCATGGCCTCTGGCCTCATGCTTTGGTAATTAATTTACAATTTCTTGCAGTTATTTACTCCCTGTAGTGTACAAATCTGTTCTCTAGTAGAAATTTGGAAATTCTGAAGTAAATACAGTACTCTCTAACTAATTAATCTCTTAAATTGATTTTCTAATTAACAGCTTAGAGTTGTGGTACAATGCCATTCTTGTATTGTTGGCTGGATACATGAAAAATGCAGCTATTGCCATTTCTGCTTTCTCCATCTGGTAAAGTAAACTAGTTTACTCTGCTTTTGCTCTGAGCTCCAATTTACAAATGAAGTAAATTATCCGCTAATTAAAAACTAATTTGTCATATGCAGCCTTAATGTCAATTCATGGCAATTCATGATCTGCCTAGGCTTCTTAAGTGCATCAACGTAAAGATTACTTTCTGCGTAAATCATAATATTTCTTCCTCTAATTCCTCTACATTATATATTAACATCCTAATTTTCTTTTCTTTTTGGGAAATTATTTTCACAGAGTCCGTGTTGCGAATGAATTAGGGGGAGGAAATGCAGCGGCAGCGAAATTTTCAATAAAAACAATTATGGCTACTTCAATCAGCATTGGAATGGTGTTTTTCATTTTATGCTTAGTATTTGGGCATCAAATTTCCTATTTGTTTAGCAGTAACGAGCAAGTTGCAGAAGTTATGTCAAGTCTCTCAACTCTTCTTGCCTTCTCAATGTTGTTCAATAGTATTCAAACAGTACTTACAGGCAAGATTATTGTCAAATTCTATTTATTTTATTTTTATAAAAATTTAATATCTAAACTTCAGAATTATTGTTTCAGGTGTAGCAATTGGTGGTGGATTTCAAAGTGTGGTTGCAATTGTAAACTTGGGATCGTATTATGCAGTAGGATTACCTGTTGGAGCTGTGCTTGGATATGTATTGCATCTTCAAGTTAGGGTAAGAGTTAAGAGGGAATTATAAATATAACATATATTTACATTTGATGCATAGTTGATGTATAAATCTCGTACATTACCATCAAATTATATTATGATACTTTATTAATTAGTGAATTTTAAAACAGAAAATTTTTAAAAATAAATATGATTAAATTGACTAATTAACGAAATGTCAAGTTATTAGTTGATATCAGTATATGAGATTTTTATGTGCTAACATTGCACTTAAATATAAACTCTATATGCATATATGTTACAAATATAGTAAATATTTACTCCCTTTATCCTAAAATTAACTATTTGTTTTGACCTATTGAATCATTTTATATATATATATATATATGACATTTTTTAATAAATCTATTATTAATTAAAATTTTGAAAAGAAACTGCTATAAAAAATTTTACATGTGTTTGAGAAAATGTATATTGTTATTTTCTAGGGTTTATGGATTGGACTGCTTGGTGGAGTGGCATTACAAACCTTCATTCTTGGTTTCATGGTGTGGAGAATAGATTGGGATGAGCAGGTTAAGATGGCATCTGAACGTCTTGATCGTTGGTTAGTATAAAATCCGAAAAGGAAGACAATCAAAACCCATGTCAAGCACCAATGTCTAGGGGACTGAGTGAAAGGAGTTCAGTACCTTCTAAGCAATGTCTCGGGTTTGAGTTTTATAAATAGAGAAAACAATATTGGGAGAACTCTCCAAGTATCAGGTCTAACCGTAGTTTGACTCCAGATTAATCGAGACTCAAAATGACTTCCGGATACTTGGAGGTCTTAGACCAAAAAAAAAAACCATGTCAAGCTTAAAACCATTAAAGGACAACATTTTTAGTTGCTTTTATTTATATTTTTCTAATGGTAGTAAAGGTTATTGGTTCAGTGAACACAATCTTTTTGTTAATATAAAAGAAAAACTACTTATACATGATCTCAAAATGTGAATTTTGTGCATCGAGTTAATTTTTTGTTTTATACATAGAATTGTTGATTTTATATCACGTTTGCATTTTCATTACAGTTCCAATGTCCAATGGTAAACTTTTCCTTCTTTGGGATTTATGCATGAAATTCAGCCATGGATCCCAAAAACAGAAATCCAAGACATTTTTATTTTAAGACCCAAAATCCAATCTAAACATTGTCAACATCAGTCCAATGGACCGAGCCTTAATAACCAAGTGAACTCATAGAGGTTTTTTTTTTGCTCTGAAAACTCATAGAGTTAGGTTATGCAGGCTAGAAAGATATTTTTTTTTAACTTTAATTGGAATAAGTTTTGTTTATTTTTTGTATTATTTCATATAAACATTTTATTTTGTCTAAAATTATTAGATTGTCCGTGATCATTTTTAATACAAATTTTGTGTATTTTGCTTTACTTTTTCCCCTTTTTTTTGGGCCAGAATTTACTGCCTACTTTACGAGGGCTATTTTTTTTATTTGAGTTGTCTAATGAATTTGACCCATCATTACAAAACATGGTAAAATAATTTCTCACAAACTTACCTTTTGGAACATATAAAGGGAAAGAAGGAAATTAATTTTAGGATAATTATTTGTTTAGTGAAAAAATAATTAGCAATATTAAACCTTTAATTTTTGTATTTTGTGACATGCAATGCAAATCCCTCACTCATATATGCAATCTAAACTTCTATGATTCTGAATAAGTCATTTTATTGATTGTGAGAGTGTCATAAAGTTTCCCAGATTTAGGTCACTAGACATTAAACATATGAAGTCGTCACTAATTTTTTTTTAATCTAGGTGTAATTGGCCACCTAAATGACTTTAGAACTGATCTACATTTTAAGTTTAAGGTTCGAGAGTTCGATTAAGCACAGGGAAGGATTAACACCCTCATGATATCCGTCTTATACGGTATCAATTAATTTTATGATTTTTTAGAATTTTAATTTAATGGTTTTTTTTTTTTAGAATTTTTAATTTTGATGGTCTTTATTATTTAAATGTTGGGCAAATTCTTAAGTGATCTCCATCATTCTGACGGAACCTTTAAGAACTCTTCCCTTATCTCAGAAAGTATCCAGAAATCCGATTCGTCTTTCCGGAGAGGCTTCATCGTCGGATTTATTAAATATATTTTTTAATCTAATATTATCCCTTTAATTATTTAGATGTCTTAAACTTTATTATTATAGTTAACATCTTTTATTTAAATTTATTTAAATTTTTATCATTATTTTTATTATATATATTTATTATTGAGCAATCATCTAGATTTTCCATTATTCTAGCGAAACCTAAAAAGATCATTCTCACCTAAGAATTTTAAAAATGTTAATTCGTCCATAATACTTTGAATTCCATCATCGGGATAATTTTACTTAATTAAATAACTATATTAATTCTTTTAGAAAAATATATTTTATTTTTTTATATTTTTATTGAACATTTTTCATGAGTTTTCCATATTCTAGTGAAACTCATAGGGAACATTCTTATCTAGAAAATTCGAAATGTCAACCTTTCGTGATATTCAAAATTTCATCTTCGTAAATAGCAAAAATTATAATTTTATAATAATTAAATTTTTAGAAATATATATATTTTAATTTTTTTTGTGCAAATATTTTAATATTTTTTATATTCAACGTTTTACACAACTCTTCCATCATTGTGGCGAAACTCATAAAAAATATTCTCACCTAAAAATCCTAAAATATCAATCATTCATGACACTTTAGAATTCTATCATCGAAAATAATTTATTCTTGACACCTATTATAATATTTGTTAATTCCAATATTATTTATTTAAAGTTTATTTTTACCTATTATCATTTTATCTAATATCATTTTTCACTTCAAATATATTTATTATTTATTGTGTTTTATATTATCTTTATTATATACTACTTTTACTATTTTAATAATTAAAAGAAACACATACTAAATAACAAAGAAAACATATACACAAACATAAAAAATAAATAAATAAACAATGTAAGAAACTTACCTCATTTTGTAACAGTAGATTACCGAAGCTTTTTGCTTTAAATTTCAAATCCCGTGATTCTTATTTCACCAACAGTAGAACAAAAACTCCAGCTTCAAAGTTTGCTTCACGTGGGTCCTTGAAGATGGGCTTCAATTATGGCTTGTTGTCTGAAGATAATAGCTGGAAATTTGGGCTGAAGCTAATATATTTGATCTGCTTAGAATGGACGGGCTGGAAATCTTGACTGAAGCCCAATACAGCTTTTTCAATGCCAGCCAAAGCAACAATAAAGGTTTTTCGACTGGTTCAATCCGTTTTCAACAAACACTGGTCGACGGCGCAAGCTCCTGTCGCCACCTCTCCGTGAATCGTGTTGAAGGCCACCGCTGCTGGTCCGATCCAAGACTCTGCCACTGATCTAATTCCGCCGTGGATGCTGCTTCTTGCTCCACTTTCAAAGCTTTCCTTAAGTAAAACAAAGACAAAAGGAAGCCGCTGCATTGTGATCGCTCTCGTTATTTCTTTTCCACTTGCTGCCTTTCTCCTTCTCATTTATTTGTTGTTGTCAAGAGATTATTGGCCTTTTTTTAATTTTACTACATTTGTCTCATCGCTAAAGTTGCAATTGAATTTTTAAAAAATCACAATTTAATACCAATTTCACCGTTATTATTGTCTTCAATTTTATTAGAATCAATCATTTAACTGTCCAAACAAGGCCGTAATCAATGAACTGACAATTCATAAATGCTACAAAAGCATATGTGTTTTTTTTTTGTTGGTTACAGAAAAGCATATATGTTGATATAACTACTAAACTACCAGTCAACTACCTAACTAGCTTCTTCTTTTCCACTCCCATGCCAGTCTAATGTTCTGAAATAATACTATAAATATTCAATTGAACAGTTTAATTTTTTTCAACTGGAGAAGGACCAGTTTGAGATTGTGTGTTTTTCTTATCTAAAATCATTTCCCAAGTCTTTGATAAGAAAAGAAACCCTAGATAGGTCTACTGGTCACTTTAGATACAAAAAGAAACCCTTTCATCGCCTACTTTAAAGTTTTAAAACACTAGTTGCCTTCAATTTGCTTTTCTCAATCTACTCTTTTGCATAGCCATGGATAACATTTTGGAAGAGAGGTTTTCTTGCGCATGGAGAAGAAGACGAAGAAGACAAGATTGATCTAAAAAGAAGAGTTTGGTTTGAAACAAAGACAATATGGAGGGTTTGCTTTCCCTTCAATATTGGCTAGGGTCACTTCCTTTGGAATGATTATTGTGACACAATCATATCTTGGTCACATTGGCGAAGTTGAGCTTGCCGCTTATGCTCTCATTCAAAGCATGTTCATCGGTTTACCGATGGCATATTGGTGAGTAAGCTAGCTTTTCATTAATTAATTAACTTTACATCCACTTTTCTATAAGATTTTTCTTGTTAATTAGTACTTTTTTTTTTCTTCATGTAATTTGAAAGCTTGGAATGTCGAGTGCAACTGAAACACTATGTGGGCAAGCATTTGGAGCAGGGCAGTTACCATATGATGGGCATATACCTGCAACGATCATGGATTGTGGATGGCGTCACCGCAACCATACTACTCCCTCTATTCTTTTTTGCTACCAATCTTCAACAACTTGGGCAGGAAGATGAGATTGCTAAAGCAGGTGGGACAATTGCTCTATGGTTTATTCCCATGCTTTATTATTATGTTTTAACCTCACCATCCAAATGTACCTCCAAGCTCAGCTCAAAAACCTAATTGTTGGGTGCTTAAGTTCTGCTTCACTTGTTCTTCATTGTTATTGTCATGGATCCTGTTTACAAATTTAACTTGGGCGTTGCTGGGGCAATGGCTTCCTTGAGTATATGTTGTTGGGCTGGGGTTCTAGGCGAGTTCGTGTACATCTTTGAGGTTGGTGCCCCAATACATGGAAGGGTTTCTCCATAGCTGCCTTCTATGATCTACTGCCTATGGTAAAGCTTTCCATGGCCTCTGGCCTCATGCTTTGGTAATTAATTTACAATTTCTTGCAGTTATTTACTCCCTGTAGTGTACAAATCTGTTCTCTAGTAGAAATTTGGAAATTCTAAAGTAAATACAGTACTCTCTAACTAATTAGTCTCTTAAATTGATTTTCTAATTAACAGCTTAGAGTTGTGGTACAATGCCATTCTTGTATTGCTGGCTGGATACATGAAAAATGCAGCTATTGCCATTTCTGCTTTCTCCATCTGGTAAAGTAAACTAGTTTACTCTGCTTTTGCTCTGAGCTCCAATTTACAAATGACGTAAATTATCCGCTAATTAAAAACTAATTTGTCATCTGCAGCCTCAATGTCAATTCATGGCAATTCATGATCTGCCTAGGCTTCTTAAGTGCATCAACGTAAAGATCACTTTCTGCATAAATCATAATATTTCTTCCTCTAATTCCTCTATATTATATATTAACATCCTAATTTTCTTTTCTTTTGGGAAATTATTTTCACAGAGTCCGTGTTGCAAATGAATTAGGGGGACGAAATGCAGCGGCAGCGAAATTTTCAATAAAAACAATTATGACTACTTCAATCAGCATTGGCATGGTGTTTTTCATTTTATGCTTAGTATTTGGGCATCAAATTTCCTATTTGTTTAGCAGTAATGAACAAGTTGCAGAAGTTATGTCAAGTCTCTCAACTCTTCTTGCCTTCTCAATGTTGTTCAATAGTATTCAAACAGTACTTACAGGCAAGATTATTGTCTATTTCTATTTATTTTATTTTTATAAAAAAAAGGGGGGTTTAATATCTAAACTTCAGAATTATTGTTTCAGGTGTAGCAATTGGTGCTGGATTTCAAAGTGTGGTAGCAATTGTAAACTTGGGATCGTATTATGCAGTAGGATTACCTGTTGGAGCTGTGCTTGGATATGTATTGCATCTTCAAGTTAGGGTAAGAGTTAAGAGGGAATTATATATATAACATATATTTACATTTGACGCATAGTTGATGTATAAATCTCATACATTACCATCAAATTGTATTATGATACCTTATTAATTGGTGAATTTTAAAACAGAAAATTTTTTAAAATAAATATGATTAAATTGACTAATTAACGAAATGTCAAGTTATTAGTTGATATCAGTATATGAGATTTTTATGTGCTAACATTGCACTTAAATATAAATTCTATATGCATATATGTTACAAATATAGTAAATATTTACTCCCTTTATCCTAAAATTAACTACTTGTTTTGACCTATTGAATCATTTTTTTAATTATATAGATATGACCTTTTTTAATAAATCTATTATTAATTAAAATTTTGAAAAGAAACTGCTATAAAAAATTTTACATGTGTTTAAGAAAATGTCTATTGTTATTTTCTAGGGTCTATGGATTGGACTGCTTGGTGGAGTGGCATTACAAACCTTCATTCTTGGTTTCATGGTGTGGAGAACAGATTGGGATGAGCAGGTTAAGATGGCATCCGAACGTCTTGATCGTTGGTTAGTATAAAATCCGAAAAGTAAGACAATCAAAACCCATGTCAAGTATCAATGTCTGTTGGATTTAGTGGAAAGAGTTCAGTGCCCTTTAAGCAAGATCTCAGGTTCGAGTTTTGTGAATGGAGAAAACAGTATTGGGAGAATACCCTCGTATCGATTCCAACCATAGTTTGACTCCGGATTAGTCGGGACCCAAACTGATTTCCGGATACCGGGAGTCTTAGACCAAAAAGAAAAACCCATGTCAAGCTTAAAACCATTAAAGGACAACATTTTTTGTTGCTTTTATTTATATTTTTCTAATGGTAGTAAAGGTTATTGGTTCAGTGAACACAATCCTTTTGTTAATATAAAAGAAAAATTACTTATACATGATCTCAAAATGTGAATTTTGTGCATCCAATTAATTTTTTGTTTTATACATAGAATTGTTAATTTTATATCATGTTTGCATTTTCATTACAGTTCGAATGTCCAATGGTAAACTTTTTCTTCTTTCGGATTTGTGCATGAAATTCAGCCATGGATCCAAAAAGCAGAAATTCAAGACATTTTTATTTTAAGACTCAAAATCCAATCTAAACATTGTCTACATCGGTCCAATGGGCCGAGCCTTAATAACCAAGTGAACACTCGTAGATCTAGGTTAGGCAGGTTGGAAAGATACTTTTTTTTATTAACTTTAATTAGAATAAATTTTGGCCTGCAGCTGGTATATTTGATCTGCTTAGAATGGACGGGCTGGAAGTCACTTAAGCCCCATATAAGCTTTTTCAATGGCAGCGAAGCAAAGAGGCTGCTTTCACAAACAATAAACGTTTTTGACTGGCTCAAACCCTTTTCAACAACCACTGATCGCCGGCGCGAGCTCCTGTCGCCACCTCTTCCGTGAATCGTGTTGAAGGCCACCGCTGCTGGTCCGATCCAAAACTCTGCCACTGATCTGATTCCGCGGTGGATGCTGCTTCTTGCTCCACTTTGAACGCTTTCCTTAAGTAAAACAGAGACAAAAGGAGGCTGCTGCATTGTGATCGCTCTCCTTATTTCTTTTCCACTTGCTGCCTTTCTCCTCCTCATTTATTTATTGTTGCATTCCTCCTTTATTGCCTCTTATATAATGCAAACCGTAAGTTTATCTATCTCTTTGGCTAAAGGCATCAATACCCTTAAGAAGAATATGCTTTGGGGATTGTCCGAGGCTCCGGTTAAATGGAATAATGTCTGCAAGCTTAAAATGTTTTGCGGTTTAGGCTTTTGAAAATCTGGAGAAATGAATAAGGCTTTGCTGGCTAAATTCGACCGAAAATTAGAGGCAGAGGAACCTAGTCTTTGGGCTAGAGTCTTAAGAGCTAAATATTTGAAAAGGAACTCTTTCTTACAAGCCACTACCAAGCTTCAGCCTCTTCTACTTGGCGTGGCATTATTTGTAGCGGGGAAATTGTTAGAAAAGATAGTGCATGGATTATGGGTAATGAGCAAAACATTTCATTTTGGCAGGATAGGTGGATGGATGACAACTGACAAACCCATAAAAGAAGTATGTGGATATGTTTTTCCTTCTAGTATTTTGCATTTAGGTTTTGCTCGGTAAAAGGATGCGAAGAGGTGAATGTGAAAAATTTGTTAATTTAATTGTTAAATTACAAAATAATAAAATGATTATGAAATTTAATCATTAGATTAGTGAATTTTTCATCATCACCTCTTTTTATTCTTCATACCAAACAATGTATTAAGATTAGTGAGTTTATTACAAAGAATGGAGGGTGAGCCTGGGCTCGATTGAGGTTGTTGCCAAGATCCGATGTCAACTAAGTGGCCTTATTACCTTTATAACAAACTAAGGAAGATAGATTGTTCTAGGCAGCATGTAACATAACACTTGCGACCATACGCCTAATAGGGTGATGGGATTGTATACAGAAAAATAAGTACACAAGTATAAAAGGAGGCTCTAGGGACATCCACAAGCACGAACTCTCTCGTTCTCTCATATGCTTGAGTTCTCTTCTTTCTTTAATCCAAAGCTCTCTTCTTCTTTTTCTTCTTTCTCAGAAAAATATTGACTTAAGCGTCAAGATGCGCCTTGGAGTCCTAACTTCGATACCCCTTGACCTTTTTTTTTTTGCACAGATCAAAATCTTCACGACTTGCTCACTCCGCTCTAAATCTTAATGAAATATGGCTAGGATACAAAATGACCTCAACATTTTTAATGAAAACATTTCTTCCCAGGGTAAGTTTATGCTGGTCACAATTCATGCAATGTGTCGACTCTTATTCAAAAGTTCAACATTAGTGACTTTAAATAGTTTTCATTGCACTAGTTCATTCCATTAACTACGATTCAAAATTCTTCATTTTCCAAGGCTAAATATTTGGGATCTAAGCTTGGGATTATTTCTCAATTAAAGATACAATCTTTTATTTAAGTTAAACAAGGACTAAATGTTTTTGAGATTTTTTAATTAAGGATTTTTTAACGAGAATAAGTTACACATGTCGTTATACCTTTAACAGGAACACATGATAACAATCTATTGGTTGTGAAATTCTTTTAGTTGATTTTCATCTAAAAAAATTTTAAAAAATAATTTTTCTAATTTATTCCTTTTCTAGGTTTCGTCATATTTCCTTACTAATCAAACATCACTTAACTAGCCAAAATTATGCCAAATCTATGAAAAACTTCAGCAAAACAAAACAAAACCATCATTCTTCATAATAAAGAAGCTAACTCATCCACAAAAGAGAAATAACACAATCCAAAAGATATTAAAGTAACATAATAAAAAAGAGAAGGAAGACAAGTTTCTTCAAAAATTTTGGGTTTAGGCTGTTTTAGGAGATTTTAGGAGGCCAAATTTGACATGAAAAAAGAACAAAGGAATGAGGATAATATATTAGGAAACGAGCTTTGAAGCGGTGATGATAGGAGTTTTGGGTGGTTAATGTTGTGGGTTTAAGGGTAAATCTATGATTTTCTTTTTAGTTTTTTGAAAACCTAGTTGGTGAAGAAAGAAAAATTAGTTAAGATGATTATTTTGATATAATTTGGGCTAAATCGTTGCAGGGCACCAAAATTTGAAATGCGGCCGGAAACTTCATGGTGCTATTTAGAGGTGGTAAAAGTTCACCCGACCCGAAAAATCCGTTCAATTAACTCGAATCCAAATCCGATCAATCCGATTTGACTAAAAAAGTCAACAACTCAAATCCAACCCAATCCGAATCCGAATTGATCCGAAACCAAATTTCTCCGAATTTACATTGATCCAAACCCGACCGAGTTCGAACCGGAATTGATCCGAATCCAAATTGATCCGAATCCAAATTTACCCAAACCTGAAAAGATTCAAACTTAAATTTAATATTATCAATAAATAGTTAAATGTTAAAATTAATTATCAAAATATTTTAATTTAGTAAAAATATAATTTTTTCAATAATATGAGTGTTATATATTTTTTTAATCTAATTAAATTTAAATATTCACTTTTATATTGCATTCATTTGAACCTAATGTATAATTATTTAATGGCTAATCTATAATAGAGTACAGAAGCTATATCATCTACACTTAATGTCTTCAATTATTCTATAAAAAATCAAGATAAATTAAAGAGATATATAGTACTATTTTATGATATTTAGTAGGGATTATTAAATCACTTTGATTCATAAAGTTATTAATTATTATAGATAATAAAAATAAAATGAAAAAAATTTAATTAATTTATGAATATTAATAAATATATTATAAAAAAACTATCATATAGATTATTAAATATTTTGATTATTTCAATCCCAATAGTACTATAGGTCATGTAAGAAGAAAATTTTATTTTCATGAGTTTTGTAATTTTTAGAAATATGGTTTCAGTTGATTTTCATACCAGATAAATCACATCGAGATGACCAAGGCTTAACCCAATAAATCTGTCCAATCGACTTGAATCCAAATTCGACAAACCTGAATTGACTAAAAAAGTCAACGACCTAAACCCGATCTAAATCCGAACCAGAATTAATCAGAACCCAAATTGATCCAAACCCGACATTATCTGAACCCGAAATGATCCAAACCCGAAATAGACTGATTTTTCCTTGACCCAAACCCGACCTTATCTGAACCCGAAATGATCCGATCCAAAATTATCCAACCCAAACTCGATCCGACCCGCCCATTTGCCACCTCTAGTGCTATTGGATGTTTTAGAGAGAATGAAAGGGCAAAGTAGAGTAAAGAGAAAGAGATAAGGAAAAGAAAGGAAAGAAAGAAAAAGGAAAGAAATAAATGGGAAAAAAAAAAAGAGAAAAAGAAGCAAAATTTTTTAAAAAATTGTTTAAGATTATTCTATTAGATTGAAAATACATTTTTACCATTTTTTCATCACCATTATCTCTCTTAAACAGTATGTGTAACTAACTCTCGTTAAAAAGTTATGATTTGAATAATTCCAAAAACATTTAGTCTTTATTTGATTCAAATAAGAGATTGTGTATTTAATTGATAAATGACCTAAATGTTAGATACCAAATTCAACATTTAACCTCAACAAAATGGAAAAACATATACATAGATTTTTCATCCAAACTGCATCCACTGTATTAAAAACTTCATATTTGTTTCCTTTTCAAGTTCCTTTCCCTTCCAACCACGTTCCTCAAGATCATGCATATTAAACTCCTGAATCTCTTGTTAAGGAAAATATTGACAAATTTTATATATAGCAATTTAATAACATAAGGTCATATCAGCTACTCTGTTTTGTTTCTGCGCCAAATAGAGTGATGGGACTGAATATAGAACAACAAGTACTAAAGTATAAAATGAGGCTCTAGGGATATCCACAAGCACGAACTCTATCATTCTTTCATATCCTTGAGCCATCCTCTTTCCTTTAATCCTAAGCTCTCTTCTTCTTTTTCTTTCAGAAAAATATTGACTTCAGCATCTGAATGCACCCTGGAGTATTATCTTCAGTGCTCCTTAACCTTATCTCTTTTTCTTGCACAGATCAAAATGTTCACAACTTGCTCACTCAGCTCCAAATCTTAACGAATAGCCAGGACACAAAAAGACGTCAACATTTTTAATGAAAACTTTTCTTCTCAGGGCAAGTTTAAGCCAGTCACAGTTCATGCTGTATTCAAACGTTTAACATTAGTAACCTGAAATAATTTTCATTGCAATCTGTTCATTTCATTAACCATAGATTCAAGCCATTCATTCACGCCCCCTTTGTCACAAGCAAATGTTTCTCGTTTTGGGAGGCTAAATATTTGGTATCTAACTTTTGGGTCATTTCTCAATTAAAGACATTATCTTTTATTCTTGTCAAATAAAGACTAAATGTTTTTGAGGTTTTTCAATTAAGGAATTTTTAACGAGAGTGAGTTACACACGCTATTAAACCTTTAATAACACATGACAACAATCTATTGGTTTTGTCATATTTTTTTACTAACCAAACATCACTTAACTAACCAAAACTATGCCAAATCTATGAAAAACTTCAACAAAACAAAACAAATCAAAACAATCCCATCAAAAAGAGAAAGAAGACAACTTTCTTTATAAAATTTTGGGTTTAGGCTGTTGTTAGAGATTTTAGGAGGCCAAATTTGACGTGAAAGAAGAACAAAGGAAGGAGGAAAAAATATTAGGAAATGAGCTTGTTTGAAGCAGTGACGATAGGAGTTTTGGGTGAGTTAATGTTGTGGGTTTAAGGGTAAATCTATGATTTTCTATTTAATTTTTTTGAAAATCTAGTTGGAGATGAAGGACAAAGAAGTTAAGAGGATTATTTTGATATAATTTGGGTTAAAATCGTTGTAAATCACCATAATCTGAAAATGAGGTTGAAAACTTCATGGAGTTATTCGATGTTTTAGAGAGAATGAAGGGAAAAAGTAGAGTAGAGAGAGAAAAAGAAAAGAAAAAAAAAAGGGAAAGAAAGGAAAAAAAAAGAAATAAATGGGAAAAATAGAAAAAGAAATAAAAAAGGAAAGAAGAGAAAAAAACTATTTAAGATTATTTTATTTTTTTTTTGTGTAACCACAGGTATCCTCATCCGTTTTACGGTTTGAGACTAATTCTGTTCGGGCCGAGAGTGGTAAACGATAAAGCCCTCCCAACAGTGAGGACTCCAGGACTCGAACCCTGTCCAAGTACCTGGGGAATAAAAGTCCACTTTCCACTTCTTCCAACCACTTGTTGGTATTTAAGATTATTCTATTAGATTAAAAATACGTTTTTGCCTTTCTTTCATCAGCATTAAGTCTCTTAAACCGAATGTGTAACTAACTCTCTTTAATGATTTGAACCACTCCAAAAACATTTAATTTCTATTTGATTCAAATAAAGAATTATGTTATCAATTGATAAATGACCTAAGTGTTGCCAATGAGGCCTTGCCTTAGTAGCAAGGAGGAGACTCTTAAACTTTGAGATCTCATATTCGAGTCTCACCAAATGTGAGTTTAAGTTAATTTATTTTATATGTATTTAGTTTGATATTATTATTTGTATTATGCTGATTATAATTATAACTTTGATTGTAATTTTTCATCCAAATTGCATCCACTAGATTAAAAACTTCAGATTTGTTTCCTTTTCAAGTTCCTTTCCCTTCCAACCACGTTCCTCAAGGTCAAGCATTTTAAACTCCTAAATCTCCTTCAAAGGAAAATATTGATAGATTTTATATATAGCAATTTAAAACATAAGGTCATATCAGTTACTCTGTTTTGTTTATATCAATAATGAACATCATGAATTTGGTATGAAAGTGACCAAATTATACCCCTTAAGTTGGGCATTATTTTTATAACATAAGGTCATATTAGCCAACAACATATGAATATTTATGACCAGGTGTGAACGTATATTCCACAGAGCCGCAGCTTTATTCCAAACCCGAAAACTAATTTGTCAGAAATGAATGTGAACATATGCGTATGACACAAATACAAAGATTTTGATACATAAAAGCACCAGAGAAAAGTTTCCTTTCCATACATTTCGCATCTATCCCGTAAAGGCAATGTTATTTTCCTTTCTTTTTCAGGCCACCAATTGCAATTGCCAGTTATAAAAAACAGCAAAGCATCACCAGCAGAGTGTTGAGTCGGAGATTGAAAATGGAAGGCTGCAGAATGAAGATGTTAACGTTGCTCTCATTTATGCTTATTACGCTTCCACCAATATACGCTTGGGGAACTGATGGCCATTCCATAATCTGTAGAATTGCTCAGGTTTTTTAACGCGATATATGCTGTTATATTATATCTGTTTATCTTGGGTTGCTACTGGTCACTAAAAATCATTTGCTTTTCTGATAGTCTCGGTTGAGTGAATCAGCGGCGGATGCTGTGAAGCAGCTGTTGCCGAAATTCGCAGAAGATGATCTTGGGAGTGTGTGTTCATGGGCAGATCAAATAAAGTTCCGTTACCACTGGTCATCTGCTCTTCATTTCCTGAATACCCCTGATTCTTGCACTTACCAGTATAAAAGTAAGTATTATCTCCCTCTTCTTTTGTTTCTCCTCTTTTTTTTTTTTTTGAGTTGTTTATGGAGAAATTTGTGGTCCTAGCAGAAAATCTGATTGCGAAATTGCCATTAATGCTAGCTAGAATTAGTTATTAGCTACCATAACGTGTCTGAACACATATGATATGAGAGAACAGACTGCCTAATTGGTCGAAAAGTTAGGAATGTGGGTTATGGTGCTTGCGTATATGTATTTATAAAATGAGCCCCATAAGTTTCAGCCAAGTAGAGATTATTCTGTGTCTCACGGAATAAGTTGTGTTAGGAATCTGCCTAAAGGTTCCTTAAAAAAAAAACACCCAAGGGAATCATATTAGAGCCAGGGGTGGAAATCGGTCAAAGTTTATGGACCGGTCTGTTTGATTTGTAGACTTTTACAGGATCTGATTTGTCATTTGATAGTCTGTATAAAAACAGATCCGACAGGTTTGGTTCGCAAGGACAGCAATCTTTGTGAACCAATTAGCAGACCGAAGCCTATCACCAATTCACGGGCCATAGTCTGAAACTCCTAATTAAATCCAACCCATTCTCATCTCATTTAAACCAAAGTCCAAAACCTTACCCTTAGGTCTTAAACAAATACTCAAAAATGTAGCCCAAATTAAAACTTAGCTCATATTTTTGACATATTTCATTTTTTGTTTTATTAAAAAAAAAAGGCAGATCGCTCTGCATATCAATTTGATCCAAATTAAGATCCCATCGAATTTTTTGTCCATGGTCCTTTTGAAATGGACCTAAACAGACTCAGTCCGTTTAGGTCTGTATCTATACAAACTGAGTCCAATTCGATCCAATCATCTTAATTACCATTGGCACAAATTGATAAATGCGATATAGAAAGTATGTATAAGAGTACTCCATGTTCCAGATATACCATCTAATTTTGATTTCATACGAAGTTTAAACAATTTTAAGTTGAATTTTGATTTTCATTATTATAAGTTATTTTTATTTGAATTAAAGTAAATATGATTTTCCTTTCATTTTTAAACTAGATATTATTTTGCAACAACTAAAGATATGGAAACTGGCTGGTACTTAAAGAGAGGAATGGAGTAGTATACTTTTTAAAGAGTTGAAGACATGATTAAAATTCATTTTTTTTGTTTAGCTTTTGTAATCACAACTTAATCATTCTAAACTTAAATCTCTCAAATGTTAGCTTTTACCACAGGGTAGCATAATCTTGAAGATTAGAATGGTATGATTACAGACCCAGTTTTAATACTAAACATCTACTGTTTTATCTTCAGGGGACTGCAAAGATGAAGATGGAGAAATGGGGAGGTGCGTTGCTGGGGCAATTAACAATTACACTTCCCAGCTTCTTACCTACAACTCTGCTGCTGCTGAAGCTGAGTGTAAATTTTCCACAATACCTGTTTTCTCTATCCTTTTTTCCTGCTAATTTGCGCATTTTGCTGACCAAATTCTGCTTCAATTATGTTATGAAATCAACTATCAGATAACCTTACAGAAGCACTTCTCTTCCTTTCTCATTTCATGGGGGACATCCATCAGGTACTGTCCCAATCCAGAAAAGAGACCAACTGTATTTTACATATGTTTCATCGTAAAATGTTGTTAAAAACAATTTCAGAAATTTAGTTTCCACTTTCATACAATCTTCTTGTCCATTGCAGCCTTTGCATGTGGGTTTTGCATCAGACAAGGGAGGCAACACAATCGATGTCCACTGGTATACAAGAAAGGAAGTTCTTCACCATGTAAGTCTAATTTTAATTTGTTCATTTGGCCTCCTAGAAGTCATGTCTGCTGTGCATTAATGTCAAACAATACAGGTTTGGGATACCAATATAATTGAGACAGCAGAAGAAAGGTTCTACGATTCTAGTGTAGATGCCATGTTTGATGCAATTCAACAAAATATTACGGTATCTTTTCTAGGCCAGTCTTTCACAATCAGATATATAAAGCTAGTTAGTCTATAGCATTATATTCTATTATTAATTCATCATTTCTAATTTCTAATTTATGCTCGTATTTTCTTTTTTTTTCTTTGATGATTGAAAAACAGACTGAATGGGCCGATCAAGTCAAAAGATGGGAGACATGCAGTCTCAATAAGACAGCATGCCCTGATGTGTATGAAATATGAACATTTGACCTCATTTAATATCTGTTCATATTTGAAACCTGACTTATTAGCTGTGCTGCATTGCTCCTTTAGATTAATAAGCATTAATTATGACTGAAAAGCAAAGCTTAGTTATTTGCAGATATGCATCTGAAGGTATCAAGGCGGCCTGTGATTGGGCATATAAAGGTGTCAAAGAAGACTCAGTACTTGAAGGTGAGATTAATTTAGGCATATTGGATGTTTATTTATTTGCCATGAGAGGAGAAATGACAATATATAAGCTGCTTGCAGATGACTATTTTCTCTCCCGGTTACCAATTGTTAACTGGAGGTTAGCTCAGGGGGGAATCAGATTGGCCGCCACTCTCAATCGTATTTTTGGCTGAAGAAGTACATGATTCTGTTTTAGCCATGTAGAGACCTCATCGAAGCCTCCTTGAAGCTTTATACGTATAGTTACTGTGATCTATTACAGAGTGACTTATTTTATGCATTGCTTCCAAACGCAGAAATCTATGTTTTATTTATCACAATAATGACTCATACTTCTATGAGAATTAATGCGAAGCTAGTTATATCAATTGGAATGTAACTACTACATATCGTAGAGGTTATAAGGTAGTAAGATCAAGATTCTAACTTGTTGGACACAAACTCAATGAGTCATCACTAATCATTTTACATAGATGTCTTTAGTTACTTATTAAAAATATGGAAAAAGCACTGACCTATGTTTAAAGCTTAGGATACAAGAGTACGGTAACGTATGAAGAAGGATTAGCACCATTACAATTTCCATCCTAAAATATTACTAACCTAGTCTTAAATTATCTTAGGGATCGCTTGAAATCGTTTTTCTTTTCTGTTTTTGAAAATTTTATTTTCATTTTGTTTTGTTTTTAAGTTCTAAAAATTGAAAACATGTTTGGTTAATAATTACAGGGTAATTCTATAGTAAGATTGACCTTTTTGTAAAGTTGACTTATTTTAAGCTTATTTTCATTCATTTTTATATGTTTATACATATTTATGATAATATTAACTTATTTTATACTTATTGACACTAAGTTTACGTTAATTTTTATGTGTTTATACTTGTTTCATATGTTTATGTCTTTTTGACACTAAATTTACATTTTTCATATTTTTATGCTTATTATCATGTAACTACGTCTATTGACATTAATTTTACATTTATTCTTATGTGTTTACGATATTTCTAACATAAAAATAGTGTAAAATAAGTATAAAATAGATCGACTTTACAATAAAGTTGACCTTATTGTGGAATCTCCCAATATTTATGTACAAAAGCAAATATTTAAATTGAATCAAATATAATAATTCAATTCACAAAATAAAATTCTAAAAATTAAATAAAAATAAAAAATATTTATTAAAATAATAGTATGCACATAATATTAAATATATTATTTTATATTGTTTAATATTAATATTAAATATCTTCATTTAATAATATTAAAATTTTAATAAATTTTAAATAATATTATAATTAAATATAATATTTAATTAATTAAAAATTATATTTAAACATAATTTTTGTTAGAAATAATTAAGATTAATAAAATAATTTATATTCAACTAATTAATTTATAATAAATTATATAATTGTCGTAACAATTTCGTCCGAAAGCTCGATCGCTCGACGATTTTGAAAATATTTAAAAACAAGAGAGTCGCCACCAATTTTTTTTGACAAGGTCTGATTGATCACCTAAAAAATGTTTATCTTTTTAACAAAATCTCAAAATTAATTAAGTTTTATTAAAAAGACAAATTTGGGTCTGCGAAAACAAAAATCGAGTTCGAAAGTACGATTACGTGTGAAAAAAGATTAGCACCCCACAACACCCGTTAAAAAACGATACTATCTTAATCACATGTTATTCTTTTTTGTTTTAATAAAATGATCTTAATATAATATTTAAAATTAATTTTTATTTTTATTGCAAGCAATTTTAATCTTCAAAGTCATTTTTTATTTGTAGAAATTATTTTTTTCTTATTTTAAAAGGTTAAATTTTATTTTTCAAAAATGAATGTGAACCTTTTTGTATTGAAAAATTAAATCAAATACTCCAATAATTTTGGTAATATTTGAAATAACTCTCCTCACCTAAAAATTTCTTAAGAATAACTACTTGTGACTTCTACAGAATCTCATCCTCGATAAGACTCATGTTATTTATATAATTAATTATGGATGCATATGATATTGATAAAAGATGTATGATGCGTATAGATTTATAAAAAGGACTTATATTTTGATTTTTTTTAATGAAACTCTAAATATTGAAAAATTTAACTAAATATCTCAATGCTCTGGCAACATTTAATTAATTCCTCTCACATAGAGATATTTGAAGAATCACTACCTGTGACTTCTATGATATCTCATCATCGAAAGAATTTCATTTATTTTGAAATTAACGTTTATGCATATGATGCAAGCATATGGTATATGATGCACATGGATTTCTATTTCCTCATTTAACATATTTATTATTATTATTATTATTATTATTATTATTATTATTATTATTATTATTATTATTATTTGTTTTTATTTTAAAAAGTAAAAAGCTCATGTATTAAAAAATCACACTAAATATTTCAATACTTTTAGTAACATTTAGTAAATTTTTCTCACCTAGGAATCAATTAGAAATCACTACTTGTAACTTCTGTAACATCCCATCATCGGACATTCATTTAATTAAATTTAAAATTTATCATTAATTTTTTTAATTTTCTTTTAAAACGTGTTTATTTTTATTTTTTAACAAAAAATTAAATTATTAAAAAATCGCACTAAATATCCCAATACTTTTAATAACATTTAAATGAATTTCTCTCACCTATTAATCAATTAAAAAATCACTACTCGTGAATTTCATAACATACCATCATCGGACTTATATTTAATTTAAATTTAAATTTCATTATTTATTTATTTATTTTTCTTTTTTTAAAAAAACTTATTCATTTTCATTTTTTAACAAAAATTTAAATTATTGAAAAATCGCATTAAGTATTCCAATACTCTGATAACATTTAATGGACTTCTCTCACCTAGGGATCAGTTAGAAATCACTATTTATAACTTTCATAACATTCCATCATCGAAAAAATTTATTATTAAAGCATTATTATTAACTTTTATTTGTTTAGATTTAAAAAAAACATTTATTTTTATTTTTAACGAAAAATTAAATTATTGAAAAATTGCACTAAGTATCCCAATACTTTTGGTAACATTTAGATAGATTTCTCTTATTTAGGGATCCGTTAAGAAATCACTACTTATAAATTTCATAACATCCCACCATCGAGACTTTAAGTTTACTTAAATTAAACTTTATTGTGACTGTTTAATTCGTAAAATTTTTAATTGATTTTATGATTTCATTTTATAAATTTATTTATGGATCTAATAATTATAGTCCATGCTTGCTCAATTTAAACTTTCTTAAATATGACAGACAATTTGGAAATGAATAAATTAATAAATAAAAACATGAAGATATGTCACTCTCTATAGAGAGCATTCAAACTAAATGAATATATAATTGATTACCGAGAACAATGAGCATCCAAACTAAAAACACCAAGTTAAATAATTAATGAATAAATGGATATTAAAAACAAACAGAGGAAACTATCCAAGCCCATTGACTAGTCAAAGCAAGCACTTAAAAGCATTCATTAATCCAAAGTGAGCATTTAACCAGCCAAAAGCAAAAATAGCTAATGTAAAAGTAAGGCAAATGAATAAACTAAAATGCAAGCACCCACAGGCAGACCCGATCCGCACAAGCATGGATGACCCAGCCCATGACCCACTTGACTTGCTCATCAGGCTCTGGAATTTTTTTTTTTAAAAGGTGTTGAAAGTGAAGAACTTAAAAAAAAGGTCTTTTATAGTTTAAAAAAAAAAAGGGGAAGATTCGTGCCTGGACACGACCCGGGTCCAGGATCCGCTCTCCTGACCCGAAGCACCCACAGGCCAACCCGATCCGCACCAGCATGGATGACCCAGCCCATAACCCACTTGACTTGCTCATCAGGCCCGTTCCCGTTTAAGCCCACTGCTGTTTGGGCTGTTTTAAAAGGCTTTTTTAGGGTTTTTAACCCAAATTATATGGGTATAATTCCTTCCTTTTTCTATTTACTTTATTATGCTATTCATTTATTTAATTATTTTGTTTTCATTTTTGTTAATTAATATATTTTAATAATTTATTTGAAAAATATAAAATTAAATATTAGTTAATATAATTTGAAAACATGAAAGCATGTAATTTATTTTATTGTTGAAAAAATAATAATAAATATATATACATAAAAAAATAATTAAATATTTATCCGATGATAGGATATTATGAAATTCACAAGCAGTGATTTCTTAACTGATCCCTAGTGAGAAGAGTCGTACTAAATATTATCAGCGTATTGGGGTATTTAGTATGATTTTTCAATAATTTAATTTTTTGTTAAAAATTAAATTAATAAGTTTTTTCAAATTAATAATAAAATTTAAATTTAATTAAATATTTGTCCGATGATGGGATGTTACGAAAGTCATAAGTAGTGATTCCTAACTGATCTCTAGGTGAGAAGAGTCTACTAAATGTTGCCAAAAGTATTGAAATATTTAGTATGATTTTTCAATAATTTAAATTTTTATTAAAAATGAAAATGAATAATTTTTTTTAAAACAAAGCAATATAAATAAATAAATAATAAAATTTAAATTTAATTAAATATTTTTTCGATGATGGGATGTTACGGAAGTCACAAGTAGTGATTCCTAGCTGATCCCTAGGTGAGAAGAGTCTGCTAAATGTTACCAAAAGTATTGGAATATTTAGTGTGATTTTTCAATACATGAGCTTTTATTCTCTAAAATAAAAACAAATAATATTGAAAATAATAATAATAAATATGTTAAATAAGGAAATATAAATCCATGTGCATCATGTATGCTTGCATCATATGCATAAACATTAATTTCAAAATAAATAAAATTCTTCCGATGATGAGATATCGTAGAAGTCACAAGTAGTGATTCTTCGAATATCTCTAGGTGAGAAGAATTAACTAAATGTTACTAGAGTATTTGGATATTTAGCTATATTTTTCAATATTGAGAGTTTCATTGAGAAAATCATAATACAAATTTCTTTTTATAATTTCATATGCATGATACATTATCTGTTTCTTTTTATAATTTCATTAAGTAGTGATTTCTAACTGATCCCTTGGTGAGAAGAGTCTACTAAATGTTGCCAAAAGTATTGAAATATTTAGTATGATTTTTCAATAATTTAAATTTTTATTAAAAATGAAAATGAATAAGTTTTTTTTAAAACAAAGCAATATAAATAAATATTAAAATTTAAATTTAATTAAATATTTTTCCAATGATGGGATGTTACGGAAGTCACAAGTAGTGATTCCTAGCTGATCCCTAGGTGAGAAGAGTCTGCTAAATGTTACCAAAAGTATTGTTATATTTAGTGTGATTTTTCAATACATGAGCTTTTATTCTCTAAAATAAAAACAAATAATATTGAAAATAATCATAATAAATATGTTAAATAAGGAAATATAAATCCATGTGCATCATGTATGCTTGCATCATATGCATAAACATTAATTTCAAAATAAATAAAATTCTTCCGATGATGAGATATCGTAGAAGTCACAAGTAGTGATTCTTCGAATATCTCTAGGTGAGAAGAATTAACTAAATGTTACTAGAGTATTTGGATATTTAGCTAAATTTTTCAATATTGAGAGTTTCATTAAGAAAATCATAACACAAATTTCTTTTTATAATTTGATATGCATGATACATTATCTGTTTGCACTATAGGCATTTATTTAATCAAAAAATATGAATCTTTCAAAGATGAGATTCTATAGAAGTCACAAGTAGTGATTCTTAAGAAATCTTTAGGTGAGGAAAATTATTTCAAATATTACCAAAAGTATTGGAGTATTTGATTTAATTTTTCAATACGAAAAGGTTCACATTTACTTTTGAAAAATAAAATTTAACTTTTTAAAATAAGAAAAATGATTTTTACAAATAAAAAATAACTTTGAAGAATAAAATTGCTCGCAATAACAATAAAAATTAATTTTAAATATTAAATTAAGACCATTTTATTAAAACAAAAAATGATAACACGTGATTAAGATGATACCCTTTTTTAAATGGGCATTGTGGGGGTGTTAATCTTTCCCCACACGTAATCGTACTCACGAATCTGATTTTGTTTTTGCAAACAAAAAATTGTCTTTTTAATAAAATTTAATTAATTTTGATATTTTGTTAAAAAGATAAACATTTTTCGATGACCAATCACACATTGTCAAAAAAAATTGGTGGTGACTCCTTTGTTTTTTAAATATTTTCAAAATCATCGAACGGTCGAGTTTTTGGACGAAATCGTTTCGACATGCTAATCTTTCTTTTTTTTTTTTCTCATTTAGGATGACTCTCAATGAGTAAATATCAGAATGTTGAGAAATAAAAAAAGACTTAACGTTATATTTATAATTAAACTTAATAGTCTCTCATCAAAGATTATTAAGTTTCAAGCTTACATAATTACTACACCATACTGACTCAATAAGATACACAAAAACTCATACTTGCTAATCGCAATTAATTAATTAGACTTAATTGCATGTTTTCATACCAAAACTAATTATCATCCTATTTTATTAAAATTCAAAACAACCAATTAATAGTACTCCACTAATAAAAAAATTTTAACATCTCTTTTAATATGATTTGTTCTAGTTTGATGATTTTAAGTTATGTATTTGTTCTTTAAGGTGTATTTTTAATGCATCTGCCTTACGTCCTTTCATGCGAGATATGTTATTTGATCGATCCGTTTATTTTTACATTCAATAACGCAAATTATTTAAACTCGACTTAATAATAATAATCAAATCAAGTTTGAATTTGATCCAAATCGAGTTCAAACAACGTTTGAGCTTAGATATTTTATTTACATTAAAATATTTCACTCAATAGTAATTAAATAATAACTACATTTATGTGGAAGATTTTAACTCTAAAAAATCAATTTTAATAAATTCAGATATATTTTCGTATTGTTTTTCTTGATAATTGAATAGAAATTCTATATGTATTTATCTTTATGATTTTCCTATAAGTGGTATTAAGAACGTGTTCATGTTTGATTATTAAGAATTAATTTTTTTTAAAACCTTAAAGCTTTTATTTTTTACTTGTAAAATTAAAAAATTTTATTGATCACATGTATAGAATAATTATTTGTTTAATAATAATAATGTACCCTAAAATAATTACAAAAAGGCATGTTCCAGCCACTATACATATTTTACTTTAATGATTAATTTTTTTTGTCATTACTTTAATGATTAAGTTACACAATATGAAAATTCAGTTATTTATTTTAATAAAATTTTCCATAATCGACGAAAACGACATTCAATTTCAAATACTTATCAATGGCTGATGGCTTGTTGTCTTCTTTCACTTCTCTCGTACTAACGGAATAGTGAGTTTTTTAAATGATAAATAAACAAAAGAAACGGTATCTTTTCTCTTTGCCATAAAATTTAATTCCTTCGATTATTTTTACGTGGGGATAGATTTCAAGTACACGTCACCGTTCTTTTCCATGTAACAAAAAAAAAGTACACATCACCGTTAATCTTGACCTTAAAAGTAGTGGCTATCATCTTTTTGGAAGACTGTATCAATCAACAAAAACAGTCAATCACTGACAAACGATAGTGACTTTTGCTTCACTTTAATAAAAGAAAGATCCTACAGAGATTTTCTCAGGCTTCTCTATTTTCTCTCTCCTCACTTCCTTTTAAAATTTCCCCTCTTGTGGTCTGAATCCATGCCAGCTTTTAACGATAATGTGTGTTCTGAAGTTGAAGACCAGAAGATAAGGATTGTCAAGAAGACAAAAAATGGTGATTTTAAATCATATGATCAGGAAATGCAGAAAAGCCGAGAAGCAAATGCAACTTACAGAGATTCACTCATGGCAAATTCAGAGGATTCTCACTTTTCCATCTTCAGTCAGCCTGCATACCGGGACGAGGACTCTGACCAAGAACAAGACGAGTCTGACGAGATTCCAACAATTCTCTAAAAGAAGAGAAAAATAGAATTAGACTTTCCTGGAAGAATTTCATTACTGTCAAAACATTTGGGAAAACAGTTCTGTACCCAAGTGTCAAGGCACAATGGAAGCCGATGGGTGACATGGATTGTTTGGACATAGGTCAGGACCTCTTCCTTTTCAGATTCAGAACATAGCATGATTATCAAAAGGTCCTGTTTGGGGGACCATGGTTTGTTGAATCTCACTATTTGACATTACGCCAATGGGAACCAGGATTTAAGCCTGAAAATGCATCTGCTTTGTCCACCCCGGCAATTTGGGTTAGATTACCCAGTCTTCCGATAGAATATTTCGACAAGAGGTCTTCTTAAGAGTGTCGGTAATCAGCTTGGAACTCTTTTAAACGTTGATTCATTCACTGAAAAGAATGCTAGAGGTAGATACGTAAGAATTTGCGTCCAAGTGGACCTGGACAAGCCGTTTCTAAAGAAAATTAGGATTGGAAGTATTGTTCAGTCAATCCTATACGAGGGCGTTAAGTTTTGTTTCCATTGTGGCCTCATTAGTTATAGGAAAGAAGCTTGTTCTTCCAATAACAACATTGCAGAAGAAGTTATTACGTCCGAACAAGTTAAACCGGATCAAGAAAAGGAAGCAGTGGCCAAGGAAGAAGAAGGGTATGGCTTGTGGATGGTCGTTTCTAGAAGGAAACCTCGGTAAACTAAACAAGTTAAACCAGACCATAAGGGTCCAACTGGAAACCCGAACAATGCCAGAATTAACAAAGATAAAGAAAAAATTTCAGAATATGCAAGAGATGCGGCACAGGTCGTGTCAATCAATTGGCTACTGACATAGGGTAGAGTTCCACAAGTTTTTCCAGAAGCAACGATACTAGTTCGGGACCGTTGGAAATACCCAACGGCAGCTGGACCAACCTAACCAGCTTGATTCTAGTTCCATTCCAAACGAACCAAAATAAAAAAAATCTAATTCCATGTTTCAATTTACTAGCCAAACCAATTTTAACATAGGAACACAAGAGAAACCTGGAAAAACCCAATTACTGCAGAGCAGTGTAACTAAGGGCAATGGCAAACATAATGAATCAATTCGAAAATCTAGAGAAATTATTCTTGATAATGGGAGAAAAGATCATCAACCTCAAGGAAGCACTGGAATTTTTTATAAGGAACCATGTGGTGGATACTCAATGGAGCGAAGAGGAGATTGGTCTAGCTTGGAACAATTTAGTGATGGTAATCGACATTCCATATCCTCACCCTTTTCTCCACTTATTACCCAAAGAGGAAGAACTGTTCAAACCAAGAAATGTGGAGCCTCTACTACCCTACCTAAACATGAATCTGAGCCAGATGATGTTGGATACGACAAGAAGAGTTCGAGTTGCTCAAGAGGACAAAGCTGCCATGCTATTCACAGGACCGCCGATGGTGAACCCAATCACCTTTGCTCTCAAGAGCACAGCACTTGACAAAGAAGGCAAGAGGAAAATCAATTTATCGTTCATACCTTAAAACCATCTTGCACCGAACTTATTATGCAAGACATCTAAGGGGGAAGTCCAAGCTTACCTAAAGATAGCAAGCTGGCTGCTCAACAAATCAGCACCTGATCTCTTCCCCATGAGAGCCTCTTGTGGAATGCATGTGGGGCTGTAAGCCCTGATTTCAAAAGAGTCTTTGTGGAGTTAGTTAGAATCAACAACCCTAGTTTTGTGATCATTACAGAAACAAGGGTATCGGGTGAAAAGGTCGAAACCATCTGTAGCTCATTAGGGTTTGAAAAGACTTTTAGGGTGGATGCTAAAGGATTCTTCAGTGGTATATGGTTTCTTTGGCACCCAATGGAGTTGCAGGTCGATATCCTTTTTGCGTATCAACAAGTTATTCACGCCAACATTCAGGTAATCTCTAACCCAATTTCTTCTAATTCTTATTATAATGGACAATTTTCTTCAAACTCTCCTTGGCTGTTATCGGCTGTTTATGTGTGTCCAAAATTTGAGCTGAGACGTAAATTATGGGAGAACTTATTTGAGCTTGCACTTGACTAGCTATTACCATGGCTGATGATCGGTGACTTTAATGAGGTCATAGGCGAGGCTGAAAAGTTTAGAGGCAGATCTATTAGTAAATTTAGAGCTAAGACTTTTTCAAAAATGCATGGATAATTGCGACATTATGAATTTGGGTTTTGTTGAATTAAAATTTACAAAGACTAACAAAAATTATTATGGTAACAGAAATTAAAAAGTTTAATGAAAATATTTTTAATTCAATTATTTTATAATGTTTAAGATTAATTTTCATGTATTTAAATATTAAAAATTTAATTTTATTTTGTATTAAATATAAATGATATATTTACCTATTAAATCTAAAATTTAATGCCTTATATCTTTTTATACAGAAATTTAATGCCTCCTTTTTTCTTGTACAGAAATTTAATGTCTTCAATTATTTTCACGTGGTCCGGGCCAAAAAATAAAATCACCTGGGAATAGATTTAAAGTAGACATCACCATTAATCTTGACCTTGTAAGCGGTGGAATCATCTTTTTGAGAGACGATACTCAACAAAAACACCCAATCACTGGCAAACGATAACGACGTGCCTTATCTCGTAATAATAATAATAATAATAATAATAAACTTTTGCTACATCATCATATAATAAGATTTTGTTCTGTTCATTATCCAAAGATTTACAGTATAAATTATGAAAAATTATCTTATATATTGTTAGTAGAATTTTTTAACTCTACAAACGAGATTAAGATGATGACATGTATCTTATTTTATTTTTTAAATATTTTTAAATGACATATGTCATCATCTTAATTTCGTTTGTAGAGTTAAAAATTCTACTGATAGTGGATAGGATAATAATCCATAAATTATTTTAGCTTTTTACCGATGACAAAGAGTATAAAAAAAACAAAAAAAAACATTGAACGAGTCAAGAAAGATACGTTTTACCTTTGTCCACTAATAATCACCCTTCGCTTTTAACCTTTGCCTTTTTTCTTCTGGTATTTATCATTAGTCAAATAATAATTTTGCTCGACTTCATCTTTTGTGTCTTTATAGATTTGTTTTTGGGTACATACTACACATTATTTTCGCCATTGATGTAGCTGAGTAGACGAGTTAAAACACAATTTGTATACAATCTTGTCACATTAAATATCTAGATATCGTAGTAAATTGATATGATATAAGTATATTTGATAGTTTTATACACAATACCGTTAATCTGATACGAAAAATTATTAAAAAAATATAAAAATCACACTGATGAAAATTTGACAAAACTTTTATGAAGTTTTGACAGAAATTAAAACAAATATTTTATATTCTGCATGCGGACAGAATTTTTAAGCCGATAATATTGTATTTTATAATATCTATAACCTATAATAAAAAAAATCCCATAATGTGGGTTTGACATATGTCTTTTTTTTTCTTTTTCATATTTTTATAATTTTTTATATTTTATTTTTTTAATTTTTATATTATATTTGTTTTATTTTTATATTTTTATATTTTTTAATTTTTATATTAGTTTGATAAAAACAATAACACAATATGGGTTAAAATAATGATGAGTATAAAAGATATCTCTTAATAAGTGAGTGGTTGTCATATGACACTTTATTACACTTTTAGAAACAATTTTTTTATTTTTTAAATTTATAATTACTTTTAGTTTTTTTTCTTAAAAGTAAAAATATTAAAAATAATTTTCGTCATGTAGTAGTTTTTAGTTTCGTATGTGATTTTTAATTGAAATAAAAATATTTATTTTTAAAATTTTTTAATATTAAAATACTAAATATACAAAAAAAAACTTTCTACGTAGAGAAGAAAGAGATAATGAAAAGTTAAAAAAAAAAATTTTGAAAAAAATTAAATTAGATATTCACAATTTTTTCTTTTATAAATATTTATTATTTTTCCAAAGTTAAAATAAAAAAGAAGCAAAAGATATGAAAAAGGAGAGAGAACAAAAATTAAAAATTCAAATAATTTTTTTTAAGGAACTAAACCAAATATTCATGTAAAAAACAAATATTCAAAAATAAATATTAATTTTTTAAAAAAATCAATTTAAATACCCAAAAAATTTGGTTTGACAAAATTTGAATAAAATACTAAAAATATTACAAATAGTATTAAAAGTTTTTTTTTAAAAAAAGGTAAAATTGTAGTATAAAGCAAAAAATTCCAAAAATAATTTTTTTAAAACTTAAACACAAATAAAAATAAAAATTATAAAAATTAAATCGACGAATCAAAAACTTTTTTAAAAAATTCTTTAAATATGAAAATCGATGGTTATAAAAGAAGAAATAAAGTAATAAATAAATAATTTCAATATTAAACACTTAGAGACTATGACAAATAGAAAGAAAAAGTGGTAGTGGAAAAAGTGGTAGTGACGATTAGTCTAATCTGAATTTATCTTTAGACAAATAAATTAAAATCAAACTGTATAAAATTTAAATATTTTATAAGCTTTTTTTTTTTATTTTGGTCTATTTAATTTTTTAACTTTATGTTGGAATTTTATTTTATTTTTAGATAAATAAAAAAAATAAATAAGTTGATTTATTGATAAATTAAATATTATTATTTTTATTTAAATAATCAATATTTTTAAAATAATTATCTTGATTTATTATTATTTTAAATACTATTTATAATATATATTTTAGGGAAAAAATCATTTACGAAGTTGGGGTACCATCCTATTAACAATAAATACTCTGCTATTATAATGTACAATAACCTTGTATATAAAAAAATAATAAATTTGATGCATTTTCTGTATATAATTTATATAATGTATCGAAATATATCATTACAAGTAATTAATTTTAGAATATTAATTTTATGAATTCTTCATTTAAAAATTTGGGAATTAATATTGTTACATATATAATTTATTAATAATATATGAGATTTATATACTAATGATAAATCAAATATAATTTTATATGTAAATTTTGTATAAAATAATTATTTTTTTCCTTAATTTCATTTTCAAATGATTTTAAAAATTTATTTTAAAATAATCGTACAACAAAATAACCCTAAGATCTTCATTAAACCTGCTCATTGGGCAGGCCGAGCTAGGTTTGAGCGGGCCTGAGATACATAATAATATATTATGTTTAAGTCCAAGCCCGGTCGGGCCTGGTCTGACCCTTAAATTCGAGCCTGAATTTTAGTCTAAACTTTTATTTTATTTTATTATATAACCTCGAGCCAGACCCAGAGCACCAGTATCTTTTCATTTATTTTTGTATTTTATTTTTTGTTTTTATTCTTTTATTCCCTTTAAAATTTAATTTGATTTGTTAAATTTTGCATTTAATTTTCATATTAAATATATATGATCATGTTTATTAATCAATAATATTTTATATACATATAATTATATTGTAGTTGTAGATATATTTAAAAAAATTTAATTAATAATTATGTTCAGACTCAATCTTTGAACAGTCAAACCTAGGTTTAGTCTATTTTTTAATCAAATTTAAAAATTTTATCCAAATCCGATAAATACATCTAATATTTTTATCTAAATTTTATCAAATTTCGAGCAATCTCTCGGACCGGAGCGGATAGCAATCAAATCTAATCTTCATCATCTTTATCATCCAGCAAAAGCTATGGCATGTCAAATTGACATGTGGCAGTAAATCCAGACATGAGAAGATAACAGGTCCCATATAACAGAGCATCATGGGTGTATATATATATATATATATAATATACACTCTATCCAATGACCACAAAGGAAAAGTATAGCCTTCGGTTAGCCTATCTGCTTCACTCGTTGTCTATAAAACAGAAAAAAAGGGTAAGCAAATTTTCACCTTTGCTTAACTGAAACAACAGCATGGATGAGAGGCTTCTTGGATCAGAGACAATGAATAGTGGTGAATTAAAAGAGAGAGTGTGGCTGGAATCGAAAAAGCTATGGCGGATCGCGTTTCCTGCAATGCTAACTAAGTTGACATCATTCGGAATGTTTGTGATCACGCAGGCATTTATTGGTCATCTCAGCAAAGTTGAGCTTGCAGCTTATTCCCTTACACAAATCATTACTGTGCGATTTGCCTATGGAATATTGGTAAGATTTATAATGTCTAGCGTTAGACCCTGGACAGGAAACATGTTTTATATTCTGAAAACTATACTCTGAAATTCCTAATGTATTCTGCTTCTGTCTTGTTTTTGATTTGTCTGTTGTAGTTGGGCATGTCTAGCGCAACCGAGACGCTATGTGGGCAAGCATTTGGAGCAAAGCAGTACCCTATGATGGGAATTTACCTGCAACGATCATGGATTATTAACCTTGGTGCTATGACGGTTTTGCTACCAATATTCATCTTTGCGTCACAAGTCCTCAAATTACTTGGAGAAGAAGAAGTTTTAGCAAATCAAGCGGGATATATATCAGCATGGTTCATCCCAGTCCTCTATTCTTTTCTCTTCAATGTAACCATCCAACAGTACTTACAAGCACAACTTAAGAACATGATTATTGGATGGCTTTCTGCTATATCATTTGTACTTCATGTGCTGTTGTCATGGATCTTTGTAACCAAACTCAATTGGGGGATTCCTGGTGCAATGAGTTCAATGATTATCGCAAATTGGTTTGTGGTTACCGGAGAGTTTGTCTACATCTTTTGCGGTTGGTGTCCTAATACGTGGAAAGGATTCACTCTAGCTTGCTTTACTGATCTATTTCCTGTACTAAAGCTCTCAGTATCCTCTGCAGTGATGATTTGGTAAATCAACTTCATTGAAAACCTTATTTTGTATCTAAATCTTCCTTTTTAGTTACAACACACCCCAATAATTATTCTCTAATTTGTTTTTGTCATACATTCTTGCCTTTCCATCTGCAGCTTAGAGTTATGGTATTATGCTGTTCTAGTCCTTCTGGCAGGATATATGAAAAATGCCACAACTGCCATATCTGCATTTTCCATCTGGTAAGATTTAATCAACAACTGCATTGGTAAGTTCTGATTCAGAATTTTAAAACCAAATGACTATTACTTTGCAGTCTGAATATCATGGCATGGGAATTTATGTTATGCCTTGGATTCTTTGCTTCAGCTAGGTATGGCTTCATTAACAATTTCAGTCTCCATAACTTCTACCTTTTTATCTTTGCTTGGGCTGCCAAGTTTCTTTCAAACTGATACGTCCTAACTGTTGCTTCACAGCGTTCGGATTTCAAATGAATTGGGGAATGAAAATGCCAAAGCTGCAAAATTTTCCATGAAAGTTAACATATGTACTTCAATCGCCATTGGGGTGTTCTTCTGGGCTCTTTGCTTAGGGTTCGGTCATCAAATTGGTTACTTGTTTACATGTAACAAGGAAGTGGTAGAATCTGTATCAAACCTCTCTCTCCTACTTTCTTTCTCAGTTTTGCTAAACAGTCTTCAGTCAGTCTTATCAGGCAAGCATACCAACTTAAGAAAAATTGGATTTAAGCATGACTGAACCATAACTTCCACTCTGAAATTAGTTTTCTGCAAACTAATTAATGCAGGGGGAGCAGTAGGTGCTGGAAGGCAGAGTATAGTTGCATATGTCAATGTTAGTTCCTATTATATTGTTGGGGTGCCAGTGGGAGTTCTGCTTGGTTATGTAGCCCATTTGGAAGAGAAAGTGAGAAACCTCTTCTACTTTTTCCTTCAAAGATGAATCGATTATTGGTTTGGGGTTTTAACTATCTTTCATTAAAACCAATTTCCTCAATGGAATTCATAGGGCATATGGTTTGGGATGATAATTGGTGTTGTGATGCAAACAACTGTTCTTGGCTATATTACCTACAGGACTGATTGGCAAGAACAGGTAACCAAGAAAATGGTAGTACTAAATTTTGTTTATTTTCTATCTATTTTCAAATGAGACCAGAAACTGGTATTGCGTACACATTTGTCATCAAACTTTTACCTTTTACTTCTTTCGGTTAGTTTAGTTTATTTGCAACAACTCAGAACAACAGAACTTGAACCAAACTCAGACCATGTAATGGAACAACCTCCAGCTGAATATTTTACAGCCCTTTAAATCTGACATGAACAAATACTATTTGCTTTCAGGTGAAGAAAGCATCGGAGAGACTAAACGAGTGGTGCTTGAAGTCTTCAGAGGACTCTAATGCAAGCCCAGATCAAGAAATAATCTAACGGAATTTCAACAGTAAGGGTTTGTTTGATATTAGTAATAACACCATCATTGTAGGCGCGCTCATATTTGGAATTTGCCCTTGAAAAGATCTTTACGAAGGTTTCTAAGATTGAAGAGTTCATAGAGGAGCAAATAATGAGCAGCATGACTGCTGCTCTACCGGTGATATTATGATGTGAATGAGCTTGACGAGGGCGAAGCATGACTCTCAAAATATCAAAGCTTTCTTTGCTGTTTTGACGGCATTATGACAGTTTGCTTGAAATTTTCTGATCTTAATTCTCTTAGTTTTTGTGCTTTATGCACTTGGTGTAGGAAAGACTTTTGGATTTGGATGTTTCGCTTGTAAAATTAATTTGTAAATTCTCTTTCATAAAAAAAATGTAAATTTTCTATGTGAAAATTAGAACATCAAAATCATATAAACAATTTTTTGTGCATGCATGTTTGAGGAGATATCATAAAAAGCAAAAGCATAATTACTAGAATTACAATCATGCTAATCTTTCTCTTTTTTTTTTTCTCATTTAGGATGACTCTCAATAAATAGATATCAGAATGTTGAGAAATAAAAAAAGACTTAGCCTTATATTTATAGTTAAACTTATTAGTCTCCTATCAAAGACTATTAAGTTTCAAGCTTACACAATTACTACACCACACTGACCTAATAAGATACACAAAAACTTGTACTTGCTAATCACAATTAACTAATTAGACTTAATTGCATGTTTTCATACCAAGACTAATTATTATCCTATTTTCTTAAAACTCAAAACTACTAATTAATAGTACTTCACCAATCAAAAAATTTTAACATCTCTTTTAGTCTGATTTGTACTAATTTGGTGATTTTAAGTTATGTATTTGTTCTTTATGGTGTATTTTTAACGCATTTGTCTTACGTCCTTTCATGCGATATATGCGGTTAGATCGATCCGTTTATATTAACATTCAATAACTCAAATTATTTAAACTAGACTTAATAATAATAATCAAATCAAGTTTGAATTTGATCCAAATCGAGTTCAAACAACGTTTGAGCATAGATATTTTATTTAGATTAAAATATTTCACTCAATAATAATTAAATAATAACTACATTTATGTGAAAACTCCGCCTGTGTGAGTTAACGCAGTCGGTCCCAAGCCCGGGTGAAGGAGGAGGGTGGCGGTAGGTTTGGACAACCAGCCTTAAAAACTAGTCCAATATCATGAAATAAACTAATATCAAAACATCGTTGGGGTGTCCCCTACACAGCAACGCGCTGCATCGGAGCCCGGGTGTAGTGAAAAGTGGGCAAGGGTTGCTAGGTTGTCGGCAGGAAGTGACACGCCACATCGACGCCTAGATGTGGTGTTAAATAGGCAAAGGTTCCCACACCACAATGGACGGGGTGGGTAAAGAAGTTAGTCCATAACCATAAGCTTAGGTTAGGATCTTGAAATATAAGTACGCTTAGTGATAAGTTAGGTGAGATTTGTGAGGTTATGAGTAGGAGGAAGGTTAACATCTTGTGTCTCCAAGAGACCAAATGGGTTGGGAAAAAGGCTAGAGAGATAGCACCTTGGCAATATAAGCTTTGGTATACAGGGAAAGATAGAGACCGAAATGGAGTAGGTATCATTATAGATAAAGAGTCCCATAAGGATGTTGTACAGATTAAGAGACAAAGGGATAGGATTATTTTGGTTAAACTAGTTTTAGGAGAAGAGGTGTTAAATGTCATTAGCATGTGTACACCCTAGATAGGACTTGATGAGGTTAATAAACGACAGTTTTGGGAGGATTTAGATAAGGTAGTACAAGAAGTACCCATAGGAGAAAACCTTTTTGTTGGCGGTGATCTTAATGGACATGTAGGTACAAGTAGAGAGGGTTTTGAGAGAGTACATGAGGGTTTTAGTTATGGTGTAAGAAACGAGGGAGGAGATGCTATCTTAAATTTTGCTTTATCTTATGACCTAATCTTAGCAAATACATTGTTTAAGAAGAGAGATTCTCATCTTATAACCTTTATAAGTGGACCAAGAGCAAGTCAGATAGATTTCTTTTTAACTAGGAGTAGGGATAGGCATAGATGTTTGGATTCTAAGGTTATCCCAGGTGAGAGTGTTACCACGCAACATAGACTCTTAGTTCTAGATATGAAGATAGATAGACGACATCAAAGGAACCAACAAAAAGGAATTGAACGGATTCGATGGTGGAAGCTAAAAGAAAATTGTCATACAACATGTAGAGATAGTTGGATTCAAAAAGAGGCTTGGACAACAGAAGAGAACCCAAATGTAATGTGGAATAAGATGGCAAAATGCATTTGGGAGGTAGGCAAAGAGACATTAGGAGTATCAAACGGAAGAGTGCCGACTGGAAAGGACGCAACATGGTGGACTGCAGTAGTAAAAGATGCTATAAAGACTAAGCGAGAGCGTTACAAGGCTTTGAAGAAGAACAATACAGAAGAGAGTTTTTCGGAATATAAGGTAGCAAGAAAGGAGGCAAAGAAGGCTGTGGCAGAAGCTAAGACGAAGGTTGCGAAAGAGATTTACGACAAGTTGAACACAAAGGAGGGAGAGAAAAGGATATACAGATTGGCGCGAGCAAGAGAAAGGAGGAGTCACGACCTAGGAGTCGTGAAATGTATTAAGGATGAGCATCAAAGAACTCTCGTTAAAGATAATGACATTAAGGACATGTGGCAAGATTATTTTAACAAATTATTTAATGACGGACAAAATAAAGTTTTGGATAATATTTCAGTGCCTCTTAAGGATTTAAATCGGTGCTTTATGCGTAGAATCCAAGAGACAAAGGTAAAAGAGGCACTAAAGATGATGAAGAATGGAAAAGTTGTTGGACTTGATGACATCCTAATTGAAGTTTGGAAATGCCTTGGAGATGTAGGAGTTAGGTGGTTGACAAATCTATTTAATAAGATTTGGCACACTAACAAAATGCCAGAGGAATGGAGGAAGTGTGTCTTAGTACCTTTATATAAGAACAAGAGAGATATTCAAAGTTTCGCCAACTACTGAGGCATAAAATTGATGAGTCACACGATGAAACTATGGAGAGAGTGATAGAACGGAGATTAAGAAAGAATGTAAAGATATCGGAGAATCAATTTGGTTTTATGCCGGGTCGATCAACTATGGAGGCAATATATTTGCTTAGACAACTTATGGAGCGCTTTCGAGTAATGGGTAAAGATCTCCATATGGTCTTCATAGATTTGGAGAAAGAATATGATAAAGTGCCTAGGGAGGTACTCTGGTGGTCCTTAATGAAGAAAAGAGTTCCTTTGAAATATATTAAACTAATTAAGGACATGTATAGAGGCGCAAGGACACATGTTAGCATAGGTGGGGGGCAAACAAGTGAGTTTCCTATCACGGTGGGATTACACCAAGGGTCAGCGTTGAGTCCATTCTTGTTTGCAGTAGTTATGGATGAACTGACAAAATCCATCCAGGATAAGGTGCCTTGGTGTATGATGTTTGCAGATGATATTGTCCTATGTGCTGAAACTAGAGTAGAGATTAATACAAAGTTGGAATTATGGAGACAACCGTTGGAATCAAAAGGATTTAAACTAAGCAGAGTGAAGACTGAATACATGGAGTGTAAATTCAGTTCTAACCGACTGGAAGAGAATGATGTAGTGAAGTTAGATGGGGTGGCGATACCTAAGCGGGATCATTTTCGATACTTGGGGTCAATAATACAGATGGATGGAGAGATTGATGGTGATGTGACCTATAGGATCCAGGCTGGATGGAGTAAGTGGAGAAGTGCTACAGGTGTGTTATGCGATAAAAGAATTCCTACATGGTTGAAAGGCAAGTTTTATAGGACAGTTGTTAGACCAACATTGTTATATGGTAGTGAATGTTCGGTGACTAAGAGGCTACATACACAAAAGATGAGTGTAACAGAAATGAGAATGTTACGGTGGATATGTGGATATACAAGAAAGGATAGAATGAGAAATGATGATATTCGTAAGATGATTGGAGTGGTATCTATCGAAAACAAAATGTGTGAAAATCGTTTACGTTGGTTTGGACATGTAAGACGTAGACCTGTAGATGCTCCAGTTAGGAGAATAGAGGCTATGGATGTTGAGAGAAGGGTTAAGACTAGAGGAAGATCGAAAAAGACTTGGAAGGAAGTAGTTTGGAAAGACATGGAGGTTTTAGAATTAGATGAGCAAATGGCCTTGAATAGGAATCTATGGAGGCAGAGAATACATATAGACGATCTAACGTGATTTTAGATATACTACCCCAATTTATTGGGATAAAGGCTCTGATGATGATGATGTGAAAAACTTTAACTCTAAAAATCAATTTTAATAGATTCAGATATGTTTCTGTATTATTTTTCTTGATAATTGAATATGAAATTCTATATGTATTTATCTTTATGATTTTCTTATAAGTGGTATTAAGAACGTGTTCATATTTGATCATTAAAAATTAAAAAAAAAATTAAAACCTTAAGGCTTTTATTTTTTGCTTGTTAAATTAAAAAATTTTATTGATCACTCGTATATGATAATTATTTTTTTAATAATATAATGTACCCTAAAATAATCACAAAAAGCCATGTGCCACTATACATATTTTACTTTAATGATTAAGTTTTTTTTTTTGTTTTGATGCAAAAGTTTTTTTTTGTTCATTACTTTAATGATTAAGTTACACTATGAAAATTCATTTATTTATTTTCATAAAATTTTCCATAATTGACAAAAATGACATTCAATTTCAAATCCTTATCCATGGCTGATGGCTTGTTGTCTTCTTTCACTTCTCTCGTACTAACGGAACAGTGCATTTTTTAAATGATAAATAAACAAAAGAAACGGTATCTTTTCTCTTTGCCATAAAATTTAATTTCTTCGATTATTTTTACGTGGGGATAGATTTCAAGTACACATCACCGTTCCTTCCCATGTAACCAAAAAAAAAAAGGACACATCACCATTAATCTTGACCTTTAAAGTAATGGCTATCATCTTTTTGGAAGACTGTATCAATCAACAAAAACACTCAATCACTGACAAACGATAGTGACTTTTAATTCACTTTAATAAAAGAAAGATCTTGAAGCAATTTTCTCAGGCTTCTCTCTAGAATTTTCTCTCTCCTCACTTCCTTTTAGTTATAGGCTTCTCTCTAGAATTTCCTTTTAGAATTTCCCCTTTTGTGATCTGAATCCATGCAAGCTTTTAACGATAATGTGTGTTTTGAAGTTGAAGACAAGAAGATAAGGAGTGTCAAGAGGACAAAAAATGGTGATTTTAAATCATATGATCAGGAAATGCAGAAGAGTCGAGAAGCAAATGCAACTTATAGAGATTCTCTCATGGCAAATTCAGAGGATTCTCACTTTTCCATCGTCAGTAAGCCTGCATATCGGGACGAGTGTTAGCTTTAAATTGCCATATATATTTTGAAATGACAAAAACTTAAGTAAGCTTTACTGGTTTAATTCATATTGTAAATTTGCCTTATCACACATGATTTTCTCAATCCATTTTCAAGTGATCATATCAAACATTAAGACCATGATTTAATGATACATCCCTATTGGTCTTAATTCTTTATAAATGTTTTGAATATTTTAGAAAATCACTTAATGAATTTTTGGACAATGTTTTCATCAAAGAAAGTCAAGAAAAACTCCCACAAAAGTGCCAATATATTTTGGGTTGAATTAGGATCAAAGATCACATCATTTCTAACCCAAAAGTGCAGGAAAAACCCATTCTGGAAGAATGGGATCGATCCCCTAAGGAAAGGGATCGAACCCTTTTTGGCAGATTGCCCCGGAAGGCAAGATTAAAGAAAAGGATCGATCCCTTTGGTAAAAGGATCGATCCCTTTGCACCAGAAAGCCCCCAACGGCTAGTTTCTGTGAGACATAACGGCTAGTTTCTGTTTTGGCTCCAACCAACGTCCACAAACCATCCAAGGGACTATAAATAGAGGCTTAGAAGCTAAAGGAAGGTAGAGGAACAACCAAGCAACATCTTTCATCATCTTATTCATCTTCCTCAAGCCTCAAACAACAATCAAGAGCTCCAAAGTCTACATCATCTATCATTCTCTTATTCCTTGTAGTGCTTAGCACAAAATCTTGTATAGGTTTTCATTGAGCTTAATTTCTGTAATCACTTGCCTACATAGAGGCCTTTCTTTGATTACACAATTGTAAACCCATCATTCCTTGTAAAGGGGAGGTTTCTCTTAAGCCTAGAAAAGAGGGAGGTTACTCTTTAGCCTAAGAAAAAGAGAGAGGTTTCTCTTGAGCCTAGAAAAAGAGGGAGGTTACTCTTGAGCCTTGAAAAGAGGGATTGTAATCACAAATTCAAGATAGTGGATTTGGAGAAAATCCTTGGGAGCGTCTCAAGGTAGAGGACGTAGGCAAGTAGCCGAACCTCTATAAATCGCTTGTGTAAATCTCTCTTTCCCTACTCTTTATTTACTTGCAATTATAGTGTGTTTATTGCATTGAACTTGGATTGCATGCTTGCCTAGCTTAGAGAACTTAGAAAATATTCAAATAGGCTAGAGAATTTAGAAAAACCGAAAAACGAGCTTAAGGGTAGTTAAAAACCGATTCACCCCCCTCTCGGTATTGCCTATAAGAGCTAACAATTGGTATCAGAGCTTGGGCTCGAGATTGAATTAGACTAACCTCTATCGAGCAAAACGATCATAAATGGCTCACTTGAATGTAGGCACACCCCTAGGAGAAGAGGGACAATCATTAGTTAGACCTCCACTCTTTAATGGTGAAAATTATTCATATTGGAAAACTAGAATGATGCTATTTGTACAATCTAATGATTATGAGGTGTGGAGAATTATAGTGAATGGTCCTAGAATTCCTATGAAGAAGGTAGATGGAAAGGATGTCCCTAAGAGTGAGGATGAGTGGGACACAAATGACATGAGAGTGGCACAATTGAATGCCAAGGCCATGCACACTCTCTTTTGTGCATTAGGTCCCAATGAATATAATAGAGTGTCCCTATGTGAAAATGCTAAACAAATATGGGACAAATTGGCCATCACACATGAAGGGACAAATCAAGTTAGAGAGACCAAAGTAGGAATGCTCACACATGATTATGAGCTATTTAGGATGAAAGAAAATGAGTCCATTAGCGAAATGTTTACTAGGTTCAATGATATAATTAATGGACTTAAGGCACTAGGCAAGGCTTATTCCAATGTTGAAATGGTAAAGAAAATCTTGAATAGCTTGCCTAAGTCTTGGGAGGCAAAGGTAACCGCAATAGAAGAATCTAAGGATCCAAATACCTTGTCTCTAGATGAGCTTATGGGCTCCCTACTTACATATGAAATGAAAATGAAAAGAAATGAAGAGCCTTCAAAGAAAGTAGGAGTAGCACTTAAGTCTTCCACTTATGAGGATGATAGTGATGAGAGTGGAAATGAGGAAGAAAAGGAAATGGCAATGTTTGCCAAAAGATTCAATAGATTTATGAGAATGAAAGAGAGAGAGAGTAATAGGAGACATCAAAGGGGAGAGTCAAGTAGAAGAGAAAAGGACCCCTTAGTATGTTATGAGTGTAATGAACCGGGTCATACTAAGTTAGATTGCCCCTTACTTAGGAAGGAAAAGGATAGGAAACCTAGGAAGAAAGCATTTGTGGCTACATGGAGTGATAGTGATAGCTCCGATGAGGAAAACATAGATGATGAGGTAGCCTACTCATGCTTCATGGCCATTAGTGATGATGAAGGTAGTTGTAGTTCTAGTGAAGATAATGATTATACCTTTAGTGAACTACAAAATGCCTTTAATGATTTAGCAAATGAATTTCAATGCATGAACTCCAAATATAAGAAAATCATTGCTAAATTAAAAATAGAAAATGAAGCCTTGATAAATGCTAAGCTAGAATTTGAAAAGAAATTAGAAGAGGCTAACTTAGAAATGAATGAGTTGAATAAAAAGAACTTAAATTTGCATAACTCATTTTCTAGGTTTTATATGGGTCAACAAAAGCTAGATCACATGTTAGAAACCCAAAGAGCTTTCTTTGACAAAGATGGGTTAGGATATAATGCAATACAAAAAGAAACTCATCTTAAGAATTTCCTTGTGAGCAAAAATACTATGCATGATTTATCTCTTACATGCTCACTTTGCAATAGAATAGGACACTCTTCACAAGCATGCACTTATAGAAAAACTACATTTAGAGGAAGAGTAGTTAAGAAAATGTGGGTGCCAAAGCATGCAATAAATAATGATGATTTGAGCTTGAAATGGATCCCAAAAGGATCAAAAATTGTGAGCACTAACTCTCAAGGACCCAAGAAAATTTGGGTACCAAAGCATGCTTGAAAATGTGTTTGTTGTAGGAGTGTTAGAGCATGGAGATACAAGAAACAATGAAGTTTGAATGCTCTACACACTTCTATGGAGATTGCTTGTGCTAATGAGAAAAAGAAAGAGCTTGAGATATCCATCCTTGGCAAAGATCACAACAATTCTTCAAAGAAAGGCTCAAGGTGGACTCAACAATTCAAGGCAAAGCATACTCAAGCAAAGGAGTTTTGTAAGATTAATTCTTTACTCCTTAAAACTATTATTTGATTATTTGTGCCTTGATGAGAAAGTTGGTTGATGATTCTTGATGCATTGTGAGTTGAATGATTGAACAAAAAGGCATGACAATGATCTTTGAATGTTTGATGAATAGTAATTGATGCATTGAATGAAAAGCATGATTTATGATTTTGAAGTGATTATTGGATTTCTGCATTTTGAGCAAGTTTTCTATGTGTTGACAATGTATTTACTTGCCTCAAATGATCAAATATGTCATTTACACAAAATCTCATGTCATGAGCAAGAATGAAGAACTTGTATGTTGGAAATTATGGCATGTTGTTCACAAGATGTAAGCTTTAATGATATATGTGCTTAAAACCTATGTGAACAAGTTTGTTTTGACATATTTGTGGTATCCAATGCATTGGTTTGGCCAAAATATGCATAACTCTCAAAATGACCTCCTTTGAGGCCAAAAATGCTTTTATTGGTGAAAATCCTTCCAAAATTGCAAAATCTATTGTTAAATGGTTTTTCATTCATGATTTTCATTCATACAAGTCCAAAATCATGTTTTACAAATGTTTAAACCATTACTTGGACTTAAAATACTCAAAAACAAAGTTTTGGTACCTCAAAGGTTGGATTTTCTGTCAAAAATCTGCAGATACAGGATGAGGGATCGATCCCTCAACAAGCAGGATCGATCCCCTTGAGCAGAAAACAGAATTGGTGCATTCTGGACTTAAGGAATCTATCCCCCTCCAAAAGGGATCGATCCCCTTAGGCCAAAAAGGGCATTTCTGCACTTTTTCAACCGAATTTGAGAAGGATTTTTCACTTTCTTGATATCTTCCTTCTTCTCAACTTAAAATTCATTGTTTTAACTTCTTTTTGATGATCTTTAATATATGAAAAATCATTTTTCATTGATATCATGCCTTAACTTCATCAATTTGTATCATTTCCAACAAATGGTATCACTTTCAACAATCAATATCATTTTTCATTGAACTCATAAGTGCAAAATCATTTTCCTTGTTGAAAACATTCATGAATTGCATAAATCTTGAAATAATCTTGAAATATATTTTCAATGAATGCTTAAACATAATTTGAGATTTATTTCAATGATTTATGGATATTTTTGAGAATTTGATGAACTTGTGCATAATGAATATTCTTCATTCCTTTTTGTTCATCTTTGTCAAGCATGCTTATAGGATTATGTATCTTAGCTTGACTTATCAATTCCACACTAGGTTTCATGATAATTATACATCTAGTGGATTGATTTCAAATGTAAATTCAACAATTAATAATGGTCATTGGCCTATAATTTGTGATGGTAAATGGATCCTAAATGTTCAAATGAATGAAACTTTATCATCCTTGTACTTAAAGAACTAGGGTCTTAATGACAACACCAACATTCAAAGATAAATGCAAACTTGAACAAAACTTGATATCCATGCATTTATTACTTTAATCTTTCCTTGCTCATAATTGGTTATGGACTTGAATTGGAAAATGAGCATAGGATTTTTGTGCTTGAAAACATGGAAGAAAATGTGTTTGCTTGAATACTTTGATTTTATGAATCTTCCATATGGTATAACTTTGTGAATATGAATATGGAATAATACTTTATGATAGTATGCTTATGTTTAATTGATCCATATGCATATTTGATGATGTGTGATTGTGTTCTTGCATATTTGGAATGATTATTTTCTTGACATGAACACACTACACATAGATATTGGATTCATGCAAAATGACTAAGTCAACCATTAGTAACAATTGGTATTTAGATTGAAATAACAATTAGTATCATTGGGAACCATATTTTCAATAATTGGTAAGCCAAAACTAAATTGCCAATTGGTATGAGCTTTAAATTGACAAGTCTTCTAGTGCTCTTTAGTTTGAAATGACAAATAGAGAAGAATTCACTTAGGATATTTTTGCATGAAACTCTTGTGTGCTAGAATTTGTAGTTAATTGCTATATATCTTGATTCTATGCACACTCTTGCTTGAACGTGATTTATGAGCTCATGCACATCATATGTCACCTAATGTTAGCTCATAATCATGATGTATTACCATGCACCTTAGTTGGACTTTAGAAAGAACATTTGATATACTTAGGTGCTTAATAGGATTGAAATGAGCAAGTCATAGACCTTAGTAGATATTTATATACAACTTGCTTAACTTCTTACCAATTGGAACCTTCTTGCAAAATTACTTATCAACAATTGGTATCAAAATCATTTATAAACAATTGGTATAAGATCATAAGTCATATTCATTGCATGAATATTTCATACTCTTTGTGAATATTGACTTATTTATTTGTGCTATGAGTCCCATGTACTAACATGTTTCTTGTTGGATGGAGCATTTTTATCTCGTCTCACATAGCCATAATTTTAGGGGGAGCATATATTTTTCTTATTTTTCATTCTTTTTGCTATGACAAAAAGGGGGAGAGATAGGGAGAGATATTAAGGGGGAGAGATAATGAGGGAAAATTCATTTTCAAAACCCATGCTTATATTAAGGGGGAGCTTTATAAAATCCTGCTTTATTTGAGGGGGAGTATTTTATGAAAGAATTTTCAAAGCAAATTTACATTAAGTTTTGTCATATCAAAAAGGGGGAGATTATTAGCTTTAAATTGCCATATATATTTTGAAATGACAAAAACTTAAGTAAGCTTTAATGGTTTAATTCATATTGTAAATTTGCCTTATCACACATGATTTTCTCAATCCATTTTCAAGTGATCATATCAAATATTAAGACCATGATTTAAGGATACATCCCTATTGGTCTTAATTCTTTATAAATGTTTTGAATATTTTAGAAAATCACTTAATAAATTTTTGGACAATGTTTTCATCAAAGAAAGTCAAGAAAAACTCCCACAAAAGTGCCAATATATTTTGGGTTGAATTAGGATCAAAGACCACATCATTTCTAACCCAAAAGTGCAGGAAAAACCCATTCTGGAAGAATGGGATCGATCCCCTAAGGAAAGGGATCGATCCCTTTTTGGCAGATTGCCCCGGAAGGCAAGATTGAAGAAAAGGATCGATCCCTTTGGTAAAAGGATCGATCCCTTTGCACCAGAAAGCCCCCAACGGCTAGTTTCTGTGAGACATAACGGCTAGTTTCTGTTTTGGCTCCAACCAACGTCCACAAACCATCCAAGGGACTATAAATAGAGGCTTAGAAGCTAAAGGAAGGTAGAGGAACAACCAAGCAACATCTTTCATCATCTTATTCATCTTCCTCAAGCCTCAAACAACAATCAAGAGCTCCAAAGTCTACATCATCTATCATTCTCTTATTCCTTGTAGTGCTTAGCACAAAATCTTGTATAGGTTTTCATTGAGCTTAATTTCTGTAATCACTTGCCTACATAGAGGCCTTTCTTTGATTACACAATTGTAAACCCATCATTCCTTGTAAAGGGGAGGTTTCTCTTAAGCCTAGAAAAGAGGGAGGTTACTCTTTAGCCTAAGAAAAAGAGAGAGGTTTCTCTTGAGCCTAGAAAAAGAGGGAAGTTACTCTTGAGCCTTGAAAAGAGGGATTGTAATCACAAATTCAAGATAGTGGATTTGGAGAAAATCCTTGGGAGCGTCTCAAGGTAGAGGACGTAGGCAAGTAGCCGAACCTCTATAAATCGCTTGTGTAAATCTCTCTTTCCCTACTCTTTATTTACTTGCAATTATAGTGTGTTTATTGCATTGAACTTGGATTGCATGCTTGCCTAGCTTAGAGAACTTAGAAAATATTCAAATAGGCTAGAGAATTTAGAAAAACCGAAAAACGAGCTTAAGGGTAGTTAAAAACCGATTCACCCCCCCTCTCGGTATTGCCTATAAGAGCTAACAACGAGAACTCTAACCAAGAACCAGACGAGTCTGACGAGATTCCAACAATTCTCTAAAGGAAGGGAAAAATAGAATTAGACTTCCCTGGAAGAATTTTATTACAGTCACAACATTTGGGAAAACAGTCAAGGCACAATGGAAGCCGATGTGTGACATGGATTGTGTGGACATAGGTCAGGACTTCTTCCTTTTCAGATTCAGAACATAGCCTGATTATCAAAAGGTCCTGTGTGGGGGACCATGGTTTGTTGGATCGCACTATTTGACATTACGCCAATGGGAACCGGGATTTAAGCCTGAAAATGCATCTGCTTTGTCCACCACGGCAATTTGGGTTAGATACCCAGTCTTCTGATAGAATATTTCGACAAGAGGTCTTCTTCAGAGGGTCGGCAATCAGCTTGGAACTCTTTTAAACATTGATTCATTCACTGAAAAGAATGCTAGAGGTAGATAGGTAAGAATTTGCGTCCAAGTGGACCTAGACAAGCCGTTTCTAAAGAAAATTAGGATTGAAGTATTGTTCAGTCAATCCTATACGAGGGCATTAAGTTTTGTTTCCATTGTGGCCTCATTGGTCATAGGAAAAAAGCTTGTTCTTCCAATAACAACATTGCAGAAGAAGTTATTACGTCTGAACAAGTTAAACCGGATCAAGAAAAGAAGGAAGCAGTGTCCAAGGAAGAAGAAGGGTATGGCCCGGGGATGGTTGTTTCTTAAAGGAAACCTCAGCAAACTAATCAAGTTAGACTGGACCAAAAGGGTCCAACTAGAAACCTGAACAATGCCGGAATTAACAATGGTAAAGAAAAAATTTCAGAAAATGCAGGAGATGCAGTGCAGGCACAGGTCGTGTCAATCAGTTGGCTAGTGACATAGGGCAGAGTTCCACAAGTTTTTCCAGTATCAAAGGTGCTAGTTCAGGGACCGTTGGAAATACCCAACGGCAGCAGGACCAACCTAACCAGCCTGATTCTAGTTCCATTCCAAACGAACCAAAATCAAAAAATTCTAGTTCCATGTTTCAATTTACTTGCCAAACCAATTTGAACTTTGAGGGAAACCTAGGAAAACCCAAATACTGCAGAGCAGTGTAACTAAGGGCAATGGCAAACATAATGAATCAATTCGAAAATCTAGAGAAATTATTCCTGGTAATGGGGGAAAAGATCATCAACCTCAACCTCAAGGAAGCACGGGAATTTTTGATGAGAAACATTGCATTGGATACTCAATAGAACGAAGAGGAGATTGCTCGGGCTTGGAACAATATAGTGATGGTAATCGACATTCCATGTCCTCACTGTAAAAAAATTAATACAAATAAATACACCCAGGATTTCATGTTCAATCATCAAGAAAAGATTAATACGGAAGCGTACCTGAATCCATTGAAATTGATATCTTGAGGTTAGAGTCTTCCACGTCTAAACCTTTTGAGAGAATCTGTATCTTACTCAACGATGAGATTTGTTGTGAGAATTAAGTTATGTTTAGACTGGGGACCATAACCTATTTATACTTGAAGTATATTTTATTTTATTTTATTTTGGCCTATCATGAAAATAAAATAAAATATTGGGTCTCTACACATTGCAAAGCCCATTTTAATTGAGATGTCCTAAAGTCCAATAACTTAAACTTTATTTGATAACTTTTAAGTGGACTAAATAGATAACCTGCGATGTACAATTAATTGATATATGTAGGCCCACTAAATAATTTCCCAACAATCTCTCACTTGGGCCACATATGTCACCTGATAATTGTGCATTTTAAAATAACTTTAAGAGCTCTAAACTTGCTATCATCATAAGGCAACATCTCTAAACAATCTGGTCCATCAATTATACTAACATAGGATCAAAGCGATCTTCGTTACATATATTCCGTAACTAGACCCATCAATGGTCACATATATTAATATAATCAACGACATAGATCAAGTATGGATGTGTAGCATGGAAATTACATGCAACGTGATCCCTTTAACATGCCTATTTCCAACTGGTCCTACTTTCAAAAACTTTATGCTCAACTGCAATTTGAAAGAATAATAATTTATTTCAGAGTTTCAGAAATAACAATAATACTTTATTCTGATCAGAAAAATGTCTTAATAACCAATGAATATAAATGAAACAAACTCCCACTATACAAGCATATCATCAAAGTGAACCACACTCATACGAGCTACATGCTCATGAAAGACCTTAGGTGGTACACCCTTAGTAAGCGGATCCGCAATCATGGAGTTCGTATTGATATATTCAATAGATATCTGAAAACTCTGAACTCTCTCCTTAACAACAAGAAACTTGATGTCAATATACTTTGACTTTGACGAGCTTCTGTTGTTCTTAGAGTATAATTCTGTGGCTTTATTATCACAATAAATCTTCAATGGCCTCTCAATGCCATCGACAATACATAGCCCAGTGATAAAATTCCGCAACCATATTGCCTGGTTCGATGCCTCATTGCAAGCTATAAACTCTGCTTCCATGGTAGAAGAAGCTATGAGTGACTGCTTTACACTCTTCCAAGACATAGCTCCTCTAGCTAACATGAAAACATAACTAGAAGTGGATCTTTTGCTATCAAGGCAACCAGCAAAATCGGAGTCTGAATACCCAACGATCTCTAAATGATCTGACCTCCGATATGTGAGCATGTAATCTTTAGTTTTCTGTAAATACCTTATAACCCTCTTTATTGCTTTCCAATGATCCATTCCAGGGTTACTTAAATATCTGCCAAGCATACCAACTATGTACGCAATAACTGGACGCGTACAAACTTGAGCATACATGAGACTCCCTACTGCTGAAGCATAGAGAATCTTCTGCATCTCTTCCTTTTCAATATTATTTCTTGGGCTTTGAAGCAAACTGAATTTATCACCCTTAGCAACGGGCGTGTCTCCTGATGCATAATTTTTCATGTCAAATCTGCTAAGTACCTTATCGATATAAGCCTCTTGTGATAAGCCAAGTATTCCTCGAGAACGATCTCGATGGATCTGTATGCCTAACACAAAAGATGCATACCCAAGATCTTTCATCTCAAATTTATTTGAAAGAAATCTCTTAGTTTCATGTAATAAGCCTATATCACTACTTGCAAGCAAGATATCATCAGCATATAACACCAGAAGAATAAACTTGCTCCCATTGATCTTGTGATAAATACATTGATCAACAGTGTTCTCTTTAAAACCAAAAGAGGTGATCACTTGATCAAATTTCCGATACCATTGATCGGATGCTTGCTTTAAACCATAGATGGATTTCTTTAATTTGCATACCAGATGTTTCGATTCATCCAATACGAAATCTTCTGGTTGCTCCATATAAATTGTTTCTTCAATGTCACTATTGAGAAACGCTGTCTTTACATCTATCTGATGTAGCTCTAAATCATAATGAGCTACAAGTGCCATAATGATTCTAAAAGAGTCTTTCGATGAAACTGGAGAGAAAGTCTCTTTATAGTCAACGCCTTCCTTTTGAGTAAAACCTTGGCAACTAGACACGCTTTATATCTTTCGATATTGCCTTTCGAATCCCTCTTGGTTTTGAAAATCCATTTACAACCAATCGGTTTCGCTCCTTTAGGCAATTCGACAAGATCCCAAATGTCATTATCCTCTATTGATTTCATCTCATCTTTCATGGCCTCAATCCATTTATGAGAGTGAACACTTTGTTTGGCTTCACTAAAAGATTTTGGATCATCTTCTAGTCCTATATCAAACTCATGTTCTTGGAGATAAACGATATAATCATCTGGAATCGCCGATCTCCTTTCTCTCGAGGATCTCCTTAATGGCACTTCCAATTGAGGTTGTTGTTGCTCTTCAATAGGATTAGGTGGTAACCCAGGAGTATCTTGATAGTCCGAATTTGCATCTTGAATAATGTCAGACATAATTGTCTGATCATTCTCAATTGCAACTGTAGGAACTGTAACATGTTCTTCCTCAAAGACAAAATTCCTGAGTTTGATACCCTCATCATATTCAACATCCTCAATAAACTTAGCATTCCCTGTTTCGAAAAAGGATCTATTTGAGGGATCATAAAACTTGAAACCCCTCGATCTTTTTTTTTAGTATCCAACAAAGTAGCAGCTTATTGTTCTTGAGTCCAATTTCCTTTCGTTAGGCTTGTATGGCTTAGCCTCAGTTGGACAACCCCAAATATGTAAATGCCTAATACTAGGCTTCTTTCCTGTCCATAATTCATATGGGGTTTTAGCTACTGCTTTGCTTGGAACTCGATTAAGAATATACACTGCAGTCTTTAAGGCTTCTCCCCAAAGTGAGTCTGGCAAAGAAGAATGACTAATCATACTTCTAACCATGTCCTTTAGGGTCCGATTTCATCTCTCAGCTACACCATTTTGACTTGGAGTCCCTGGCATGGTGTATTGAGGAACGATGCCATATTCTGCTAAATACTTTGCAAAAGGGCCTGGACGTTGTTCACCTGATCCGTCGTATCTACCGTAATATTCACCGTCACGGTCAGATTTAACGGCTTTAATTTTTCTACCAAGTTGATTTTCAACTTCAGCTTTATAGGTTTTGAAAACGTCCAATGCCTAAGACTTCTCATGAATCAAGTATAGGTACCCATAACGAGAATAATCGTCTATGAAAGTAATAAAATACTGTTGACCATTCCAAGGAGCTGTACGGAATGGACCACAATTATCAGTATGAATTAAATCCAAGACGTTTAAACTCCTGTTAGCACCAGTTTTCTTGATATTTGTTTGTTTTCCCTTAATACACTCAACACAGATCTTGAAATCTGAAAAATCAAGTGAATCGAGAATTCCTTCTGACACAAGCCTCTTTATTCTTTGTTCAGAAATATGTGCTAAACGCCTGTGCCATAACATAGAAGAATTCTCATTAATTAATTTGCGCTTTGTACCACAATTATTTATATGCAAGGATTCATTAATGTGTGAGGCATGAAGATCTAATTTATATAGATTATCAACTAAAGAACCTGTGCCAATAAGATTTGAATACTGAAAAAGACTAAATTTTTCATTTCCAAATGAACAAGAATATCCTGATTTGTCTAAATAAGAAATAGAAATCAAATTCCATCTAAATGACGGTACATAAAAAGTCTCTTGCAAATCTAAATAGCAACCAGATTCTAACTTTAATCTAAATAAACATATAGCCTCAACAGGAGCTCTTTCGCCATTTCCTACATAGATGAATCTTTCAGCATCAATCGGCTTTCTGCTCCGTAGACAACCCTGCATAGTCACACTTATGTGAGTAGTTGTACCTGTATCTATCCACCAAGTGTGATTGCGTACTAAAGCCAAATTAACTTCAGAACAAACACAGTTGAGAAGTTTACCTTTTTGGCAAGCCATTTAGCATACTTAGAACAATCCTTCTTCACATGACCACCTTTACGGCAAAAGAAACAAGTGATCACCTTATCTTGTTTCTGTTGCCCCTTAGGTTGTGAAGTTCCAGTGTTTGCAATGCCTTTTCCTGTTTCCTTTTTCTCTTTTTGTTCGCAGCAATGTCATTGGAAGAAGATGCTAAGTGAGCACTTTCTATCTTCTCTTGTTTCAACCTCTCTTCCTCTTGCACACACTAAGCAATGAGCTCATTAAGAGTCCATTTCTCCTTTTGAGTGTTATAACGTATTTTAAAAAGACTAAATTGTGCAGGAAGAGATATTAAGACTAAGTGCACGAGAATGTCCTCAGACAACTCTAACTTTAGTGCCTTTAGTCTTGTAACAAGATTAGACATTTCTATAATATATTCCCTTATGTTTCCTTTACCGCTATACCGCATTGAAACAAGCTTAGATAGGATGGTGCTTGTTTCACTTTTTCGTTTGCAGTGAACCTGTCTGCAATTTGTTGTAGGAAACTCTTAGCATTTTCCTCCTCAGGCATTGCGCCTCTGATGGTATCTAGATTTAAGTGCTTCATGATCATCAGATTCATGCGGTTTGAACGCTCCCAGTTTTCATAAAGTGCCCTTTCCGTAGCTCTACTATTATCAGCAGGGGCGGGAGGTTTATCAGACCTGATCGCATAGTCTAGATCCATACACCTAAGCACAATAGTAACATGCTCCTTTCATTTCTGGAAGTTAGTGCCGTTAAGCACCAAGATATTATTTAGATTGACAGATATAGAAGAAACATTTATTGTAAACAGAAAAACAACAATAATAAGCTCACAATTAACAAATCATAATTTTGGGCCATATAAGATACCAAGCACAACATTAAAATTTAGTCTTTGGACAAAAATTTTAATTTGTAAGCGATACTCTTAAACTTTATTAGTAAATATTGATAACCAAATCCTTGCAACAACATGCCTTCCTTTGGGCCGACTTATTGCATGCATGGTAAAAAATAATTTTATCACATATTTATCACCTTATTATGTTTGTAATCCAGCCAAAAAATAACCTTCCTTTGGACCGATTATTTTCCGCAGGGATTAAAAAACACAGTCATTTAAATTCTTAAATGACAACTTTAATTTTCAAAATAAATAAATTAACATAAAAGATGTCACTTTGGTGGCATTTTATATTAATTTAATTTATTTTGAATCTTTATTTTGCAGAAATATGCACGAGTGTATATACTAAGAGTACACAAATTTAGTAACAATACTAAGGCTATAATCCCAAAATAAGAATATCCTAGGATCCCTAAAATATACCCAAATATTAAAATAATAAAATAATAAGTATTTTAGGGTATTCAATCCCAGCAGATATAAGCCCAATAAAAAACTAACAATAAAGATATGGGGTTTAATACAAAATTCAAATAAAGTTTTAATACTCCAAATTTCAGGGTTCCAATAATTGGATAAAACATGACACACCAAATATATTCCAATACCTTAGGCTTTTGCCTAAAGCTTAAGGTTCCAACAATTAGCCTAAGACAAAGTTTAACACTTTCAAAAGACTAATCATAAATACCTCAATCGTTGTACAAGCTTATCTTTGTAACCCAATTATGTTTTCTTAATTTCATTCAACCAAAAAAAAATCCCTTAAATTTGTAACTTAGATTCAACTATATAAGTTACAAAAAAAAACATTTATCCTTCATCAATCTGAATCCAAATATACAAAATATAATTATTTTGGTTGAATATTTAATTCGGGATTTAAAAAATTTAAAGATAAAATTACTTTAATCATGAAACAAAATTTCAGAATATTGTTCACATGATTTTAATACTTAATCTATTAGGAATAAAAGCCCTAATATTTTACACAAAAAAAATTTTTAATTCTCAGTGATAGAACATGATAGGCTCTGATACCACTTGTAAGAAAATTAATACAAATAAATACACTCAGGATTTCATGTTCAATCATCAAGAAAAGATTAATACAGAAGCGTACCTAAATCCATTGAAATTGATATCTTGAAGTTAGAGTCTTCCACGTCTAAACCTTTTGAGAGAATCTGTTATAGACACTTAAGTTTGTCCGAAATTTTAAATCTATTTAATCATAGATTTGAATTTGTTAAAAAATAAAATAAAAAAAGGGAAAAGAAAATCGGTATTAAAAAATAATAATAACATAAAATAATAAATAATAATAATAAAAAATAAATAAACAAAGAAAAAATTAATAATAAATAATTAAAAAAAAGTATTAAAAAAATAATAATAATAGAGTTCGCCGAGTAGTGTTCGCCAGCCTTGAGGTTGCCAGTTCGCCGATAGGTGTTCGCCTGCCTTGAGGTCACCGGATCCCTGCTGTCTCACCAACTTCACTGACACCGACTGTGTAAAGTGATCATAATCTCTTGGAGATTTGATCCGCTTTTGTTGACTAAGGAATACATAAAAAGCTGCTCGAGGAAAAGAAAAAAAGAAAGAAAGAACAATGTCAACAACACCGGCGTGAAGGCTATCAGACAGCCACCCTAAGCTTAGCTCTGCTATCCTCGCCGACCTCTAGACAAACCTCATTTGGAGTGAAAGTTTTCTGAAAATTAATTTGCTCCGTTTTTATTGACTAAAAGTTGCCCGGAAAAGATGAAGAAGAAAGGAAGATCGGTTCCAAGATCCTCTACAACTCTACATCCACATGGAAAAACCAAGAATGTCAAGCAAGCATTTAAGAATGCTCAGAAAAAAACCAGCGGAGCAATGGATTATAGTCCCTAGTTTCAAAGATTTTGTCTGATTTTTCTTGACTAAAAATGCTTATAAATAGTCTAAAGGAGATCAGAGAAAAAGGAGAGAAAAAACGGGGAAGAACACAGAAAAACAGAGAGACAGAGAGAAAAACGGAGAGACAAGGAAGAACAGAGAAAAACGGAGAGACAGAGAGAAAAGAAAGAAAGATATATGAGACAGAAAATATTGAAAGAGAGACAGAGAGAAAGAGAGAATTCAACTACCTTCAATAACAAAAATCTCAATATCAATTCTGGTGCGATTGGGACGGTGATTGGAGCAGTGAAGAGGATGTGAAGACGACGGTGAGATGTATCCACATTTGTTATTGGGAAGAAGAAAGTGTAGTGGCGAGAGGCGAATGCGGTTGGACTAGTGGTGACTAATCCAGAAAATTGAAAGGCGAGCTTAACAAAACTTCAACGAGCCAAACATTGTAAGTGTACTCTGCCTTCCTTATTTAAGAAATTTTAAATAAATCCTATGTTTAGCTAAACCTACCTCACCCAAATAATTACGAAACACTATTAAATCTTCTTCGCCGGGCGAACTCTCAACGATAGTTTAGTTGAATGGGCGAGCTCGCTACTTGCCAGTTCACTTGCATGGGTGATTTATAATGGGCTGGCGATCTCTCTACACTCTAGTTCACGGCGACCTATTAGGAAGAGTGTTGGTTCAAGCCGTCCAGTAGGTTAAAAATAAGTCTTTAATAAAAATAAAAATTTTGAATAAAATTAATAATTTCAATTCTTTACATTCGATCAAAGTGTTGAAGGATGTAGAGAAAATTTTCGCAAAAACTAACCTTTTGGGGGCGAGCTGTTAAGTTATAAAAATTTGATTTTTTTAAAACCGATTTGTTCGGGCGAGCTCTTTTGTGTAAAGTTGTGTTTGCGCGAGCTATAAGAGGGTGAGCTCTTGCCAACAAGTTGATGCGTGTCGAGTGGCCACATCTCGTGCCTGGCAATCCGTTCTGGGCGACTTATGGGATAAAAAAATATATATAATAAATATGTGAACAAAAAGTAGTTTTTGGCGAGCTACAAAAGGACAAGCTTTTGCCAGCAAATGACTGGCGAATTAGTAAAAGGCGATATCTCGTGCATGGCGAGCTGTTCGGGCGGGCGAGTAGATTAAAAATAAATCTTTAGGAAAAAGGTAATAAAAAATAATAATAATTTCCAAATAGAGTTCTCACGAGCAAGTTGATTTATGCATGGCGAGCTGTTAAGTGGCGAGCTCTAGTATAAAAGTTATTTGTGCGAGACGAACTGTTTCAGGTGAGCTAGTAAATTGAAAATAAATATATGATTATAAATAAAAATATTCAAATTTCACCAAAGTGTTGGAAAAATTTGAAATAGAAATTAATAATTCCAATTCTCTACATTCGATCAAAGTGTTGAAGGATGTAGGAATTTGTCTAATTCAAGAATAAATTATTATAATAATGAATGATCTTTTAATAAAAATGTATATTTTTATAATAGTAGTAAATGAAAACCTAACCGATGATGAAATTTCAGAATTTCGCGAGTGTGTGATATTTAGAAAATTCTTAAGTGAAAAGATATTTCTTCTAAATTTGACCAAAGTGTTGAAAAATTTAGGGAAAATAATTTCAATATTAAAGATTTTCGTTATAATTTTAATAAATTTTACAAGAGAATTAAAAATATGAAACCGACGACGGAGCCTCTTCACAAGGATGAGTGTGTCCTATGAATACTCTTGAGGTAACAAATTTTCCTTGGGAATTCGATCAAAGTGTTGGAGAATATCCTAAGGAAAATAATAAAAAGAAAATTTAATTAAGAATAAAAGACCATTTAAATCAAGATTGCTAAAAATAAAACATGATTAATTGGTACCGTCCATTGGACGGGCGTTGTGGGGGTGCTAATACCTTCCTCACACGTAACCGTACTCCCGAACCCAAATTTTGGAACATAGATCAATGCACTTATCCTTAGTTTTAAATAGGTGACCAATCACACCTAGGTTAAAATTGATTGGTGGCGACTCCATGACCTTACGTCTAGCGATTAGAACCCCGGACAAAAATCGTTACGACAGCTTGGCGACTCCACTGGGGACTCGAGAGTCGAACCATTAATTAATCATGTGATATTTCAAGTCTTGGTTTAATGGTCTTAATTGGTGTTTAAATTCTTTAAGTTCGAAATAATGTTATTTGCTTTTGAATTTTATTAATTGTGTTATTTTTATACTTGGTATATTATCATTCATGAATTGTTGGGGCATCTAAGATGAGGGTTATATGTTGGTATGTTCCTTCACACACACAACACGTGCATTTACATGCATAAGCTCTAAGTCCCGAGCTCTATCCTCTTTAGGAGGGAGTGAGTAGCTACATTCTCGTGAGGTAGTAACCTCCGCATGGACTAGCGAATAACTCCTACTCAAATTGAACCCTTTTCGTTTGAGCCTAATGAGCGAGGATCGGGGTGCCTTACTAGTCTTATGTGGACGTCAGTGAGGAACAATTTGGGAATCTATTAGCCAAATGATAAAACTTGAACCATGCATATAGGAAAACCTAAGGTACCAACCTTAAGTTAGAATTATGCCAAAACCTTTAAGAACCTGAAGTTAGAAACACATGAAGAAGTGTGGTATTCGCATGTATGGGTGTTCATTTTCTTTTTTAAAATAACATATTCATATATTTTACATACTTTAATTCATTTCATATGCACTTATGTTAGTAGATATTGTCACGGGAAGTAGTTGCTGCATGGCTAACTCTACATCCATGGAAAGTCAACCATCTCTCGAGTCCCTAGAGGAACCTTGCATTAGTCTGAAAACTAGATCAGAAGTAGCTCAGTATAAGAATGGAGACTGTCTGCCAGCAAATTACATGTCTACTCTCCCAGAAAAAGTCTACCTCGACCTCAGGCAGAACAATTTAGAAGACTTGGGAAATATTTGGAAACAATGGGATTACCCAAGGAGGGAAGCTTTCCAAAAGAAATATGGGCACCTAGCACTCCTCTTGCCAGTGGTCATTGATAGCCAGCTCCTCAAAGCCATGACACAGTTCTGGGACCCTTCTTATAGGTGCTTTGTATTTAATGAAGTGGACATGGTACCAACAATAGAGGAGTACTCTGCATTGCTTTGTTTTAATATCTCAAAGACGGATCAAGATAAAGTTTACTGGAAAAACAAGAAGACCGGCTACCGTAAAAAGCTTTCCATGATGATGGGATTAGAGGTACAAGTCATTGATGCTCAAATTAGAACTAAAGGTGAAAATACTTGTTTTCCTTGGACTTTCTTACGAGATTTCATCTGCAAGCATCTTGATGATGACCAGGGTTTGAGATTGTTTGCCTTAGCCCTCTATGGTATGGTGGTATTCCCGAAGGTCATAGGTAACATTGATGTCGCTATAGTAGACTTCTTTGAGCAAGTCGAACATAATGTCAATCCTACCCCAGCAATCTTAGCTGAAACTATCAGATCCTTAAGTTTTTGTCGACGAAAAGGAGAAGGACGCTTCATTGGATGTGCACAACTATTAACTATTTGGGCAAAAAGTCATTTTGAATGCAACGGGGGCAAGTTCTGCAAGCCGTTCATGTCTTTTCGGGCCCCTATTAAGGAGTTTTGCAAGAATAGTTGGCCTCAGCAAAAAACTAGAGACGAGTGGGTACCATTCTTCCGAAGCCTCACTAGTAGTGGGTTAATATGGAGAGCTCTTTGGATGCCATTTGATTCAGTGTTATATAGTTGTGGAGATGAATTCTGGATACTTCTCTTAGGCTTATGGGGAGCAGTTAGCTACTCTCCTGTCATGGTGAGGCGTCAGTTTGGATATAAGCAGTTTGTCCCAGCAACCTTCGGCCTTAATAAAATAGAGTTCTCATACACAGAGGCCGATGCATCAATGAAGATTGCAAAAGCTATTCAAGCATGGAAGTATACCAATAGGTTGGATGGAGGGAGACGTACTGATATTTCATCCCCAGAATACTTTGTGTGGCATGCAAGGCGAGGAAAGGATGTGGTCATTCCTCAAGTGAGCATACCCACTTGTCCCGTGAAACCGGTGTTTCAAGATCCAGTAATAGAGATAGAAAGGGCAAAGCGAAAACTTCAAGAAGAGAAAAACAAGCTGGAATGTGAAAACAAAAGACTCAAGCAGGAGATGCAAAGTAATTCAGAGCATTGGAGCAAGAGGATCAAAGAAGAGCGCAATGAATGGAGGACATTATTAAAGGATATGAATAGTACAATCTCATCCACCACTGCTGAATTGGGTCGTATACAAAGGGAAAATGAACAACTCCAAGCAAAGAGTCAAAACAATCTTGAGTACAAGCAACTTGAAAGTGAAAGGGCCCATATGCAAGCACAAATGCAAACGATGGGAAAAACGCTATCAAAATCTCAAAGCCATGTCATAGCACTCCAAGAAGAAGTTGACGACCTGCGAGTCTTGGCTGATGAACGCGAGGAATGGATAAGTGCTCATTTTTTGCAACAACAGCATCTGAAGCATTTATTCGAGCAAATTAGCATGGCTGCCAGGAAAGCTGAGGAAATGGAGGAAAGGGTGCGAGAGCTAAAGCCAGGAGTGAGTCCAATTACTGAGCATGGTCATCGTTTGTCAGAATTCCTAGATGAAGCACAAGACCATTATCTGCAGGTTATGAACTTCTTGAAGAAACCAAGGGCTTAGAGATTAGACTTTTCATGGATGTAGTTCGGACTTTTGTTGTAAAATAACTTCTAGAAGTCCAATAAAAGAACCTTTTGTTAGTTATGTGGCAAATACTTCCCCATTTCATTCATTCATACATTCTTTATAAAAACATTAGCATGCATAAATGACTTTGTTTAAAAATAAAATAAACATGCCCTAATTCCAGAAGTTTTGGGTAAACATTGTGTAAAGATAGCTCAACCAGCAAGGATTGCTAATCATCCATACAACACTCGTCTACAATCAAGGAATATGGAAAACGAACAACAAATGAGGATAGATAGAATGGAGAAAGCACAAGAGGAAATGAAGGGGAAAATAGTTGAGATGCAAGAAGATATGAGGAAACAAATGGTTGAAATGATGGAATTAATGAGAGGGATGACCAAAGGCAAAAATGTGGAGGAAACTTCTACAGCTAGAGAAGATGTGCATAATCAAGGAAATGGGCAAGAGGAGCCATTGTACCCTCCAGGATTTACCCCAACACATGTTCAATCTGGCCAAGAAGGCTACCAACGAGTGATGTCGCCCCAGAGTGGTCGACCTTATGCTTTTAGTGGGGTAAACCCACCAATAGACCAATCTAATCAAGGGCAACTGGGATCAGGCCCTGGAGGCAATCCTACAGATGGTCGACCTTATGCTTTTAGTGGGGTAAACCCACCAATGGGCCAATCTAATCAAGGGCAACTAGGATCAGGCCCTGGAGGCAATCCTGCAGATCCTATTTTTGTTCCAAATCTTGATGACCCTAGTGAACAAGAAAAATTGAGAAAGGCAATCTCCGAAGTTGGTTCTGGAGTGGGGATAGAACATAAATATGACCTCCTAGAAGAAAGGCTTAGAGCAGTAGAAGGAAAGGACACATTTGGTAGAATTGATGCAGGAGAACTCAGCCTAGTGTCTGACCTAGTGTTCCCCCCAAAATTTAAGACTCCTGACTTTGAAAAGTATGGTGGAACAACATGTCCATTAGCCCATATCACAATGTTCGTTCGGAAGATGGCAGGGTATACTCACAATGATAAGTTGTTGATCCACAGTTTTCAGGACAGCCTTACTGGATCCGCTGCAAGGTGGTATGTCCAGTTAGACGGGAACCATATACATTCATGGAAAGATCTCGCTATGGCATTTATGGCTCAGTATCAGCATGTGGTGGATACAGCTCCCGATAGGATGACACTCCAAAATATGGAAAAGAAAGCCAATGAACCTTTCAAAGAATACGCCCGGCGATGGAGAGATGTAGCTTCTCAAGTGCAACCACCTATTACTGAAAAGGAGACAACTATGTTGTTTATTAGTACCCTCCGGGAACCCTATTATGGTAAGTTGATTGGAAGTGCCACAAAAAGTTTTGCTGACATGGTAATCTCTGGGGAAATGATTGAAAATGCCATAAAGAATGGTAAGATAGAGGTACCCGATAGCGGAGGGTCCAAGAAGGGTGCAACATTCAAGAGAAAGGAAGGGGACGTCCATACTATGACCGTTGGAGGCCAACCGCCCAGAAACCCCACCCCCTATTCTCCTTACCCGACTTATCCACCTTATTACCCACCTGCAAACAATGTCACAGCAGGCCCATACCCATACCAATCAATTTCAAGACCAACATATACCCCCAATTATCGGCCAAGAGCTCCCAATTCACCATTCACATCCACATTAGCTCAACGACCTCCACCTGCCAACCAGTTAGATGACAATCAGAGAAGGCAAAAATCCAGTCGAGATAGGCAACATTTTGATCCAATCCCTATGACATACACAGACTTTTGCCTCAATTAATCGAAAACCACTTCCTTGCACCAGTCTATATAGAACCTCTCAAACCTCCTTACCCTACATGGTATGATTCAAATGCCCACTGTGATTATCACTACGGGATTCCAGGTCATTCAACAGAAAATTGCATTGTTTTGAAACACAAAGTTCAAACTCTTATTAAGGCAGGAATATTGAATTTTGGGAAGAAGGGAGAACCAAGTGTAAGCAAAAACCCACTCCCCGATCATGAGGAGGGTAAAGTAAATGCCATAGTCAAAGAAAAGGATCGTTTGGTCAAGAAAAGCGTTTATGAGGTTAAAACGCCAATGAAGGTGGTGTTCGATGCAATGATCAAGGCAAAACTAATCCAGGTAGATAATAAAAAGATGCCTAAACAGGGAAAGTTTTGTGAGTTCCATAAGAATGTGGGGCATGAAATCCAGAATTGTCAAGAGTTTCGCCAAAAGGTGCAAGGCTTGATGGATGAGGGTATTGCAGAATTTTACGAAGAAGTGGAAATAGAATCAGTCAATGTCATCGGAAAAGAAACAGGTCCCGTTCGGTGGAAACCATTGACTATCTATTATGAGGATAAGAATAGGCCTATAATTGATTCCAAGCCTAAATTTCAACTGCCAAAGATAACCATTGAGGTTCCAAGTCCTTTTCCATACAAGGATAGTCAGGCAGTCCCATGGAACTACAATTGCAATATCGCTACTCAAGGGTCAGTCAGTATCCCTTTGGCCACCACAACAAATGCAGGCAGTGGACATAACAGGCACAGGAGGAATCACCCGAAGTGGGAGATGTTACACGCCTGAAATGTTGAAGAAAATTCAAAAAGGAAAGGCTAAAGAGGGAGAAGACAAAGAAAGTAATAGAGAAATCCCTTTTGAGGGTGAAGAAAAAGAATTCAGGGAGCAACGAAGCAAACCGGTGTTTGAAAAAGAAGCTTCAGAGTTCTTGAAATTCATCAAGCACAGTGAGTTCAATATAGTAGATCAGTTGAATCGTACGCCAGCGCATCACTCTGCTTTCTCTATTACTGAATTCAGAACCCCACCGAGAAGCTCTTCTACGAGTACTCAATCAAGCATATGTACCTCATGATGTGTCAGTAGAAAAGATAGATAGACTTGTTGGAAATATCGTGGCAGACAATTTTATATCCTTTAGTGATGATGAGATTCTGCCTGATGGAAGAGGCAGTTACAAAGCCTTGCATATTACTACCACTTGCAAAGACTACATCTTGCCTAGAGTCCTAATCGACAATGGCTCAGCTCTAAATGTTATGCCTCTAGGAACTCTGTCCAAATTGCCTGTGGATGAGTCGCACATGAGGAAAAGTCATATGGTAGTAAAAGCATTCAATGGTACACGTCGAGGAGTAACAGGGACCATAGAAATTTCAATTCAAATTGGCCCTAGTGTCTACAATGTGGAATTTCAAGTCATGGACATTAACCCTGCATATAATTGCCTTCTTGGGCGTCCATGGATACATTCAGCTGGAGCAGTCCCCTCGACTTTACACCAAATAGTCAAATTTATAATAGATGGAAAAGTGGTAGGTGTAGTTGGAGAAGAAGATATGATTGCTACAGTTTCCTCCACTGCTCCATATATTGAGGTGAATGAGAATGCACCAGAATGTTCTTTCAGGTCCTTGGAATTTGTAAATGCTACATACATAGGAGAAGGATCTAAGATACCAATGCCATAGTTGTCCAACGCCACAATGTCGGGAATTCAACAGATTGTTGGGAAAGGGTGTTATGCTGGAGCAGGATTAGGAAAGAACTTACAAGGGATAAAACGAGCTCTGACAGCAAAGGTGAAGGATGATAGATTTGGTCTTGGCTACAAGCCAACTGGGCTAGAGAGGAGAAAGTTTTTAGAAAAGAAAAGGGAAAGAAGAATGGCTAGATTTAAAGGGGTCGATGAGGAAAATGAGCCGATGGTGTTTCCTCCTCTAGAGGATGTCTTTCATTCTGTGGGATACATTTATCCAGACCTAGTAAAGGCTAACAAGGATGAGCTTGTTAAGGAATTCGAGAATTTGTCTATCCAGATGATAAACACAGATAAAGAAGAGGGCCCAAGAAGTTCGGAAGTGCGCCCTTGCCCGCCAGGCTTTCAGCTGAGGAATTGGCATTACATCGATCTTCCTGTTATCACTAAATCTCTGCCAAAGTAATTCAATAAGTAAAGCCTGATCACCCCTGCCCAAGGGTATCAAGGTCTCTTATGTAGGGCTATTTCTATTTCAACAAAATCTGGCCTTTTGTCATACCTTTTTCCATGTGAATTCTTTCATTTGCATCTTTTCTGCACATGCATATTCGAGTCCATCTACATTTTGCCAACTTTTGCCCCATATGCAGGTACCCAAATAATGAATATGAAGGCCATTGTGATGATATTCCGAAACCTGATTTTGAAAGAACTGTTTGTGCTGGTGAATTTAATGAAGAAGAGGGTATTGATGATGATACATTGCCTCATGAACTTACAAGACTGGTGGAACAAGAAGAAAAACAAATTGTACCCCATCAAGAACCCATTAAGACCTTAAATTTGGGGAGTGACGAAGTAAGAAAAGAGGTTAAAATCGGCACATTTCTATCATCGTCCATAAGGAAAGAGCTGATAAGATTACTCTATGAGTATGCCGATGTGTTCGCATGGTCGTATCAGGACATGCCGGGTTTGAATTCTGATATTGTGGTTCATAAGCTACCAGTAAGACCAGAATGCAAGCCAATTCAGCAAAAGTTGAGGAGAATGAAGCCTGAAATGTTGCTAAAAATCAAAGAAGAAGTCAAGAAGCAGTTTGATGCGGGATTCTTAGAGGTGGCAAAATATCCTGAATGGGTAGCAAACATTGTTCCAGTTCCTAAAAAAGATGGAAAGGTGCGAATGTGTGTGGATTATCGTGATCTAAATAGGGCCAGTCCAAAAGACAATTTTCCCCTGCCACATATTGATACCCTAGTCGACAACACAGCGGGACATTCTTTATTTTCTTTTATGGATGGTTTCTCGGGTTATAATCAAATCAAAATGGCACCTGAAGATATGGAAAAGACCACTTTTGTGACTATGTGGGGAACATTTTGTTACAAGGTCATGCCATTTGGGTTGAAAAATGCCGGTGCAACTTACCAGAGAGCTATGGTAACCTTGTTTCATGACATGATGCATAAGGAGATAGAAGTCTATGTTGATGATATGATCTCAAAGTCCCAAAAAGAAGATAATCATGTTGCCAACCTTAAAAAGTTATTTGAAAGGTTGAGAAAATTCCAACTTAAGCTCAACCCGGCCAAATGTACTTTCGGAGTGACATCAGGAAAGCTATTGGGATTTGTAGTCAGTGAGCGAGGTATAGAAGTGGATCCTGATAAGATACATGCCATCCAGAATTTATCACCACCTCGTACCCAAAAGGAAGTAAGAGGATTCTTAGGAAGATTGAATTACATCGCACGTTTCATCTCCCAATTCACTGCTAAGTGTGATCCAATCTTTAAACTCCTCCAAAAACGGGACCCAGGAGAATGGAATGACGAATGCCAAATAGCATTTGATAAGGTTAAAGAGTACCTTTCGAATCCTCTTGTGTTGGTGCCACCTGTGCCAGGGAGACCCCTCATCTTGTATGTAACAGTGTATGAAAATTCCATGGGATGTGTGCTGGGGCAACATGATGAAACTGGGAGAAAAGAGCGGGCTATCTATTATTTGAGCAAGAAGTTCACTGACTATGAAGCCAGATATTCTTCGTTGGAGAAGATGTGTTGCGCTATGGCTTGGATAGCTCGTAGACTAAGACAGTACATGCTTTATCATACCACATGGCTAATTTCAAAATTGGACCCTATTAAGAATATCTTCGAGAAACCTTCATTATCCGGGAAGATAACAAGGTGGCAAGTGTTGCTTTTCGAGTATGACATTGTCTATATGACTCAAAAGGCCATTAAAGGTAGTACGATTGCTGATTTCCTCGCAAATCAAGCTGAAGAAAAGTATGAACCAATGGATTTTGATTTCCCTGATGAGGATTTAATGGCCATATCACAAATAAATTTTAAAGGTTCCGCAGAAGAACTTGTTTGGAGAATGTACTTTGATGGGGCATCTAATGCTTTCAGGCACGGTGTTGGGGCAGTTTTAGTATCCCCTGAAGGAGATTGTTGTCCATTCACTGCAAAATTGGATTTTGACTGCACTAATAATATGGCAGAATATGAGGCTTGTATCATGGGGCTCCGAGCTGCAATCGACAAAGGTGTTAAAGTACTGGAAGTATATGGAGATTCAGCCTTAGTAATTTATCAATTGCGAGGTGAATGGGAAACAAGAGACTCAAAATTGGTCCAGTATTGTGAGTTTGTGACCGATCTAGTTAAACATTTCAAGAAAATTTGTTGTAAGCATTTGCCTCGAGAAGAAAACCAAATGGCTGATGCATTGGCTACTTTGGCTGCGATGTTCAAAGTAAATTCAGGTGCTAAAATTTGTCCCATCAAGATGAGCATACATGGATCACCAGCACATTGCTCAAATGTAGAAGAAGAGATAGATGGAAAACCATGGTATCATGACATATTGCAATACATAAAGCAACACCAGTATCCAGAAGGGGCATCAGAAAATGACAAAAGGACTTTGAGAAGAATGGCCATGGAATTCTTCTTGGATGGTGAAATTTTGTACAAAAAGGGGAAAGATCAAGTATTGCTAAGGTGTGTGGATGCCATAGAGGCCAAAAGAATACTCAAAGAAATTCACGAAGGGGTTTGTAGATCTCATGCAAATGGTCACATGATGGCTCGACAAATTATGAGGGCCGGATATTATTGGATGACAATGGAAAGGGATTGCATCAACTTTGCTCGAAGTTGTCATAAATGTCAAATATATGCTAGTAAGATAAATGCCCCTCCCAAATCCTTATAGGTCATGACAACTCCTTGGCCATTTTCTACATGGGGAATGGATGTGATTGGACCAATTACCCCTAAAGCTTCAAATGGACACCGCTTCATTTTGGTAATGATTGATTACTTCACGAAATGGGTGGAAGCATCATCTTATGTTAGTGTGACAAAGTCTGTAGTGTGCAAGTTTTTCAAGAAAGAGATAATTTGCCGGTATGGGCTACCAGAAAGGATCATTTCAGACAATGCTCTGAACTTCAACAATAAGTTGATTGAGGAAGCATGTGCCCAATTTCATATTAAGCATCACAATTCGGCGCCTTATCGTCCAAAAATGAATGGAGCTGTCGAAGCTGCAAATAAAAATCTCAAGAACATTCAGAAGATGACAGATACATACAAAGATTGGCATGAGAAGTTGCCTTTTGCTCTGCACGCTTACCGTACATCGGTTCGCACATCCACGGGAGCCACCCCGTTTTCATTAGTATATGGGATGGAGGCAGTTTTGCCTATTGAAGTGGAAATTCCTTCTTTGCGTGTCCTTATGGAAGTTAAATTGGACGAAGCTGAATGGGTCCGAGCCCGGTATGAGCAATTGAACCTAATTGAGGGAAAAAGACTCAAAGCGCTATGTCATGGGCAGTTGTATCAGAAGAGAATGATCCGAGCACATGACAAGAAGGTTCGTCCTAGAAATTTTCGAGAAGGGGATTTGGTTTTGAAAAAGATTCTACCCAATATTCCTGACTCGAGGGGCAAATGGACTCCAAATTGGGAAGGCCCTTTTGTAGTAAGAAAAGCATTCTCAGGAGGGGCATTGATTTTGGCAGAAATGGACGGAAGAGACCTTCCTAATCCAATACATGCTGATGCAGTAAAGAAGTATTATGCATAAAAAAAACAAAAAACAAAAACAAAAACAAAAAAAGAAAAGAAAAGAAAAATATAAGGAGGGGTTCAAGGCGAAAACCCAAAAGGGCGATTTGAACCCAAATGGGAGCGTTTGAGTTGAAAACCCGAAAAGGGCGACTTAGACAGAAAGCAATGGTGCATGAGGTTGGTAGCCAAATATCTTACATGCTCATAAGCAAAGAGGGGCAGAGTTCGGTCTGAGGTATTCTCCGAAGCTTAAAGCCATCGGTTAGACAGTGGGGTCAAAAGAAGGTTTTTGGATTAATTCATAATGATCAGAATAATTATTGTAAGGGCATCCTCATGTGGAACTTTGATCAACCATTTCATTGTATCTGTGTAAATTGCCTTCCATTTGAATAAGAACCCATTTCTCTTTTGTTGTCTTAACTTAACACTCATTTTTTGTCTCTTACCCATCTTTTGAAAGATATTCACAATTGCAGTATGTCTCATAGGCCACTTACTTTTCGAATTACTTAAAAGAGATTTAACAATAACAAGAGTGAGATGTAAAGGAGGAAAAATATGATGGTACCAGCTGAATGATGATTAAAGGAAGTTTGAGATTAAGTGATGAGACCTAGCTGGCATAACACAGGATTAAGAATGAATGAATGCAAAGGTTGAAGGTCATCTTGGGAGAATGATGAAAAGAAAAGGAAAAGAAGGAAAAAGGGCATAAGATTGTGAAACTCGGAATTAAAATTTATCTCATAATAGGTGTTGCATCCCTTTAAGAAGCATACACATTTTATATACACATCCCCAAAAATTGTGCAATACATCTCATTAATCATTTGTGACATCATCCCTATGAGAATATTTGCATCACGATAATGCAATAGTACATGTGAAAAAAACCCCTTGGGTAGGATTTGGGTATATAACTAGCCAGACATAGAGTTACCTTTAGAGAGGAAAAGGCTAAACTATGATCAATCAAGAACCTTCTACGAATATCCTTTATTTTTCAAAAGTCATGAGCCTCTTGAAAGAGAGGAGCCCAGTTTATTTTTCAAAGTCGTGAGCCTCTGGAAAGAAAGGAGCCCAGTTTATTTTTCAAAAGTCGCGAGCCTCTCGAAAGAGAGGAGCCCAGTTTATTTTTCAGAAGTCGTGAGCCTCTCGAAAGAGAGGAGCCCAATTTATTTTTCAAAAGTCGTGAGCCTCTCGAAAGAGAGGAGCCCAGTTTATTTTTCCAAAGTCGTGAGCCTCTTGAAAGAGAGGAGCCCATTTTATTTTTCAAAAGTCGTGAGCCTTTTAAAAAGAGGAGCCCAGTTTATTTTTTTAAAAGTCACTCATCTCTTGAGAAAGGAGCCAGATTAAAGTGAAGAGCTTTTGGTAAGAAGAAGATTGTTAAAGAAAAAAGAAGTAGACCACGAGCCGTACAAAATTGTTGTCTATTGTCTTTGCCCTATTCCTGATTCTCAGCAATGCACAAAGAGGGGCAACTGTAGACACTTAATTTTGTCCGGAATTTTAAATCTATTTAATCATATATTTGAATTTGTTAAAAAATAAAATAAAAAAAGGGAAAAGAAAATCGGTATTAAAAAAAATAATAACATAAAATAATAAATAATAATAATAAATAAATAAATAAATACAGAAAAAATTAATAATAAATAATTAAAAAAAGTATTAAAAAAATAATAATAATAGAGTTCGCCGAGTAGTGTTCGCCAGCCTTGAGGTCACCAGTTCGCCGATGGGTGTTCGCCTGCCTTGAGGTCGCCGGATCCCTGCTGTCTCACCAACTTCACTGACACCGACTGTGTAAAGTGATCATAATCTCTTGGAGATTTGATCCGCTTTTGTTGACTAAGGAATACATAAAAAGCTGCTCGAGGAAAAGAAAAAAAAGAAAGAAAGAACAATGTCAACAACACCGGCGTGAAGGCTGTCAGACAGCCACCCTAAGCTTAGCTCTGCTATCCTCGCCGACCTCTAGACAAACCTCATTTGGAGTGAAAGTCTTCTGAAAATTAATTTGCTCCTTTTTTATTGACTAAAAGTTGCCCGGAAAAGATGAAGAAGAAAGGAAGATCGGTTCCAAGATCCTCTACAACTCTACATCCACATGGAAAAACCAAGAATGTCAAGCAAGCATTTAAGAATGCTCAGAAAAAAAACCAGCGGAACAATGGATTATAGTCCCTAGTTTCAAAGATTTTGTTTGATTTTTCTTGACTAAAAATGCTTGTAAATAGTCTAAAGGAGATCAGAGAAAAAGGAGAGAAAAACGGGGAAGAACACATAAAAACAAAAAGACAGAGAGAAAAACGGAGAGACAAGGAAGAACAGAGAAAAACGGAGAGGCAGAGAGAAAAGAAAGAAAGATATATAGAGACAGAAAATATTGAAAGAGAGACAGAGAGAAAGAGAGAATTTAACTACCTTCAATAACAAAAATCTCAATATCAGTTCTGGTGCGATTGGGACGGTGATTGGAGCAGTGAAGAGGATGTGAAGACGACGGTGAGCAGTATCCACATTTGTTACTGGGAAGAAGAAAGTGTAGTGGCGAGAGGCGAATGCAGTTGGACTAGTGGTGACTAATCCAGAAAATTGAAAGGCGAGCTTAACAAAACTTCAACGAGCCAAACATTGTAAGTGTACTCTGCCTTCCTTATTTAAGAAATTTTAAATAAATCCTATGTTTAGCTAAACCTACCTCACCCAAATAATTACGAAACACTATTAAATCTTCTTCGTCGGGCGAACTCTTAACGATAGTTTAGTTGAATGGGCGAGCTCGCTACTTGCCAGTTCACTTGCATGGATGATTTATAATGGGCGGGCGATCTCTCTACACTCTAGTTCACGGGCGACCTATTAGGAAGAGTGTTGGTTCAAGCCGTCCAGTAGGTTAAAAATAAGTCTTTAATAAAAATAAAAATTTTGAATAAAATTAATAATTTCAATTCTTTACATTCGATCAAAGTGTTGAAGGATGTAGAGAAAATTTTCGCAAAAACTAACCTTTTGGGGGCGAGCTGTTAAGTTATAAAAATTTGATTTTTTTAAAACCGATTTGTTCGGGCGAGCTCTTTTGTGTAAAGTTGTGTTTGGCGAGCTATAAGAGGGTGAGCTCTTGACAACAAGTTGATGCGTGTCGAGTGGCCACATCTTGTGCCTGGCAATCCGTTCTGGGCGACTTAAGGGATAAAAAAATATATATAATAAATCTGTGAACAAAAAGTAGTTTTTGGCGAGCTACAAGAGGACAAGCTTTTGCCAGCAAATGCCTGGCGAATTAGTAAAAGGCGATATCTCGTGCATGGCGAGCTGTTCGGGCGGGCGAGTAGATTAAAAATAAATCTTTAGGAAAAAGGTAAATGCCTGGCAAATTAGTAAAAGGCGATATCTCGTACATGGCGAGTGTTCGGCGGGCGAGTAGATTAAAAATAAATCTTTAGGAAAAAGGTAATAAAAAATAATAATAATTTCCAAATAGAGTTCTCACGAGCAAGTTGATTTGTGCATGGCGAGCTGTTAAGTGGCGAGCTCTAGTATAAAAGTTATTTGTGCGAGACGAACTGTTTCAGGTGAGCTAGTAAATTGAAAATAAATCTATGATTATAAATAAAAATATTCAAATTTCACCAAAGTGTTGGAAAAATTTGAAATAGAAATTAATAATTCCAATTCTCTACATTCGATCAAAGTGTTGAAGGATGTAGGAATTTGTCTAATTCAAGAATAAATTATTATAATAATGAATGATCTTTTAATAAAAATGTATATTTTTATAATAGTAGTAAATGAAAACCTAACCGATGATGAAATTTCAGAATTTCGCGGTGTGTGATATTTAGAAAATTCTTAAGTGAAAAGATATTTCTTCTAAATTTGACCAAAGTGTTGGAAAATTTAGGGAAAATAATTTCAATATTAAAGATTTTCGTTATAATTTCAATAAATTTTACAAGAGAATTAAAAATATGAAACCGACGACGGAGCCTCTTCACAAGGATGAGTGTGTCCTGTGAATACTCTTGAGGTAACAAATTTTCCTTGGGAATTCGATCAAAGTGTTGGAGAATATCCTAAGGAAAATAATAAAAAGAAAATTTAATTAAGAATAAAAGACCATTTAAATCAAGATTGCTAAAAATAAAACATGATTAATTGGTACCGTCCATTGGACGGGCGTTGTGGGGGTGCTAATACCTTCCTCACACGTAACCGTACTCCCGAACCCAAATTTTGGAACATAGATCAATGCACTTATCCTTAGTTTTAAATAGGTGACCAATCACACCTAGGTTAAAATTGATTGGTGGCGACTCCATGGCCTTACGTCTAGCGATTAGAACCCCAGACAAAAATCGTTACGACATCCGTATCTCACTCAACGATGGATTTGTTGTGAGAATTAAGTTATGTTTAGACTGGAGACCATAACCTATTTATACTTGAAGTATATTTTATTTTATTTTGGCCCATCATGAAAATAAAATAAAATATTGTGTCTCTACACATTGCAAAACCCATACTAATTGAGATGTCCTAAAGTCCAATAACGTAAACTTTATTTGATCACTTTTAAGTGGACTAAATAGATAGCCTGTAATGTACAATTAATTGATATATGTAGGCTCACTAAATAATTTCCCAACACTCACCCTTTTCTCCGCTTATTACCCAAAGAGGAAGAATTGTTCAAACCAAGAAATGTGGAGCCTCTCCCTCTTCTTTGGTTTCTCTTTTCTTTTTTTTTTTTAGTTGTTTATGGAGAAATTTGTGGACTTAGCAAAAAAAACTCGTTCCAGAATTGCCATAAATGCTAGCTAGAATTAGTTTTTAGCTGCTACAACGTGTCTAAAGTCTGAACACGCGTATGATATGATAGAACAGATGTATATTATCAAAAAGTTAGAAATGTGGTAATGAAAAAAAAAAGAAGATAGAAATGTGGTATACTTTAGTTGAGCACATTATATATATATATATATAATATATATATATATATATATATATAATGACTCCCATGATAACAGAAATGAATATATTTTTCGAAAACAATAAATCAAAAAATTATTGTTTCTAATAATTGTAAAATTTTATTTTTGTTTTACGAAAATAAAGATACATTATCAAACATATTTTATGTTATTTTTTAAAAAAATTAAAAACAAAAATAAAAAACAATAAACAAAAATAATACCGAAGCATCCTTTAATTTTACCTTTATTTGTTTTAATTTTGAAATTTAAATATTAGAAATATTCTTTAGGTCTCATCCATTATATTGATCGAATTCTCAAAAATATCTCATCACCTAAAAAATAGTCAAATAATCTTATCTGACTTTCTTAGAAAAGACTCCCATGTTAGATTCATTGAATGTTTTATAAAATTTTTTAAATTTTGAATCTTTCTATTTCTATCTACATAACTTTCTACTTTCTTGTTTTTATTTGTTTTATTTTTCTGAATTTTATTTCCTATGTTTATTCTCATTTTATATTTATTTTTTATTTAATTATTTGAAAATAAACATCAATTATTTCTTATTGAAATTGTTCTTCTAAATCCTCCACTATCCTAGTAAGATTCAAAAGAAAGTTTCTCAACTAAAAATTTATTAAATGTTATATATTCCATCATTTGAATAATTCAATTTACTTTCATAATATTTTATTTATTATTTTAAAAGTTTTTCATTCGCAAATGATTTTAATTTTACAATTTAATACCCAAACCTAATTTGGATTTTCTAATCTATTTTTTTGTGTTTGTCTTTTTCTATATCCTATTTTCTAAAAGCAGGTTCGGGCACCCCTAATCATCAGGTTGAACCAGCATCAAACCGAAAAATCTTTGTCAGAGGAGAGCAAAATAGAAACCCAACCCATGACTATTCCAAACCCCTAAAGCCGGCCATCTGAAATCTTTGTAAAAGTAATAAGACAAAAAAACCATGCGGACAAACAAATGATGAGTGTGTAACCAAAAAAAAAAATTAATGATGGGTGACAGGACTGCATCAAAGTCCTCCCCATCAATCACTACAGGAAACACAAACGGAAGTCGAAAAAGATTGATAAGGTTTCGTGAAAACAATTCGAAACGGAGGTTTTTTTTGTTTAAATTTTCACTAAATTAAATACGATTAGATCACTGTCAGTTATGTGGTTTGAGTGATAATTAATTTTTTATTTAATATGATATGAGAATATTTCGTGATTGAAAAAAAAAATATGAAAACACGCGCTAAACCGCTGAACAAACCTCAGCCAAAACACAAGCAAAATAACGCATGTGAAGCAGGTAAGAGTTCTATCACGAAAACGGACACAAAGCTGTACCAATTTTTAAAGAATTCAGTATAAAACCAAAAAAAAAAAAAAAACCAACGTAAACAAAACAGGGATTCAATCAAAACACCATAAAACCCTTTCCATGAACTAAAGGGATGAAAAAAATGATAGAATTCAGTAAATAAAAACTAAAGCAACGACATGGATTGGCTGGGAGGCTTCGCATTTTTCCAAAATTTATCTTACTGATGGTATTTCATTTCTCTGCTCATGTTTTCTAAGTTCAAACTAATTATTCTTGAGACCTTCAGAGGAATCCGGTGAAAGTTCAAGTCAAGCAAAAGTAAACCAATGAATGGATAATTCAACAAAATTTTTTAGGTTTTTTTTTTTTTATAGGTTGAGGAATATATGATGACAAATTGAAGCTCTTGAATTAGAAACACAGATCTTTGGAATTTGTTTTTATTAAACTAATATTACCTTACGTCTTGAATATGCTGTTATTCTTTTTGATAAAGAGAATATTAGCCATAGTTTGAACAACATAACATACCTCTAAATCTTGAGTTGTAATCAAACTAAGTTAAGTAAATATAGTGAGATATTTAAGCTCGAGTTTGAACTCAATTAAAATTTGATTTGAACTTAATCAAGTTTTATTTTGTTAATCTGAATTCATTCATTATAAAAACAAAACTACTTGAAATCATTCAATTAGGTTTGTTTATCAAGTAAAAAAAATAAGCATGATTCTCATTCTTGATTTCAAACTCTATTATTTGTACTCGAGTTTAAATTCAAATTGAGTTACTTTATAATGTTTTTATAAATATTAAGTGTAAAATAATAAAATAATAATTAAAATAATAAAATATATTTTAAAATAAAAAAGTTCGATTAAGATCGTGAGTTATTCGTAACTCGAAACATTAAAATACTGAACTCGACTTATTCAATAACTCAAATTATTTAAACTCGACTTAATAATAATGAATTTAGGTATGCTTTTGTGTTACTTTTTTTGATAATTGAACACGAAATCCTGTATATATTTATCTTTACGATTTTCTTACAATAATATCAAGAGCATATTCATATTTAATCATTAAGAATTAAAATTTTTTTGAAACCTTAAGATTTTTATTTTTTACTTGTGGAGTTAAAAAATTTTACTGATAGTTTATAAAATAATTATTTTTTTAATAATATAATGTACCCTAAAATAATCACAAAAAGGCATTTGCTAGTGCTACTATACATATTTTACTTTAATGATTAAGTTTATTTTTCGCTGAATACTTTATTGATTAAGTTACACAATATGAAAATTCATTTATTTATTTTCATAAAAATTTTCATAATTGACAAAAACTACATTCAATTTCAAATCCTTACCCATGGTTGATGGCTTGATATCTTCTTTCACTTCTCTCGTACTAACTGAACACTACATTTTTTAAAAAAATAAATAAATACATAAATGAAGCAGTATCTTTTTTCTTTGCTATAAAATTTAATCCCTTCGATTATTTTCACGTGAGGATAGATTTCAAATACACAACACCATTAATCTTGACCATAGAAGTAATGGCTATCATCGTTTTGGAAGACTATGAGTAAAAAAAACACCCAATCACTGGCAAACGATAGTGACTTTTGCTTCTCCCAAAATAATAATAATAACAATAATAAACTTTTGATGCACCAAATGATAAGACTTTGTTCTGTTCAGTATCCAAAGATTTACAGTATAAGTTATTTTGCTTTTTTTTTGTGGTGCATAAATTATTTTGACCTTAAACGTAATTTCAAAGTACACATCAACATTTTCACCAAAAAAGTACACATCACCATTAATCTTGACCTTGCTAGTAATGGCTATCATCTTTTTGGAAGACTCTTTGAGTAAAAAAAAACACCGAATCACTGGCAAACGATGTGACGATAGTGACTTTTGCGTCTCCCAAAATAATAATAATAATAATAAACTTTTGATGCATCAAATGATAAGATTTTGTTCTGTTCAGTATCCAAAGATTTACGTATAAGTTATTTTGGCTTTTTTTTTTTTTGTGGTGCATAAATTTTTTTGGCTCTTTGACCATGACAAAGAGCAACCTAAAAAAAAAATGAAAGGACATTGAGAGAGTCAAGTAAAGAGACGGTAAAAATTGACTCGATTCAAAAAATTCGACTAATTAATTGAAATCTAAATTTCATCGATTCGATTTAATTAAAAAGTCAATAATTCAAATCTAACGCGATCCGAATATGAATTGATCTGAAACTAAATTTCTTCGAATTTATATTGATCCAAATCAGATCGGATTCGAACTCGAATTGATCCGAATCTAAATTGATCCGAATTTAGATTAAATCGAACCCAAATTGACCTAAATTCAAATTAATTTGAATCTAAATTTACCCAAACTTGAAAAGATTCAAATTTAAATTTAATATTATCAATAAATATTTAAATGTTAAAATTAATTATCAAAGTATTTTAATATAGTAAAAATATAATTTTTTTCAATAATATGAGTGTTATATATATTTTTAATCTAGTTAAACTTAAATATTCACTTTTATATTGCATTCATTTGAACCTAATGTATAATTATTTAATGGCTAATCTATAATAGAGTACAGAAGCTATATCATCTACATTTAATGTCTCTAATTATTTTATAAAAAATCAAGATAAATTAAAGAGATATATAGTATTGTTTTATGATATTTAGTATGAATTATTAAATCACTTTGATTCATAAAATTATTAATTATTATAGATAATAAAAATAAAATGAAAAAATTTAATTAATTTATGAATATTGGTAAATATATTAGAAAGAAAACTACCATATAGATTATTAAATATTTTGTTATTTCAATCATAACTGTACTATAGGTCATGTAAGAAGAAAATTTTATTTTCATGAGTTTTGTAATTCTTAGAAATATGGTTTTCAATTGATTTTCATATCAAATAAATCACATCGAGATGACCAAGGCTTAACATAATAAACATGTCCAATCGACCTGAATCCAAATCTGACCAACCCAAATTGACTAAAAAAGTTAAATACCCAAACCTGATCTAATCTGAACTCGAATTAATCCGAACCTAAATTGATACAAATTTAAATTGATCCAAATCCGATCTTATTCGAATCCGAAATGATCCAAACCCGAAATAGACTGATTTTTTCTTGACCTAAACCCGACCTTATCCAAACCCAAAATAATCCGATTTTTCTTAACTCAAAATAATCTAATCTAAAATAACATAAATTAAACTCGATCTGATCCGCTCACTTCCACCTCTACGCGTACTATCTTTGTCTGCTTATAATCACGGGTCGCTTTTTACCCTTGCCTTTTTTCCTCTGCTATTTATCATTAGTCAGACAAAATTTTGCTCGATTTCATCTTTTGACTTTATAGATTTGTTTGTGGTACATATTACACACTATTTTCTCCATTGATGTAGCTGAGTAGAAGAGTGTTTTCAATCTTGTCGCATAAAATATCTTGATATCGTAATAAATTGACATGATTCAATCATATAAGTATATTTAATAATTTTACACACGATATATGTAATATAATATAAAAATATTAAAAAAAAATATAAAAACGATACTCATTAAAACTCGACAAAAATTTTATGTGAAGCTGGACAAAAACTAAAGCAAAACATTTTATATTTTGTATACCGATAGGATTTTAAAGCCGACAATTTTGTTTTTTTTATAATATATATGTAAATATATTTCAGCACAATGATCACAAAGGAAAAGTAAAGCCTTCAGTTACTCTATCTGCGTCACTAATTGGCTTTTAAACAGAAAAAAGGCTAAGCAAATCTTCATCTTTGCTTACCCATACAGAACTGAAACAACAGCATGGATGAGAGGCTTCTCGGATCAGAGACAAAGAATAGTGGTGAATTAAAAGAGAGAGTGTGGTGGGAATCGAAAAAGCTATGGAGGATCGCGTTTCCTGCAATGCTAACAAAGTTGACGTCATTCGGAATGTTTGTGATCACTCAGGCATTTATTGGTCATCTTAGCAAAGTGGAGCTAGCAGCTTATTCCCTTGTACAAATCATCACTGTGCGATTTGCATATGGAATACTGGTAAGATTTATAATGTCTAGCATTAGACCCTGAAGTGGAAACGTGTTTTATACTCCAAAAACTTTACTCTGAAACACCTAATGTATTCTGCTTCTGTCTTGTTTTTGATTTGTATGTTGTAGTTGGGCATGTCTAGTGCAACTGAGACGCTATGTGGGCAAGCATTTGGAGCAAAGCAGTACCATATGATGGGAATCTACATGCAACGCTCATGGATTATTAACCTTGGTGCTATGACGGTTTTGCTACCAGTATTCATCTTTGTGTCACAAATCCTCAAATTACTTGGAGAAGAAGAAGCTGTAGCAAATCAAGCGGGATATATATCAGTATGGTTCATCCCAGTCCTCTATTCTTTACTCTTCAATGTAACCATCCAACAGTACTTACAAGCACAACTTAAGAACATGATTATCGGATGGCTTTCTGCTATATCATTTGTACTTCATGTGCTGTTGTCATGGATCTTTGTAACCAAACTCAATTGGGGGATTCCTGGAGCAATGAGTTCAATGATTATCGCAAATTGGTTTGTGGTTATCGGAGAGTTTGTCTACATCTTTTGCGGTTGGTGTCCTAATACGTGGAAAGGATTCACTCTAGCTTGCTTTACTGATCTATTCCCGGTACTAAAGCTCTCAGTATCCTCTGCAGTGATGATTTGGTAAATCAACTTCATTAAAAACCTTATTTTGTTTCTAAGTCTTCCTTTTTAGTTACAACACACCCCAATAATTATTCTCTAATTTGTTTTTGTCATACATTCTTGCCTTTCCATCTGCAGCTTAGAGTTTTGGTATTATGCTGTTCTAGTCCTTCTGGCAGGATATATGAAAAATGCCACAACTGCTATATCTGCATTTTCCATCTGGTAATATTAATCAACAACTGCATTGGTAAGTTCTGATTCAGAATTTTAAAACCAAATGACTTACTTTGCAGTCTGAATATCATTGCTTGGGAATTTATGTTATGCGTTGGATTCTTTGCTTCAGCTAGGTATGGCTTCATTAACAATTTCAGTCTCCATAACTTCTACCTTTTTATCTTTGCTTGGGCTGCCAAGTTTCTTTCAAACTGATACGTCCTAACTGTTACTTCACAGCGTTCGGATTTCAAATGAATTGGGGAATGAAAATGCGAAAGCTGCAAAATTTTCCATGAAGGTTAACATATGTACTTCGATCGCCATTGGGGTGTTCTTCTGGGCTCTTTGCTTAGGGTTCGGTCATCAAATTGGTTACTTGTTTACAAGTAACAAGGAAGTGGCAGAATCTGTATCAAACCTCTCTCTCCTACTTTCTTTCTCAGTTTTGCTAAACAGTCTTCAGTCAGTCTTATCAGGCAAGCATACCAACTTAAGAAAAATTGGATTTAAGCATGACTGAACCATAACTTCCACTCTGAAATTAGTTTTCTGCAAACTAATTAATGCAGGGGGAGCAGTAGGTGCTGGAAGGCAGAGTATAGTTGCATATGTCAATGTTAGTTCTTATTATATTGTTGGGGTGCCAGTGGGAGTTCTGCTTGGTTATGTAGCCCATTTGGAAGTGAAAGTGAGAAACCTCTTCTACTTTTTCCTTGAAAGATGAATCGATTATTGGTTTGGGGTTTTAACTATCTTTCATTAAAACCAATTTCCTCAATGGAATTCATAGGGCATATGGTTTGGGATGATAATTGGTGTTGCGATGCAAACAACTATTCTTGGCTATATTACCTACAGGACTGATTGGCAAGAACAGGTAACCAAGAAAAATGGTAGTACTAAATTTCTTTTATTTTCTATCTATTTTCAAATGAGACCAGAAACTGGTATTGCGCACACATTTGTCATCAAACTTTTACCTTTTACTTCTTTCGGTTAGTTTAGTTTATTTGCAACAACTCAGAACAACAGAACTTGAACCAAACTCAGACCATGTAATGGAACAACCTCCAGCTGAATATTTTACAGCCCTTTAAATCTGACATGAACAAATAATATTTGCCTTCAGGTGAAGAAAGCATCGGAGAGACTAAACGAGTGGTGCTTGAAGTCTTCAGAGGACTCTAATGCAAACCCAGATCAAGAAATAATCTAACGGAATTTCAACAGAAATGGTTTGTTTGATATTAGTAATAACACCATCATTGTAGGCACGCTCATACTTGGTTTTTAAGATAGAAGAGTTCATAGAGGAGCAAATAATGAGCAGCATGAGTGCTGCTCTACCGGTGATATTATGATGTGCACGAGCTTGACGAGGGCGAAGCATGACTCTCAAAATATCAAAGCTTTCTTTGCTGTTTTGACGGCATTATGACATAGTTTGCTTGAAATTTTCTGATCTTAATTCTCGGAGTTTTTGTGCTTTAAATTATGCACTTGGTGTAGGAAAGACTTTTGGATTTGGATGTTTCGCTTGTAAAATTAATTTGTAAATTCTCTTTCATAAAAAAATGCAAATTTTCTATGTGAAAATTAGAACATCAAAATCATATAAACAATTTTTTGTGCATGCCTGTTTGAGTAAATATCATAAAAAGCAAAGGCATAATTACTAGAATTACGATCATGCTTGTAGACATCTAATTTTATCCGGATTTGTAAATTTTATTTTGGTAATTTCAATAATAATTGATTTTGAAGTTTGCTAAAATTTATTGGACAATTTTGTTATTAAACTCAATTAGATTCATTTATGACTTGAATGGATAAATAATTGAATTTAATTTAAATTGAATTAGTAAAAATTTTATATTTATCAGTTTTTAATTTGGGCTTAATTAATCAAATTCAATTCAAAGTCCAGTAAAATGTGTGAATTTGAAAGCCTAATTCCAAATGGGTTGCTTTTTGCTTATTGTTAAATTTCTTGTTTTAATGTAAATTAATTAATGAAAAATATAATAAAAACAAAAAAAAGAAAAAAGAAGAAAAATTAAAAATTAAAAATTAAAAAAAAAAAGAAAAGAAAAGTTGGTGTTGTCCTCCACCCTCAAGTTGCCCCTTTTTCCCACATTAGCCACCTGCCATTGTCGCTCGGCCCTTGCAACTCTCTTATCCCCGTAAAAGCCAATCCCTTATCCCCATAGCAGCCAATTTGGTGGCTAAATTTGGCTGCTAAAATTCTTTGGACTAAATGAGGACTGTACAATAAGAGTGATCCCAATGAGATTAAAACTAAGACTAATTCTTCTGAAGAAGGGGGCTCTATGGGAACCAAAATCTAGAAAACTTAAAGAATTGACAAGCCAAAAACCAACAACCAATCATCGGGAATTTCACCCACCAAACACTGCCACCTTCATCACCCAAGCCACCATCACAAACCACCACGACAGCCTCTATAACCTTCCTACTCAAACTCACCAACCCTCTTGACAACCAAGCACGTCGCAAGCCATCATTTGGCCACCACCTAAATCACAGAAGAATAGAACCCAAAAGGTCCCATTCCACGAACAGCCACCTCACCAGTAGCCAACCCAAGTCTCATCTCACCATCACACACTCAAGGCTCCCACACTCGAATCCGAACGCCACAAGCCACTACCCCATCCAACCTTTAAACAACAATTCGGCTACCCACCTTCACCCAAATCAATAGCCAACTTCAACTCCAAAACAACACCCAAAAATCCCAAATCTAAGACTTAAAACCCAAAATCAGTTTTAGGACCTACAAAGGCACAAAACAAAAAGGAAAACAACAAACAGCAACAACAAAAACACAAGCCTCAACAACAACAAAATCAAAAAAGAAAAAAGAAAAGAGGGAGTTTTGGTTTAGGGGTTTTCAAAGGATTTGGATCTTGAGATTTGGTAAGGAAAGGGGTTAAGAACATAGTGGAAAGAGAAGACCATTCGAGCGGTGGAGGGAGGCCGTTAGGGGGAAAGAAGTTGATGCAAGCCAAACGTTGAAGGTCCTTTAATGGCAGCACAGGGAGGTATTGTACTAAGATTGAGAAGAGCTTCTGCCTTAATCAAGTCTGTAATAGTGAAGGACATAGTAGAAAAGAGAGACAGAGAATAAGAGGAAGAAGATAAGGGAAAACGAGAGAGGAAATTGTAATGTTTGTTATAGATTTGTAATCTCTGTATAATGATTAGTTTCCATCTTATATATGCTCCTGACTTGTAACTAACTAGCTATTAAGCAACTAATTAACAAACTAATTAGCACTAAGTTGCCAACTCAGCCTAACATCCATTTGGCATGTATCAAATACCCTTCCCTTCAAATCATCCTTGTCCTCAAGGATGAAGACAGTGAACATAATATGCAATTCTAGAGAACACCAGTCCAAGTAAGTTACAGTAAGAAACCTTGAACATGCTAATTTTCGAGGCACTTAGGTCAAAGACCAGGATAAGGAACACTCTGCATCTTCCACCAATATTTCCATGAAACATACACAAGTAGTAAGAGAGATCTCTGCTGGGTACTTCTTCAATATTCTGAACATGGCTATCTGTAACCTTGAATCTGTTGCTTCTCCCAAGCAATTGTCAACTTTATTTTTCATGGCAAACAAACTACCAAGCATGATATGGTGGTCATTTAGAATTTGGTAATAAGCAGTCAAGATATGATCTAGCAAACCATCACCCTTCTTGATGTCATGTGGTCCGTCCACAAGGAGTTCAGGTTCAAGTTTAATGAGTTGTCCAAAAGCAAGTTCTGCCAAATCAACGTTGTAGCGACCCCAGCAAATTCCAATTATGGCAGCACTTGCATTTTGAACTGAGTGAGCACTAGATATGATAGAGTTACCCAACATCAAAGGTTGATATTCTTCCATATAGCACATTGCTAAAATCGTATGAGCAAACTCTGTGTACCACAACTCTAGCTTTCTAGTAGATCTTTGAATTATATCATTAACAACTAATTCCGCCAATGCACCGGTGATTCCAGCAACCATATTAGTAATCTTGTTGACGCGTGAATCATGTAAATTCTTCATCTCATCATGTAAATTCCAAGATAGACTTTTATAACTTGTCATTTCCAGCTTCGCTTTGCTTTTTTGTTGAAAATTCCTCTGCTTTTTCTTCCTTAGACAATTCTGAGACTTTAGCAAGTTGAATGTCTGCAATGTTCTTGGCAGCTTTCTTTGTAACCACAGAAGCCTTAATACCATTTGAGTTCAATATTCTTCCGTGGACAAGGGCTATATCATTAAATTGCCTTCTATTCATTACCAATAGCCTAAATCGATGGGGTTCATAAACCACAATCAACTCATTTTTAATCACACAACCCATTGTATATGCTTTTTCAAACAATAAGCACACATCAACATGTCCTACAACCTTTTCATCAATTAATTCATCAATCTTATAGTCTTTGCACGATTCCAATACTATACCAATCATATTAATTAGTTCCTTGTCAACTATTACCATACCTATATCTCCTTGTCCAAGATGATGGTGCACCTGAGGTTTCAAATGACAGAAATGTGCAGCGTCCGAGGTACTCACATCATCATTCTCTTTTTTAAGCTTATCATCATCAAACCTCTCTAATTTCATGTCTATCTCCTTTGAAGAGGATAAGGGAAAAGGATTAGTGCTTACTGCCATGGATGGTTTCACAGCATCAGGTAAAGGAAATGGTGACAATGACTGCTTCTCTGGAAGTTTGCTAACTAATTCAACGGTAGAGGTAGTGTCTAGATTTTTACATGGTGTAGAAGGCTCCCTAGGTAGGTCATAAAACAAAGATTCTATTTGCTTAGCTAATTTCAAAGTCTGAGTCAAAGAATTTGGGCAAAAAAATCTTACTAATCTAGAGATATCCTCATTCTGATTGCGAGTGAAAATGTCGAGGGCTTCTTCATCATTTATTTCCAGAAGATTTAAGAGACTACCAAAATTTTCGAAATATTCCTCAACAGTACCTATTTGCTTTAGATTCATCAACTCCATCATAGGATCTGTAGGTTTAGACTTCTCCTTTACACCATCAAACTGTGCCATCAGCCGATCGAGCATCTTGATTAGCTTTATACACCACCGATCGACGCCATTAGCCTTGCCAAAATCGTCGAGAATTGTCGGCTCTGATACCATTGATGCAAGCCAAATGTTGAAGGTCCTGTAATGGCAGTACAGAGAGGTATTATACTAAGATTGAGAAGAGCTTCTGCCTTAATCAAGTCTGTAATAGTGAAGGACAGAGAAGAAAAGAGAGACAGAGAATAAGAGGAAGAAGATAAGGGAAAACAAGAGAGGAAATTGTAATGTTTGTTATAGATATCTAATCCCTGTATAATGATTAGTTTCCATCTTATATATGCTCCTGACTTGTAACTAACTAGCTATTAAGCAACTAATTAACAAACTAATTAGCACTAAGTTGCCAGCTCAGCCTAACATCCATTTGGCGTGTATCAGA